>JAOXJM010000001.1:117770742-117791123 GCA_026413425.1 Tringa solitaria | reverse complement strand
TGAGATGTTTGGCAGTTATTGCCAAAGATAATTTCTAATAAATGTGTATTTTTCAAAACTATATAGTCAAGAAATGCGAATAGTCTCCAGTACTGCAATAAGAGAAGCTTCCAAATTCACCCAAAGTACTGTATTCAGGTGAAAACCTTCTTGAAAAAGAGCTGATTAGCATAGCTAATGGGTGTTAAAACAGTGCCACACAACTACCATAAAACCCCTTCTAGACAGCAGCTGGTACGCTTCATACCCAGAAGTCAGCAGAGGATACTGTCTTAAAGAAGTTCAGTTCTGTTGGTGGTTTAGTAATTCATATAGATTAACTCAATCAACTACCAAGGTAAGCCCATAAACAAAAAAAGGTCTCAGCTTGTCATACTACCCTACACCATATAAAATGGGGTGGCTGTTATTATTATTTTTTTAATTCTTCATAACTTTGTCATTAGTTGTTAAATTTCTTTCATTCAGTCTGTTCCACCTTACTGCTACTCACTATCCTATTTTTTTTCCCTTTACCTTCTGTGTTAGAAGACCTATGAATGGGAGGGACATTTCCAACTCAGGTACACACTTTCCATAGAAACATGTAAGGAACATGGGAAGAATCTGATGCACCCATCACCACCTTAAACAATTCTTTGTTTCATTTATTCTGATTTCTTCTCCCTCCGCTTTTTTTAAACAGTAACTCTTCAGGGTAAAATTCTCTTTCTATGCTTTTGTAATAAGATGAGGACCTCCTAGGGTCACTTCGAGGATTCTTAAGTCTACTGTAATATGAACAAAACTATGATTAAAATAAATAGAAAATATTATCCAGGCTATGCAAACAAGAGGACAAGCTTATGGTGGTCTTCAAAAACATCCACAAAGATCACAGTATGCTATTTCAGTAGTTTCTGCAGTTTGTCATCTTTCCAAACTGTTTTTCAACAATGGAAAGTGGCAACAACCCTAGACACCAACTCTTTCATAGAAATGGAATAAGTGGAACTTAAAAAGGCATTCACGTAATTAGGGAAGGGGCTTAACCAAATTGAAAAGGCCACTTTACAACTTTTACTTTATTGTAAGGAGTGGTAACTGAAAAACTGCAAAGCATTAGTTATTTACCTCTTTCACAAGGTGCCAAGGGTAGCATCTTCAGTGAAGTTTGGAGTCTATTACTACCATACTAACATACTAAAGAAATAATGAACTACGTAAACACATTGCTGTAATCTCTATTTAAAATGGTCTGGCCAGCTTCTGCTGCTGTAACTGAAATTCATGCTCCTTCTCTCAGTTGACATGGATTAAATTCGCTCTGGAGTTTAATTAGCCAATATTTATCAAACTGGGAGGGGTTGGGAGATAACAGACTAAGAGTTATTCCCATCCCTCATCTGACAGTGAGAAAAGTAGAAATAAACCTGGATGTCTCATCTAGACTAGACTCAAGACAATATACCGAACCTCATATTAAATTCCACAATATTAAGTTCCACACAAAGAAATAATCTACTTCAAAACTGTAATACCAAAACTGCAACACATCATTTGCTTACCTTCTCAGTGGCATAGCTCCATAAGCCAACTGTGTGGGAAACATTTGCATCTATTTGAGTCCTATCACAGCAGCCTTCTATTCTTTGTAAGACTTCCAAACAACTCAAAAATACCCAACAATCCAAAGCTCCAGGAGGAACAGAGACCTGAAGACGAAGAGATAAAATTAACTGGGAAATAAACATTAGTCAGATGAGAAAATACTTAAGCAAAATACTTTTCATGATGCAACATAGCAGAGCCTCTTTGAAGAGCTTACTCTAAGAATACACAAAAAACAGGCCAACTCTCATTACCTCCTGAATGGCTTATATATATTAGTTCATAAAACAAGGACAACTAAGCAACTAAACACTGATTATATTAACTAGATTTGATATGTTCACCAAGATGAAAGAGAAGGAAAAGAGGACTAGTAGGTCCTAGTACTTGGAAAAGCTCCATAAATTTGGCAACTAAGCCTAAGGAAAGCAGAGTTAGGAAAAATTCCTATAAATATACTACTACTTTCCTAAGTAGACATCAGATTTAACTAAGACCGAAATAAAAAGTACACAAAGAATTAGATTTTAAAAACTGGGAAAAAAAAAGAAATTAGTCTAGTTTCCTTCACAACAATAAGTTTGTTAATCAAAGAACATCTGTCACAAACAACTAATTAAGACATGGAATTAAAAACAAACAAATAAAAAAACCACATAGGAAAAAACTAAAATATACCAAGAAGGGATTATCAGTCATGACATGATAGAGAAAGACAGGAGAGTTTGATACTTAAATATTTCAAGAACTAAAGATCTGGAATATAATCACAGTAATGGTGTGTCAAAGTCCTGTTCATGAACAATGCACAAATATTCCTTTTAGAAAGACTATGAAAGTCTTGAAATCCATAATAAACTAGGTAATTGAGTAATGTGATAGGAAAGTTCAACACGCAAGCACAATGCAGTTGAAAAAATCTTAAATCTGAAAGAATTTTCAGAAAGAGAAAAATTGTAAGAACAGAGTAGTTTAGATTTCTGCTGTGTTCAGTGCTGTCAAGCCACATTAAGAGGTTTGCCTGTACTAACAAAAAGGATCACAACAAGGAAGACTACATGATATGCACTAATAAGTGGTACTGTCTCACAGCCTGAAGACCTGCATTCAGTTTACATCAAAACAGAAACAGCAAAAATAAGAGACAGGGCAGAGAAGAGCGCCAGACATCGGAGGCACGGGACAAACCTGGGGTGGAGTAAAAGGGGAACTGCAGGAAGTACCTTCAGAGATTTAAAAGGCTACGTGTATTTATTTTGGAAAGAAAAAAAAACAAACAACAAAAAACCACGATCGCAAAGCACACGCACAAAACATACTATCTGTGTGAGTTATGTTAGTTTTAGAATATATGAAGGTGTCGGCAACGCATCTGAAGTAGACTTTCTGCTTTTAAATGCAGATAAACAGATGGAACTTTCTACCACAATGTCAGACAGGCAAAAGTTAGCAGTTTTATCTGTGCTGTTATAACAGTAGCTAAGAGAACCAGATACGCACAGGATTAAGGACATGGATGAGTCACAAGGCAAAATGCAGAAATATTCTTATGCACACTATGCTGTTCCTAAAGATGTATTTCGATTCATAGACATCTGTGGTCGTACATGGAGGATAATCAGTGTACAACAACGCTGATAAAGCCTCTTTAAAGGATTAAAAACCACCAGCACAAACTAAAGTATGAAGGACAGAGGGGTAAAGCATGGAAGTATGCAACGCGACAAACAGCTTTAAGCACTGTCACTTGTTTCTCTCTCTTTCATCTGTCATTGGAAGAGACAGCTAGAGACACATGTAACACAGAAAAGCACTACTGGGCACCAAAAGGAATCACAAAGTAAGAACCACAAAAAGCGATCAAAGCAGCATCCAACTTGCAAGGCACTAAGAAGTCCTACTGTAGATACTGCTTCTGGTTCAAAACTGCTTTTTGTTGCAGGCTACTAGCCTGCATATTAACCACTCTGCCTTATTTTCTTCAATACAATACTGTTATAAATTCAAATGATGGGAACTACAGTTCAAGAGACTGGAAATAATTCCAGGAAAGAAGCAGACAAATTACCTACCAGCTTAAGAAGTTAACTTTCCAGGTGAAGACTAGAATACTTTAACTAAATACAGGTTTGGTTTTCGGATGTGATGTCTCCAAATTTCTTTCCAAAGACATCCTTATGATGAAACATTCACCTGTAGCACTGTTACAATCTGTTATTACAGCATCATTTTGATAAGTCACAGCCAGTGCTTACTGTATTCTGGTCACCGACATCTGAACTTCAAAAATCTTGTTAGATCATCATTGGACAAAATCATTCATATAATGGAATATATTACACTGACTCACTTCTAGTAGCTTGAGTTCTTGCACACAGTTGTGAAGAAGTTCCAGTGCTCGCTGGGAAACCTCCCATGGCCTCTGCAGGAAGATTAATAACGTGCACTGGCGAGAAAATAGGTAACTACGCAAGTCCAGTAGAGTAGCTTCTTGATTTTGAATTAGCTCTCTCTTCTCCATGTCTATTGGTTTTCGGAGAATTAAACCATTCCAGCTCCTCACTGGCTGGCAAAAAAATGTCAGCCAGTTTGCACCATCTAAGTAAACAAAATTAATATTCAAGAATCAATCACTGCTTTCTATCAAAGCATCTTCTTCCTCCCTTCAGAAGTTGCAAGCTGGCTTACTCTTCCTAAAGTTTATCATATGGATAAATGACTTAATGACTTACCTTCAAAAACAAACCCAAAACCCGCAGAACTTCCACAGCTAAGTAGACAACTGAATTTCAGAACATTCAAACCCCATAGGCATTTTGTCTTAATTGCATATTTGTTATTAGTATAGTGGCAATCAGTTTGTAAACTTTTTCTTAGCAACTAAGCCTACCTGAAGTTGAAAACAAACAAGCTTTATTGACTTAAGTATTCCTAATTCAGCCATCATGGGTAGATATGCTCTTACTTTCTGGTATAGCATCAGGTTCAGTCAGGACAAATACGGTTCACCACAATTACTCCTGCACTATATTTTTACCAGATTCATAACAGATACCTGATTAAAGCTGTTATACTGCAACATATGCCATAGCTCATTAAAACAGTTTAAAATTATTTGATACTTCTTGCACAGTAATTTTTCTTGAAGAGAAAGTTAAATCTTCTATAGTGCAGATTAAGCACAGACTTCTATTTAGTTTTGTAGTGATTACCAAATGTCTTATGTAATTTGAGGCAAAACTGAATGCAATTCTCCAGGAAGCTCTTTACTGAGTAACTTAGCAGTGAGCTGTAGAAACAGCAACTGTATCCCAGCCAGATCCATACTTAGGTAATTATGGAGTTTCAGGGCTCCATTTGTAACAATCACCCACTAGAGCAAAATGCAGTTTTAAGCCTCAGCGATGAAAAACAAAACTTGACTAGACTGTAACTGATGTACACAGAGTTTGCAAACAGCTAAAACAAGAGCACAAACTGCCTGGTGCATCTCCACTGCAATGTACCATCTTCTTCTCCTATGCACATATATGGTACCCAAAGCACCGGGTTGTTTAGTGGAAGCATAGTGAAGAAAATAAATACACTTAACATTTATTTAACATTTTAAGATACTTACCACCAGCCCCAAAGTTCACAACGTATTGAGAAAACAAGGCATCCAGTTCATCATACTGCACTAGTGCATCTTCAAATTGCTGCAGCATCTCAAAGACGAAGGCCAGTTCTTCCTTTTGACACACAAGCAATACAAGGAGCATGTTACTGGTATTAGTCATGTCTGGTATCACAGCCTACCCTCATCCAGACCCGGAGCTCTGGGAACTACTTTTTCCAACATCCTTCCCCTTCCAATATTCACACATATTGGGAAAACTTCATTGTAAAAGATGCACCACTTCTTTCTAACACAGGGAGATCCACAAAAGAAGACTAAGTCACACAGCTATGCCAGTAAATTCTGTTGTGCATTCACATCCTGATTCACTACAAGATATTGTTCATGCATCTGTTAAAAGTTTGAGTTTAAAAAAAAAAAACAAACCAAAAAAACTTTGGTGAAAACTCATCTCCCATAATAGTAATAATTTCCGCCCCCCCCCCCCCCGTTTACACTGTGAAGGCACCAATTGGCAGTATCAATAAAGGTTCAGTCACACATAGAGTGGAAAGCCAAAGTGGTCAGTAGAAAAAGTCTGAAAATGTGATATATCATATGCAAGAGGTAGCACATGAAGTCAAAGGAGACATGAAGATGAGGTGGAATTGGTGTGGAGAACACCACTGTACAAGGACTATAAAATTCCAAAGGAATCAAGACCTTTAATTCTATCAAACAAGAGTCTCTTCTTTTATCTATACCAGCTAAAACAATGACATATTTAGAAATATTTTTTAAAAATGGAATTCAAGGCATTCTCTATTTGGATTACTTCAAAATAGACGCTTTTATAAAAATCGTCTTCATACATATTGATAATAATCTAAACAAAGAAAGCACAGCAAACTTCATATTAAATGCCAATTGCAAGTTTGAGTGTCTTTGCGCAGGCACAGTTATGTGACATTCACCCAAAATTCAAGAACAACTACTAAAGTACTTTCTAGATGCAATTTGTTAGCTTCAGGCTCATAAAACTTTGACAAACCTGAAAAGAATCTCCTTCTGTAACAGCACTGTAATAAAAAGGAACACAAATCTGCTGCAAACAAGATCTAAAATGCCGCTTTTGTAACAGTCTTCATATTTCCTGCCCCAAACCTCAAAGAAGGAGCAGAACATTAGAAGTACCAGAAAGCCGACTACAATAGCAACAACAACAACAAAAAAACATTATTAAAACTAGGACTTGAGTTCTTTCTTCAATAAAAAGAGATTCTTACCTGGACCATGAAATACTCGCAGAAGCTCCACCCTGGCTCAGTCCTTTTCTCTCTCAAAGTCCTCATGTCATCTTCAAACTTGCCTAAGTTTTTGGTAAAAGACATGAGAAGCAATGTCCTGAGTTTGGTCAGGAAGGCATTCCAAGATTCCTGAGAACGGGAAGAGTCTTTCAAAGGGTCAGAAAGTACCACACATCTGTAAAGAGATTGATAAAAATTATTTTTGAGGAAATAAACATAAAATTCACATATAAATGCACAGTTGAATACTGTGCACACCTGACCGATTCAGAGTGAACAAAATTTAGGTTTTAATTCAACACTAATCAGAGGAAAAAAACAAGGTTGAGTGTAATGTTTGTTTGTTTAGGGGTGGGTATGTTGGAGTTTTGGGGTTGGTTTTTTTTTTGTTTGCTTGGTTTTTGGTAGCTTTTGAAAAACTTTTCCATGTATGTTTGAGTCTGTGATATAGTTTATGAGAAATGTTTTTCACAAAATGAGTACCATAAAACTTTACTTTTTTTGAAGCAAATAATGGATACATTATTCCAATTACTTAAACATAAGTAGCTATTCAAGGAAAAAGTCTACTTAACAATACAAATCAGCAGAACAGTAATTATAGTTACTCCTGGCAAGGATTATGCAAGATACAAATCAAGATCCATTAGATCACATACAGTCAGCCTCTCTTAAGTCACTTAAAATAATCCTCCATAATGTATTCTTACAGTAGCTCAATTCTAAAACTTCCACTGCTTTTACCAGAAAATAAGCAAACAGATCCCATTAATTCACAAACAAATCCACCTTTTTCAGAGCTTTTTTTTCCCCCTCAGTTTTTCTATCACAATTTAGCAACGTTCAAAAAACTACTGATATCTCTAAAGGCAGGAGAATCTCTCATCCAAGTAAAATACCATTTCTGGTTAGAAAATCATCTTATTCTACGGCAAAATGATTACACTAAGCTAATGAATCAGATAGAAACCAAAAGCAAACTGAATTAGAGTCGTTTTCCCAAATAATCCTTTAATACACCAAACACTGTCTCGGTACAAAGGAAGTGCTGCCAATGTACAGTGCGTTATAACATGCTGACCTGCCAGTCACTGTCAGCTCTCACCAAGGTACAATGAGTGCTTCCGTCTACTCTTCAACTTCAAATGTTCATCCTGTCACTCATTTTTAGGAAGAAAATGTCCTGTTTAAAGTTAACTCTTAAAGTTAAAAGAAAAAAAATGTAATACATATGATAGATTCAGTGCAATGCTTCAGAACAAGGAAGCAGTACGTATTAAAGTTGGTTTCAAATTAAGATTTGTATATTTTGCTGACTTTAATGAAAGCAGAAACAGTTTCATATATTCAATACTATTTTCCTTAGAATAAAAACATCTGAAGAAACTGGCTTTATGTCAATTACCTCATAGCAGAAAGGTGATTAAGTGAAAGGCAGAAAGTGCAATGGTAAAAAGTAAGCCCTGCTGGCTTCATATTCCCTTGTCACCTCACCTACACGACCCCCGCTAACATTTTCAGAAGCACCTAAGCAAACAAAAACCCCTGAAGTTCTAAAAACTGATTATTACCACACTGTTCCCCTTAAACCTCTCTTAGTCAGAAGGAGATACTTGAGAGCTTTTTGAAACGCATTTCAAAACCACCACGAATCCAGGAAGAACTGTAAATAAGCTTCTCCCTTCATTGCTTGTGTCAGCCTTTTTCAAAGCACAGGTCTTATGGCACCATCAGTTTGAATGTTGGACAATAAGGAAAGTCCTTAAATGAGCAAGGAACCTGCTACATAGGGATAAGTTTTTAAATCAGCACACTAGTTGAAAAGTTTGCAAGTAAAAGAATGCTTACCTGTCACTTTGTTTGTTACAGAAGTCATTTCTTATTTTATCTACTATGGAGGTTCGAGGAAGGATATTTGTTTTGTTCTTTTTCTTGGCATCGCTCTCCACTACCACAATCAGCCAGTCCACTGAGTTGTGAGCTTTGAGAACATTCTGCCACTTGGTGATGTCATCTTTGACTGTAGTTTTGTACACTTCTGTGTCCTGGGATGAGAAGTGGTGAATCATCAAATCAAACAGACATTGTGAACAATTTCAAAAGGCAAATTTTGTTTCAACAGAAGACAAAAAGAAAGACGTATCAAAGAGAATTAGTGACAGTGAGTTCACTTACTGAAAGAAACCAAATGAGGTAAAGTATAGCAAGGTTCCGATCTTTGAATTTAATTGATTTCTAGTATTTTGGTTAACAGCAAATGTATATTAGTATTTGGTGTGTTATCATTCTTTAGACTACTGAAATTAAGATTTTAAAATACAATTTAAACTCTTATTTTAAACATTCTTAAACTTTACAACAAAAACATCTTTGAAATTACAGAGCTGAACTGTTTCATTCTCATGTAGTAAGAGAATTGTGATATTTGTGCCTTCTAACACTGCTCAAATCTTAATCTTTTTCATAAAAATAAAAAATAAAACCACAGAAGTGTTTGGCACTTTTTTGGCATCTGGGTTGTTTTTAAACTGATAAATTCAGACAACTCTGAAGTTGGATACTTTTTGACTGGTCACAGTTCAGATGTCACCTTTGTTCTTCAACTGGATAATTAATTCCTAACAGAGGCCAACAAACAAGCAGTGAACTGTAGATAAACAGGATTAAGACATTCCAAATCTTGCCTTGTTCAGACTGCTGACACATACTAATACCTGACATATATGGAAGATGAACTAAAGAAAAAAAAGGTTTAACACTGTGACTAGATTATAACTGAAATACTCTAGCCACATTTCTGTATTACAAAGCAAGCGTGCTATGCTACTGCAGTAGCACTTTTAGATCCTGTGTTTTTTTGTGACAAAGTACTGAAAATAGGTTATTCAAAAGCCCTTCCTCTTAGTGTCAAGCAACATTACAAAGAAATACTGCTTATGGTAAAAAGTACTCAGGCTGACTAAGTTTTGTTTCCAATAATATTGAGTATGCATGCTTATGCAATGCAGACTTAATTGTTCAAATAAGCACGAAAAGCAAATTAAAAATACCAGAGAGCACAAGTAGAAAGCCAAAACAATTTCATATTTTAATCTGAGTAGTCAGTTTTTCATGATCTTTTCCTAATACTCACACAACATTCTGTCCAATAAATATGAAGAAAAGGAAAAGTCAAGAGAGCCTTATTCCCCTCTTTGGGCAGTAGCTCCTCTTTAAACTGAACAAAGTTAGATTCTAGATGAATCATCTTCGGAGCTCGGCCATAAGACCTGCAAATTTTAAAACTGGAAATTAGTGGATGAGATATACATAGCAGAAAATAAAAATGAACATGTATTTTGGGGAAGGAGAATAAACTGAAATACTCTGGTTTTGGAAACTGACAAATTATGCTTACCGCAGTTTGCATAAGGTTAACTAAAATTTGGTATCACTTGCAATGAGACAGGTGCTCCTTTTCTCAAGAACAGGAGCTAGACTTTTTCAGCTTTCATTAAAAGATTTTCTGCATCTCTAGGTCCTCTAAAAGTAGAAGATTCCAAATAAGAAAATTCCCCAAATATTGGTTTCCAATCAGAAAACAGTATGCCATACCAAACTTCTTGCAGGAAAGTATATCTAATTCCACAGAAGTTCTACTCATATTGTCATTAAGAAGAAAGCACATCACTTTCAGAACACGGCTGTCAAAGCACATCAAAGCACACACAAAGACAAACCCACAAACCACAAAACCAAAAAGAGAAACACAGCATTACTATCATTTTTCTTTAGGTGAAGTTCAACACAACTGAGTGCAAGTGATTGTCGTGAACAACATTTACCTTGATTACTTAAGTTTTCCTTTCCTCAACTCAGTTGCTATATTCGACTCAATTTACAGTAAGAGCTTCTCAGAGCACAACAAATGCACACTTTCCCAAGTCTATAAACACATACTGAAATAGTATCATGGAATAAAATGTAAGTTTACCTCCTCCATTCCATGGGTTCTCTAGGAAGCTGCTGAGAAAGTGTAGGATATAAGGAAGTAAATAAATTCTGATCTCCAGCACCTAAAAGTGAAAGGCATTAATCTATTATCATGTGCAAATTATAGTAGAGAGATTAATAAACTATATTATTGTTTGTTGTCTCAATAAAAATATGTAATTTTGTCTGCTATGTGGAAGCTGGAGTCTAGCAGTGAACCAAACTTTTTAAAATCACATGCTCTCACGACCTACTACAACACTTTAAAAAAGCACATAATACATAGAGTTACAACTTCCTATTATGATTTTACACATAGCTACATAATCTATATACCAAAGCAAGTATCATCCATATAGCTGTTCTTGATGCCTTCAGAAACATCAGGCCTGTTACGTTAACATATGTTAACTGCTATGGTGCAGGTCACCTGGAGCTGGCCCTATGTGGACACACAGACCTGTGATTAGGTTTTAATCACTCCGGCTTTGAACAATTTAAATGCAACAACATTGGAATAACTACTTATATACAAAATGGAACAAAACGTAGGATCCACCATAGAAAAAAAAAACATTATCAGTAGCCTATGAATAGTAATTCTTAAATTCTATTCCTTTCCTTTGGGTACAAGGAAAAGGACAAGGAAAAGGCAGGCTTAAAAGTGTTATTCCAATTTCTGGTGGTTATCAGCATCTTTGAGCAAAGAGATGGTAAACTCTGGAACAGGGCATTTTGTCAGACGTGCTTGAATCCAGACTAACCAATTGACCGTACTAGCCAATGCATAACGCCCAAATAGTCTTTCATGTTACTTAAACAGAAGATATGACATTTGACGTCTGGCAAACAGACATCCAGATGAGAAGGGAGTAAGGTCAAAAATATATTTGCCACTGCATTTGATTATAGTTCTAAAACTGTTATGTCATGTGCACTCTCTAAATCTGGGAGAACGAGTTTAATGGTATCGCTTATTACATCTCTCATCTGCACGTTGCCTGGAGTTATCACGGCTATTGCTCCTTGCCCTGTACTTCCTCCTTACTGCCCCACCTTTGGCTGACTGCATTCTCTTCTACCAGAGATCCCAATTTGATTCTAAAAAGCAACCCTTTGTTTCCTCCTATTGACCCTGAAGAGAAACATTTTCCCATTAAGATTTTAACAGGCATATAGGCAACTCTCCTATTTCCTGGTAGTTTTCCACCTGTTTCCTTTTTATAATCATCTGCCATTGTACAGCCCAAGCTAAACAGATTTTCTTCTTACCTTCCTGTGGAACAGGCAGCTAAGGCTGGAGAATTACCTGACACTCTTTCTTCTCCGCCCCGTCATGCAATCTCATCTCCCGGCACACAGCCAGGAATTACCTCCACAGGAGCTTACCAGGCTTTAGTTTATCTTGGAAAGCCTTTTTCTAGTCCACTCACCTTTTCCCAATTTTCTCATATATATTATTTTGATTACTGGCCACTAGCATAATTCTATCACTGCACAATAACAATTAAAAATAAAAATTAAAGAGTCTGATTAGGTGCCAGAGTAAGCAAACCAGATCTTCTAATGTCTGACCAAAATAGCTATTATTCAGTGTTAAAATTTCCTGGAATACTTAAAAAAAGCACACAAACAGAAAAACCCCACTCCACTATTTGTGCTTTAGCCTTAAGTTTTCAGAAAGCTACTAAACAAGCACTTTATTCTTGACTCTTCACCTTCATCCTGTTCTGTCTGAATTAAGTGCACCATAAAAAATAAAACTTACGTAAGACTATAAACAAGTGTCTAAAATGAATACCAAAGCAAGTGTTAGTCATATTTTTAATGCTGTCTTATACCAGTTACAACATCTCCATAAGTGAGGCCACGGAGAACAGTCGATTGATTTGCAACTCATTACTGCCCACAGAAAGGGAAATACATCTCAGTATTTAGCAACTGCACGATGACCATATCAAAATCATACCCTACGAAGCTTGGAGCCTGACTGAAAGAAAGAACTATGTACTTCAACTATGAAGCATAACAAAGTGCTCTTTCTACACTGCACATAAAAATCCAAAGTATGCCACAAAAAAAAGTTTCATGATTCAGCATCTTGAGTAAAAAGGATTATTCCAGAATACAGAGGAACTACTAAATTATATTGTTTAAGCATCCTGGTATTACAGACAACCACATCGCGTTACCAGCTTAAGAAAGGTATATTTGCTCTAAACCAACACAATTTTTCCTCATGTGTTGGTTTTGAAGGCGTACAAAATACATGTAAGAATGTGTTTTATGATCAAGGAAAGACTATCCTTTAGGATAAGAAGAGAGAACAGACCCTCAATGCAGAATACATTGGGTATCTTCTGACCAGAGACCAAACACTGCTACCACGCATTACAAAAACCTAAAGGACTACAACGTTTCAGGTTCTGCTCAACTAGACCCTACTGTAATCGGTGTGTTTGAGCTGCTCAAGCCAAGGACATTAAAAATGAAGTTATCAGCAGGCAACATCGGAATGGCATTGACACAGGACAAACATCAAGATAAGTTAGTAGTAAAGACTACAAGACTGGCAAGGTGCATATTAAATCATTAACTGCTTGCTACTAGACTGCAGGGAGGGAGAGGACCATCTCACAGTAAGTAGACAGTAAGATCCCCTACCTTCCCAAACAACAGAACAAAACAACCTGAAAGATCACTCTAGTTTTAGAGAGGTGGTATTATCACTCAAGAGTGATATTATTATTCTCACTACTCAAGAGACCTTAAGCATAGTAGAAGTCTTGTTTTCTTCTGCCTCTGAAGCATCCATGATCTACTTTCCAAAAATATAAAAAAACCCCAAAATAATAACAAAAAACCCCACCCCAAACCATATCACTACAGGAAATTTTGCACGTATCTGACCAAATTCTATCAACTTCAAATGCAATATTTCAAAAAACCTAAGTAACCCTGAAATTCAAACTACAGCAAACCCCCAAAGTCTGCACTAAAGTCTGAGGATTGCTTCAAAGATTTTGTTGTCATTGTTTTGTTGATTGTTGGGTTTGGTTTGATGGGGTTTTTGGTTTGGTTTGGGGTTTTTTGGTTTGGGTTTGTTTTTTTTTTTTTTTGGTGTGCGGGCAGAGGTGTCTGTTTTGATTGGGTTTTTTTGCTTGGTTGGTTTAGGGGTTTTGGTTTGGCGTTTAGAAACAGAACAAAACAAAAACCCAACTAATCCAAAAAACAGACTAATGTGGCTGGATTCATAAGTACAACTGTATCACAGGAAATTCGTCTCAGTGGATGCATCTCAACACTTAGCCCTCACTCAAAGGATCCTCAGTAATGGAGGAAAGAAGCTCCTACCCAAAGTGTAAAGGACAATCAGACACAGGTGAAAAGGAGAAGGAAGGATGTGCCTAAATGGGAAAAAAAAATAATTTTGGAATCCTATCATTACTAAAACCATGCAGCTTTCTAGGGAAGGGGTTTTTCTTTCAGAATTCACAGAATTAAGTAAGACCTAAATTTCCCAATAGAGATGATAATTAGGGAGTAATATTAAAGAGTCATCCTTTATTACTTAAAACACAATAAGGAGTGCACATCTTGTGGTTTATTATATTAAGCTTATCTAATATAAATATTTTATAAATAATATTAATCTAATTAGATTTAATAGATTTATATTTCAAATTTATACATATTTATGTAAATTTTTAAAATATATTCTACAACTTCTCTAATTTATATTATAAATCTAGTAAGTCTTTTTGGTTGTTTTATTAAATACTTGATTGATTTAAAAAAAAAAAAAAAAGAAAGAAAAAACTGCTAATCCATAGCCTCTGGAGCACCCATCTCACCATCATATACCATGTATATCTGAATTACTCCACTACCCATCTGGATGTCAACACATACATCAAATTCAGAAAAAACACAGCAATTCTTTAAGTGATGCTACTCCGAGAACCGGGCGTATGTGAAGTGGTAAAACTTTTAAAATTTTAACTAAGAAAATAATAGCAAGCAGTAATGCTCAAACGATACACACTAAATAGAAACACTTCTGGAGAAAGGGAAGAAAGGAGAAAGCATGCGTTTCCTTTCTTTCCACATCACAAAGCTCAGAAGACATGCTCTTTGCCACTTCTTAAACACTTCACAAACAAATTAAGACAAACAGGTATCTGTCCAGAAATCAAATGCAAATAAAGCAGCAGAACCCTAAAAGGCTTTTATGGTAAGTGTAAATCAAGCACTAGAACAGAAAGTCTAAGTTAAAAACATTTCTATGGCCTTCAAAAACTTGATGTCCACCAAACTGACATCCAAAATGTAAAGATGGCCAGTTCAGGCAAAAGAGGAACAAAACTCCCCCAAATTAATATTGATTGTGAACCTGGCTGTAAAAATTCATTACGTAAACCAAGTAAAGAATGTCTCTCTCTTTTGTTCAAGGACAGGCTGTATACAACAGCTCAAAACCACAAACCTAATCCTGGGAAAACATTTCAAAAATTACATTAGCCAAGAACTGAAACAGGCACCTAATGCCCAAACACCCTTTGTTTACATTATACCTTAATTACCAAGGTACCAAGAATCCCAGTCAATACATCTCCAGAAGACAACACAAACTTTCAAACTACTCATTTTTAAAATTTTATGCTACTGGTCCCAGACTTTTCTCTATTCTTTCCTCCATTACTTTCTCCCTGACATTCTGGTAGATGAAGTCAATGCAGTCATCCTCCCTTCACAGAATCACAGAATGATATAGGATTGGAAGGGATGCCTGGAGATCATCTAATCCAACCCCCCCTGCCAAAGCAGGCCCACCTAGAGCAGGCTGGACAGGAACGTGTCCAGGTGGGTGTTGAATATCTCCAGAGACGGAGACTCCACCACCTCTCTGGGCAGCCTGTTCCAGGGCTCTGCCACCCTCAAAGTAAAGAAGTTCCTCCTCGTGTTTAGATGGAACTTCTTATGTTCAAGTTTGTGCCCTTTACTTCTTGTCCTTCCCTCTACCTAGTCTATGATACTTATTCTGCTGCAAATCTGTTCAGAAATGATATGGGAACTAGAATGACCACCTTACCAAGGTGGATCAGGCACTCTTTGTGGCAGTTGTCTGATACAAAAGAACCATAAAATGCCAACATTTTTTAGTCTGATGCCTGCCTAAAAACCACCAAAATCTCCAAGTACCTATTTTTTTCCTAATACTTTCCAAATTTCTTAGCTGCTTATAGGCTTTGTCACTGCAGTATCTGAATATTCCACGATTAATTCTTTCACCTAGAGGAAGTTATGCCAACCCACTAACTACACAGGCAGTGTAAAATGAAAACTCTTGAGGTCAGATGACTAAAGCAGACAAATAGTTTTCTTTGATACCAATGACAAACCCAGCCAACTGAGATAAAAATCTTCAAATACCTATAGAAGAGCTCAGTGCCAAAACTACAATTTGGTGTGGGTTTGTTTAATTTTTATGTCCAAATATCAGTCACAGCTAACCCTTCTGATCCAACTTATTTTTCCACTGGCAAAGAGTTCTTCTATGAAACTTTCTTCATAATTGACTAGCCTATTATAAGTGAATCCACCTGAAGTTTTGGAAGGTTGGTGGTTTTTTTGTATTTCTTTCTTTTAAAGGTTCTCCTTTCCCCAACCCAGATTAATTTTAAAAAGAGGTCTAAAAACTGAAACACAACACAGATTACTTGCTATATAAAAATCTTAGCTGATGCACTAGTAGACTGCAGAATAAAATCCTTCTAGTAAAACTTTACATATTTACTTATTGCTGCACTACTAATTTTGTAACATAGGGGTTAACACTAACAAGAATATGCTGCTGCTTCTACATGACATAAATAATCAGATATTTAAGTACAGAACGGTATTGGATCAACTACAACACAGTGATGATTTATAATGCAGACAGGATGCCCTGTTTGAGAACGGGAAAAATGCATTTATAGGATATGGTTGTTTAAAGAGTCTCACTAGCAGTAAATTGTTCTAATCACTTAGGCTACACACCACTTCTTGTTGGCACATTTTTTATTACATCTAACTATTAGTAACAGAACAACTTTTGAATCAAGGTTTTCCAGCCCCAGAACAATACTCTTAACTGCAAGTATTTATTTTCACTCAACAAAGAAGTAAAATTTTTCCTACCCCCTCTTTGCTTTTATTAACCTTTCCTATTTATGCTGCTCCTATAGATATTTGCAAACGCTTTCCATTCTTGGGCCTACAATGATTTTGCTGATGGTTTTGCTTTTGCTGTATCACAGCACATTCTGAACATGGACCACATGAAAGCGATGCATCCCATTCTCTCCAAAGATTATATATAAAGTTCATTGTACAGAGTATTGACAGAGAGAATAAATATGCACACATGCAATATAAAACCAGGTATGACAAGCTGATAGGGAATATTCAACAACTGCATGAAGATAATTACGAAATAATTACGAAATAACAGCTTGGCAGGAAAGCTCTGAAAAACCCATTAATTACTTCATTTAGCAGGATTGTCTTCAACTTCCCCCTCATATGGACAGACAGTGCTAAAAATTTAAATGCAAACCAGCTACAAAAGGATGAGTTCTTTCACCTGCTCACTTTGTTGATATGTATGTGCAAGAACATCATATTAAAGTTCCAAAGACTTTCTCAAATTAAAGTTTTGAATAGGACTCATGAGAAGGAAGCAATATTTAGCTTTCCTAGGAAAGTAATTCTTGTTGTTTTAAAGATTATTCAAGTCAACACTGCAAGGAAACTACCCAAGTTCAAGATGTCTGATGAAAATACTCAACTTCCCTCTTCAAATAAAAAACAATTAATGATGCTAAAAATAGTATTTCTACAGCAGTGAGAAAGCTAGAAGCTGACTCAAAATGCTTTGTAAACACACAAAGGCCTGTGGCAACGAAGATAAGTTGCTACAAACTTGAATTGAGAGTGAGCATAACCACAGGTGGGACACTGAAACTCCCCAGTGGATTTAGAATCCAGTAAGACTGACAGTACAAAAACGTGATTCAAACTGATTTGGAAAGGAGTCATCAAGGCACTCAGTCCTAACTGACAAGAAGGATTTAATTTAAACAGGATGCTGCCATCTTGAGAAAAGGGAAAAAACCCATAAAGGAACAGCATTTTTTTGTGAATATACTACTTTTTCCACACTTACAGAATACGGTTGTCTGTTTGCCTAGAGATAATGCCTTTAGAAGTTTTTGGTTAGACAGTTTGCCTAGCTGAATTCTATTCATCTAAACTCTCTGGTAAAACTATGGGGTTTTGCCAGTAATAGAAATACCATAAATACAAGGCTAATGTATCTACAGACAAAATCCCAAGGACCAAACTATTAAGTTACCGTGCTAACATGAAAAGAGTAGTGACAAACTGCATTTGGAATAGAGCAGTGACAAAAACTGCATTTGCAATTGGCATCAAAAACAAAGCCATGTGGAAATCACTATTTTTATTCTATAGGCCAAGGCCTGCACATACAGAGAGTGCTGAGTTCAGGACTGTACTAATACTGCAAATAACTACTCTTACAGTACTGACTGACCCACAGATTTGAAAGTGTAACTCTACCAAAGAAGTACTCCTTTCAGAGTACTATGAAATTCATTTGTTTACAAAACATCTCTGGTATGTGCAGTGTTGAAAATAAAGTTTCATTACAAACAAAATTCTGTCTTCTGCTCTCCCTTGTTAAAAATAAATCCTAAGAGTTAACAGGAGCATTTCACGATACAAATGTTTACCTGACAGAGATTAATCTAAATCTTGTAGCAAGAGGAAATACTTATGTTCTGAGACACAGCCTTACTTAACCTTCAGTCTTCCTTCATACAATCAAAAACTAGCCATCCCTCTGCAGGTCTATTTTCTCTTCATGTGCACCTGCTAGGGTGGAGTAGTTAGCCCAGACAACTCCAACTGCCTGAAATCAGAAGCACAAAACAAAAGACAAACTGTATTTGTTGAACAGCTTCTAACGTTGTGGCTTTGAATGCATTTCCCAACAAACCAATACTGAGACAACAATCCTTTTCCTGGAAGACCGAGCTTCACCTCCTCATAAATCACTGGCAATACAATGCTCAGAAGAGCTGTCCTTCAAGTCATTTCTATTGAATGCATTTGTTTGAAATACTACAGTCTCCAAGTACTCCACTTCTATGGACTGAGAAAAAAGGAAACTAAAACAGCTAAAGCAAAACACATTCCCCATTAAAAGTAAATGTTTTAGTTTAAAAAGGGCAGCAAGCCACTCTTACTACATTCACCAGAGAGGTCATTTCTGAGCACTTTTGCTCAATTAGCCTTATTTTCTGAACTAGATTGTCTCAGACCAAGCCACCCTAGTCCATATCAGCAAAGATAACTACTGTCATCCTTGTTCAGAGCCCCAAAAATGATTCCTTTAGTCCAGAAGCAAGGCTATGTTTACCTCATATCTCATTTCTAAACATGCTGCTACCATACTGTATGGTGATAAATCAAAAACATTTTGCAACCATACACTACATTCACCCACTATATGAAATTAATATTCTTTTCAGTATCAGATAATTGGGATTAACTCAAGTCTGATGAAATTTAATGTTTGGAATGTTGAAAGTTTCCATGCATGAAAAGGCCAGAGTCCTTTTCTGCGTTTACCAACAAAAAAGCAAGCCTGAGGTAAAACTGCATGTGCGTCAACAGACTGAAAGATATGTTACTTACTGAAATCATACAAGAACAGTAAGGGCTGACCGCCACCCTATTCCCCCCCTCCCCCCAGACACTTTCCAATTCTGAATACAGGATAAAGCCAGCAAATCTAAAAAACAATCCACCACAGCCTGAACAGTAGCATAACACCAAAAAGGAAGGCAACAATATCCTTCAGATGTTTCTGATAAATGCATTTTTCTGACTTTAAACCTGACGTGAAATGGATTTCAAAAGTCTTGAAGCAGGTGAGTACAGAAGATTCAATACAGCCACCACTGACTTCAGTTCATGAACTGCATCCAAAAAAAAGACAAAGTATAAGAAAGAAAAAAAGCACATTTACAGAACAGTATGAAGAAAACAAAGTACACACAGAGTTCCACACTTATAGTTATGAGGTTAATAATGTATATTTTTCCAAAATACCAGGATCAGTCTGAGACCTTAATCATCACTAGATGCTTACTTCATAATAAGACAACACGCACCTGTGAAATATAAAAACTATTTCACACACACATAGAGCATTCCCAGTCTTTTTCTGATAAAAGTGTAAATGTGTAATTGGTTATGTCATCGATAGAGATACACTTGACTAAGAACAAACAGCCACTGGTTACCTCTTGTTAAAAAAAGCAGAGTTCTCTATGCTGATCTCATTCACCTGACTTTTTTATTAAGAGCACTATAAATGTAGTTCACATGCTTATTTTAAGTGACCTTTGTGGGGGGGCCCTCTATACCTGTAAGAGCATAAGAACTCACGGTTTAGCTCAGGACCAGGGCGCACGTGTCCCAGCTGACACCTAAAAGAACTACCTCATTGCTGGAACCATGCAACGCGGTTTGTTAAATAAACCGTCTCAGAGATGGAACCAAGGCACAGTAGTTAAAGATTAAATTATAATGTCAGTGGGAATCCGTCAGTGGGAATCCCTCCTTGCCACAGAGGACGTCTTACTTCTCCTGACTGCTCTTACCCTGAGCAAAACCACACCGAACTCGCTGGCAAGAAGTTTGGGGTTTAAAATTTATTGTCATATTTCAACCTCTTCCCCCTAAGCACCTGCAAGCACGACAGTCGCTTTTATTATTTACTATAAACATACAGAAACAAACCCAAGTTCGCCCACTGCCACTTAAATGTGGGGGGGGGG
>JAOXJM010000001.1:117749894-117760985 GCA_026413425.1 Tringa solitaria | reverse complement strand
TTCACTAAGACAAGTGAAGAGAAAGAGAGACACTAAGTGCAGAGAGAGACCAAAATAAGCGCAGACAGAGAGACTGCTACAAGTAAAGTCTCTCTTTACTTTACTATCTTAGTCTTTCACTAGCATTTGCTGCAGCAGCAAATGCTGTGTTGTATGAACTGCCCCCCATCACCAGAGTTATGAAAGCACAGGGAATGCAGAGGAACTGATAGTAACTTTGCTCAAGAGCTACATGCCTCCTTGCTCTGAAACCCCTAAGTGGCCACCAAGACAAACCAGAGGGACAATGGTTGAAACCAATGGCGGGAGCAAACATGACACTTGCAGAGGTTGCTTGAAAAGGAGTAACAGCATGGGGAAGATTTTCCCCTGGGAAGCCTCAGGGAGAGTGACTCAGCTCTGCAGCATGGAGGACCCCACTTCTGCAACCTCTAGCAAGGTGATGCCAAAGCTCCTGTACTTGAGTTGTGCATGGACAAAGGTACATCCTGGTTTTTGCACAAACTATCATGACAGAGTAGTCACAGGTTGTTAATTCTCTTCATTTATCCTCCTGCTTAGGACTAGCTTCTGAAGAGTATGGGTGAATTTGGTATGAGCTAGACCATAACATTTCTAATTTGATTTTCTAGGCAATAAAGGTCTTTCTTTGTCCATCACACCAGGATGGGGAAGAGCTCACACATCCAAGGTATAATTAAAAATTGATGGGAAGAGTGAAGGAGGGAATCATAAAGTGAGTTACGCCATTATTTAAACACTCAATTCATCAAGGGAAAGCTCATTTCAAAATTAGTATGTCAAAAACTATTAGTTATTAAATTAAAATGCAGTATTAATTAGAAATGAGATTCCCTTGCAAACTGACATTAGGCAGGTCGTCCCTGGATGGCAAAATGGAAGTACTACAAGAATAATGAAGTCTAAAGAAGAGGCCCAGAAAGCCATCAGATAAGCCTAGGAGTAAATATTCAGGTAAGAATCCTCCCCTTTAGAGTCATTACTTTTTTTTCCCCTCGCTGATTTTTCTACTGATCCCTTCACATCAGTAGAACTGCGTTCTGCAGTGACACGACACGTATAATGAAACTTGACTTTGGATGGAGAGAGGACACCTTTTACGTGTGCACTGGAATGTAGTTATGAAGACGTCAGATGTTTTCACACACGGGAGCAGGGATGGAGAGTGGGTTTTGGTATCTAAAGCATTTATAGGAGTGAGTCCCGTTAGGAGGGGACTTTTTTCTTACACCACCATCAAATGGTAAGGAGCTGCCAGCACCAGCCTTCACTTTTGAAGAAAGAGCCTGATACCCTAATTACCTTTTTACAGGTAATTAGGTAATTTTACCTAATTTTACCTAATTACACCTCACAAAGGGTTAAACTGACAGCTGCCACCTCTGCATTTCAGTGTATATGTGATTTCACGGAGAAGGACTAAGCAACCAGAGACACAATAGTACCGTAAGTTTTGAGATCACAAAGACATCCATGCAGTACAGGCTTTTTCCTCCACAGATTTCTATTTCGGGGTTTGATCCTATTAGGTGTTACTGCTCTTGGTAAACCTATTGAGACAGCTGTAAAACAAACGAGAGCACGAATGGGTGAGAAAGGACAATGAGAACTCCCATAGATTCTTGTTCTGATCACTGCCACCCTGCCCCTCCAATAATAAGAGGGTAAATGTTTCTAACGGATGATGCTACTTGCATCCAGAGTCCTCTAGTAGCACTGCAAACAAGCGCTCGCTACATCTAGCACCCCATGTTAGTCTTTTGCAGCTGTACCTGAAGACGGAAAGGCACCACGAACCTTGTCTTAAGCACCAACCTGATGCTGAGTAAGACTGAGCTGGGAAACCCCCCCTTCACCACCCTCCCCACCAGATGAGTTGTTGGTAAATGAGAACTGGTTTCCGCGTTTTGTTGTTTTAAATCTTGAGTGGGAGCGAGTGCTGTTTTGTCCCAGGTTCCACACCAAGTGCTCTTCGTTGGAAAGGCCATTTTCCTTCTGATGGGTGGATTAGCAAATCTCTCCTTGCCTGGGGGAGAGCCAGGGAGGCAAATCTGGGTGTGCTGACAGTTTGGGTGCCACTTCTCAGTCCCTGCTGAATTCTCAGAGAAGCCCAAGGGAATTAAACACTTGACTCCCCCCCCCAGGCTGAAAAGGAAGTCATGTGCCTAATCCTATTAGTGCCTGTGAAATTCCCAGACCCAATATTAGCTCCAGAGGTTGCTTTGCTGAGAGATCCCTCTGAGAGTAAGAAAAAAAAAAAATAAAAATTGCTTCAGTGCAATTTGTTCTCCCTAACCACGTTATCGCATTGGAGTTAACAGGAATAATTTATGCTCCATTATATGTGGTACTTAATTTAGCTAGGCCAACTGCCTTCCTGTACGGTTGCCAGCAAAAGAGCGCATAGTCTTAGGAAAACAACGAGTTTGCAGGCTTCCCATCCTGCTGCAGTTCTGGGCCAGGGGTGGTGGTGGGATGTTGGTTGGTTGTTCCCATCCGACAGGGATCTAACCCTGGTCTGAGAGAGTTTCCCTCCCCAAAACCCCAGGATTCCACTCTGCAGCACAGGGTTGTGTCTTGTCCACTCCTCACAGCTGCAGGATATTCAAAAGCCCTTTCACGGAAGCATTTCTCAGCAGTCGGTGAAGGTCTTTTCCATCCTTTAGCGAGCCATTAACATTAAATTTATCAGATAAGAAATAATGGGGTTTGCCAGGCAAACTCCCTTCTGTTCAGTTAGCAAGTCTTGCTCTGAACCTACCTGCTGGCAGAGGCAGCAAGCAACGCCTCCCCACCCTGCCCTGCTGCAGAAGAGGCAGATTCTGCCATTATAACCCAAATAAGAGCTCCACACTGGAAACCTTCAACTTCTTAATAAAAAAAAAAAAAAAAGTAAATATAGACCTTTGTAATAGCAGAGATTTGGCATAAAGCATTGTAAATGATGGGAATTACACAATTAAGTGCTGGGTGTAACAGCACGAGTGGTGGGAGGAACAAAGCAGCAAAACAGGGGGAAAGACCTAACAAAGAGGGAGAGCTTAGTCCACCTCTTCGGCGTTTACAGCCGGAAGAAAGCCCACTTGTGTGTAAACCCAGTTGGCCTCTTGGCCTCGTTGGCTCAAACATGACACTCGCAGAGGTCCCGTGAAGAGGAGTAACCACGATGGGAAGGATTTTCCCCTTGGGAAGCCTCAGGAGAGCGGCTCAGCTCTGTGGCACAGCAGACCCCACTTCTGCAGCCTGCAAACCGGCTTTGCTGTACAGAGGCGAAGCACAGAAGAGGGTGGCTGTGAGGCTTCAAGTCCTCCATCTACTGTCCTTTCTTGCCCGCAAAGAGGTAAGAGGAGCTGTAGCAGCTGTACGGGGGGCTGTTTCCCGGCTGCTAATCCACAAGGAGACAATTACACAGTCACCACAACAGTCTGAGTAGGATTTAGCTCAAATAAACTCATCGTCTTCAATGTCACCATGTAAATGGAAATGTTTGATGGCCAAACAAGCTGCAGAGACCATATTCTGCTCCGCAAGTCCTGCCTGGCTGGATTGGAGAGTGGAGAGCTTTGGCTGGATGGAATAAGGTGCAGCACTGTCCTCCTTTCTGAAAACCACCATGAGAGAGGGCTCACGCTTCTCCGCTGTGAGGGGGGGAAACATGAATGCCAGGGGGAAACGCTGCCACGAGAGCTTTCTCTCCACGGACTGGAAGAAGCAGTCTTTTTCCACTCTATCTGCACGGTAGAGGTTTAGGATTAAAAGATGCAGCTTCCAGCCCTCATCTTGACCATGTCATTTCAGCTACAGCTTAATTAAAAAATGGGGAAAAAAGGAAAGCGTAGCACTCCCCTGCCTTTCACAAGGAGCTTTGGGCTAATGGGAAGTATACAAGAAATAGCATTTTCCTGAAAATGCTTGTAGAGCTTGTATTTCATTGCAGCCAAGGTGGGAGAAGATTTATACATGTTGTTAAACCCCGCTTAGCTTCTCCTCTTCTATTGGTTTTCCTCATAAAGCGGAGGCACCACTGGCACATAACTGGTTGTGTTATCATTGGACAAGTAAATAAAAGAGATGTCACAGGACAACCACTGAATTCCACTTTTGCAAAAGTTGCCCTACATCAACAATGTGAAAAACAAAGGCAGTTTGCAAGTCACAGTGAAGAAAAACTATCTGCCAGCAGAGTCAACTGTGCCGCTTAACACGTTCTTCACAATCATTCCCTTCCCTGCCCATCACGCCCTGTCCCTCTCGTGCCTGCGTCCCTGCAGAGGCATTTCACACAGCTGGCAAGGTGGTCTCTGCTTTTGGTGGTCTGCTTCCTAGCAAACAGCCTGGGAAGCAACACGATTTGCCTTTCCAGCGGTGAGCAGGAATGCCAGCTCTAGCCACGTGGCACAGCTCAAGCTCCAGCAGGCACACACCATGTAGCCCACCGCAATCCTGCCCCTTTGGCACATACCTTTATGACAGCAGGAACGTAATGGTGTTGGCGTTAGAGGGGATATATCTCTCTCTCGTACAATACATTGATTACATACCATGTATCACACAATATAGAATCATAGAATCATCTAGGTTGGAAGGGACCTTCAAGATCATCTAGTCCAACCATCAACCCAACTCTGACAAAAAACCCCCCATCACTAAACCATGTCCCCCAGCACCATGTCAACTTGTCTTTTGACCACCTTCAAGGATGGTGCTTCAACCATTTCCCTGGGCAAACCAATATCACATACGATACTATTGCAGCTGACCAATAAGCCCCTAGAAGGGAAGGCAGCTCAGTGGAGATGGGCAAGGGCGATGCACCTGTGAAACTCAAGGAATAACGCAGGGTGCGACTGACCACAGCCATTGCAAAGCTGACTTTAGCTCAACACAAAGGGTTGAGCCAGAGGGTGGCCTTTGTTTCAGATAAAGAGCAATCAGTGGATGGAATGAGTGGATCAACTGGTGATGTAAACGTCTCCCTCTGGCAGACCAGCATCACATAGTATAAAATCTAAAGAACCAACGAAAGGATTTCAAAGAGAGCAATGGGCTTGAGCTGGCCTCAACCCATCAGTTCTTACTGGCGATGGGGGATGCCTAGCATCGTGACAGCGAGCGTATTGCAGAGACTGGTAATGGAGATCCTGTTGGCATTATGCTTGAGCTGTGTAGTGCAATTGCTGCGTTTTGCTGAATGTAACTTACATCTGTACTGTGCTGTGTGTTCAGTTTAATTTGTATCATGCTGCTAAATCAGAAATCCCATGTGAAAACAACTACGTCCAATATCTCTGATATTAAACATTACACCCCTCCACATGTGGGATATCAACCCAGTCGGAGTGTACTGGACTCCGACACACGCTCACGCATATATATTGATAGATATAAAATAGGTTAATGGATGTGAACCCATACGGTGGCAAAACCCAGAGGAGTACTTCATTAATCCGTATCACAGTTATGAAGCTTAGGTCTACCCATAAAAATCTGTTAAACTTACATAAAATTTTGTTTCACAGACACACTCAGTCTTGTCAAGCCTCTTGGGAAGAGATGCCCGTTTCAGCAGTACGTAGAAAATGCATTCACCCCTTCCTGCCCCCAGAAAGCTCTCTGCCCAACGTAACTGCAGGCAGGAGAGTAACACATCTGAAACGTGAGCTCACTCCAATGCAGCAGCTGATCGTGTCTGGTGGTGAGGACACAACATTGCTTTTATGGGATTCCAGGCTGTTTTCCCAAATATATCAAAGCAGTATGGGCAGAAAAAGGGTGAGATAAGTGAGACTGAAGAATCTAGAAGAGCTACACCCAGAAAGTGCCACCATGTTTTCTTCCACTTCCACATCTACCTTACCCAGTGCTGCCCATCACACACTGTGGTGACACGCAGCCTCATTAACCTCCCCTTGTCCGTACACCTCACTGCTGCTTCTTCTCCAGAACGTGTAGTTGTCATCTCTGACGCTGGCTGGTTCAACAAGAGAAAGCATCTCAGGAGAGATGACTTGCAGAAGGGCAGGTGGAGAGGCAATGAGAGAAGACAGGTACCTCTGAGGACAAGAATTAACAACAAGCATGACTCTTCTGTAGTTCATGGCAAGACAACAGCCACCAGGGAACAGAGCTCTGCCATCAGCCAGGGCTTTGCTTTTCATGCCTTGGCTTTTGCATGCATGTAACTACGAAGCGTACCATCTTAATCAAATGAATTATTTATTACGCCGTACTGATAAAAACTTCAACCCCTGTTTTTTATCTTAAAGCTGAAAAAAATAGTCCTGGAACAGAGCATTAAAAATTCCAGATCAAAATCATCAACCTTTAAAAAATGAATTATGGATATGAGAAGATACAATGGAGGCACAGAGACAAGAAAAGCTGTACTTGTGCACACTAGAAACGTTTAAAAATAAAAAGTAAGCTTCTGCTTGTGTAATCCTAGATCCAGAGCTCATTTCTCTCCACACAAAGGTCTGCCTGTACAGTGCCACACGCTGCAACTGAGCCATCATTTTAAGGCAGCTCAACACAACCTGGAATACTCAAAGGAGCAAAGGACAAGGGAAGGGAAAACCTACAGGAGAAACCAAGAACTCGGTGCTTGCGGCCTAGCAAAAAGATAACAGAGGAACCCGGTATTATCACATGCCTTGCCATTTGTTACAGGCACAAATACCCTGAAGAAGAGCTGATGCCTTTGGGGACCAAGCAGGTACAGAGGCAGGGCAGGGATATACCAGAGGTAGAAATTGAAGAGATCTACTTCTGCTGAGCAGCTTCTGGCAAAAATACAGGAAAGGGAGCAAAAATGCAGAGTGATCTTCCAGTAGGTCTTGGTTTACTTTCAGGTGTGAATGTATGACGTGGGCGTAGAGCTGAGGAAGGGGGAAGGTCTTTTATCTTCCAGTGAAAAACAGAAACTTAAAAGGTATCAGATTGGAAAAAGCGGTTTAATCTAGAGCCATCTATCCATACAGCCAGCTTACCCTGCTGGAGTCTCAACTTCGTAGATCATACAGCTTTGGGTTTACATTGGAGGATTCTTCAGGAAAGGAACATCCCTTTTCCCCCCATCCTGGTCATCTGGAGGAGCCGCACAAAACTTTATATACTGCTTCTAGAAGTGCTACAGAAACGTACCATCCCTCTGCAGTCCTCAACGACGGGCTTAGCGCAGCGAACGGCTGTAGGGCTAAGCTTGTTCTTCCCTCCCGGCCCCCACAAAACGATCCCCCCAGATTACTGCTGCAGAGACACGGCCCTCGCGTGGATCAGTTTGCAGGACTGAGACCAAAGAGCGTAAATGGAAAGACAACCAACCAAAGCAAAAAGAAAATAGCCCTTAGTGCATGTTTAGCTACAAACAACAGAGTGGCAAATAGGAAAAGGACGCAGATCTCCCAGTTACATGATCAGCTACTTACTCAGTAACATTGCAAAAAACCAGATGCTGGGTAGTCACCCTTTTTCATTCAAGCGCAATTGAAAAACCCCTCTATGCCAGCATGTTATGTACAAAGTCACATACGGTTAAAACAAGCAACTGAAAGCGTGAATGAGATTCTAATGTACAGTACTTTCGCACAGCCAAAGCTATTTTATTTTACAAGATGAGTCTTTTGCGTTAATCTTTTTCCGAAAGCCCAGTAAAAACAGCGTGAACTACTGAAGCAAAATTTAAGAGACCACTTACAAAGTAATATTTGCATAGCACTGTAAATCTGCGTATTTGTTTGGGGACAGTTCTTAGTAGAAACTACAGCAGGTGACAGGGTTGGGTTTTCTTAATACCTTTGTTTTTAAACCAGATTCAGACGCATCTCCTCTGAACGTCATAAAATCAAGTGTAGGAAATAACTGTAAAAATGTACAAAAATATATACACATGCACAGTAAATGCGTACCCTGTGTACAGTTTTATTACTCGTTAGATTTGGCTAGTAATGGTCATCTGGTACTTACACTTCCCTCCCAATGCCAGGTTTGCAACGAATCAAGTTAAGGATGGCGAGTTTTCTGAGAGAAGGTTTTCATTAAAGCTACAGTACTTGCTGGTGATCTTCAGGAGCGAGCGACACGCCAGCTGACAGTGGCTGCCTGGCGCTCAGGCGAGCAGCGTTCAGTTGTCACAAAGGTACAGCTCCGACAAAGCTGAAGCAAAGTAACACGAAGGGGCAGCGCAGCTCAGCTCTCCGCACAGACGCACATGCACGTAAATAAAGGAGGTATACAGAAACCAGTTCATGCCTTGGGAAAGAAAAAAACTCATTCCTCATTAGCCTTTGCTGCCCGCTCTTCCTCCCTTTGCAAATCGGGTTTTAGCGTGACTAGTATATCGGTGTGTTTTCCTTCAAAATGCACCCTGGCTAAAATAAAAAACGAAACAAAACTTGTCTAAGACTGAAAATTGGTAGCCATAGCCCCCAGACTAAAGAACACTTCCAATTCAGATTTTAAAAGAACTATTATATTCCAGTTTCTGCTAAAGTGTCTGTTCTTAAAATACATTTCCTCTTAAGATAAAATGCTCCTTCTGTTAGTTTTTAGAAATAGACAATCAGCAACACTCAGCTACTCTCAGAAGTGGAAGTGCACAAATTAACTTTCTTCCAAGTTTCAAAAACTGAAGAGTGGATTGTAACTGTGGGTATAACGTTTTAAGAAATACAGTCAGCTTTCCATAAACCTTGAGAGGCTGAGGATAAGAGGAACAGGACATATTTGGCCTACAGATCCCAATCCACTGTCTTCCCGATTCCAAAGGGTAAAATATTTTCATGACATTTTCTGGTGGCTACCAAATGTGGCACAGGCCCGGTAATGTGGACTTCCAGAAAGTTTTCTCTCAAAATCATAGCAGGTAAAAAACCCACAACCAACAACCTGCAAGGATCTTGCCGCTGAGATTGCTGAGACAATCAGATAAATTAGTCTTCCAGATAAACAGGGCCAAGTGTGGCAGACTAAGAGTTGCCATCTGTAACACAGAGATAAGCCCTTCAAGACAAATTCTGACCCCAACCAAGTGAACGTGGCAAGGGTTACCTCGTGAGTTGTCGCAGGGTGGTGTGACATTCACATTAGTTAGAGTTTGCCCGCCCACACACACGCTTATCTCTGCTTTGCAAAGCTCCCGGCAATCGCACCATTTGCTCAGGGCAAGAAATTGTCCAGACCTGCCGGTGTTCCTCCTCGCTCCAGCGATGCACCTCGCAGCTCTCAGCACGACTGTTACCGGCTCACATCCCGGCTTCAGTCGGCGCTGCCAGCCCTGGAGCAGCCCACGACGGATCAAAAAGTTCAGAAATTCAGGAAAGAGTAGCTGCGAGTAGCAAAGTACAGACGCAGCATTGCCGTTATGTGGATTCGCTTCTTTCCACAGGCACAAACCGGTGTAGTAATCGTCTGCCGCGAACCACAACCTTCACCCCAAGTGATGTGAGCACATAGGCATCCAGGAGGTGGTGTGAGCTCCACCGCTGCATCCAATTTTCAAAGGAAATCCAGGAATGGATTTTTCGCTTTTATCTGCGTTGGCCTCCAGCATCTGAACGAAACATGCTTGGGCTAGGTCTGTCCAATTTTGGCCTTAGACTTAGTTAATACAAACTTCTCCAAGATGCCACAAAATACGTGAACATTATCTGTCTTCGATCTGGAACACTCTGCATACTGGGAACTCAGCATTATTAAAAGCCTCCAACCCCGTATTTCTTTAGTCAAAACCAGATTTTGGGGCAGTCCCTAACAAAAACTGGCTTTTTAGCGATTACCAGCCATAACAGCGACTCCAACTGTTAGCGAAGTCCTTGTCCCAGCTCTCTTTTATTGCCTTCATCAATGCCACAGGACCTGTTACCAGGTAGTGATGGAATATGTGAGCAGGCCTGGGAAGGACTCCTCTTCTCTAATAAAGTTTTGCTCTGAAGCGGCAAAGTTGCATTATCACTTAACACAACTATGCTACTTCAGATATACTGAGCACGCCAACCAGCACCAAAATGCAGGAAGACAAAACCCCAGCTACGTGAGAGGATTTCTAAAGGATTGGTTGAACTGGAAAGCTCCAAGTTCCCGCTAAGAGGTTGTAACCGAACCATCTGCAGAAGATACAGGCAAGCAAATATACAGACATCAGTAGACGGAGACAAGTGGCATCACGTGGAAGTGAGCAGACACACTCACTTTTTCTGGGAATACTAGGCAATTAGGACAAAGGTAGTAGTCATAATCATTGGTCAGCATTTAAGTGTAGAGCCCTTCAAGATAAGTTCAAGCAGAACAAAGGAACGTTGCCCATGCTCTTTGTGCCAGAGACAAGTATTTTGCTCAGTAACGCAAAGTCAATTGCAAGAGCACATTCAGCCCACAATGAGCAACAGAGAACTATAATCCTTACTGAGCCAAGACCTCCAGATACCAGTTATCTGATCCTTCTTCAGCATCAGCTTTTTGTGCCTTCCTAACCAAGAGATGCCACAATGCTAGCAGTCTCCAAGCTCTCCCACCAGGTTCTTAGATGCAGGTCAACATGATGCTACCTTGGAACTGCAAATCCCACTTTGAGAGCAACATCACTGTTCTTCATGACAAAGACAAGCACTGCCAAGGCCAAGAGCGTAGCATCTGTCCATGTTAGTCTGAGAACCATTCATCTTCAGAGTCGGTGCTGAGCTCCATGGCAGTCAGCTTGCAAGTCCATACTGGAGAACACGATATTTAGTCTAAACAGTCAAGCAATAAATGGAAGTTCTGAAAGGTGGAGAGAAAAAACGCTCCTATAGCTTTTAAGTTTATTAAACCCTAGCATGGTTGAAAAGCAAAAGACAAAAAACATGATACATTTTTGTTTATTATTGCTCTTAAAGGGCTTGGTAGTCAAATATACAAGCTATATTCTATTAAACCAGAAGAAAATAAGATATAAAATCTATGCTCACTTTTCCAATCCAAGCCACCTGCTAATCTTCATTAGTGACATTAACTTCAGCTATTTCCAGTCATTTGTATTTATACATACTCTGTGTACGTGTGCGCACGCGTGTGTATAAAAGCCCCTACTTGAGG
>JAOXJM010000001.1:117692371-117746653 GCA_026413425.1 Tringa solitaria | reverse complement strand
TATATCCCCCCCCCCCCCCCCCCCATCTGGTTTTAGGGTTGGGCTTGTTGTTTTTTTTTTTTGAGGGGAAAGGGATTTGGGATTTTTGTATTTTGTTTGGTTCGGTTTGGGTTTGTTCTTTTTAACTCACAGATAAAGTGCACAGTAAAAGTGTTCTCCTTCAGGCACCCATAATTATGGGCTACAAGACTCACTTGCTAATGACTGCTGTGGATATTGTCTAAGCTATGAAGGCAAGCCTGCCTGCATTAAAGCTCTTGAAATAATAAAAATGCTATACAATATAAAGACTACAGGTGAGCCCCAAGTACTCTTCTGCAAGCCTCATTCATATTGATTAATATAGAGAACTTATTGGAGGCAACAGATCTTGTTACATGTCGCTTTAGGCATAGCATCTTCTCTGGTTTTATTACCTGCTCCAACAAGTCCCAGGAATGCAAGGATAAGGAGAGGTGATCCACTTGCAAAAACTCCAAAGCCAAATGTGAAGAGAGGAGAGAGGAGAACTGTGGCCCAAAAAAGAAAGTTTAGGAGAGTCCATGGTCTCCTAGGAGGTTTAAACTGCTGGCCAGGAAATATGCCTTCCTGATTATACATCTCTTGCAAAGCATCCTGGGAGAAAAAGAAGATAGAAGAAAACATGTTCAGAACATTTGCATCAAGCAATACCAGACTAGTCAACTCCAGGACAATGTCAAGGACAGTATCTGTGATAAATACCCATCAAAAGTTCACAGCAGCCATTTCCCTCTGCTGTCATATATTTGGGCATTTCTGCTGACTGCCGAGCCTACTGAATTAGCCCTCTGAAGGCAGTCTTGGCCACCATCAGAAACTGAAACTGTATCAGCCTCTCTACTACCAAATACCAACATCTCCTCTCTTGATTGCTTAGGAATTTAAGGGCAGCCAATTCGTACACTAGCTGCCTCTTTGCTTTTTCTTCCTGCTTTTACTTCCAGAAAGGTCAGCATGATTTAGCAAAGGCCAGCAGAAAAACGCTGTATATACAGCCAGAAGAGGAAGGCAAAGCACAAGCTGACCGGCAGAGGCAGCACTGTACTAGCCACAAGTCCCACACTCCAACAGAGTGGTTGCCTCCTGGTCTGAGCCTGCAGAGAGATGCGATCGCGAAACACATGACTCAAAGGAGCCGCAGGCCCACAGTCCTCCCTCAGGTTGTAAGAATGTTTTGTAAGGTTTCCAAGCCATTACCAAGGATGGCTCAAGTTTGGCTACTTCTTATTTTTTCCCCAGTTCAGCTGGTTTTGTTTTACCTTCCCATAGAGAGGGCCGAGAAGCACGAGGCGCTCCTTGCCAATAACACAGCCTTTTGAGGACGTACCCTCTGTGGGGGAGAGCATTTTCAGGGTTCCAGTTACAGCGTATTGCTAACGCCATGTCGCGGCTTAGGCTGGGCTGGCCACTAAACGAATGACAGATGCTCTCTTTTAATCTCTCTCCCTTCCCAGGGAGAATCAGGGAGAGAGACTTATGGGTCGAAAAGAAACTAAAATTACTTTAATGAAATATTAATAATAAAAAGACAGTAAAATTAATAAGAAAATAATGAATTATATACAAAACCAACAGCCAGCTCCTAGGATGATGATCATGTCACTGGCAGGCACTGGGAAAGTCCCAGGCTGGATTCTGCGATGGACAGGAACTAGATTCAGAATTTGATTCAGGAACACACCGATCAGGTTCAGAGTCCTCCTCAAATGCTGGCCATTGAAGAAAGAGGCTGACCCCTTTGATCCCTCAGCTTTTATACTGAGCATGATGCAGAAAGGATGGAATACTCCGTTCGTTGGTCAGTTTTGGGTCATCTGTCTCGTCTGCTCCTCCCCACAGGTGTGACCCCTTTACAGGAGGTCTGCTTCTGACCCTCCAACATGGCACATAACAAAGTTAGCTGACCTTGACGGTTATAGCAGTAAGTACAAGCAAAAGCCTCTCTACATACCACCCCTTGGTATCAACTATAAACATCAGACCTTATCACTCTGAAGCAGACACTCTCTGAAAAATATGCCGTTAGTGTCAGTTAGTTAGAAGAGACTTAACTGAAAAGTAACGTCACAGAAAATCGCTTCTGTTCTACCTCAAACCAGGACACACCAAAAAATCAATATATAAACCACCTTCTGAGTAAAACCTCACACTGATGTTGAACAGAGGTACAGCTGAAACTAGAAAGGAACACCAAGCCCTCCACCTGCAAGCAAAGAAGAGCACTCAGCCCAAGGAATGGCACCATGTGCAATGGACGCTCTGTGCTACATCTGTATTTACAAAGCAGGAGCCAAGCAGGGACAGATCACCCCTATAACCTACACCTCTATGTCTGCTCCTCCAGCCAGGAAATGTCAGAAGGAATTCTTACATCTAAGAGCCTTTTCATAAATCAATGACATGATGGCACGTCCCTGATAGCAGGAGACAGGATTCAAAACCCCAAATAAATTTTGGGATCTGTTTGGTTCGGTTTTTAAACTCTCTAATCCCATATTATGCTAAATGGCCCACAAGCTAGTTTGATAAACCTCCTAATGGGAGGTGGCAGGAGAAGATGATAGCTACTGTTCTTTGTAAGATAACTTCTCTCCCCTTAATTAGAATTAGAGCTTAGGTATTCAAACAAATTAAGTTAAACTGAACAAAATGAAACTCAGAACAATCTGCTGCCTACCTACAGGCTAAGCATAACCTTGGAAATGCTGCAGCACAGGTCATCACAGCAGAAGAAAGCCCAAGAAAGTTTCTGTGCTCCTGTTTTCCCACAAAGATAAGCAACACAAAAATCAGGATACACATTTCAAGTTCAACGATCCAGCAATTAGGTCTGGGCAACATTAATTAATTACAGTTCTCCCTCCTCCACCACCAACTGTGGTGAAGAAATTAACCACCAAAGGTAAAAGGAATACAACACACGAGAAAAAGTTTTGAGCTGTCTGAAGACATGCTAACCACATGCCACATCAGTCCCTGGCAGCAGATCCCAGGGACTGTCTGTACCTTGTCACACGCCACTGCAGAGGTATTATCAGGAGGCAGAAGGAAAGTGACAGTAGAAGAAACACAAAAGCAAAGAACAATTGCAGCTAAGAGATGGACCAGCTGTCCCTGACATACAGTTATCACTCTTCTTGAGTGCCTAAAGACACCCACAGGGAAAATGGAGCTTTTAGAAACGTATGAGACACCCAAGAGCTGAAGAATATAAATAGAGAGTGGATTTCTATTAGTCTTCTGCAACTCAGACATATCTCGGAACCCCATTGTGTTTCCCAGCAATTTGAGACCTATTCACTAGCCAGTCCTCTGTGGCCAAAGGGCTCTTCTGTACCACTCTTTCCAGAAATTTGAGGGACGGCTGCCAAATTATACATAATATTTCCATCTCTTCTCTCCGTCCAGTGGAAGAGTGTGCATTACTCGGTGCCTTAATACACCACCCAAAGTCCCAAAAGGGAGAAAAGAAAGCAAAGCTGTTTACCTTTTCCTGGTAAAGCTTATGAAGCCAGTTTGCAGCTTCCTTTTCATCTTGAGGGATATCTTCCAGAGGAAATCTCCTAATTTAGTAGAGACATTAAAAAAGGGAAAAAAAAGAATTAAGGGAAAATCCAGGTATTTGACATTAGATCACTACTACGGAAGATCTTCTATTCACAGAATCACAGAATGATATGGGGTTGGAAGGGACTCCTGGAGATCATCTCGTCCAACCCCCCTGCCAAAGCAGGTCCACCCAGAGCAGGTTACACAGGAAACTGTCCAGGCGGGTTTTGCATGTCTCCAGAGACAGAGACTCCACCACCTCCCTGGGCAGCCTCTTCCAGTGCTCTGCCACCCACAAAGTGAAGAAGTTCCTCCCCATGTTTAGATGGAACTTCTTACGTAGAAGTTTATTCAATGAAAAGCATAAGTTACCAGAGAACTGGGACTTGAGTAACACCCTATTATCCATCTAAAACTCAAATTCCTAAGACAAAAGAAACTGTACAAGCTCCTATGGATTTCAGAACACGAGTACAACAAGCATTTCTCATTCAAACACTAATCTTCCTTCACCAGAACCTCACTGGCTGATTCCCAGTGAGCTCAGACTGAGGAACCCAGAGGTGGGGAAAGACAAGCAAGTGGCAAACCCCAGGATAATTGCTTGTTACACTTTGTTAGTGAAAACTTCATTTTGGAAGGAATGGGAGGGGTAGTTAAAAATTCACTTACTACCGACTCCAAGGAAAAGATCTTCTACAGCAACTGCACTTCTCTCTCCTTGCCTCTCCAGCCCTACAGATTGAGGCATGCCGTCCTGGGTGCATGCAAAAATTATGCCCAGCTCCAGGTACTGACCTGACCTCACCAAGAACAGGCACCTTTTAAGAGCCTCTTCTTAATGGTGAAGAGCCAACCATTTTCCTGCATTCTTTTATTTTCCAAGATGGGCCATTAACACGCTTGCAAATGTACCATTTCTTTTCTCAGTGGCACACGTCTCAGTCCTGGATCAATTCAGAAGTAACTTGCTCGATTTGTAGAGGGCAGGCACACATCTTATCCTCAGCTTGACCATATTTTGGTAACACTTAGACTGTATCAGGGCCTTCTTATAGCAAGGGTGACCTCTGAGAGGGGTCTGGACTCACTGATCCCAGATAAAACTTATTTGCTGCTGTTTAACCAGGGAATATATTTCTGCAGTACAAACTAAAGCCTTCAAGTCTGCAGCAGCAGAGGGAAGATATTCTAATACATTTCTAATATTTTCTGTATCCCATAAATGAACTGAAGACTGGATTTTACAGATCTACTTTCATTAGCTCTAATAGAAGAAGCTGCTCAATTAATGTAAATAATGCTCAATAAAAGCCAGTAAAAAGTAATTTGCTGAAAGCTCTCTGGTAAATTTGTCGCTGTGTTGCTATCACCACTAGAGGGTACTCACAGCAATAAATAACATTTGGTAATTTAGCTGATTATTTTCTCTGGAGCTAGTCAGGAGAAAGACTGGATCCTCTGCAGAGAGCTAAGCTTCTTACCTCTGCACAGGTAACCGAATACGCAAATATGAAGAACAAGAGCTTATGTGCTTCTTTTCTCTGAGCTAAGCTAAGTCTGCTAGCACATTAAGGACATGTTCAATTTTCAGCAAAAGGACTGTAAAAATAGTATTCTTATTCTCATGACTTCCTCTCCAAAACAGAAAAAGATTCAAGTGTAGAAAAGACTCTTGAGAGTGTTGATTCAGTCCATAAATACATTTTAAATCAAAATTATCTGCACGTAGTCATTAATTTCTATAATAGGTTACAATTAGTAATTTTACCTGGCAATATCATCCTCAACAGAATTTTATGAACTCAAATCTCTTCTAATGACTATTGAAAACTACGTTTCTCTTCTTTCCTCCTGCTACCTCACCATTAGAAAAAAACAACTTGCACCTGCATTAGCAAGGCATAGGATATTTAACTGAATGCAGCTGCTCTTCAATGTATAGAGATGTACATCTATGCGTGTGTACCCCAGATCTAGCTACGCGTGCTACATGCATCTGCTGTCACTATGGAATTACTGGTGGAAACCACATGACCAACTGTTTTTCTAGCTGTAAGTTGTCTCCTCACTTTCCTCACCAGAAACATATCTGGCAAGTGTAAACAGTCAAAATGAAACCCCTTGCAAATGAGACACCCCATCTCTCCCCATCACCTCCGCAGCCTTCTTTCCAACTGAAAGACTAAAATGTTGTGGAAGGTGCAGTAGCTGAGAGCCTAACTAGAACACATGTCCTTCCCTTCCCAATTAAGGCTGCAGCACTCTCCCTCCCTTGAGATAGCATTTCTTCCACAAAACTGTTGCCCCTATACCTCCACACAATGGGTAATCGGTGTGATTCCCTACAAAGTCTTTAACCCTTCAAGGCTCTGGTAAGACACACCTGCCCTGTAGAAGGAGAGCTTATAGAGTGAGTGCCACACATCTGCAATGCAGACCCATGGCCAGAGGAGGAAAGGAGTGGGGGAAGAAGCAAGGCTTTTTTTTTTTTTTTCTTTTATTTTAAATACCAAACATCAACCTCATCACTATAAAGTAGCAATGTTTTCCAAAGTGTGGGTGCAATCCCTAGAGAAGGAGAAGTGAACTGTCAAAAGAACAACCAGGTCGTTTGTCACATGCAAACATAAAAGGGAAAAGAAGAAATTCAAGAGGGAAGGGTCAGTAGTTCTTATGATGACAAGGAAGCCTTTAAAGCAGAAGACAACAAGGAGAAAGCAAGAAAGACAAAATGTGTGTGTGCATGCACGTACGTACATGCTGTGTGGAGTTCGGTATTAGCGGTTACTCTTGCAGGCAAAAGAATAGTGACAAACGTGAGGAATGTATCACCTCATTCATTCAGTGTCTGAATTTCAGTATTACTTAATTTCTAATCTGCTAATCAAACCACGTGAGAGAAGGAGAGAAACTGGAACAGTAAAGAGCTTTACACAATTTATTACAAGAGACTACTGATGTTGGACAGGCTATTTATACTATGCATATGCTCACAGGGGACTGGGAAGGGGGCAGAACAGTCAGTTTTCTGTTCCCATCAGAGAAAGGAAAAAGGCAGACTAGTGCTCTCACTGCACAAAACTTGGGGAAACCCTGTAACAACAACGTGGTCATACCCAGGCTTAAAAAGTCTGCTCACTGCTCTCTGACTTGCTGGGCGATAGGGGATCTCACACATGAAAGGGAACTAAAGCAAGGGGAAAAGGCGGAGGTCTTTGCGGCCTGCAGAGAAGCTTGAAGGAAGAGGGGACTACAGCAAAGGACGTTACCCTGTAAAAACTGAATACACTTCAACATGCCAAAGCGTGCACCTTAGGGCTTACCTCCATCATTACATGCTCACCTTACACACATATCTGCTTCATATTTCTTTCCATAAAGAATTCCTAATAAAGACGGGTTCTTGTTTCCTCTGAAATTTAGTGTTACATCATACACTGCTGAAACTGTTACAAAAAAAATAAAATATGGCTGTTATATCAGCAATTTTAGCAACCGCCTTGCCAGCATCCTTACGTTAGACAGCAAGAGGGCCTCGTGGGAGCCTTGCATTAATGATGTCAGGTAGCACAGTCCTTCACTACTTTGTGTTTACACATTGTATTTTTCCCATATCAGCCACCTGACATTCCCATCTACATAGCAAGTGTGTGTTATCAAAACACAATATAATTTGATGAAATTAGCAACAATGACAGAAATGAGAGGTTTTCTATTTTTTAAGACTGGTATCTGAAAGTTATGTGGCACAAATTAATGGCTGACATGCTGAATGCTTATCACTGCCAACTCACTAATTGTAATGGACATAATGAACAATAGTGTACGCTGTTCTACAAAGAGAATATTAAACAACACACTATAATTAATACAACGAACAAGTAGTAGCTTGCCAGTACCTGTTCCCCTGAGACACTGGACAGCAGTGGTGAAACCTTTGGTTCTGGGCAACAGGTGGTATTTCAGTTTAGGCAATCCCTTGGATTCAGCTACCTCCATACTGATACGATGCTTGGTCTCTGTAAAACGAGTTCCTTCACAGTACAAGAGAAACTAGTACAATGAGACAAAAGGCAAAAAACAAGAACATCTTGAGATCAAAAGAAACCAAGCAAAATACTGAAAATATGTGTAAGATAAACATACATCCATGCACGTGTGCACACTTAATTGTCTCACTTGATCACCAATTATTAGGCATAAGTACCACCACACAACTCATTTACAATTATATTTAATTTTATCAACACTTGTACCAAATTTAAGGTGACAAAAAGTCTAAACAGTTATACCTGAAACATTTTTTTTAAAAAAGAAAAATCCCTGAAGGCTTTAGCTGGCTGATGATGGACTAAACTACAAATCAGAAAAAGCAATCCAAATATCAGTACATGACCACTTTAGGAAAAAACATATTAATCACTAGCTACCTCATTTAAAATGTGTACAGTACAACCAGAATTATTCATCTGAATTCAGATTTGTTTACCTGAAAGCTTTTCTGATTTATTTTTGTTTCCTATTGGTATCAGTTGTGTTCATAAAAAATGGTACCTTTCCCTAAAGCCTGTTCCTTGTTCATCTTGTAAGGCACCAATCTGACTGTGGTATTCTAATTAATTATTAAAGGCTTAAAATCCTCCCATACTGACTTGAAGCAGCACAAAGCAATGATCTGTCCTTCTCCAGCTTCTACATTGCCTCCACTCTAGTTGAGAGAGAGCGAGCGAGCAGAAGCAATGCAAAGTCAAGCGCAGACAGAGCCCTTCTGAAGGCCCTAGGGTAAATTCCTGTTTATCACTGGCCTTTTTGAAAGGTGGACATCATTCCCATTGCACCAGCAATAGAAAACATTGCTGCATTTGAACACACAAACCTCTGCATCCCTGGCAAGCAATGGAGGGGGAGAAGCACAGGTTGCTACTACTCTCTCATAGCAGCATCATGCAATGCTGTAACATTGCAATTCAAAGGAAAGACTTGTCGGATGCATCACCATACATCTGCTGTTTGTCAGTACTGTGGTTCCTTGACTTTTCTCTGTAGTATATCCCCATGCTGTGCACCACAAAAAGCAAATTAAATGAATGTTAAAACTGCAAAGCCATGGACACGAGAGTTAGGCCTGCCAGAGCACAGTGGGAGAATGGGAGCTGGTCCTGCAATCTTCATTTGGCCCTTGCAGGCACACCCGTTATGAAAACATGACCAACCACCAGCACCACCACCAAGTGGTGAGGACAGCAACCAGGTACAGAGTGTAACGCCACAGTAATCAACCCCAGTCTGCAATGCAAGCTCTTTCCTCTATACCAGACTCTCACCCTCCTTCTAGTCAACGGCACAGTGATCCTTCTGGACCAAGTCAGTGAGGAGGTACAGCGCTGCGGTGAGCATGTGAGAAAGACCTCATTAAGGAAGGTTGCGCAGACAGCCCTAACTGCGGCATTCAGAATGAACAGAAATTAGGAAATTGATTTACTCAAGTCAATTTTAATCATGATTTAAATCACCAAGCAGGAAGTCTTGATTTAAATAATCAATGCTAAGTACGTTTTGCATTTATATTTTCTAGTTGTCTTCCCTAGAGACTAGTCTTTGGTTCTCAATCATAGAATCATTAAAATATATAGATTTGCAACTAAATTAGAGTCTTTTAATTGGTAAGGGTTTTTCTTTTTTTTTTTCTTTTTTTCCAACACTAATCAGGAGGGTATATTAAGTGTAGTTCATATCATTATCATTCAAGCAATTAAGTAGTTTAAAATACGTTCTCCAGATTTTTATTTTTTTATCTTTGTAATGACAGAAAATCACAAATGACGCATTCACAATGTGCTACTTAAGGCTTACTATTTCGCTATTCATTTTAACAAGCTGTACTGGATAATATTGAAAAAAAAAAATCACTTAAAATGCACAAAAAGCCCCTTAAAATGTTTTATGAGCCAAATTACATGTGCTGCTATAAAAGCAAACCAGTAAATCTATCAAAACGTTTGCTTTTAATACTAAAAGAAGCTTAATAGGTTGATTATACCACTGTGCTGCTGCAGTAAAATCTAACAACATTGCCCATAATGAAGCATAGATGTTTCACCCTTGACTTCAAATAATGTCGAAATAAAAGGGAAAAGCATAATTGCAAAAGCAGATGTAAGCTTACACAGAGTTCTCATAGAGACTTTTTGAGAAACCTGTCAATGAACATACTAACAAGAACTTCCTATCAAAGTCCATGGCCTGTGCATCTTCCCACCCAAATTCTTCACTCACTTCTCCAGAAAAGACTTTTCTGTTTATGTGTCTTTTTAGCCTACCTCAGATAATGTAGCTTCAGGTCACATTAGGGTTGGTTTTTTTTTTAAAGGTAAAAATAAGATAAGAAAGAATTAACAAGTATTAGACAAGCCTGATTTTTAAATTATCGTCATGTTTCTAATCACCCATGCAAGCTTCTGAACTGTTTCCTAAAGGGCTTCCCTTACCAACAGGCAAATAGAGCAATACTTTACCAGCATATCCCAAAAGACCTCCTAAAACAGATTTTCCTTGACAACACTTGAAGATGAGCAGACCTTTTCCTGGTATATAAGGCTACAGTATCATGTGAGTATCTCTGTCACCATTTCACTTCTATCAGTCAATACTAGAGGAGGAACTCAACACTTACCCACATATATTCGGGATAATCAGCCAAACGTTTTAATCCTTCAATAACCGTATCTCTATCTTCTTCCCATTTTCTTTTGCAGAAAACAATCTCAAGGAAGTACCACGTCCAGCCAATTAGGGGCACATACAGTAGCTCTCTCTTAGCAAGAACTTTGGAACTCTTGGAGAAAAAGAAAAATAACAATTAAAAAATGTCACTTGCTGATTTGTACAATGAGATCAAAGACATTAAAGTTACAACGACAAAGAGTTGATGGGAGCTATATCTAGAAACTCACATGCAAAGAAACTGTATGTGCATGGGTTTTAAACAGACCTATAGTCCTCCTGATGAAGGGAAAGCTCATGGTCACACATACCCCTAGCACTCCAAAGCGCTCCGTCATAGTCCAGCCACACAAGAAGTCGATTTCAAAGTTGTGATTCAGAATGATGATGACGTGTTCTTTCCCAAAGGTGTTCACTGTGGCCTCGTCTGAGAACAAGGTGCACTCTGTGCCTGACCACCATTCCAGCAGCATTACCAACTCTGACAAACATGACGAAGATGGAGAGAGGAGTTAAGGGTGCCGCTTACAAAAAACGTTTACTGTTTCATCTCCAGCCCCATTCAGTGCCTAGTCTCTTCTGACTCCCAACAACTCTGTCACATTTTCAGTCCAACCCAGTAGAGATGAAAAGGGAGTGTAGACAGGTATAGACCAAATAACATCACCATCCTCAAGCAGTATTTAGCGCACTAGATATATACATTATGGATAATTTAACAGATTTTTAACAGTGACAAGTTTGAGCATTATACTATGAATATGAAATTTCATGATTACTGGAAGAAATGCCAAAACTTTGTGCCTGAAAACAGACAGCTGAGTCATTGATTACTCCACTAAGTAAGTATAGTTTCTCCCAGGTGGAACACAAATTATGCATAGACACAGCCTAATGCTTTTACTCAACATGAAACACGCTTTATGGAGGTTAACAGACCAATGATGGGCTTTCAAAGGGATACAGTGCCATAGATCTTCTGCAATAGATTTTAATATTACAACACAGGACTCTAATTGTTCTGTATTATGGTCATCAACACAGAGTCAAAAGCACCAGAGAATCGAGCTAATTTATCAAAATACCTGGGCAAAGCCAAGAAGGGTAACTTGTGTCTTTCTTTTACAGTGAAAGAAAGAATTAGCCCTTTCTCATCTGTCTTCTCCAGCTTTTCAGTATCCCAGCATCTGTCTTACTCCACCTTGAACATTTCCTTCATTACCCACTCTTCTTATTTCCCATCTCCGCTTTTTCCATCTTATAAAAACCATTTCACATTAATTCAGCATGCACTGAATGCAGTTGCTATGGTTAGCCTATTTCCCTCATTTCAGTACAACCAGGCAGATGGAAGGCATTGCTTCTATCATGGGACAACTATAAAAAGTATGAGAATAGTTCACTGTCCCAGGAGGAAGATTTGCTTCCATGCAAACTGTAGTCATTGCTATTTTCTCATTTCAATGAGATACGGGTGCAATCAAAATTTGGATGCACAAATATGGCAGTTAAAAAGTCCAACTCTTCCCATATAACTATGACTAACTTGCAGGGTCAAAACTGGAAGGCGCCCCCTTGGTTCTCTACATCAGGTTCTGCCACACAGATTTTCGGCTTTCTATCAAGAGGCCCTGGTTTTGCAAAATGCCTTCCTGCACAAGGGCTTCTAATCACGGATTCACAGAATGATATGGGGGTGGAAGGGACCTCTAGAGATCATCTAGTCCCCCTGATCAGTGGGATCACGACAGGGTAATCTATCCATACCACTAAATAAGAGTGGGTCCAAGTTTGGAACATATCAGAAAGAAGGCACAAACAGTATTTGGGTGAATGATCGGGAAAACCAATCCTGGTCTGCTCAAGACACATAGCTTCTCTAGCAGTAGTTTTTTCACTTGTATTTCCCATGTGACCACTTATCCACCATGTTATTCCCCTGTATCATTTTCAAGACTTGCTCATTTGGAGGCATGACAAAGTTACGCAGCTTGCTGATGAAGACAGCGTAACCCTGGTAAACTGGAAATACAGCAGAGGAAAGACAGAATAATAGTTTATACCAACTAGAGGTTTCTATCATTGGTTTCCAGCTTTGTCTCCTTTGCAAATGATGTGATCACTTACCTTTCTTGTTTTGGTTATCCTGGCACAGTAAAAACGGAAAAAGGACAGCAAGCGTGTCCTTTGTTGAGAGCTACGCTCTTCCAAGCTGGTGGCCAGGAAAATGGAGCAGTGGTACTGAGTGATTTTACCTGTTCTAAGGAATAATCTCCAATACCTGCTACAGTTGCTGCATTTTCTTCCCCAAAATAAAATAAAATGGGTGTGTTTCTTCTTCAAATTCAGAAAAAAAAAAATTCAAAAAAAAGTGTGGATGATTTTCTGCAGAGCATTTCTTCTACTATTCACTCTAAAATAGCGAAGGAAGCTTTGCTGAGAGATTTGCCAGGGTTCATACTGAGAGAGCAGGGTTGATGAGCCGAAGAATTAATATGAGGAAACAGATTGTCCTTTACAAGTGTACTGATAAAATGATGGAATTATAACTGGGAGGGGAGTGGGCTCATTTCCTTTTTTTTTTTTTTTTTGGTGTGTGGGTTACAGCTATTTTGTGTGGCACCGATCCTGCCAATGCTATGGCAAGCCCATCCTTCTGAACGAAGGGACGGTAACACTTGCGCTACTTGAGCTACTCCCTGTAGAGGACAAGCAACAATTCCCTACAACAAACCCTCTCCTGCAGCCGAAGTTCCCACATGCCAAGGCAAGCGGGGTTATAGCCTCACAAGCCACCCAGAAACAAAGCAAACAAGAGGCATAGGGCACCTCTCAATTTAAAATACTAACATTTGAGAGATTATTTTTGCAACCAGTCTAAACCAAACGTGCTGAGCTCTCCAAAGGCATGAATCACCTGAAAGGAGCTGATGTAGGAGAGCCTGAAGTACAGACTACCCGTATCATGAATTACATGCGCAGCAAAGGGTTTACATTGAGGCCAGAGCCCAACAAATGTTTTTTTCCCCAAACGTCTGCTAGGAACACTGGATAGAGTCTGTCTCCTTCCCCTTCTGAAGCTGTGCTTTATGTATCTGAGAAGAAATAAATTAAGAATAGAGCCTGGTTTTCAGTGGGCTAGAGTACACAGCCAGATACACAATCACCCTGCACACAGATCCTCTGCCAGACGGGCAGAGCAGCGTCTGTTACAGACAGCTCTGACACGAACGCTATCAGCTTAAAACTAAACAGCTTGGAGCAAGCGAGCAAAACATAGCATCCGGAACACCAACCCACAGGTTCATTGCCAAAAGGCTTCCACATAATGAAATATATTTCGTTATGAATGGCAACAGTTGAACTGCTGCATTTACACGGCTTACTCAATTCGTTATAAATCACAACTGAAGTGCATATTCTGTCAGCTCTTCCATTACAGGCCATCAGCACTCTGCAATCCCATATAACATTTACGTTAATTTTCATAGTTTAATTTCTCAATCACTTCATTTACAATAGGCTATACTTGAGGGGCTATCCTACATACAACCCAATTATCTACTCAGCCTCTCCAAACCTTTTTGAACAATAGTGCAGGTTATTTCTAGTGTATACAAGATATAAGAAAACAGCATTTAAAATGTAATTTTTCCATGCACAATGCTAACTTGTAGAAAGCAGAGGTCTAAACCTAGAAGCGTCACAGGCACAAGCAGCTCATATCCTCAGAAAAGTCAGACTATTACTGCAACAATAGTTTTCAGGATGAGATCAGACTCTAGATGATTAAAAGCACGTTAAGAAATTCTTACAAGCAAAGAAAATTCCCGTATTCCGTCACCTCCTTCCAACCAAGCTCATTTTGAAGTTTCTACGTTAAGGTCTTCTATTACAATACCCTTTCTCCTGACAGTTTACCTGCCACTCTCTATTTAATTTCCTTTCTCCTCTGCTTCTCAGACAACATTCTCAATAGATAGAACAAAAAGCACAGAAAGGACAGGAAGCTTAAAAAGAAACTGAACTAGATACTTTGGAGAGCTTTTGTTGGTAGTACTTCACATCAAATGATTTAAGAAATGTGGGTGCCTGTCAGTGGACCGCTCAACTGTAAGTACTCATTTGGGTGACTCATTTTCCCGAAGTGGGAGTTGGATGCTGAGCTGAGCACTAAGGTAAGTGGCCATGCACACTGGGAGGGGATGGAGAATGGAAACAAATTACATGATTCACTGCTGAAGCAGGAGGTGACATTTGGACTAAGGAGCCTTCTAAACATTTATTTCAGAAATCTAATCCCCTGTTAAGCTGTATGAGAAGAAGAAAATAAAAAAAGCCATCCACAGGGAGGAAGTTTTGCAAAGGTCTGGAAGAGGAGAGCAAAGCAGCTGCACTCACTGTAAAGCCATCCCCCGGGCAGAAGAAGGAAAGAGTGACAAATTGCTCGTAAGAGGAGACACTGGCGTCACAGATGGACACTGTAGGGTATAAGAGGACTCTGAAGTTGTCACACAGTTCAGCTATAGAGTCAGCTACACTAGATACTTTAGGACAGGTAAATCTCTTTCTGCAGATCAGTCAACTTGGGCTCCTAAGTAAGTGGTCAATATCGCACATATGCTCAATACCTGAAGCAGTCTCTGTGAATTCCCCCTTCCTCGTCACTTAGTACAGGCTCTGATGCTGGATGAAGATGGTATTGAGAAAGAATCAGCAATTCCTACTAGTCAAGATAGGGTAGGGGGTGGGTGGGAGGAGCTTTACTTCTCACTTTTTTGAATAACAGAGTGACAGTATGTATCAGTCCCTTGACTTTTGTATGTCTTCCCAACATTTCAGGAAAGATGACTGCTTTGAACTGCTTTATGTCTGACTTATCACTTCTCTCTCTCTTTCTTGTGTCTGTATACATGTACGCGTATGTATGTAATTTTTTTTTCTTTAATTAACAAATAGAGAAACAAAAAACATTCCCTTCCCACCCCCAGCCCTCACATCCCCCCCTTCAAGCATACTCACGGCTCCAAAGCGAATAGGCAAGGCGACAGTTTACTCGGCGATAAAACTGCTTGTTTATGGGCCAGAGGACTAGCGTGCATAGTTGAATGAAGTTAATGATCAGTCCACTCACAACAAAGACGAACCCAATGAGGAGGTGAACTATGAACTGAGTCTTCAGAAAGGCAATGAAGCCCATGATAACCACTCAGAAGCGCGTGCAAGGGCCGTCACTCAGAATAATTGTCCTGAAAGAGAAAGAAAAGAGTCAAATGGAGACCGGATTTACAAGTCCTGAGGAAGGGCAAAGCAAGAGCCCTGAAACAGTCCATGCAACTTCAGCAACAGGAACCCAATCCAAAGAACACTCTGGTCTCCCAGCCTGCCTCCTTCAGGTCCTCACACAATAAACTGTTGATGGTGCAAATCACTTCCAAAAATTGGAAGGAATCATTATTTGCAATTTACAGCCCACTAGGAAGATTATTGCTTGCTGAAGATGAATCTCACACCTCTCTTCAAACAAAGATCATATAATTGGGCTTAAGGCTGGGAGAAACACAGAGAGCCCTGCGCTCACAAGTGAAGCGGCCGAGCCCCGACGGGTAAACAAGCTGCACCGTGACCGCTGGACCTTCAGGGGCTGCCGTCCCCGAACTGCAACAGGAGCCTCGGCCCCCCGCACCCAATATATGGCATGCCCAGCCTCTGGAGCTGCGCAAACGACCCCGTGCCTTCCTGGCCTGCCTTCAAAGCCACCGCTCTGTACACACTTCTCACGAACAAGCACCCAGCGCGGGTTCCCGGGGGCTGCAGAGATTTTGTTACACATTCGCTCTGACTAGAATAGCATTACAGCAGTCCATCTGGGGAGCAGGCTCTTCATCCCACAGCACATTTCAGGATGAAGAGAGCGGGGCTGGTGACACAGAGAGTCAGTCTGGCAAACGCTAAGGCATGGAAATGAAGATCGGGCATTCCCACAACTGAAACCCATGCTGGAGCAAGTTTAATAACTTCTCACTTTGTCAAGCCACAGTTCCATGATCAAATGGATCCACACACACAGTTGGTGTGGCGAAAAAAAAGTAAAAGAGCAGAAAAACCTTAGGCTATGTAGCAGTACAAATTTGATCTGGGAAGGGGTTTAGTGCGGAATCTTGCTTCCACTGAACCAGCTGGAGCACTTGATTCTGACCACATGCCGTATTTATACCAGATGCAGAAAGAAGAGCAACGTCTGAACCACCAAAAAGTCACAGTAGCTTAGGCAGACAAGTCTGATCGAACACAAATCCTGATAGTACGAAGTTAACCCAATACAAGCTACCAGACTGAGTTTATTCCAAACCCTGCGGTATCCGGCATTGGCCTTCTTGACCCGTTGGGTACTAGAAGCCCTCCAACTAGGCCAACTAAGCTATCAAGCCACAGCCTCAACATCTCACCCAAAAAATAAAAACGTGACCCTGATTTTCTGCCACACTAAAGGTTGCTGACAGTACTTGTGCTCAGTTTTTACAAGTGCTGCAAGTGACCAGACCAACCAGCAGACGGTAACAAATACTTCTGACAAGCCAAGCATCCCAAGCTGATGCAGAAGTTCCCACTGCCCCAAAATAAATACCTGCCAGCTGTGAGGAACCAAACCATTTTGGTTTGCCACCTGCTTACATTATGGTGCTATTTATGAAAGCTTGTTTTCTATCATCTCTTCTACGAAACAGTTACTGCCTTTCAAGGCACAGAGTGTCTAGCTTTTGCACAATTAAAATCTATTTGCATCATTAGTAATTTACCTATTTTGGAAGCACATTACAGAGGAAAAAGTCAGTTTTGATACAGCCACTATTGTGCCCACCACAGAAAACAAAGCAAAGCAAGTTGAGTAAGCCGATATTGAAGCTTATGATGAATAATCTAAATTCTCCCACTGTTTTCCTGTAAATTACTTTAAGAAGAGCTGTTGGGAAGGAGAGACTTGTGTTTCAAAAGAAACAAGCGGAGCCCTCCTTTCTCTCCCTTTCCCAAAGGGTTGCAGGGTACAGTTGTCTCATACAGCCAAAACACCACACCAGCATTCCGATGCGCAGCAAGTAGCCATGGTGTTCGGTGCTTGACTCCTCTTTTCCACTGGCATCTTCTTTAAGTCATTGTATTAAATGCCGCCAAACATTAAAGTTCTTCCCTTCTAAGATCGCTCGTTCTCTTCATCTGGTCTCTCTCAAAAACCAGTTCAAACAAAACTGAAAAGAACAATTGCCCCTTTTCCCTCTCTCCACACAACTATTTCTTGAATTTCTACCTGCCTTCCATACAGCCACGTGCAGGCAGCTTTGCTGATGACTTTGTCTGTTGCGCTCATTAGCCTAACACTTGCTGCCTTTCAATGCACAGCTTGGCCCCTCCTGGAAAAGGGCCCAAAGAACATAAATGGCATGAGGAAGAATAGAAATGTCAAGTATTATCCTCAAATAAAATGGTTTGGCTCCACTTCCACAGTCTCTTTGCTTTGAGCAGAGTCCCTAGCACTCTGGTATTTCTCCCTAACAGTTAAGGACATTGCCGTATTACAGACCTGGAAGGACCCATCCCTTTTTACAAGACAGAAAGCTAGAGATGCTGCAGCATATTGCTTCTCCCACTTAGTTATATGTTGAAAACAGGATTTATCACTCGAGTGCTGATGCTGTGCCCTGCACTCTGAGCACTGTCTTGCTCTGGCAGGACTCTAGAGCTGCCTGGCTCTGGTGGGCAACACGGCACAACCACCTCGTGTGCCTGCACCTGGGCCCACTGAACCCCTGAGCATCTTGGGGGCTCCAAGTCTTACTGGTATTGCTCCAGGGTAAAGGGAACAGCAGCCAAAGCATAACTGGCTCCCCTCTGGCACCTTACGAGGGCAGCGTTTGCCCAATTTCTCCATAAAGCACAGCTGGTTTACTTGCACTTCCTCTTAAAACAGACAGGGATCTACCAAAAAAGAGTGGGTTAGTCTGGTTGTCTGATTCTTCCAGTTTCAATGCTGGATACAGAACCTGACAGCGTCCCTTTTGCCCATCCCTCACTTGATTGTATTTGACTTTTAAGATAATTAGAAGTTAATCTTAACCCAGGAATTTTTTACTTTTCTGCATTCCTGCCCATGTAGGGCAGCCAGGCAGTTCAGGGACAGGCCAACAGGCAAAGGGTGGTCAGCAGCTGAATGTTTTGCTGAATCCCATGGTCAGGCTGGGGAAAAGATGGGGAAATCAGTACTTGCTGGAACAAGGAGAAGCAACACCTCTTCATCTGACACATATATTAAGATCAGCTAAGTGAAATATCTAGAAAGTAAATATCTACCCTAGCTTAAGACAGCAAGTCTCAGCAGTATTCATTTTTTTCTTTTTTAGAGTACACCCATATCATGTGCATATTCAAAGATCTGCTAGTTAAAGTTTTTTTTTTTCTCCCTTCTTCTCCCAAAGCAGCTTCTAACTTCACAACATCGAGCTCTCACCACAAAACCTCCATTTCCTCCTGTGCAGCCACACTGAGAACTGTGAGTGACTTTAGTACTCCTCCTGCTTTCACATCCTCGCCAAGTGCCTGCTTTTCACAGCCATGGTACAGGACAGCAATAGCGTAAAGCCCAGCTCAAACCACACAGCACACTTCTATTGCCTTTCAGTGCCTTATCCTGCAGGGTTGTTTGACTTTCATAAAGTCAGAAACCCCTCCCCATAGTATTGATCTTTATCTTCTCGGATGAGAAAGTTCTTCAGTGCTTTGCATCCTTCTGGGCTCCCTCCCATATTTATATATCTCTCAAGGAAAGGGCAAGGAGGCAGATGTCCTACAGATTTCTTGGGTATAGAGTCACATCTTGAGGCAGCTCTGATGGATTCACATGGATTCTCTGGTATCTAAAAGATACTACGTGCCTCTCCCCAGAAGGAGGAATACAATCTTTTTCCTTTACCCAGCTTTCTACATTCATGAAAGTCCTAATGAATAAACTGCTTTGAGACTTTTACCTCTCTGTCAAATGCCACTGAAATGTGTCACCAAGTTCAAAAGCCATTAGGAAGGGAGAATGACAGACAGCGTGACTGCATCAGCCTCATTTCATTAAGAAATCAGGTTCAAAAACAGAGATGCACGAAGTGCACTAAGCACGTTACAGCCATTTCATGAAATGTGTTGTTATTTATGAACTCAAAATTAAAAATTAAGCCATTAATCATTCCATAATACAGTACTTCCAGCTCAAACCCCAGGTTTTAATTAATTTATTGCTATCATGTGTGTAACAATTCCTCTGAAGTTCATGAGGTTTGCATGAATATGAGCATGAAATTAGAAATTGGTCCACTGATTCTAATATTCCAACCCAGTGAGAATTAATGTGCTCAACAACAAAAACTGTGGCAGCCAGTATTTACATCTTTAGCCTTTTGCCTTCAGTTTTTTCCAAGCATGCTCTGTTCCCATTTTCCAGCTGCATCTGCTCTACTGTACCATATTTATCTCCACTTATGAAACTAATTATCAGCATCTCTTGCTCTGAATGTGTTGCCCCACCCTGAATTCTGGTATTTTACCTACCTCAATGTTTTTGCTAGCTGGGGAATTGAGTGAAACCCTTACAATCCTCAATTCTACTGTTTATTCTCATATTTTAAAATCCTGCATTTTTCAGATTGAGCTTGGTAAACCTCCTGCATCTGTATGAACTTGGCAAACCCTGTCTATGAAGAAAGGCTAATAATGTTGCAAGTTAAAAACAGTACAAAAAGGCATTGTTGGCCAACCTCATCAAGAGCTTCTCTACAAACTCTGCTCATTGAAAACACACAAGGAAAATTAAAAACTAATTTTTATCCAAAGTGAGAACTATCTGTTCCATGAGCTGCTTCATGCTTACGAAGTGGAGAGGGACAAACAACAGCAGCCAGGAGCTGAAGAAAATACTTTCCACCCTCCAGATTTCCCTGATGACCCAACTCAGGCTACTTTTCTTTTAAAACCAGCTATGACAATCACTAGCATCAGCGTCTTTTCCCTCACTTCCCCTTACAAGATAGATAACCCATGAATACTAACCAGCTATCCAACAGTCAAGGCAGAGATATGAGGGGAAGCTTTTAATACCACTGTCCATATGGTTCAGTGGATAAATAAAAGTACAGGTCGCAGTCTGGTCATTCTAGCATCCTTCAGAAGTACTGCATTGACACAGGGGAGGCAGATTATTTTCCTGAACGTTTCTGGGGCATACCACACAAAAATATATTGATCATCTTATGAGTTGCACTCAATGCTTAGAATTAATTACCTAGGCTACCTTTAAGAAATAATTTTTCCTTACAGAATAAGCAATACTTTTCTAGCTATAAGACAAAAGTACAGTGGCTGTCCAGTTTTTGAAAATGTATATATTCATAGCAAATACCCTCGATACAGGAAAATAGTCAGGAGGAAAGTAGGTAATTGATGGCCTCCCACTTCCTGCACTGTACCACATCTCTTTCTGGGATGAGGAACCTGGGAGCCTGAGCCATGTGGTGCAGAAACCATACAAAACCAACAGAGTATTTACCCAAGGCTTTACCCCAGACTTCAAAAAAGCAACCCAAGGCGCCTGCCCACTCTGTTACGGCACCACTAAAAGCACTTGTCACTCAGGCCCGATTTATTTTAGAAGAACCACTGGCAACCACAGCTGTCTAAGTAGGCTAAAAAACATAGCTTAGATCAACAGCAGTGAGTCACTATAACTAATAAGCAAATGAAAAGAAATAAGTTATAACAACAGTTTTGGTATCCATTTGAACAGTCTGTACTCCAAATATGCTTCAAATACACCGTAAAAATAGACAACTATTCAATCACATCCCACACAGCATTACAAACTGTCTACTACAGACCTAGCCTTTTAAACCTAAGCATGACAGGAAGATTATCTACCTTAGTTTCTCACACAATATAGGTCTAATTTCCCTGCATATCTCTCAGTGAAATTCAAGACTGATTCAGAGTTCATTAAAAATCTTGCCTGTCATGACTTTCTAAAATTGAAGTGTATGGAAGAGGACCTTAAGCCAAACTTAGGTCACAATGATGCAAAGATTTGTGACAGGTCACAAATTTGTTTCCAAGTTGTGAGAACTAGGAATATGATCTCAAAAGAAAAAGTGTTACTGAGTTAACATCATGGAATTAGATGACAATTTATTCCTTGAAATTTTGTCAATCTTGGCTTGAAACAGCACCAGAGCCAGTTTCTAGAACACATGAAGAGTAAAAGATCATCACCTCTATCTGTCTGAAATACATTCATTATTTTGGTCTTGATCTAAAGCCCATTAAATCATAGAAACTTCCACGAGTGTCAATAGGTTTCGCTCAGTATCTATAGATTTTTTATGAGATTAGTCTATTTCCATCAAATAGAAAGCCTTTTGCTTGACTCATCATCCTAATAAGATGCTGATACTTCAAGGTTTAAAAGCACTGTGCACATTGCTCTGACACTCATCATCATTTAACAGGCATAGAAAATGAGAGATCCTGAAGAAATTATTTCTTTTTTTTTCTACCACAGCTAAAGTGTAGGCGTTAACTCTAGACATGAGGTGGTGGTCACTCAGAACAATAACAACTGCATGAGGAACACACATCCTCAACAGAGACACCAGTACCTGTTCATGCCTCTTCCACTCTTTGGAAATCTTTATTAACACAAGACTAAGTTTACCATTTTAGTTTTGGGAGAGAGCAGGTAAAAAAATAAAATGCATACATGAATAGCTTCTGCATACCAGTGAGCCCCATTGGGGAGGGACCACAGGAAGTCAATGCCTTCACCCCACAAATGCCATGTTAGGTCATAGCCCCACTGTGGGGAGCCTTGTATGTGCTCAGGGGACCTCCTGCCACAGCAACACCCCCCTATCCTCCCGAGAACATCCGTAACAGGTCCACACCCTACCAGGACTTCAGCCCCAGCACCCCTTCCATTTCAAACTGTGGGGAAGCTTGCTATCAAGATACGGGTTGCTCTAAAAAAAAATTTAAGACAACCAGTTATTTAACTCTTATTTTGTAGATAAAGACCACAGAGTATGTAAACAAAGCAAAGAAAAACATTCAAACAACTTGATGGACCAGAAGGAAATAAATGAGCTCTCGATACTACATATCACCGCACCTAAGGGGCAGTTTTCCCTCTTCCCTGCCCTAAATGAAGTGCTACTGACATGATTAAACCTCCTTGCCAGCTGTGGAGAGCACTGTAGTTATGCCTTAGCTAGAAATGAAATTATATTTTTCTAACCTGTTGCTACAACATTACAGCTGAAAACACAAGCAATATTAAAATGGCTATTTTCCAAATTTAATTTCAACCATTTCCTTTTATCGTACTCGGCGGATACAAAAAGAGCAAGTGTGCACAAATTCAATTTCTCCTCAGCATTCAGTTAACTCAGGGTCTATTTAAACAAATGGATCAGATAACCAAAATGAATCCTGACTTGCTTAGAAATCTGTTGGCTGCAATGCAACCAACACAAGGAAGCAGAACTGCTTGAGAAAACTCCCTCGCTGCAAGCATCTCTTTATCGACAAAGAAAATAATGGTATTTCATAAGGATTTTCTATTCGCAACAGGGAAACTAGAGAGATTGTCGCAAGTTCACTGGGTAAAAACCAGCCCAGACAACTCCGATGTCATGGCTGAATATCACTGAACCAAGCTGACATAGCAGTTTTTCTGTACAACAGCCTCTTCGTACTTGCAAAGCACCGCAGGATTCTCCACTGAGCTTTCCAGTGAAGGAGTTCCACTGCTTCAAAACCTGGTTGTGCATGTGCGTAACTTGTTTTTGTTTCAGGAAGACAAACATTGCCTTACGGTTTAGTAAACTTCGGATAGCTTCTATTATAGTATGTAATTTACAACTGCTTGTAGGTGTTTGCATGCTGTTTCTCCCCTGTATACACACACCCCGTGTGTCACCATCCAATCTGCAGTCTGGCACTTTTGCTTCACTATGAACAACATGTAAAGTTAATTTTTCCTAAAACTATAATTACAAAACCTTAATTGCATATTAAATTTAGATTAGATAATAATTTGCAAGTTTTGCAAGTCTACCTCATTTCTCATATATAGATGGGCTTTGTGGGTACATGCACATTTACAGAAACTTGGGAGAGCCCCTGCAGAACTCAGCCTTAATAAACCTTGTCCTAAACTTGAATATTACTAATTACAAAGATTTACCCAACTGCAAGCATTTGAGCTCAAGTTCCTTCTTTTTGACCTGCTTGCCATTAAGAGAAAAAAAAAAACCAAAACCACACAACCCATAACTTATCTTGTTCTCCAGAGCATACAATTAGACTCATATTGAAAACCAAAGGCAAGTAGACACACATTACTCCTGCTTTTATCTTTAGTGGAAAAGGGAAAATTCAACAGTTGGGGCAAAAAATGAGAGCCTTTCTATTCTGGTCTCTACACTACAGAAGCCAACCTCCCTGCTGCAGCCACGCACAGAGACATCAGCTATCGACCCATGGCAAGGGGGAGAACGTGTTCCCACCAGCCTGTTGGCACAGCAAGACACAGCAGGAACGGACCTGGCTCTTATATGGAGGGGAAGAAGATAAGCAAGACTGCGATTTAAAAGAAAAAAGGATGAAACCAGGGGAAAATACCAGCCCACAGCAAGACATTTTACGCTGAAATGCATGAGCTAGAACACTGTCATATTCTGTATATTTTAAGAAATAAATAGGAACAATTATCCAGTTTTGCAAACTCCTCATGGCTCCAGACAGACAGTTAAGCGTGACTCACTCAGAAATGGCTGTCAAACACCTTATGCCAGCCGTGCTCCTTCTCTTGGGAGCTTTCAAACCTCCTCCTGGCCCTTTTTGTTTGTTTGGAGGCAGCTCTTCTCCCCCCTTCGCCGCTTTAGATAAAACTCTTTCAAGGGAGAAGCAGGATGCTAATCCTTGCTAGCTCCCCAGTTCCCTATTCCTTCCCTCATGTCGTAACTCCCTTTTTGTTACACACGCCGGCGCCTTCCCAGACCCGGGCAAGAGGTCTGCTGCCTGCCACAGAGGATTTACGCCATCCAGTCATCGTGCACAGCGTCACAGGCATTGCCTGCCCAGCTGGTATTCAGTTGGTATGTCAGCCCCAAGTTCTGAAAAACGCTGTCAAGCTTCCAGCTTGCATAGGCTTTGAGGGCAAAAGCAGGCCGGGAGAAGCTCTCGGACCACTCGGCCCACTCCGGCAGGTCTAAGGGGTCCACTCCAGTTCTCTAAAGGACAGCCAAATATTTTCTGTCCTGCTAACTGCTCTCTGCAATTTCACTCTTGAGCACAACAGCAGGGTGTCCTGCCCAATTTCAAGTGTGGCAGACGACGGGCAATGCTGGGACGTGATACCTGCCAAGCAGTACTGGGATGCTCTTGGTGCTAAACGCTCCTTTTCTTTTCCCAGCCAGGTTCACTCATCAGTGATATCTAAGGAAGGATTTCAGCGGCACCTTCGGTAAACACCATGCATCTCTTTACCCCTGCATGCAAGGGAAGGGATACTTGTGAGATGTAGCTTACTGCATAGCCGGGCAGCAGCTCACACATCATTTCACCGTTGCCTTTGCAATGAACAAAATCGCCACCAGCACCACAAGACATTTAGGCAGTTTTGAATGCTCATCATGAAAAACAAGCCAGCAAACCACCAACAACCAGAAGTCTGCAGGCTTCTGACTTACTCCCAAAGTTACACTTCAGGCAGAAGAATTCTTTTTTTTTCCTTAATGCCAACACACAGCTTTATGATGCTGCAGATGTAAAGCACATCCCCACAGGCACCCATCGATTGCCTGCTTGCTTGTGCTGTTCATGCTCTCTGCTACGGTCTACGCTGTGGCTTAGGAGTTTGTGGGCAGCACCGCACTGATGTGGCTTTAAGGTTTCTGGGTCTCAGCTGGCCAAAGTGGGGAGGGTAGACAGAGTAGGTCAAGAGCCTTCAACCGTACACAGGGATTTGCTTTGATACTCCCACCGCCACCTCTTCCTTGAGCCTCATGAGGAGCTGAGAGACCTCCCTCTCTCACAGGAAGGAAAAAGTATGAAATACTTCTCCGCTACACAGCAGGATGAAGTGGCTGAAAACACGCATGCCCACTCCTGGCAACCCCCGTTTTCCCTGTGGCAGAGGACCCCAGTTCTCTGGGCAAGGGAACAGGAAGCAAGATGCTTCTCCCTGGAAGGAGAAGGATGGAGAGGATGACCCGTTTTAGCCAGGTTTAGTGCTCACAATGTGGGCGCCCTGGAGGTCTAGAAAAATTGGGGGATAGCACCATACTGACATTCCCAAACAATGCTCCTCAGCTGACAGCAGGTCTCAGTACAGCAGGGCAGAAATCCACACAGGCATGGCTTTGAAAATCACTTTGCTTATACATACACACATACATATATAACATGCACAAGGACATATCAGCAATTTCCAGAATAGCAGTTGTAGGCCTGAAGGAATTTCATTTTAACACAGTAGTTATGCTAGTATTTGGAAAGAAACGGTCTGCAGAAAGTTAGCATTGTAATCAAAGAAAGGGTGGGAAGTAGATGCCAGGAGAGCATGGACTCCATGATTTACAAGTAATGACACAAGGCTGGGCTGGCCATAATCAATGTTCTTCTCAAATCAGCTCACTATTTATTCCATCCCATTGCTGTTTACATACCTATGCAATTGCTACACAGTATCTGTGATCCCACAAATCTATGATAAAATTTGCACTTTGACAGAAGCATGAATCTTCCTTTTCTTCAGGCAACGTGGCAAGAATATCAAATCTCTTCCCTCTCCACAAAAGTAATTATGTCAGTTGAATTTTTCCTGTTGAGCTAAGGCATAAATCATCCAACACAGAGTAATATGAAAATTAAAATGAACATTTTTTTAATATATTCTTTTCAAAAAGGACAGACCAAAAGCTGTAGCTCTTCCCAGTTCTTAACTGGCTTGGAACAGGTTCTTGCCTTGCATTTAACTTCGCAAATGCTAAAGAAATTCTGCAATAGTTCTTGGGTTTCTCCTACTTTTGTTCTCGCTGCAGGTTATTGTTATTGATCACAAACACCTTGAATATTGGGGGGGCACTGTTGCACCGACCAGCCTGGGGGCTGGCACTGCTCTCATGGCTGCCACAGGGCAGGAGGAGCTCAGAGAGCAGGGGCCAAAGAGCAGTGACCTGCCCCGCGCCCCAGCCGGCCCCTGACTTATCTTCACAAACTCCCCCTCCGCTTTATGTGAAGGTGGGCAAAACCAACAATCTAAGTACATGTTGTGAAACAAAAAGACTACCCAGGTTTTCAGTTTGATTTAAAAAAACAAAAAAAAACCCACTCCAGTTGCTTTTACCCAGGACTGACATAAAAATTTACTATGTATATATACACACTATGTAATTACAAACATGTAATTAACCACAGAAATCTCTACAGCTGCAGGTTGCCTCAGTGAGTTCTTCTCAATATAACTGAAAAAAGGGGCATTTTTATCATTTTGAAGAGTTCAGGACTTTTGTCCCACCTGACTGGAGGTCAAGTCAAGATTTAACTATGAGGAAATCACATTCTGCATCTAGCAGGTCTATTCTTTTTAGTCTTTCCCATCGAGCAAATGTTGATATTGGCATTTTTCCCTCAAATGTATGCATTTTCAATTCCTTTTGCAAAGAAAGACTTTTCCCCTTAATTACTTCTGGTTTTGATGGAGCTAGCAGGTGTAGCATGACTATTTTCTTCATTTCAGCTAGTTCATTCAAAGTTGAAAACCCAACTGGGAGCTGAAAAAGGAAAGAGCCTCTTGGAATCTCTGAATAAAAAACAGGTGGGAGAAAATGAAGACTCTGAATTTTAAATGGGGCCAGACTTTCTCTGGTATTTACATTTTGTTTTTTCTCTTATAGTATACTTCTTCTCTTAAAGCAAACATGTTCCAGCTGTGCCTACTCTCTTTAGTGAGAAGAATACTGCCCAGAGCGGATTTTCAGAGTAATTCCATTTTCCTCCAAAGCCTTTCATTCTTTCTGAAGTTATTAAGCCAGACAGTTTGCCTGCACAGGTGAAAATGCATTTTTATGGATACAAAAATCTGAAGCTACTACAATTGGTACCATAAAACAGGATTTGGTCAGATTTACGTCTAGATGATGATAGCAGCACTTTTAAGGCATTAAACAAATGCTATAGGGAAAATACTAAAAATATTTAAAGAGTAACACACTTAAATTGTTTGTCATCACTTTGACTCCTGCTTTCCAATTTGAGATTAACACCTGCTTTGCAGCTGGCAGTTAAGTCTCTCATTTGGTCCCAAACTCTGAAGTTTAATCAGGTTAAAAAAAAGTTTGAAGTGTTTTAAAAAAACAGGTTATAATGTATTTCAGTGAGAAACTTTAGTATTTCTATATTTCGATGCAGGGTTTTACAATTTGACAGAAGATTAGTTGGAGCACCCTTTCCTGGATCACCTGCTCTAATTTGTACAGATTTTAAGTTGTTAAAAATGTCAGAGTGCCCCCACCCTCACTGAAGAGAGAGGTTCACTGACAGCAAGGGGCCAGAGCACTTGCCAGCTAGTTGAAGTGGCAAATAAGAAAGTAATTAGCCCCAGTGACTTCTTTAAAATATTAGGAATTTTTTCCTAGGTAGCCCAAATAAATTTCCTAATACAAATAATCCAGCACTTTTCAGAGAACAACAAAGGGTCAAAAGTACAAGTTAAATACTGTATACAAAGGCATCATTTGGAAACACATCACCTATTTCCAGATTAGTGTACGGTTTCCTCAATGACAAAAGTACACAGCTCCCAGCTGAACGGAGGGACGTTTCCCAAAGTGAGCCATGCAACTGCAAAACAGAAAACCTGCCACATAGGACTGCCACTACTGAGGTCAACAGTTTTTAAGTTCAGTCCAAGAACTGTACAGGGAGAGCACAAACCTCCCTCGGGATGGCAGCTTCCCCGCATCTCTATGGAGCCAAGGGCAGGGAGGACGCTCAGTCATAAGCGCTCAGGCAGGCAAGAGGAAGGGGAAGACAGCAACCTTGACATGCAGAGAGCTGAAGAGTTGAGAGACTGAGGCAAGAACAAAACAGCACGGGGAGCAGACATCACACTGCCAGACCACGCTCCCCCCTGCAACCTATACATTTGAATTCACAATGTGAACAAATCTTCCATCCATCACTCTCCACCTCCACGCCAGTATATTTAGCATGTTATATCCCTCCCCTTGCTACATGCAACTACAGGAGTTATATGTCAGGCGAAATTCCCATCACTTTAATTTGTCCCCCTACTTGCTGAACCCACAGAGTAAAATGACAATCTGGTGTTCTGACATCAGCTTGATAGTCACCTACTACCATGCCACAGAGACACAGTTAATGTTGCCACTACAACACTTTTAGTGAGGCAGGAGAAGCTTACTAATTGCCAAAAAAAGTCTCTAAACTGGGCTATTTGTTTCCTAAATCTTTGGGTGCAGGAAAGAAGCCACATCCACACACACGTCACACTGGCGCAGCACTCTTCAGCTCTGCCCCATGCATCAGCTTCCTTCCACCAGATCTGCTCCCAGTGGATGAGCGAAGCAATCGCTGGTCAATCAAAAAATTTCTCAGACACATCAAAAAAATAGTAAACCTAAAATATCCCAAACTTGTCTTGTCTGCTTCTCCACGTAAATGTCTATTTTCAGAAGTGTAGCTGCTATTATTGATCTCTCGAGAACAACAAAGGTTTTGTTTTAAATTCTCCCTCGCCATGGCAATACGTGTACCAAGTAGAAAGATGGTCTATTTAATAAAGTGCATTTGATGCTATTTCTGAACACAAGATACAAAACAGTATCCTAATGGTTTACCGAGTTTTATTTTTACAGTAATTTCCCAAGAACTCAAGTTCCCATCAATTTTTTGTCATTACAAGCCATTTCCTCAGTTGTGTTTTCTGCTAAAAAAATTTTAAACAAGGGCTGTTATGTTTTAAAAACAACATCTTTTTTCTGACATTTCATTTCATACTATCATTTCTAGTTAGTTTTCTCTGAAAAGCTTCTCCCTCTCCTCTGTGTTAATGCATTCTTGATATCTACACTCTGACGGCATTTCTGTCATCTTACCTACTAGATATACACAGCCAATTAGTCTCCTCAGTCTTTCCCTGGATGACAGTTCCTGCAAGCACTTTATGATCTTGTCTGCACATCCCAAAATTTTGCTTTCAGCTTCTAGTTTTATAACTATATTGTACCATGCGAAAGCGAACAGAATACATACATGACAGTGATGTGAGGGAAATAATCTTTTAACACCTGCTGATGAACATATATTTCAGACTATAGGACAGGCGGGAGAAGGAGAGCAAACTGAGCTGCTGATAACTCCTATTTTACTAGCAGACTCCTAACACAGAATGAGAGATCAACTCTTCATAGAGACAAGGCCATACCATGGACATGGTATGATTCTCTCCTTGCCAGGCAAAACAGCCACCAACAAAGAAAAGCCATGAGCTGCTTCCAGGTTTCAAGGCCACCAAACTACAGATGTTTGCTCTGCATTGTGAACTGGCCTCTCCCAAGAAATAGCCTCTGGAAAAGGTGACCTATCGTTCACCTTTGGACACAGACTAATAAGAAGGCATCTCAGTTGCCGAAATTTTGGGTATGTATGAAGTCATCTCAGGACATCGCATCACAAAGCCAAACCACTGACATAAATTCTCTTGTCCCTTCACCCTCTGTCTGTCTGCACGACATGAACATGATCAGTGCAAAGGGAGACAGTACTGGATCCACTCTGCAGTCATCACACTGGGCACGTACAGGAAAGCCATCACAGAGGTATTTTCTGTATTAGGAGCCCAAGTCCTGCCAGGGCACACATTCCCACAGTGGCACCTCACAACAGCCCAATCACAGATGTTGGGAAGATCAAAAAAATTCTCACTAACAACAGCCCTTCATGTTCCCAGAACTTCTTCTGAAAGGAATTCACAGCAATGCCTGCTGCTCACCAAGGCTTCCTTCCTTCCTGCCTTTCCAGACATTGAAAGATGACACTGATTTGGACTACTGCTAGCTGTATTAACAACGTACATACAGTGGTTCAGAACTCAAACAGTTGCCCAGAGAGGCTGAGGAAACCCCATCCTTAGACATTTTCAAAACTCAACTGGACAAAGCCCTAAGCAACCCAATCTATTTGTGAAGTCAGCCCTGCTGAAAGCTGCCTCAAACTCAAATGGCACACTCCAGAGGTCCCACCCAACTATGATCTTCTATATTATTTTTATAACGAATGCTTGTAAAATTACAAGCCCTCAATTGCAGCCTCCATAGAAAAAAGGATACCAAGACCTCCTATATGACCATGGGAAACCATTCTGAGACATCTTTCCTCCTTGAAATATCATTAAGTGAGCTCTACATGAAGGCAGGTAATGCGCTTTGAGAAAGAATAATTAAGCAAAATAAATAATAAATTAACTACCTGAGTTTTAACTCCACTTCCAGGTGTTATTTGCAGCCTCCAGCTGCTTTATGTTGCTATGGCTACTCTTAGAAGAACTTCACCCCTCCTTTAAAACAAATCACATCACAGCTGCAGTAAAGACATGCCCAACCAGGTAACTCAGCCACAGATTATTTTTTCCCTTTACCACCTCTGCAAATGTAAGATTTGATTTAAAGCAAGTTCATCCTTATTAAGACAGATGCAAGTTTAAGTATTACTTAGAGCATTTGGTTTGCCACTCTTAATCTCTTCGCTATCATTAAAATGATGGGTCTCTCATTGTATCTTCCAAATTTCAGAGTTAACTTGCATCTCTTTCATATCACAGTCTGACATCATTTGTTTCCAAAGGGCATCCAAATCAGCCACTGGAAACCAAGTGCCTGGGGAACTGCATGTTACACATTGCCAGTGAAACAGGAACAGTGCCTGCTTCTCCAGACTAGAGATCTGTGGCAGAGCAACCATTGCAATGGGCATGATCATGATCAGCAAAGTCCCTGAGGTCAACTCAGCTTGTGTTCAAGAGTAAAAAACAGTCTGTGTGGTGTTGACAGACGCTCTTCCAGTCTTTCCTCCAGCCTTTAACATCTCATGTTTTTCCTATGCTCCAGTGCCAACCAATACATAGGAATCTCCAGTTAATTAATGCATAACAACTGCCCTGGTTACAGAGAAGAGCTTGAGTAACCAGATACTCATTGTTAGAAAGCAGCCTAAAGAAATGAATTTAACACTTAGTTCCAAAAGCCTGGTTCCCTACAAACTTGTATTTTAATGTTGACTGACCCTTTTACAGGCTCATATCTGTGTAGAGACCCAGATATCAAAGAACATCCAACTTTTAAGTCAAAAGCCTCACCTTAGGGAAGTGTTATAACAGCCCCTCTCTCCTCTCCCCAGCTACCTCCATGAAACTTACAGGATTTCAGTTATTTTGGAGATACCACCACTGCCACCCACCAGCCAAGCATGGCTGGAAACACCTCAATGGGTTACAAACATGGCTAAGGACAGGAACACAGATAAACATCTTTGAACAACACAACACTTAAGTTTTATTTCCATAGTGAAGCAGACTGAAAAATCTGTCAAGCTCAACCTCTTCAAGTCATAAAATTTAAATACACAGCAATGCTATGTTAGCCTGGATAAACTTGTGGTTTATACATATGGACATAGTCATGAAATTCTTTGGATAACGGAGTTTAAGATATTCAAGATTTCCACATTTGCAGATCCACGAGTAGCAGCCACAGTACAGAAATCCACATTGAGAACCCAAAATCCACACTGAGAACACTGCTTAAAGCTTCGACTTCTCTGGAAACTCCTGATTTATTTGAATACTCTACAGTCTTAAAACTGCATGGTTCGGTGCTATGGGTGTGTTAGGAAGACATTGGTTGTTTTAATCTTTATGCACTTATCTCATAGACAAGTACCAAGTCAATGTAGGACACCTGCCTTCCCAGTGCATGAGTTTAACCCTCTAAATAAAGCAGCAGAGCCGACAGTGGCTTTTACACAAACATGGCAATATTTCAAGTACAGCAGACCATAGATTATGGGCACATTATCCACAGATAATAGATGTTATATATAAATGTATCATGTATGTTGCACTACATGTGTTGAGTGATAATCTGCACACACACCCCCAGAAAATGGAACTGCTCCTCTACCAGGCTCACGCCCATTCTTCCTTAGCCTCCCTCCATGGCGGCACAGGGAGCTGCGCTCCACAGGCCTGACAGAGAACGTGCCAGCCAACACATAATGCTCCTCTCCCCTGCCGTTCTGAGAAAAGCATTAGTGAAGTGGATTAGCATTTAGATACGTGAATAATATACTTAGGATAGACGAGGCATATATTTTTTTAAGTCTCTGTCCCAAGAGTCGCCCACCGGGGAGAGGGCCCTCTCTCCCCTTCAGCCATCATGGAGGGCAGGGCCCACCTGGGGAGCACTGCTCTTCAGCCGCTCTGCTCCTCTCCTCAGGGCTGGGGAACTGGTGCAGGAGCACACACAGACGGCCTGGCTACTCATTTTTGCCTATTTATCTCCCTCAGAAATCAATCCTTTATTAAAACACTATTTTAATAGGCAGTCACTATGCAGCCTTTTGCTGTGTGACTCTGAAGGAAAACACAAATCAAGCACTAACTTGACAGGAGCAGAGCTTAAAACTCACTTTCAACCAGTTTAGCATTCACAATGCAGTACTTCCCAGGGCGCTCAACCAACGACCTGGCCCCACTGTGTGCAAATCACCCCTCCAGCATGTACAAATTAGGAACCTTCAGCGCATTCTGCCTCAAATAACAGACAAGACATTCTCTCCAAAAATACAATGATGGTAAATACCAATAAAATCCAAGTGCAGATAGATATCATTAGCGATCATGTGTTAAACTATTGCTTCAAACACCCAAAACCAAAAGAGCAAAGCATAGTTGCAGTCAATAAGCAAGTAAAATAAATGGGCAGTGAAATTACACAGCTCATTAAAACTGCCTGAATATACATGTGAGTCTAGCATAGACCTCCCCTCTCTCAATCTGTCTCAAAACCCACAAAACTATTGCAGCACAAAATGCAACAGTAGCCAAATCTTTGTCATCTGAAATATTTTGCTCTTAAAGTGCATTAATGAATTCAAAACGTTCACGGCAAGTTCAGGTGTTTTGACACATCACTCAAGCTACAGGGCTAGGAACGTGGTAAGATCTCAGAGTTAAATTACCTTAAGTTCTAAGAAGAGGTACATCAATTAATCAAGTATTTCGGGTTCCTTTGGTGGCCAGAAGCTGAAACTTATAGGGCAGATTTGGCAATAGGGGAAAAAGAAAGGAAAAGGCATCTGCTTCAAACATTTTGTAACTTGGAATGGGGTCAATTAAAAACTCCCCAAAAATTAGAGCAGAGAATTCTTACGAGTTTATCCTATATATTAAGTGACGACAAGCACACACAGAATGATAAATGCATTATTTATGTGCTAAGTGATTTGTTGATTGGTGAAAAAGGACAATTCTTTTAAGGTGTCATGTTGTGGGGAGACTTTCACCAAACAAACTCCCTGACTGATCAAAAAAGAAAATATGATATCTCATGCTCTTATAATTTCTGTGGACTTTAGTTTTGCACTATGGGTTATACAATCTGTATATACACTGTATTGCCACAGTACCTCGTAAAGCACTCAGACTTGATAGCAGAACAAGACTCCATGTGGAGAAGTAGATGGATAGATACGTTCTGGACTATTTCCTACACAGTTCCCTGTAACTTCAGGAGACTGTAACTGTGGTGGTCCTTTGCACATCTTCCATTGCTTTCTGAGCACCAGCCTTCACATAGCTGCACAATGCATTTTAATTTTTTTTTTTTTTGAGGTTGGTGGTGTTCTTGCATGGGACACGCAGCAAGGGAGCAAGCCCCAGGCCTGCAGGGTGCCACATAAGTCCCAGCGGAACAAAGACCCTTCTCTTCCTTAGATGAATTCCTTAGAGAGCACAAACTAAATTTAGACCAGAAGGTGACCAAATTACATCCCGTCCAGCAAGCTAATAAGGGTGCTCCAATCCAGGAGAAGCAAAAGATCACAGATGGAATTACAGAAAAAGCGGGTTAATCTCTCAATATGCAAAGTTGATTCCCTGCTGAACTGGTGATCTCTGATCTTAATCACCCCAGCTCTGTCTGAGGATATTCTAAGGAATTGCAGTAGCCACACTAACACATTTAAGAAAAAAAATAATAAAAATTTAGTCTTTCTAGTTACTTCCTACAGAGCAGACATATGCTAAAAACTTAATATACTAAAATATTTATCAAAGTCAGCTTTCTTCAAGCATCAACAAATTAAAGAGTTAAAAAGAACCAAAACCAACAAAGCCCCAAAAGGACTCTGAAGTACTCGCATTAGGTCTCATCCATATCTAATCAGAGAGGTTTGAATGAGCTTTCTTTTCACAAACAAGTACATGATGTCATTAATTTTCTCTTGAACCTTGAGGTTGTTGAAGAAGAGGATCTGACCTAATACCAGTTAATTCCTGCTGTGTGCAGAACTGTAATCTCTCCTGCAAACCAGATCTGACCTGGATTTAAGTAAGAATTTTAAGAGTGAACAAAATAAGGGAAAAATAAGAATTACAACAGATGTACAAACTAAGCCTACATATAACACTCACACATATTTATATTTGTATCAAAAGCACAACTGATGCAGATACTATACCCCAATATTGAGTCAAAACATGCAGAATTAATTAAAAACTACACTGTGTTTATGCATATACCTACCACATGTAATTGCTTTGATAAAAAAACATTTAGCAGGGCAGCTATTAACATATGTCCCATTTTCTTGATCATTTTGAGGACTAAGGAGGCTAGTAATTCACATACATTGTAATTTTGTGCAACCACACTGTACAGCTGAAATCTTGCTTATCTGCAGATATTCACTGTAAAGCTTAAACATAAGTAAACTCATTAATATTAGAAGTGTGTGCGTACACACACAGAGGATTGTAAGCTTGTAAATAGCACAAGCGTAACGGCCTGGAGCAAGCACTTGGTAATAACAAAGCCAAGAAGATCACCCCACAGATTTTCATTTATTTGTCTCTTCATTGCCTTATAAAACAAACAAACAAAAGAACCCACACTTTTCACTAGAGACTTGTTCTCAGCAACATCACACCCCACAGAAAGTATTCCAATTAGAGCCATATTAATTACGATTCCAGCAGGCTTTTCCTTTTACAGCTGAAGTGACATGTAATTTTTCCACCACAACTAGTCAACAGATTGCACTCGGGTTTTGAAAAGTTGCTATTTGCTCCAGACGCAGCTCTAAGAAGTTCCAAGATTTCTTTTGGCTGAAAGTCTTGGACATATGTAAAGACACATAGAAAAGACGCCAGCTCAGAAATCTAGGGCAGCCCTGCACCACTCTATCTTTCCCAAAGCCCACACAGACCCATTGCTACTTGCTGCTCCGCAGCATGGCAAAAAACCCAGGTACACCTGGGCTCCCATCCCCACTGCTCCATGCCACCACCCTCCCAGGCCCCAGCTCACTCCTGAAGGGAAGCAACCTACTGAGATCCTGGTGTGCGTGTGGGAAACTATGGTAGCCTTCCATTTGCACCTCTCTGAAATACTTCTTTTGAAGTGCTGAAGACATAGGTGTCCCACAAACACCCTAATGCACTGTGAGCCTGTCACAGCCTAATTTCCAAGCTGCGCGCCAAGAGAGACAGCCCCGCGAACACTAAGCAAGAGCACAAAATAAGAGTGGAAGAAGTTTATAAAGGCTCTCACAACAAATTGGGAGACACAATTACCATCTTACCCAACGCATGCTACAGCTGCTATGCTCTCAGCTGAATAAAAACGTACGAAAATTCAAACAATGACAAAACCGAGCCCACAACAACTAAGAGGGCACTGGAATGAATGAGGGAAGGTATCAACCCCTGGCCATGCATTAGTAAGTATGCAAGCCTCTACAAGCGTGTCAAAAGGACCACCACTCTCCAGCCCACCCCAAGAATGCATTTTAAAGGACAAGCCACCACCGCAGTAACAGCGCAAAATCCAACTTACCAATACAAGTAATAGGCTAAAGCCAGGGCGATGAGCGTAGCGCAGATTCCAGCTAGCAAGCATATACCTGACTGGTTTACCAACATCTTCCCGATTTGTTATTGATGAATAAAAGCAAAAAAAAAAAAAAAAAAAAAAAGGAGGAGGAGAAATGGAACGGCAAAAATGGACGATGCGAGTCTTGGCTAGGAAAGCAAATTAGTCTTGACATGGAGGAGGGATTATGATGACAAAAGCACATCGAGGTAAATCTGGAAGCGCTGCCGCTACTAGAACTGCCTGCTCAGCAGCAGGAAAAAAAACAACAGGTGGGTTTCGTCTCCATTATGTGTCTTTGTAAAACACCAAACTAGAAAAGCCCCTCTCACCTTAAGAATGAAGGTATGATTGGGGCATAAGTGGACTAATATTTAAAATAGGTAATACTTCTCAATAAATATTACTGTCAGGTGGTGTTGCTGACAAAAGCTTTTGCTCTAATCCAATAATCTTCTTACAGCAAATTACCAGGCTACAATCAACTGGATTCGCTGGCGTGGTGAGGTACGTACGTTCAAGCCCTGCCACTTGACACTTTTTTTTTTTTTTTAAGAGCTGACAAAAGATTTTAACAAAAAGGAACCTCCCACCCCACCAAAGCCTGTCTCCTCTCCATGAAGAGCAAACTCAAGGCTTGAGAGAACATGACAGCAGAGAATGGGTTTGGTCTGCATCCAGAGCACAGCCCTTGCAGGGCAGAAGGACTGCTCGCCTTTGTGGTGTGATGAAGGGGCACCTTCGGACTGCACCGACTGAAGAAAGGGGCCCTGCAGCCGGCCGGGGAGCAGGATCCTGGGTGCTTTGTTTGGAGGGGCACTTCAGACTCCACTGCCCTTAGCTTTTCGTTGTCTTTAGGTGTCTCTCTCTACTCAACTAATGGTATTTTACCATCTACTCAATGGTATTTTCCCCCTCTTTTCCCCACTCCAAATTCAGGGCTTTTGGAAGGCCTGACTCACAGCAGGCATACTCCAGCGGCTTGATTAACAGAAAGGAGATACCAGACCCTAGAGAGGAAAGAAACAAGGTGGCAGTGGTTTCACGCTACCCCGAGGGCAGGAACACAGAGCCACTGGTGTGATTAAGGCTCAGGGGCCCATCCACTGTTGTGCACCATGATCTGGACAGTCCAGATAAAGACAGCCTTGAGGGCACATCCACACAGGGACACAACAGTCAGACCAAAGAGTGCGATTCCCCTTCACCTACCATTACCCCAACACAGCTCTTCCTGCAGGTACACCAGGTGTAACTGATCCTCTCCCGGTAAGAGTTAGGCCTCTAAAAGAAACAAGAGGAAACAAAATCCAAACAAAATCTAGCTTAAAAGCCAAAGGAAAATTGAAGTGGTAGTGACGGCCCCCTGACGCTCCCATTTTCTGAGCAAACTTTAGCAGCAGCAGTACAGAAAGCTACGGCGTGCTGTTAGCTCCTCTTAAACCCTTGGCTGCCCTCTAAGTGGAGTCACAAGAGGTTTTAGGAGATTTCAATGAAGTGGAAAGAGGCAGTACAAAAACACAAGATACAATAAATAGAAAGTTTTTACAATCAAATAAACAGACAGTACTTGGAACTATTCGGCCAAGAAGGACAAAAAGGAGGCTGTGAATTTAAAAATCACAGCCAAATAAGAGGTCTTTATCTGGTATGAAGTTCAGCAGAGCTGGGTGAAAAAAGAAGAGAGGAAGCTGCCTCTGAGTTTAAAAGCACGTGTAAAATAAACACGACATACTCCAGAAACTGGGGAATAGGGTCCAGTGGAAACCAACTTCTCAACCAGGACAGAAGCGCCACATCATTCATGAATTAAAGGAAAAATTTGGGTGCTGTCTGTCCACCAAGTCAATAGGTCCTCCTGCCCTCTTATACACCATGTAAAGTCCAGGTTTATTGTAAAACCTTTTTCTATAGCTAAACCACGTTTCTCAAGCGACTACATAGATAAAAGTCTTACTACTATCTACATCTTTGTCAGTGAAGGAGACAGCTTGCAACTAAATTCACTGCTTGGGAATTATCAGTTTCTGGGGGGTCAAAAGGAATTTTTACTGATTGTGTTCCCCAATCTCATTTTGAGACTGCTCACACTGTTTCTGTTCTCAATTACAGAAATAAAATTATATTAACTTATATTAAAATAAACCCCAAGCCCCCAGGAGACAAACACACATCTAGTTCAAAGATGACAGGAGGGTTCCCGACATGCAGAGTCTGTAAACTGGCACTTGCAATGTTTTTGTAGGTGAAGTTAAATTACCAGCTTCCAGGACTGCTGATCAATACTTTTCCAGTGCACAATGTTCATTACGGAAAATGCATAGAAAAGAATATGACTGGGCACAAGACAGCCTCGGGATTTTGTAAATAAAAACCAAAACCAAAGTTGCAATTATCAAAAGGCCTCATTCGAAAAAAAATAATAATAATTAGGATATTGCAATAATTGCCTATATTTGGAGCAAGGCTTACTTGGTATTTCTATTGTAAAAGGAATTCTAAAATTATAGTGCTGGTATTCAAACAGTGATTCCATAATACCAGCCCTTACATAACAAACAGAAAAAGAGTTATCTAACAGAAACCTTATTAGTAGAAAATGATTTGAGTAATAGGCCTCTTGTATTGTATAAAATAGATCAATGTTATGTAATTATACAATGTTGCCAATCTCAGTCTCTGATGATTAAGAAAAACCTCAGTAGTGTCTACTCATCTCTAAGACTACACAAAATGCTCCTCTTCACTCCAAGCGGTTGATTTTTCAAGGCAAGTGGGAATTCATCCTTTGTATTCAGATAAAAATAAACTACAACAGATTTCAGGAGTGTTAAGTGCATCTACACACCAACCTGTGAAACCTAAGGACCCGCCTCCTTCTAGATACATTGTGTGAATCTGGAAAATGCCTCAAGGCACAGTTTCCTTACTTGATAAAAGAGGGATGCAAAATAAAGGATAAACAAGAAAGTCTCATCTGTGATCATCTGAGATAAGTGTTATAAGAAGAATGATGTACTTTGCTTTCTGGATGGAAAATTATGCAAAAAAAATATCAACCCTCAAACATAAGAAACAAAGGGAGCCAACAGAAGATATCTGTCAACATGCAAATGTGCTGTGGCTGAACACGGAGAAGCTTCTGACTGCTGCTAAATGAAGCCTCAGCAAACACTGTATGCATGCCCACAAGCCCCTACCCAAGTTCAAAGCTTTTCTCTGAAGTACTGCATACTAATTGGGAAGAAAATTAAAGTCTGTCCTTTGAGAATTGCTGAGCTGCTTTAAGTTTTCGGCATAAAACACCACCTTCTGCAAAAGAGGACCAATATGATTTATTCTGTGATTGCATCCACAGTAACACATAATCACCAGTGCAAGAGGGCAGGCTCTCGGGGCCGTCCAGCAGCAAACCCACCACATCTCCCCTGCTTCCTGCCGAGAGCAGGCGAGGAGAAGCAAGACTCAGCACATTGGCTTCACTTGCTTACCCCTCGTGCTTCTGCTCCAGCATTTGTTACCACAACCTGAACTGCCAGGATGGAAAAGCTTAAATAAATACAATTATTTATTCTTATTAAATAAGTGAATTAATAATACATAAAGCCAAGGCCCCAGATGACACCAGAGCTATACACATGCTGTAAGAATCACAGCTGCAAAACCAAGGAGAGACAGCATGAAATTTTCCCCCTGCAAGCACTCTGCTACATTAAATCCAGAAATTCCGCAGAAGAGCATTCGCGTTATTTCATCCTACAAATGTACCTCCAATCTGCAAACTGCTCACAGTTTACTAGTGATGGAGAAAGGCTGCTCTAAAAGATAGCTGAGAAGCAGAATATATGCCACTCAATTTTAACTTTATGGTCCCCAGCCTTCTTGATGGATCTGTGACAAGTGAGAAAGACCAACCAGCCTACTGTCACCAGACTGACATTTTTCACACGGACAATGAAACCTCCTCTAGACACTTCTTTATTGGAAATCTACGCTTCCACCAACAAATCTTCCAGGGTTCAACCTCAGAGGGAGGCTGTATGAAGGGGAAAAGAAAAAGAAAGCCACTGTTCTGAAGTATCCGGGTTTGGAAGATCTCTGTCACAGGGAAAACGGAGAGAGAAGTAAAAATACTACAATCAGAAGCGGTAGGTGTTCTGCTGGGTGACTGACAACCACTGAGACACCTTAAGATGAAACCCCACTGTTTTGCATTCGGGAAGGAGTAACAGGTGAGAACTGTGGCTTGGAAAACCAACAGGTACACAACCCAGACAGTTCCTCAGTCAGTTCACCTGAGCCAAACTGGCAGCCTGAATTGCACTGGGGACCTTGATCTTGCAGAGGAGGAGGAGGAGGAGGAGGATGTTCAGCGCAATGCTCCTTTGTACAGAGCTGCGTGTAGTCTGCTGTTCACAACCCAAAGAGTAAGAAACCAAGAAAGGTACAGCAGTACAGCAGGGCAGGAGCCTACATCACCTCCTTTCTTCCTTGTACGGGATCCAACTTTTATCCTCTTTCCTATCACCTCAGCTGCTATCAGCAGCATGTTCCTACCCAAAAACAATGGCTATACTTCTTTTGGGTTATTTCACTGACAAATATTTCACAAGGCTGTTATCAGTCTGAAATCGTAATTATTCTTGTGGTCAGATGTCTTTTTGCATATCCACAAAAGCAGGTATCTTTCTAAAAAGGCAGGGCAGACTATCAGGCAGACTGATAGCAAAAACAAATACATGCCAGACAAAGCTTTTTGTTCTGTGTTTTCAGACGAGATTATACCAGCTCCTTCTGGTTTGAATACCAATACTGACAGCAGCTACACATCACACAATCTTTTCAGTGTAAATGGAAAAAAACACTCCGAACAACAGGAGAAAAAAAACCAAAACAGAGCAAATGATCACAAAATGAAAAAGCCCTTCTCTACTACACAAATTTGAAGATCACATTTTAAAAGCAAAGCTGAAGCCCATGTGCATGAATGCGTGCTTTTGCACGTAGTGAAATCTTTATAAATCACAACCAGAACACTTTATACTATAGTATCCCACTCATTCAAAAAATTTCACTGAGTTTTTCACTGAATTTAACTTGGAAGAGGGAAGCCTGCATACTGTAACAGTTCAGGCTCTTGTTGGCCTTTCAGCCGGGAAACAGAAGGGCAGCCGCTCTACAGACAGCCCATCTATTTTAAAGTCCGTGTGAGAGACAGACCTGGAAAGAAAGATCTACAGCTCTCCCCAGTCCTTAAGATCTTCCATCTCCTTGTAGCTTAGCACTCTATTGCTAAATAAACCTCTTGAGTATACATAGTGAATTCAAACCATTTTGAATTCGGCAGAGCCGGGGACCCTTGTATGGTAACACACGCAATCTTTGAAAGATGCTGCCAACAAAGATCAGAAATCCAGGACTGGCTCGCGTTGTCACGATTCAGTTTCACTTGTTCAGCTTCTTCCAAACAGTAGCTTTGTAACACGTTTGAGAGGGAGGTGACCTAAATACCCTTTTAGTGAAGGCTGTAGGGATCCTGGAAACGAGTGGCCCACTAGAAATGCATGCCTGCCTTGCACCAGCAGAATTCAGACAGCTACTTTGCATGAGGACTGCTCCACAACTGACAGCGAAAGCACAAGAGTTTTCAGACATTTTTCTGCTCTTTTTATCATCGTCTCATGTAAACTAGCTCTGACTGGACCTAGACAAAAGAACATTAAAATAATTCTGACCTTGTGAGTACCTTCTCAGACCTACAGGGTGCCACGGTACTGATATTAATCTGACCATGGGAGATTTCTCAGTGACCTAACCCGAGCCAGGTGAGCAGCTGCCTGTGTGGAAATTTCTACATCTCTGTACATTCCACTGCATCGGTTCCACTTCTGTCATAGAAATGGAAGATCACTGGAGCAGAGGTTGTTTTCTGTTACAGTTATAAAGCACTGAAAGAAATGTGAAATTATAGCATAAAAGTGGGCACCCATTTCTGTTGGAGCTCACAGCATTTCAGAATAGTTGGACTGCCAAGTCAAAAATTGCTTGTCATCATTTGAAAAATTAGAAGCTAATTAGTAAACAGAGGTGTTATTGTAGCAAAGCCTCGTATTCAAAAGAGCCTGCGTGCCATACTTGAATTCTGGATGTCACTGTTGCTAGCTTGGCACTGGTCTTCAAAAGCTCCTCAGGCAGAGAAATAGTTTGAGAAGCAGCACTTACACTCTTATTGTTCATTTTTATCTGCCAGAATAACCCTCAGCTCATCTGCAATTATATGCCAAAAAATTCAGATATTCAAGGATATTAAAGACTGCCTGCAGTTCAATGCAATGTGTTAATATAGAACACATTTATAGACAACAAGTCTGTTAAACCAGGCTAGCTTCATTTAAAATAAACAAACAACCAGACTGGTCTAATTACCACAACTAATCTAAAAGAATCAGTATTTCTCCAATCAAGACATGTAACGAGAACCTTCATGCTATTTACTCAGCAACGTATAATTGCTTCTTGAGCCTGCAGTCAGTGCTGTTCACTTTCAAGCCTATTCAACATGAATTACTCCTTTTGATTCCTTCAATTTAAATTTCTTTTACCTTAACTATAATAATTCAGATTTTAGAAATAGCAATAATAATTGAAACTTCACTGCATTACTAAGAAGTATTTTTCTGTAGCTAAGTTCATTACTTCCAGGTGACTGGGAGTTTATCCCAGGCCTCGTCTGACTCGCTGCTCTCACGTCCCTACTCCCAGGCACTGCTAAAGGCTCACTTTTAAGTCATGCTTAAGGTCAGCATGTCCTGGGGTTTGCTTGTGTAACTGCTTTTACAATTATTACTCATCCCAGGACTGTACCAACAAGATAGAGCTTAAGCTAAAGTGTTTGTTTGGTTGGTTTTTCTTAATTGTAATTTCTGTTTAGAATTTTTTAGCAAATAGATTATTTCCGTAGACTCGCTTAGGGAACAGTTAACCCAGTAAAGCTGAGAAATTGGTCGTGGGCACAGAGGGACAAACAGCCTTAACACAGTAGTAGCACCTGCAACTGGGCTGTAAGTTTATGTTACTGAAAAATCCCAGCACTTCACTGGCCCACAGTCACGATCAGTGAAGATGTTCTCCTTCAGGGGCACACCATAACAAGTGGCATCGCTACCCCTTCAGTACAGGAAAAAGAATTACATGGGGAGACGCTTAGCGCTTTTGCTCCCATGTGGTGATAGAGATCCAAAGTACCCAGATGATTTCTGAATAAACAAGGCAAAATCCAGGGTAAGGACTATCTGCCCTGACAGCCATCCAGAAGGGAACTCCAAAACATGCTCCGTAGCCTGGCCCTGCAGCACGGCGTGAGCAGCCCACGCTCCTGGCCAGCTGATGTTCACCCATCCAGCTCCAACATGTACACCTGCTCTTCACCACAGTATGGCACCAGCAGTTGCCACAACAACCCCAGCAGTTGCATCATCTGCTCACACCGCACCGAGTTTCCTTCTTGCTGTTGTTCTTCTTACATCATGGCAGGAGCGAGGCTTGTTCTGGTTTTAGGGTGGTGTCCTTTGTTTGCCAGCTGTTTTTAATCACTAATGTATTTGGTTGTGTGATCTCCTCCGTCTCAGGCCAAGCCATTCATGTCCATCAGGCTACTTGTCACCTTAAGCTTGAACACCACAATAGGTTGATGGCTGGACTTGACGATCTGAAAGGTCCCTTCCAACCCAGACAATTCTATGATTCTAAGTTGGAAAGGGAGGCACAGGTGCAGAGATTGGGCAAATGAACCCTTGATACAAAACTGGCCTTGCTGGTAAGGCATAATAATATCATCCTGAATCACATGCTGTGACAGTGTTCATAATCCCATCTGTACTTTCTGCTGCTTTGGAAAATACTGTCAAAGGTCCTGAATGTGTGGCTTTCACAACTTAAAAAGCATGTGAAAATAATTGCTCCCATGGAAACATTGACATTTTCAAAACAATTATAAAAGAGTAAGGAGTAAATGCCATTATAGAAATGGCATATAAGAAAGCACTTTTACCTTGGTTTTATTTTTTCTTCTCAAAATAAATATCCATAGGAAATCCAGTTTGTAGGTCCTTGGTCCTTGACTTGCAGCAGCTGATCCCCCCCTGGCTAGAAGTGGTCCCCGTGCTGGCCCAAAGCAGTGACCACGCTGTCAGGGCTGATGAGGGCTGGGTCCTGGGCACAAGTGCAGCCAGCATTGTCTGACAAGGCTTCTCTTTCCCTAAGCTTTCTGAGGGGCAAAGCTTAGTGGGGTACAGTTTGAGTGTTTTCAAAGATCAAGAGGACTGATGCTTCACAAAACAGCTGTCAAACTTGCTTCTTTCAAATAAAAATCCCAACAAGGAGAGCTGATCTTCTGGTGCTCACCTCTTATACACAGGCTGAGTAGTTAGAGGAGACATGCTGAAGTAAGTCAAAAACATGGAAACAATATTCGCCCTGTCCTGAAAGAGTTCAGAGCAACACTTTTCACCTTGCAGAAGAGTGCTCCATCCTGTAGAGCACCAAACACACCCAGATCTTCTCGAGTGTTTCTAGACTACCAAGAAAAATTAATTTTCTCATCTTCATAGAGTCCTGACTCAGTGCACTATCTATTAAAAACTGATAGGAGAGACTATTATTCCTGCATGTTGTACAAAATTAACTCTTAGCTTAAAAACCACACCACACCAAACTAATGGCAGGCATCATATCTCTAGTAGCAGCTTTTCAGAACACCAGCCTGCCAGGGAAGAGGCCTCCGTCTTACAGGTTTTGAAATAGCCCGTTACCACAGCTTCCACATTGGTAAATTAAATATCAAAGCAGAGAATGTAACTGGTTTTCCCTATGTACTTTACATTTCTCCTTGCCTGAACGATAGAAAACTCTTGAAATTGTGACTGCCGTGACTGCTTTTGTGAGCTTCTTTTTGGTCTAGCCTGCTGGATCTTTATGTCCACAAGTGCTTTGCAAAGATTTTTATTTTTTTTTTCTCTCCCTGTGGCCCCCCAACTAAGTTAATATGAAAATTCAATCTTCCAGTGATTGTTACAAATTGTAATACTGGCAAGTCTGAAAGAGAGAAATCCCCTCATGAAGACATACAATAAGGACAATAGCAGCAGATGATACCTGTAGTGCCTCTGCTTATGTATAAACCCCAAAAGGAAAGGATGGCTGCTATGGCAAATGCTATCATAATTTGGCCTTCCCATAATTCAGTCCCTCACCTCCTTGACTATGTGCCTGTTGGCACCAGTTGTGCTTTGGTTCATGAAATGGAGATTTGTTCTGCAGAAGAAGCATCCACTGGGACACTGAAAAGCTCTCAGTACATTTTCTCTAATCCATATTAATATCTGCCGACCCGCTCAGGATTTATCTTAACAATCGAGAAGGTGAAGGCTGAAGGAATTATTCATGGGATTATTCAACCCATGCAGTTTCCAGCATGGCCATCCACTTCATTCAGAACATTTCATTTCCAGATTATTCTTCCTTGCAGTTTCTAGTGACCCAAGATAAGACACCCAGGCGTGCACTACACGGAGGCACCAGGCTTGGCAGCCTGCAGGGCTGGGTTATGAGAAGCCCCAGTTCTCTCTTTTCCAAACAGAAGCTGAGCTTGAAAATTCAAGACCTGCGCACAATTTGAAAATCCTGCCCCACCAAGCATATTTTAGCTTCTCAGTAATGGTCACACTGATGGCCTTTTTGGGCCTTGCACACAAGGAAAAAAAGCAAAAATTGCAGTGGTGTAAGCTGAAAAATATGCTAGAAAACAGTAAATGCAAAAAAACAGACTTTCATGTATTTCTGGGGCATTGCTCTTACACCAATGGCAATGAGCCCGGGCAAAAGCATTTTGCAGAACTAATTTTGAAAGTAGCTGGTCACCATGACACTGTAACAAGGCTACTTTCATGAATTGACCTCCTGGGTGCCCTTCCACCCATCAAAGCTGTTGGTCAGTATTTACCAGATTCAGCTGCAATAACTGATTTTTGGGGTAAAATTTTGATCCAAGAATATTTGGAGCTCACAGACGGTGGTTATTTGCCCATCTAATATGATTTGGGATAAATGCTTTAGCTTCCTCTATAGCAGGAAAACATACATCTTTAGAAAGTATGTAACTTTGCATGGGATCAGCATACATTCCCTGAGCACAGACTGTGGCTGATCCAATATGTACTGCCCTGTGAATAAGTGCTTTGAGAAATATCTCACAGAAATGAAAGCTTCCTGGGACGCTACTTGTCCTATAATAGACCTTGAAAGGCTACCGAATACAAAAGGAACGCTTTAGGTCCTGGCAAAATCACCAAGATTAAATTACTTTCCTATAAAAAAAAAAAGCTACTAATAGCCCATGAAGGGGCAGGGTATCAGAGATCATCATTAAAATGTCAACATCTGACACTAACCACTCTGAGGTTTTAAGATCCTGTCCTGGAAAAACCCTTCCCTACTGCTGTTGTGTCACTGGGGTCTCATCAGCTTTCCACTTTTGCTGTCACCGTTTGTAGGAGAGACTACAAAAAAAGGGCAAAAAAAAGTAAGTTTTCTGCTATAACTTAAAATTTCTATATCTAGATACTGCACAAAATGTAAGGATATTTGGAGTAAGATGACCCCAGAATCAGTATTCAAGAGACTTTTAAGAACTCTATAAAGGAGGTCCTTAAAGCATTGTAAGGCCACAGTTCCCCATCTGCATTTAAAGGGGGAGGCAACAGTTAAGTATTTCTAGAGTCCTCTGGAGGTTTATTTATGGTTAAGTCTTTGCTGCAATGATTGCCAACAGATACAGCATACATGAGAGAGCAGAAGCAAACATTATAGAAGCAACAAGCTGAAGCGTTAGTTTTGTCCCTAAATTAAAATTCTCGGAGTGGGAGACTTCTGACGCCTCTCCCAGCAATTCATACAGCTCTATGAAAAGAACAGGATTTGCACCCCCATTTTTTCCTAAAAGCATCTTATTGCTACAGACAAAACGCAAATACAGAAATGTGGGGGAAGATTTCTTTCTTACCACCACCACTGGGGACCACTTCTGGCACCTGGCAACACTCAGAGCAACAGGAGAATCCCCATCTCCTCCCTCCAGGGAAGTACCACTGTTTATGTTTCAAGAGATTTGCTTTCTCATTTGCCTATAAGCAAAAAAGACATTCTTCAATGAATGGAGGTAAAAATAGTTTGTTTAGAAACAAAATACAATGCAAATAACATGCAGCTGCTAACCCGGGCCACAAATTCTTTAAGTCAAACTCTTCTCATTAAAATTGCCCATCTTTCTCTTTTCTTTGGGGGAAAAAAAAGAAACCCTACTAAAGACTTCTTCCATGTACTAATACTACACTCTGCTCCTCAGGTACCAACTACTATTGCTTTCAGAGGGAATTAGCTGGAACATATCTATGAAATTGAAAGCAAGTGTTTTCAACTTATATTTAGTAGTGAAATTGCAGCTTCTATTCAGAACAGAGAAAGTACTTGTATACTCAAGAACTAGCCTAGTTTTCCTAGCTTTACTAATCAGCATAACAAAAGGTATTTCTTTTACCTAGGAACCCTGTCTTAATAGAAGTCATTGAAAATGAAGCAGAAGCAATTATGCACTCTCAAAACACACACTTAACCCCTATATTTTATTAAGAGCAGTTTTTATGATCCTGAAGCAATTAAGTTAATCATTATTTAATTTTAGATTACTGAACTGGAGATTTACTTCAGACACAAGCTCACTTTCCACATAATTTAGTCTCAGTAATTAGAGATGTACTTTACCCAGAGGTGGCTTTTTTACAGCATGTTATCTAATTTCACAAGCCTTATGCCATGGAAGTTTCGTGCAGAAATCTACAACTCAAACTTCAAAAAAAAGATAACCCCCCAAAGAAACAGATTTACCAGACTGCAAAACTAGTTTTCCTTAAAAACAAAAAAGTGAAGACAGCAATATTCTTCAAACACCCAACCAACAAGTCAGATGTATCACAAAGCTAACATAAAGCATTTCTTTAACCCACCACTACTGTTAGCAAAGTTTAGAGCCATAAGAACAAAAAATACTCCTCTCACACAAATCACTTCATTTACAATTTATTTTAACCAGGATGTGAGTTCTACAGGACAATGTATGTGTCTATTAGGATGCCAAGCAAGTATCTGCCACAGGATGTAACCAGTAGTGAATTGTTCAGACACTTAACAAAGATTTCTGCAATGGTGTTATTGGAGGAGCAGAAATAAAGACCAAGTATGTGGGTTCATCCTGTATAAATTTACCCTGGATATAATATCATTTGAAAACTGTTCAATTCCAACCTACTTCAGACAAATTTGTGTAAACATGTTGTTGAAACCAAACCATACCAGGAGATGTCAGCCATTAAGCTAGCTACTACCCATCTAGCTCAGCTTTAGGTTTACATACAGTTAATGGCATCACTAGCTGCCAGTTCATCTGGGCTGGCACATTGCCCAAGGCCAGTTTTATGTCAAAACACATTTGCTGGTTTTTGGAACAAAGGCTATCATCTTCCACCGCTGCCATTAGAGAGAAGGAAAACAGATGACAGGCAAGCACTTTAAAAACGTACACCACTCTTTATAACTCTTTGTCTTCAAAATTGTCCAACAAAACCAACACATGCAATTGCTCAACACTCAATTAAAAGTCTAGTATATTCAAACCAATAAAGAACTACCTCTATAAATGCGGAAGACGTAGATTCATTTCAAGACTCTAGTGCCAGTATTTTCATGATCCAGTTTGACCTGTAGCCAGCACAGAAGGCTGGCTACAGAACTCATGAACAGCAGGTAAGATTTTAGCAAAGACTGACAAAAAGGATAAGCATGTGAAGCTACAAAGGAATCAGGACACAACAGGTTTGCTGGAGTGAGTTGACTCAAAATAAATATAAGTCTCAGCTGTCTGGATTTTCAACAAACATTACTTAATGCTTTTCCATGTGGTACCACATTAAACACGCAAAGTTGGAGGCCAGTAGAGGAACTGTGACAGCAGGAAAGAATTTGACCAAAACAGATAGCGACAGATAGCATGGGAAGAAAAAGATGCATACACCTTCTAAGTTACTAATGAAAACATTAAACGAACCCCAACAGTCTTCTGCTTCATTTTTAACTGATGTCTTGCATACAAAAAAAATTAATTATGGCAGCTGGTGACAAAGTTGGGAAGCAGTTTGAACATGAAGGCATATTGAGTTGTTACACAACAGGCACCATAGCTGAAAGACTGGAGCCATAAGACTGGGATGAAAGTCACTAATATACAATGCACAATCACGTATATAAACTAAACCAGCCCCAGGTAGACACTGGAGGATGATCAGCGCCTGGAGCAGAAGGGCCTGGATGCACTTGCCCATCCTAGCACAAAATGGCTGTGAGTCACCACTGAGATACAGCAGTGAGAAACACACATGCAATCCTGAGATCTACCCAGAGCAAAATTTCCAACACAGATAAGAAGTTCAGGGAAGTACATAAGAGGCACTGCTAAAATCCTACCTGGAATACCGCATAAGAGAGGCTGCCCAGGTTCAAAAAGGAGGCACAAGAAATATGGGAGGCTGAAGGAGGATTTCCAGCACGGACAGCAAGCACAGAGACCAGCACGCACAGCACAGGGATCCAGGAGGATTGACAGGGGATGCAATTGCTCCCTCTAAGACAGTAAAGATAACCACTAGGAAGAGAAATAAAACATTTTAGCCAAAAAATGCTGCTGATACCAGAACAAACAGGTATCAACTGGCCAGGGTTAGGTTTTGGCTGGAGCTGATAAGAACACCTCTTGGAGAAGCTTTTGGTGATAATAAACCTACGTGTTTAAGGAGGCCCTTGTTATGAGAAGGACATCATGATACACTACCTGCTCTGCTCTCTATAGCTCCAACCATTTTTGTAGCTGTCTCATCTAAACAGTCATTGAAGGGTCTACAAAACTGTCACCAAAAGCAGCTGGTTCAGTTCTCTGTGTTAGTGGGGGAAGGTGGTACACAGTACGTGAGTTACAGGGGGGAATAAAATAAAAAGCTGATTTATAGGGGAAACTGTAAATAGTTAGGTATGCAGGAAGATAACCGTAAAAGGCAAAAAAAATGTCCCATAATTTAAAATAATAATGTTAGCCTTTTTCTTTACATTAAAATCCTCACATGCAACTACAGCAATAAAAAAGCATGCATTCAAAAGGCTCAGCAAACCATGAACAGTATCTCGTCTGACTTCCCAATATTCCACAAGAAAGCGATCTGTAGAATCAATGCAGCAGAGCATCCGACAGTTCAACAAACTGTATTACTCAAGACAAGCTGCTCCTTGGAGCAAGCACATTCTCTGGTCTTGAAGCGATTCTTGAACACTGCTTTCATGGCCTATCAAAGGGATCTTTGCCTTTGCACTGCAGACATTTTTACTAAAACTGAGGTTAAAGTTCCCAGAATGAAACACTACAAACTGGTAGGAGAATAATTTCTGGTTCGATACTGAAGTATAGCAGTGTTATGCAAGACAACGGGATTTGAAAGTAAGTTTTGGTCTGATGCTGTTTATTTTACTGGTACCTGCATATGAGGTACATGAACCCTAAAAAGAGAGAAGCTCTTCCCATTTAGGATCCTCACCTTCCCCACTTTAAAAAAAAAAAACAACGAAAAAACAACAAAACAAAAACCTGGAAACTGCCAAGTTGTATCAAATTGCTTTTCTAATGTCTTCTAAGATTGAACAGACAAATTTAGGCAGTACATTGAGGATAAAAGAGTCACATTTAAGTACACACATATTTTTCCATTTCAAAAAATGTTCCCCAATTAAATATAAATGCATGTGCATGCACTTAAACACTTATGCAATTTTTCTCTTGCATGGTACCTTGCACTGAATTCAGTATGATAACCTCTAAAACCATGTTTCCATTAGCTAGTTTGATACTCCAGCTTTGAAAATATTCTCAGTGCTCCAACATTTAGGACATACAAGACTCAAAAGTGGACACGCACAGCTCTGTCTTCAGCATCATCTCACAAGGGGAACATTTAATTCCTTTTCTTGGTTTTCTTTTTTTTTTTTCCTTCCTCGCTCTTTTTTTTAAAATTAATTTATTAAAACTACTGAAACCATTTTCTGGTCAGTTTTCCTCCTCACTACAGGAAGTATCAATAGGTTTGAGTCTTGTGATTATTTGCTTGACCCACAGCTCGGTCCATCCCTTAAAGACTATCTTCTATATGATAATATCCCAATGCTGATGGAGGAACAGCAGTTGGGAGTGGGGGGAGGGAAGGACAAAAAGACGGGAAAAATAAAAAAAGGAAAAAACCACCTTGATAATGTGTTTTAAAGCATATTAATGCTCTCCCTAGATGGTAAAACTGTTTTCATGGCAAATCTCTCTCAATGTCTTATGGAATCACACAGGTATTAACAGAATGGCTTCAGACCATCATGTCTTAGAAAGAGGGCGTCCCTAAAAATTAAATGCTTCCCTAATAACAATAATTGGAAATTATTGATTCTGCAAGTGCTTTCAGAAAAAGAAGTCTTTCCTCATTGTAGGAAAAACTAGGGACAATGTCACTAAATTATGATCCGTTTGCAACAATCAGAAGTTTGCCTCCCCCCAAAGCATAACTGAACTGTGAACCTTCTTGCCATGGTTGTTAGAAGTGTTGTAAGTAGACTGAAAAGAGAGGGACTGGAATTATTAATTGAATGGAAATTTGGAGTATATAACAGAGCAAATACCAGTCATTCTGTTTACTGTAAATCCTTTCATATGGCATCCAGTATAAGCCAGGCTACTGACCTAGATGGACCAATGATAGACAGACTCTCTCGCTTTTCAAGATCAAAATTAGACTTCTGCAGCAAACACAGTGTTTAATTTTCCATTGTGGCTTGCAACCAAACCCTTCAGTTTTGAGCTTCTCTCTGTAAGATGGGGAACAGGTAAGCCAGAATGAAGTGGATGAATTTATCTGTGGCCACATAACTCCACAAGATTCTCCGTTCACTCATTGAGAGAGCTTGAGCATCTTCAGAAGACCAGTTACACCTAACCCTGACCATAGCCTTCTGTGGAGCCAGGGCTCTGATGGATAAACATCCTCCAGCAGGTTCAGCTGTGGCAGCCTAAAACGTTACTGCCCCCTCTTGTCCATCCCAGCCTTCTGCTAGGGCTAACTGCTTCATAGCTGGAACACCTTCATAGCCTGCACCTTCACAACTCAATGTGTTAGTTTAAACCCCTGATGAAGGGGTTGGGTGTGTGTTTGTTTGTGGTTTGTTGTTTTTTGATTTTTATTTTGTTTTTGTTTTTTTTTTTCAAAAAAGGCAGCAAACTTCACCAGAATTTTCCAGCTGTGAACTGCTGGAGCTGAAACACCTGCACATGGTGCTTTCTGCAGTGCCAATGGTTGGTAACATTTGGAGAAGCAAGCAATGTCCAAGATCATTGCAGCAAGATTTGCTAGGCGGTCCTCATCCAAGTTGGAGAGTTGAATTATTCTTGGTTAAAGAGGCTATAATTCTTCTGATACTTGAGACCAAGGTAAGTCCTCAGCAAGTTAACTCAGATGTGTGCATAGCCCTCAAATATTTGTGTAGCTTAGTTGGAAATCTTTCACCTCACTCCTAACTTCAAATGTGGCATACAGGAGAGAAAACCATGACCATATGAAATGACATAAACTGGGAAAGCCACAGCTGCCCTAAACAACTAGGGCAAAACATCTTTGAACCAAGTTAAGTCTGCCCTGTTCTGGGAAATGTTACGCCAGTTGCAGTCCAAACAGGATTACACCCAAGAAACCTAGTAATTTATCTGCAATTTCTTAGTGACTAGTTACCTCTGAGGTTTTGCTGACTTACCCCTGATTTAAGGCCTAAATAAAAAATAGCATAAAAGAGTAAGAGAGGAATTTGAGTAGGCTCAGGCACCTATTCAGCACCTAAATACTAGAGACACCTACTGTGGAGCGAGCATGGAAAATATACATGGAAATGACCTGCAGGTAAAGGATAAGCTTCATTTCCTAATTTTGCTCCGCCTTTCACTTTTCAAGTCTTAAAAAAAACCAACAAAAACCAGAAGAGTTGCAAACACTCTCCACTGATTTCCTCTGGCTGACCTCCATAATGGCACACTTCTTTCACTACAGTGGTCCTTCACCATCTTCATGTTGTGTCCTGCCCCAAACCATGGGGCTAAGGGTCCCCGCACTGCACTGTAGGGTAAGCCTCCATCGTGCAGCTGGAGCTGCACAAGCTTTTCTCCCATTGCTCTGTTTTCTTTGGTGTGCAACAGATTTATAGATAGCTTTTAGAGCTGTAGGTGTTTAAACAGCCTTCAGTCAGGGAAAAAAAAAAAAAAAATAAAAATCCCAAAATACAGTTCTTCATAGTTACACACTAGCAAGAAGCAATTGATCATTAACTTTCATGCTTTGATCTCCCACAAGCAGACTTTCCAGGTACTCCAAACTAATCATTTTCTTAGGAATTCACAGATAAAGTTAACAGGAAGGAGTTACCTCGTGGGACCTGAGAACTGCAGCAAGTCTTTTGGCAGAAATACCTTTCCTTTACCAGCCCCAAAACGAAAACTCATAGGTGAAGCGTTAGTCACACCAGCATTCAAACTCCAGCAACCCGT
>JAOXJM010000001.1:117660669-117692271 GCA_026413425.1 Tringa solitaria | reverse complement strand
GAAAACTCATAGGTGAAGCGTTAGTCACACCAGCATTCAAACTCCAGCAACCCGTACCTGCCCAGCACACCAGACTCACGTCACCTCCTTGAGCTCACCCACACACACCCCTTCCCTGTCCACATCGAGCCCCTTTTAGCAAGAGGCTGCCAGAAGGGTCATGAGTCAAGCACGCTTGGCTAAAAATACTCTCCAACGCTATCCCTCATCTACCTCACTGTTGTCCACTTCATCCTCTGCCTTGATGCTGGATGTCCTTCAGGCTTCCAAGTTGTTCACAAAGCACCTTCTGCTACCAGAGCTAGCACCAGCAAACCCCAGGAGACAGCCACATCCTAGCACTGGGCACAAACTGGCGTGGCAGGTATTTGTGGCTGAGGGATCCTCCTCCTCAGTCGTTATTTTACTCCGCATGGTCAGACTAAAATAAATATACAAACTTCTGTTTATTCACTATTCATAATTCAAATGCAAGTGAAATTAAAAGTATCTAGAACAGCAATCTAGTTAAGAACTTTAATGAACATGAATAGCATTTTAGAAATAAGTCTATTATAAAGCACTTGAACTAATTAAGTTTACTCCCTGCCCAAAACCCTTAGCGTTCTGCATTAAGAAAATGAAAGCCTTTTAAAGAAACCTTTAAAATTCTGAATTGCTGCAGGTAAGATCTGAACAGGCAACAGTGAAACTAGCTGCATTTGCTATCATATCTCATGCGGTAGCACAAACAAGGACAGAACAGTTAAATACACCCATATCCCAAAAAACCACTATTCTTCTTTGTAACGGGTGAAGTCATTTCGCAGCGAAGGAGGTGATAATTTTGGATGCATTAGCTCTTCAGGACCTCTAAAAAATTACAGATATGCATACTCTTACTATAGATATGCATACTCCTTCCCAGGAACATTGTCTAACAATAAAATAATAAAATAAAATTAAAAAAAAACAAACCCGAAACAGAGGTAACGGCTGAGGCAGAGAAAGCCTAGCTTATCTTCTCCAGGGGAACCTATGCACTGGACCTTTGAACTAACGTCTTTTTTCCCTTGTTTACATAAGGAAAGTTTCTTAATACCATCTTAATAGCATATTTATTAGCAGAAATATACATAAATAATAGATTTCCAGAAGCCTGATGAAGCTTGAGCTAACTGTAATCCAAAATAGCAACACAATTCCTAAGAAGATGCATTACCTTTACATTGTCCTAGCTTGGTCTTGGTCAAACACAGCAAGAGAGTAAACTGCTATGTTAGAGGTTAAAAGCAGGAGGAAAAAACCCAAGTCAAATAGAAGAGCACACAGGTGAGGAGACAAGGTACTTGTGATCAAAGGGTGACACAGCATGGGTGTTTTATTAATTTTGCAGGAGTCCAGCCAACAACCCTGCCAAGGGGTCGTCCTCGCTCCTCCCCACGGCTGGGGCTGCTCCACCTGTAACAGGCAGAGAAAACCTCACCAGACCGCTCTCGCTCAGGCCAGCCCCGGGGCTGGCACGGGCAGCAGCAAGGCCCCAGCTCACCCCAGCCAGCCCGAGTGAAGCAGGTGCCAGCTATTTTTATGTCCAAACTGCTATTTACATCTGACCTGTTATTAAGTTCAAAGAGAGAAGCAGTCGCAGGAACGCCACCAGGAAGGCAAAGCGATGTGCTCCTGGCTCATCCGTGAAGAAGAGGAGGCTACGGCTGGGGGGGGGCGTGTGGCCATGGCCCTGAAAGGCCCGGTGGGCTGCAGGAACGGTCTGCTCTGCCTGCCGCTGCACAACTTGCAGATGCCAAAAAGCCCTGACCCCTTCCTCTCCGTGCATCACGCAACCCACTTCTGACAGCACCAGACTGTGGGTAGCACACGCTGACTTGGGCTCTTCTCAACGTTTCTAGGTACCAAAACGCGTACAGTTTGTAAATAAAGGAGTGTGGCACAAAATTACTAAATTTTGAAGTCCTACGGGATGGGGCACTGAAGTAAGAATCAAATCTTAAGCTGATTTAAATGTCTTAACTGATTCACCAATTCATTTTCGCAACACAGATCTCAAAGGACTATTCAGAACGTAATCAAGTGGCCAACTATGTGTAAGGAGTCATGTCCACAGCAGATCCATCTGCACATTGATAAGTACTTGAAAATCTATTTCAAGTAAATCATCCTCCTGCTACAAAAATCTTCGCTTCTAAGATCTCTTGCAAGATTATTCATTCCCTCATCTCACACTTAAAAGGATGTCAGAATTACTATATCCTGGACTGTAACTGAAGCCGTTCAGTGCGAGCAGCTTTCCTAACAAGGGACCATCTTTTCAGTGAGACCCATTATATATCTCAGGATTTGATTGAGGTATTTAGTATCTTTTTTTCGCTCATAAATGCAAGAGCTGAGCAGTCTTCTAATCTCTAAGACAGCAAATGCCCAGCTTCTACAGCTGCAGTAATTAAACCAACTTCTCATGCCATTACCCACATCAAGTCTCTTCCTCAGCATCTGCTCTATTCCCGCACTGCACTCTTAAATCAAACCAAGATAAGCTATTTTCTAAGATCAGCTGACTTGTCTCTCCCTTGAAATCACTGCAGCCAAAACAATTCTGAACAGACATGAAGCATCTTGCTAAATATCCAAAAGGTCTCTTATAAAGGGAAAAATAATAGACGTCAATGCATGTGGGTATTTTTAGCACCTGAGTTGTTCTATATTTATTCCTTTATGTCTATCTAAAAAAAAAAAAGCATGATCTCTGATGAAGCATTACCAGAAAATATATTCTACTGCAAAGTCTGCTTTATGAATCTTAGCTACATGAGCACTGCAACAAGTACATCACGCCACCCATTCAACCAACCATACAATCTAAGGGTTAGCAGTGTACACAGAATAATGTTTCCTCAGTTTCAAAGAGGTGCTTAAAATCCCAAACAAATAAACCAACCCAAAAAGCAAACTCCCCAGCATAATCTTTTTTTCATTCTGCTTAGATGCAATGCTTCAGCCTCATGCTTAAAAACTGCCACCTTGAAGTATTTCTAGTTGTCTAACCCTCAAAAAAACTCCAGACACTTTGTGGGTTTCCTGTTAAAAAACAAAACAAACCCACCAACCCCAACTCCAGGACACACTATGCTTCACCTTAACAAAACCTCAAGTCAGCAGCAACAGCAGCATCTCAGGTCATTCAAATATTCAGGCAATAAAAGACTACTTATCTCTTCCTTATAATCTTTCCTTATAGCTGCTACCTTCTTGACCTGAGAACTCCTGCCCCATTACCTCCAATGTGTTTACCTTAATAACCTTGTAGCTCTGATCTTATGCAAATTACCTGAAGATTTATTTTCAAGGACAGGATGCAGATTACCAAAGGGTTATTTGTGTGGGAAGAGATACGTCAGACAGGAAAAGCAGAACTGTGTCAAGGAAACTTCTCCTGGCTGGAGTAAGCTTTCATTAAAAAAGAAAGAGAAAATAAACTAGTTTAAGACAGGGTCTTACATCCACAAAATCTGGAAGATAAAATACTGTTACCTTCAAAATACAAGTTAATTTCCTTATCTTGAAAGACAGTTGTTCGGTACCCACAGTTATTTTGGATTTTTGAGTTATGCTAGACCTCCTAACACAGTCATCAAAACAGCAAAAGGGAGTGTATGGGAAGATACTGGTAAAATACTTACCTCTGTATATAAACTTGAAACTGTTTCCTCTGACCTTGAAGGACTCCGTCTTCCTTGCAGATACTCCCTACCTACAAGACAAACACGTCTCATCACTCAGCCATACCCCCCCAAGTATTTTTCCAACTGGCATTACCTACATGTTTGTCAGCTCTCTGATCCCGGGGCAAACAACAGACAGTTGAGGGACTCCAGAGCACAAAACTACACCAGAAACATTTCAGTGCACACACTGGTATCAAATAAGTAAGTTTGGTCAGTGGCAGGTTCTTACTACTTTCATAAGGGCAAAACTTGGCACAAGGTAAAAGAAAGGATTTTCAAATAATTTTAGGCTTTCCAAGTTAAAAATATATGTGCCTCAATAATCTCAGACTGACCCTTGTATATTTGTTTTTGAAGACCTTGCACTGCCTCACTATTGCACTATGCAAGGCAGGAAGACTTCAGGTTAATTTTACGCAATTTTAAAACAAGCAGCTCTGAAGGCTTTCAACTGAGCAAACCCACCTAGCTGTCCTACACAGTTTTTAACTGTTTTTCTACGGATTAAAATGTTTCCCATCCAGCTGTGGGTTCATTTGGATCTTCCGTAGAAAACTGAAGACAAGGAAATAGCTAGCTTGACTTCAAGAACTATCTCCCCATAGCCACACAAAAATCGGGGGGGGGGGGGAAGGAAATTCTCTAACAGTAACATCCAAAACCTTAGAAAGATAAATCAAATGCTGCATATCCTCTCTGTTTATTAAAAACAAACAATAAAAGACATACTTTAACCAAAACAAAGTTAGGGTTTGCTTAAGAGAAGTACATCTGTGGGAGAAGGGACACCATATCCAACGTATTTTTTTTAGACAATTTGTCTACCTTTTCTGAATTGGATCAAATTTTCAAAATGGATTAAATTCCAGAACAAGTATGTCAAGAAAAGTTTGTCCAGAAATATGCACTATGAATGAACTGGGCTGTGCCTCTGGCAATCTTGCCTTCTGCTATATTATTTAACGCTCAAACTAAAGCTGTTTTGTGGCTTTTGTTAATACTCAGGTGTAGCACTGACCACATATAACCTGTGCACATAAGGGACACTGTGCAGCTAGGTATAACCTAGGTGTAACTACAGACACAGAGGTGGTCCCACTCCCTTCTCTGCACTAGAGCCATCTGATGTGCTTCTCTGATGCAGACATCCTGCAGATACAAGCTGGTTCCTTAACATGAGCCGCAAACACAAGACTCACAAGGACACATCCAAACAAACAACTTGGGAAGTCACTCCCAGGACAGCCATGCTGCATTTAAGAACACATGAGCTACAAAAATAGCTTCTTCCAGAGGAATTAAGACTGCAACAAGACCTCTAGCACCTGCCCCTGTTTGCTGGAAAAAGCAACAAGGGAAGTTCAGCAAGAACACCGCCGAGCCCTACCCCCAGCCAGCATCAAAAGCACCAGGGAAGCTGCAGACCCAACTGATCTACACATTAATCCACAGCACTGTCCTGCTTTTGAAGGCAACACCCTATTGCTTCTGCAACTTGGACCACAGAATGGTTTTGGACCACAAGCCAGATTCCCTTTGGATGAAACCAAATCAGCAGATCCACCTAGCCTGTGACTCTAAACCCAGCTGGTGACGCAAGCTGGGGCCAGCGTCATCACACAGGAGATACTGTGGGACAGCACAGTCTCTGTACTTCTCGTTCCCAGGCGCTGGGCGAAATTCGTATGAGGGAACACTGATGTTCAGGGAACGGACACTTGTCTTTGTCCATTCTCCCCCCACGGCCAACACCAGCAACACTAACACCTCTGATTCCAACCCAGGTAAGCATACTGCTTTTCTGTACCCGTTGCTAGGGAAAAAGGATGTGTGCATATGAGCCTTCAAGCTGAATTACAGCGTGCTGATCTTGGGTCTGCAGAGTCAACCATCACCAGCAGTCTGATTGGGAAGGCTGTCACGCCTTCAAAAGCAATGCCACAAGGGCAGATGATTGCTGTCACTCATAGCATGGCAAGCAGCTAAACTAGAAAGCATTTCGCCACTCCTTGCCCTGTACAACAGGCTTGCTCAGTCTTGCTGACCAAGCAGAACTCCCACCTCCCCAGCATATTCTGCTAACATGGCCCACAAAGGCCCTGACTATAGCCCCATCCTTCTCCAGCACAGTGGCACAGACCCAAAGCAGATGAGCCTAGGTCACCCCTTGATCCAGGTGGGTTGCCGCGTGGCACAGAGCCCTGCATTATATCAATACAGCAAGGACCAAACAGGTTGGTTTTCTCTCCTCCGCAAGGTCCTCTGATGTAGAGGAGGTCTCAGAGGCAAAGACAGACCCTACTCATCAAACGCAGGCAGTGGCAGGCCAAGCCACTGTAGCATCTCTAGTCTGAGGGGGTACTTGGAAGGAGGAGAAAAGAGCAGAGGGAGACCCTGGGCTGGCACAAGGACTCGCAGCAGGCCCAACAAAGGGTTTTGGTTCAGCTCAATGCCAGATGGGCTGAGAGCCTGGTGAGGTGGCAGTCTCTGCAAAGACCTTCATCTCCATCTCACCTCATAATGACAGACACCACCAGGTACCGCAGGGCAGAAGCGAGGGGAAGGCTGTCAACCCCAGTAACAGCTGACACATACCCCCCAACGTACAGACCTTCTACCCAAGTATTTAAGTTGGGCCACGAAGACACAGCATAACAACAGGCTCCATATAGTGATGGCTGACAAGACTTCTGTTATCACAATTAAACGAAGAGGTCTCTGCCCTTCTGAATATTGTTAATGAAAATAATCCTGGCCTAATCCTCCAAAGGCACACTTGGGATATGGGACACCTGTATAATTTGTAATATTCTTTGACTACCCTCATCCTGGAAACTCTAGGGACCACTGCCTTCCCCCACCAACCTCTTCCCTTGAGGTGGCAGTAGCTAATGCTGATCTTACCAAACTTGCCTTCCCTTCCTCACCCCAGCAAAGCGTAGAGACACTGCCCTTCAAGCCCACTCCTCTTCCTATGAGTGCCAGATCACTCTGTCAGATGAGGTCTCCTCAAAGGAGTACGACAGCAGTAACAAGAACAAACCTGGGCACAAAGAAGCCCCAAAGGGTTGGAGGCCCAGCAAAAATGCTATCAAGACTCATCAAAAGGGACAAAAATAAATGATTGATTTGAGTGCCACCAGGAACAGGGTGCACACACCCGTGCATGCACAGGCATGCAAATATGGGGAGGGCAAATTAAGCAGATCCAGAGTAGGATCTGGAATCTCTTGCTTTTTATTCAGCACACGCATGTTCACACGCTAATAAGTCATAGCACATAGTTTTGTTCTCCCATCCACTTTGTCTGCTCCCAGCCACCGATCACGGTGATCTTCCTCTGTGCTAAGTGTCCTAGATGAGTGTCATGCTGGGCGCTCCAACTCTTTGAAGCGGATGTGGGAGGCTGAAATTACAGCCTCAGAAAAGGTTCACCCACATCCTCACTGCCCACAGCAGCCACCTGTGATTCAGAGGGCATTAGAAATATTCAGGTCTCACCTTTTGTGCAGGCAGAACCAGGTTGCACGTTCCACCTCAGTAATGCAAAATGTGAGGCCGTGGCCCGGAAATACCCTTCCATGGTCCAAAGCTGGCAGGACTGCCAAAGGGCTGCCCTCAATGTTTACCCAACAGCAGTCCTGGGCCAGGCACCAGGCTGGAATCAATACTGCTCACACTGCCTGGGGATCCACAGAGGGTAAAGGCCCAGGTTATCTTGTTGATAACTGCCACTACATGGAGGTAAAAGGTTTGGAACATAGCCTTGGAAACCTAGATCAAAACCACACCCAGACCGGAATCGCTCACCCCACATCAGTTCACCACTAGAATTAGAAACTGAGGGTCACGAGACTTCACAGATGATAGTCACTCTTTTGCGCAAGGTCTGGGCTGCTAAAATTTCATTCGGTGACAGCAGAGATGCTGTACCACCTGATGGCAGAAGACCTTGACTGTACCTCTTCACACACTAAGTCGCTGTGCCCCACTGCTGGTCATTTCATGTCTCAAGCAATGAGACCGACAATGCTTCTCCACCAGGGCCAGAGAAAAAGCAGCTGCAAAACTTCAGAGACAGCTCTTACTTCTGCCTTCTTCCCCAAACAACAGGACATCCAGGAAGGTGAGAGTGTGGTCTTTTGGGTGTGCTCCTGGAGTAGCCGATGGTGAAAAACACCCATCTCCCTTGACATCACTAATCTCAAGGGTCAAGAGGAGATCCAGGCAGCAGGTTGCATAGGTCACTCAAGCAAGCAGGAAAAGAAATAAAGTTTGTTCCCACAAGAGGCTTACACAGACACTACTGACAGGACAATGGCATGCTAGCATCATCCCAGCGGAACAGGGAAGAGGACAATTCAACTCTCCCTGAAGCAACACTCAAAAGAACAGAGGTTAGTGGGACAGCTTCCCTTCAGAGAGCTCTGCAGCACACAGACGGGAAGGACAGTCAGTCTAGGGAGTAGGCCAACTCAAATTCAAAGAACATTAAGTAGACAAAGCACGTAAAACTGAAATATGATCTCCTGGCCTGCTCCTACTGCACTGCACATGTCATTAACACAGACATGGCCAGCCACAACTCCCCTGGCAAAGAGGTTCTCTCCCCCCATAGAAAAGAATCCACAGAGAGTAGCTCCAAAATCCTGGCCAAAGCCCAGCATTGGCACTGCAGGGAAGAGATGACTTCTGCTAAAAAGTATTGACTATTACATGCCATACTGCAGTATGGTTCTGTTCCTTGGGGTTTTGGTTTGTCTTAATAAACTTTTGCTTCAAATATCTGACGGGCAGGTGCCTTTTCAATCTTCCCTTCCCTCCAATATGAACCTTTGTTATTGTGGTTATAATCATCACAACTGCTAGAAAAAAACAGGGACTACCACACTTATTTGAACAACTGTTAAGGACAGAAGAGCATAACTTATAGTCCTTTGACTTCCAGTTTGAGCAATATCCTGAGTCTGAACATTTCACGTAGGTCTATTTTCCCCCTTTCTTCCCCGAAACGTGACATTCAAAAATCCAGAGGCTATCAAACACAGAGCTACAATTAATCAGCTTCTCAGCATCTGAATCCCACAGGTTCAGAGCAAATTGCTGTAGAAGCTTATTTCTTCTTCAGTGGCTGTAGTGCTGATTCCCAACTCACACAAAGAGCAGCAAGGCCAGGACTCCATTTTGGCACACACCCTGCCAGGCAATGCAGCTACTGCTCCTTGAGGCACTGCTCTACAGTTAGACTGATGCTGCTGAAGGCCAGAAGGCCAAGCCTGGTCCAAAACAAGTCAGGTGGTGGCAAGCCAACAGCTAAGCGGGGGGGGTGACAAGGGCTCCAGTCCCTATGATTGTTTTTTGGACCTCTTCTATTGAGGTGTCGTCTTGGATCCCACAGTCAGAGCACTCCAGCGAGCGCTTTGCTCATCAATCCACTGCTTCCCAAATGGGGCAGGCCGCTTTCTGCCTTCCTACGAACCACTACCAGCCCTCCCACACAAAGACTCTTCTTTGCCTACACATGTAAGATGTCTCCTGCCATGGCCCTTCCTGTCCCTACACGATTCTGGATGGGTACCGACACCCTATACAAAGCAGATAGCAGGGGATGGAGGGGATGTCTCCTCCCATCCAGGCTTGACATGAGGAGATTATAGGGCTCTGCAAAACTGAGGGAGGTAAGGACCAATATTTTAATTGAGGGAAAGAAAAAACCCCAGACCTTTATCATTGTTTCTAGAGACTGGAATATTTTTTCAGTAATTTTTTTGCGCTATTTCTGTGCTTTCCCAGCTCCTGCATGCTGACCTGTCCTCCCAACCAAGAGGACTTCACAGCCACTGAAATCTAAGAAATACCAGATCTTTCAAACACTCACATTATCACCACCTAGATGTAAATCCTCTGGTGGATCTCAGTGTTTGATCCCCAAAGAGGGAAGAAACAGCTGCAGAACAAAAGGAGAAAAATCTCTTTATCAGGCAGCTCACTTTGCTTCTAGGGGTTCGAGTAGCAGACAACAGAGAACAGCCAAATTGTGGGGCAGGGACAAAACAAATCTAAAAGCTCAATATAGGGAACAGACTAAACAGGTCTGGCAGCTGCCTGCAAAAGGGGGCAGAAATGGCTCCACCTCCAAATGGGATAACAGGACCCTCAGAAATACTGAGGATAAATCCTGCCTGTAGCCATACACTAATACCTTCGTACCATCCACTCCTGTTCATGTTTGGACAATACTCTAAAGCCTGGGGAAAAGACTAATTTGAGCACAGCTAATGACTGGGCTGATGAATCAGCTCACCAGTGTGCTTTCTCCTTAGGGAAAGAAGAGAGAACTGGCAGAGGACAGAGCTGCAGAAGACAGCAATATGAGGAAACAGCTGCTCCGTTTGATGCAGGAGCAGCTCGTCGTGTGGAAAACATTTTGGTGCAGTGTTCTTGGCAAAAATCATCATCCCCAGCTAAGCACATCCTACAGCACATAAGGAACAAACACATTCCCGTAGGAAATCCACAGGATTGCCAACTCCAAAATGCTGGAACAGCAAAACCCAAAGCTTTTGCTACTGTACATGCAAGTAACAGCAAGACAGAAAGCATTCTCTGTCTCATGGCAAAGATCAAGGGAAACCCATATCGACGCACTTCTCTCCAGGATGGTATCAGTTATGCATCCAAAGTCTATAAGCTTGTGAAATATATGCATTTTTATTTCATGAAACCTGTTTTAGTTCAAGGATAGCTTTTGTAGCAACTTGAGGTTGACTGGCTTAAGGTCTGCACTTCACTCAGTAACCTTTCATAAGGTCAAATGCAAAATGAACTTCAAGTGTTTTCTGTAAAATTATTTTCCAAAGAGCCCTCAGACTAAAGCAGGAGTGCAAAGCCCCAGGTAAGACCACTGTGCAGTCCAATGGACTTGCTGCAGTTTGCAGAAGCAGTCTTCCTGCCTCTTCTGTGTGTTGCGCAGGTTCCTGCACCTCTTATGCTAAACGAGGCTTCCACCCTTCCTCTTTCCCATTCTCCTCACAGAGAAGCTCAAGCACCCGTAAAGCAGCCCTCGAGAGCGCAATGCTAAGCCTTGCCAGGAACTCTCTCCCTACAATCCACCAGGCCACCATCTGCCTTAGAAAAAACACTGCCTGGGAAACAACCAAGTCAGGGGAACGGTAAGAAGCCATTGCCCAGAGCAACTACAGGAAAAACATCTTTCTGCAGAAGTAGTTCTCATTGACAAAGATGCGAGAGTGGGTTTAAGGATCCTGACATCCCATGCCTCTGCTAGTTAGCACATTTCCAAAAAGATTAAGGCCAATTCTCTACTGACATACCAGGAAGCCTAGTTGGGAAAGGGAAGGCTCAAGGCTAATGGAGACATTCCAAGACACTCTGGGAGCCACTGCAGCACTCGTGCCCTCAGCATACTGCCAAGCAGCTCTTTACATCAAATGTAGACACCGTACTGGGAAGCAATGGATCAGGAGCGGTGATATGCAGCAATCTCCCCGGAGCGATGGCGGCACAGAGAGCCAGGCAGAGGAGAACTATCACATCCACGTGCTCCCACGCAGAGCTTCCCCGGACCAGGACCGGCGCTCCCAAGCTGACCTTCAGCAGGCAGAGGCTGTGATTCCACCAGCAGCTGCCCTTGTCCTGCGCAGCTATCTCTCCTGATCGGCCATGCTCATTTCCATATGCAAAAACACCTCCAGGAGAGGCTGCTGCAGGTTAAGGGCATCCAAAAAACAGCAGTTCAATTTCTTCCTCCACCTGTATCAGCCGAGTAGCCACAGCAGCTGAACAGCCTGAGCAACCAGGCTGTGCAATCGCACACACGTGTGCTGCAGCTTAAGTATCTCAATGATTCTCAGGATCACGTCACCAAGCAATGGTTCCACCTAGCTGTCCAAAAACGGGAGTGGAGAGATTAGAAGAATCGCAGGAACCGGTACTTGAGCTTACACTTGCAAAAATCTTGGCATCCTTAGAAAAGCTTCCTACAACAACCAGGAAAGCGAATCCCAGAGCACAGAGACCAAACTGCAGGTAAGCGAAGAGCTCACAGCTTGCTGATCTTGCAAAACCAAGCTGCTATGCACGTGTGTCGATTCAAAGAGAGGGAGATCAAAGCCATCAGGTGGACATGTTCTGGATTATTCTGATGACAAGTTCTATGCAAATTCATGCCTGCACAGGAGTCTTTATGTGGAACATGCCCTTATCTAAAATACGTTATCAGTACTTCATGTGAAAATCTACCACTATTAAAAAAAAAAAACAACCTGCATGAGCTGAATTCTTCACTCCTCACACAACATAAAGCTCCCAGGTGCTTTTGCCTGTAAGAGAAAGTTTAATAAATAAGCACTGCTCTCTAACTGGCTTTTTTTGGATACAAAGATTTGATCAGCATCCTCCTGCCCTTCCAGCCAGCTCACAGATCAGTTACATTAGGCCCGTAATAGAAGGTACAAGCCAGCTTAAGCTTCGATGGCCTTTATTTCCAAGCTGCCTTAATGGAACGGAGAAATCTTGTGGAACAAAACTGCATTGCACATTTTTGTTCAAATGAACACTAGTTTACTGCCGGACTACTACAGTTTTCCCACCTGCAACGTTTTCAGTGACTGATAATATCCCACCTCCAGGACTGATGTACATGTCATGCAAAGGCAAAGAACCATGTAATGAAAAATTAAACCGTGAATGTACCTATGCTCCAAAGGTTTTTCACACAATATAATCTATTTCACCAAGCAATTTTAGACTCTGAGGAACAAAAGTGGGTTTCTATTCCTATGCCAGACTGGCAGATCCTCTCCTTTCTTTGAAAAGTAAATAAAACCTGCTCTCGATTCTGTCAGCATAGAGATAAGGATCTAACTTCAGCAAGAACTGCAAGTAACCCGACCTTTTAATTTTTCCTAATGCTTCACATGTGTCCCATCAGTGGCATAGTAATGTTTTACTTATTTGTTCTTTTTTCTGTACAGCAGAAAAGAGCTTTCAGTCTGCGTGAAAGATGATGCCTCGGGTGCTCCCTGTGGGCCTCTTATTTATTGTTCACTGTAACTTCTTTCTCCTGCTGGCAACTGGAGAGTCATTCACCAGATTTCCCTGATGACAGGTATAATAAGAGACAAGCAGATATCTTCTATTGCATCTCTGGACACCTGCTCTGAAAGAGTTTTCTGTTCTTGCATGCTGTTATTTGAATACGTAAATGACCTTTCCAAGGCAAGCAACAGTTTTCCCCAGAACAGACTTGGTCTGACTGTCAAACTGAAGGGTGGATAAAAAGCACTCAGCTCTCCTCAAATATCTTCCAATGCTACCTTTGTGAACTGAGAAATCAACAGCCTCCAAGACTTATTTCAAGTCTTGGCACAAATTATAAGGCTTAAGGCAGATGGGGCCTTACTGTTGTAATACAAATAAAACTATTACACTCTGTCTATCAACATTTTAACAATACACAGTCTTGTGTATGAGCCCTGTTGTTTGTTGTTTTGGTTTTTTCTTCCACTGTTTTTCTTCCAGGTGACCAAAAGGACTACTTTCCCCACTAAGGCCTTGACAGGCACCTGGGAAAGCAAAGAGGTTTTTTGTTTTTTGTTTTTTTTTTAAATTCTAAACACTGAGCTACTGAAAACAAAGGGAGGGCACTATGTATATAGCTCATTCCTGAGGCTGGTGAGCCTCATGGCTTGGGATCATTGCTTCCCCCAAAGCCAGCATGAAGAGCAGAACCATACCAACAGTCTTACAACATTTGGCTCAATGGCTTTCAAACCCACCATTCCCTCTACCCAAAAGGTATAAAGATTAGGTCCTGTGGAACTGGTGAAGAGGAAAATAAGCACACCATCAGAAGCTGGGACAGTCCTTGAGCAAGGGTAAGCAGAGCAGCTAAAGGAATTTTCATGAGAGAGGAAGGGGAAGAAACAAGGTGAACAAAGATGTTGAAGATTCAGGGTGGTGGTCAGGAGGCATGGAAAGAAACAGGGCCTTGCTGTAGTGAGGGGCTGATACAAACAGGAGACAGGATTGTCATGCATCCACATCACCATATCCAGTTCTGTCTTCAGTAGTTTAAGGACTACATTCACAGACTGAAAAGTGTGCATAGAAGAGCTTCACAAACAATTTCAACCACCAGAAAACAAGCCTTCAGCAAGAGATGGAGCAAGGACAGCTCTTTCAAGTTTAAAGGAAAAAAAAACAACCCAACAGCCTACAAACTTGATCACAAACTTGCTGAAAAGTTTTACAGCAGATTAAACCTCTGCTGCTACAGCTAAACCTCGATAAACAAGAGCCATCAGCTTCTGGATGAAACTAAAAAAAATCAGGTCACAAGCCATGTACTTCAGCAAAGATCACCAGTCACTGAAACAACTTACTGAGGGCCAGGATACTCTTCATGACTAACCACTTTTGAAATCAAGTCTGGAAGTTTTCCTTGGAGGTAAGTTATAGTTTGAGTATAGAATTATGAGACATAGGGTTAACCCTGGGATAATTCCTACACCTTCTACCTTTGGCTTGTGACCCAAGAGCCCAAAGGGCTCACCCAAGGGGTGGGTGTGCAAAGGGTCTAGGGAATGAAAAAGCAGCAGGAAAAGAAAGTAAGAGAAAGCACAGAAAAAAATACAGAGGGGAAACAAAGAAAGGAATCTAATAATGAAGTAGAATGAGTAAAAGCAGCCTGCAAAGAGAAAGCAAAAGGATGTACATAATAATTTTATTTCCTTTAGTTGAGGATGCATGGGAGAAAGAAAACCAGAAGTAGACAACATAAGGGAAAAGAAAACAAAACAACTTTTGTTTGTTTCCTCAGATCACTGAGTATTTCAAGGGTGAGTCTTCCTAGCGCAAAACTCCCCACACCAGAAAACCCAGGTCCAGGTTGCCATACGGTGTTCCGACCGGCCTTGTGTTGTGTAGGCAATACACAGCACCACGTGACAATAAGCCAGAAAAATGCTAAACCTAAAACATGCCCCCAGTCACACTGATACACAGCCTCACTCTTCCAGGTGACAAATTCTTACTCTTAGTGACCCCCTATCCAAGTGAAACATGGAAGAAGATGCTCTTTTAAATCCACTGTATTCCTTTGCATGCCACCTTTATCAATACAGCCGTTGTTTATTTACTTCATTGTTTCGAGCTCCGTGACAAGCTACAGCAGAGAAACTTTACCTGGACACCAGCTCTACGGGGGATCGGATGTGTGCAGGCGTTGTGATCTATGCGAATGGAAAGGAGACACCAGGAGACCAGGTATAGATATACAAAAGCACAGGAAGCAAGGGACTACCTAGCCGGGCTCTTTCTGTTGGCTTCTTCAAGCAACAGTTACAGGATCAAGTAGCAATAACCAAATTAAAAGGGTTTGCCACATAATGGTGTAAGATCAGATCTTTATAGTCAAGAGAGCTTAGGTGGTAAACTGTATAGGAGAGATCAAAATGTACTGACCGATTCATTAGCCACAGAGGCTATAAAGCAGGCTGGTTTGTCTCGCTTACAGCTCTATCAATGAAAGTAATCAGCCTCTCTGAACACCGCAAGAAAGTTTATGTAGGGCAGCACAGCAGGCTTCTCTCACCTCAGCTAGGCATGGGGTGGTAACTTGCTGGGGGAGGCAGAGAGAGAGATCAATTCCATCATCAGATCTGAGTTTACTCCTACCTCTGCTCTAAAAAAAGAAATAATAAATAATCACATCCAGCAAAACACACACAGACAGAAACTTCCAAGTGGATAAACACTACATAAAAGCTTACGCTTTCTGCAACTAAGCACTATCATAGGTAGAAAATACAAACAGCATCATACACGTACTCAAAGAGTCATGGGCAAAACTCAAACTCATGGAAAAAAAGCCTCCTAAAAGCCTTAGGAAAGTAAAACCAGGGGACTTTTGCTTCCACCTACACTTATGTTTCACCCATACAGCTTCTTCCACTCGAGATTTAAAAAACAAACCACAAAAACACCCAAAGAAAAAACCCCACAGAACCACAGACATTCAAAGACATGTTTCACATCCCCCCTCTCCCCCCATCAATCCCAAATAGTCTCTTTACAATTTGTGTAATACTACTCCGGACCAGCTCAGTGATCCCCACGCTCCATGAAGCGATCCCAAGCAGTGTTCGCTCTGGGGGTATGAGGAGAAGAGATAGAAAAAAACCTTGCTAATTTACAGATCTACTCAAGTGACTCAAGGAAAGGGGAGTCCTTCCTCCTGAATGCCAAAGACAGCTGGCAGCTTACTCACGCCCCATGCAGAAAGGCTTTTAAGCGTTAAAGAGCATAGTCATAAAGATATCTGTTCCTTCTCGTGTGCACGCTTACCCCTTTTCCAGTCGCTCTGCTCCCGGGAGCTCCATTACTTATGTTTAAAGTAATAATCTCCCTACTGCTTTGCAGATTGATTTCACAGCATGATTTTTAAAATTTTAAAATCAAAGAGGAAAAAAAAAAGACAACATTTGACTGTAAGAAACGAACGTTTTCCAAATAAGTCAATTTTTAATTATTATTTCTTTTCTTTCTCTGTATAAAATTTCCAAACACAAGGAACAGCAAAATGCCAAGAAATCAGACTTTTCTCTTTATTTCAGTTTGACAGATCTGGGTCCTGCGGTAGACCTGTGACTTCAAGCTCCGTGAAAGAGTGTCAATGGCATCTACATGTCAGAAGCCTGTTTTCACAACTCGTTTTCAGCCTAAGCATAGGGTTAGGTTTTCTCTCATTCTCATTTCCCAGACCCCACATACATAAGGTAGCCATTTCCTACCTTACTAAGAAAATAAAAGATTAATAAAAAAAATGAAAAAAAGTGAGATGCCTCTCTATATTCATCACATCGATTTATTTTCACATATCATGGAAGGTAAAAACTGTCTCCTTATCATCCTCATGGGACACAGAAATTCGTACACAAAGACAACTTTTCCTAAGTGGATCAGAGATTTAAAAAAGGATTGCTGTTTCAGAAATACAGAACCTATAAAACAATAAAACAATATTAATAATTCAAGTTTAAAATATTTACTGGCACATGGAAAATAAAATTCCACATTGACAGAGCATCCTAAGCATAGTACAGCCAGCAGAAAATGGATTAAGACCTGTACACACTTCGAAGGGGACATGTAGGGGTGTTACAGATCTTTCACAAGCTCCCAGCTGCACCTTACCCCCAAGCCCAATCATTACCTTAAATATCAAATCCCGATCCACTTGTAGCAAACCGAGAAATAAGGTTGCACCACTCTTGCTAGGTAACAGGTAATCCAAAGACCTGCACCAAAGACCTGCAGCTGCTAAGCAGGCAGGCTTGGTCCTACAGAGAGGTCCATGAGACATGCTGCTGGCTGATCCACTGCAGGGACTGCTGCTCCAGGAGCAGAGGAACCACATGCTGTCCCAATGGGGCCAGGGCCTCCAGGAACAGCCTCCCTGACTTCACCTAGGTCTGCACCTCACACGCTCACCAGGCTTCACCTCACCAGGGATGGCCCACTCCACGTTCATGCATTCTCCTTAAACCAGGGCTCTTTTGCAGACAAAGCGCCCCATGGTATCACCAGCAGAAGAAATAGCTGGTCAGATGCTTGCGTGTTTGCACACCCTACTACCACCAGATGTGTCCAGCTGCATGCGATGCTACTGTGTCAAAAAATTAGGAAGGCATTGCCAAAATGGCAGGTGCCAGCCCGTGCTGGTGCGGAGCACATTTGGAGAGGAACAGCAAGTATGAACCGACCCCTTCTGTGCACACCGCCACTCGCATCCTTCAAAGATCCAGCCGCAATCTCATGTTGCTTAAAATATAAATACCATTTGGAAAAGTCACAGAATCAGGGTAAAGCGCAGAGGTAAAGCAAACATGCAAGGGCCTTCCGTACCTCTGAGGCCAACCCCTAGCGCTCTTCACATCCAAACAGCTGAATTCGAGAAATACCGTCATAGACTCGTGCTGGTCAGTTAAACCTGTGTAAGTCAGCATGAGCAGATTTCTCTTTTTGAGTGCATTTTACGGTCGCAGAGAACGATTAGGATTTCTCATGACTGCATTCCAGCAGGTGCCAGACTTGGCTTTTCAATCTGGTGTCCTGCCCCGCCGCCCAGCCCCAGAGCTGCAGGCAACCTCCTGCCCAAGCTACATCCACCCCCTGGAAACATCCTCGGGCAGCGGTTTGTGACGGCACAAAGCGGCATTTGATTACAATCTTCAAACACAATTTGAACTATTTAGAAAGCACAAACTATAGTATTATTTTCCCGTTTCATTATAGCGTTATAAGATGCCGTTGTTAAGTAAGACTTCTGGCTTTTCAACGTGTTCTGGTGAACAGAACATATTTTGACCCATATACAAAGTACTGGCTGATTTTTAGACAGAGAAAAATAGGTAGAAGTGAGCACAGAGTTAACATCTTCTGAAAGCAGAAACATTAACTACAACAAGCATTTGATGCACTCCAAAGGAAAGGAGATTTGCTTTTCAGCAGTGCAATAACTGGGATTAAACATCGTTTGAAGTGCTGGTTACTACAGAGATGGGCATGTGTTACTGAGATGGAGAGAAGGTTTCTAGTTATTTATTTCTAGGCTTAAAGCTCTGCCTATCACTTGATTCTTAAAAACAGCCAACTGTGCTCCTGTCTTTCTCTTGGACATGAAAAAAAAAATTAAGATAAAAGGAATATATACTTAAAAACCCCAACTCTTCTCTCCTTCCACTCTATGCCTTCCCCTCCTGGAAAGGTATTTAAAAAATGAAATGCCTACTCAAAACACTGAACAACCGAATCTATATAGAACCTCTATAAGGATCTACATACAAGCAGTCTTAATTAAAAACTGAATGTTCAGTGACCAAGTAACTTGCATGATCTTAATTTCTGATAGTCATTCAGACACCAAGAACAACAACATTCAGAGACTCCTTGAATCTTACCCAGATTTGCACCATTGATGTGACTGCTTTGCAGAGGCTGGATTTTCTCTTAATATGCCCACTATTCGTTCTTTCCACGGCTCAAGATGGTTGTCCTATTTTCTATTGAAAGGTGGTTTTGCTACTATGGCCCCTTTATCAAAGTCCAAATACTCTTCATGAATAACAATAACAATAGTAAAGCAGCCTCATTCAGAACACATAGGAATCTTGAAATCAAGAGGACTTAAACATATACCTGAGTGTTTTAGTGAATAAGAGAGGATTGGAAAGCATAAAGACACAAGTCATTTGTCAGGGAATGGCTTTGCTCTTCACATGACAAATATTTTTCCAAAGCTGGAAACCTCTGGTGATCTTTTCTTCACTTCTTTAGAACACCAGCTTTATTGAAAAAGTATCACATAGTGTTCCAATGTATTTATTAGCTTGGAAGCACTGGGCTAAAGGACAGTGGGAGGCAAGGGGGAAAAAAAAATCTCACCACAGCAATTATTACCTTACTTATTGGTGTTCATCATAGCAGAGGCACACTATTTCATTTAAAAGGGTAGGAATGGGGAAGAAAGCAAACAATTTGACACTACTTTGCTCAACTGCCTAGAAACTATTTAATGCATAATAAAAATCTTGATCCTGCCAACAACAAATATATAAGGTTTACAGCACTTGCAGTCCCATAAGTATCTATCTTTGAAGACATACACTTACACACCTGCACTTTTGCAGTTAAATCCACGGAACATTCCTTTATTATAGATTACTCTGAGATCTTCATTTCAGAGCAATTTTAAAGAGTCTTATAGCAATGACTCTCATGAACGCTAATTTCAATCTCAAACTGAATTCATACACTGACCTATAGGTGTATTTGTCTATTGGCACTTAAAGGTTTTAACCTATGGGTGTATTTCACATGGGGATACTTAAAGCCAAACACTGAGGCAGGGAGGTGAAAAGACAACTGAGGTTTGAGGAAAGGTCTATCTGTTATAAAGGCTTCTAGGTTAACAGGCAGAGAAAAATTGTTCCTTGAAATTCTTACAAACACTTATGGAAGAGATCTAGTTTAACACAGGTGCCAAGTGTCATTTTTAGATGTTTCCAAGATGCATCCACATGGGATCGGCAGATGCAACACCAGACCACTGGGAAACCTATACTCTTTAAGAGTGGTGGCTTCAGGCCAGGAGAAATACCCTAGAGTGCCTACAGTGACAGATACCCGAGTCGTCCCACTAGTCTCTACAGCATTTAATTAAAGCAGAGAAGATTACAACTGGGTTTAGAACCATCCTGGTCCCTCCATCCTATCCACTTCCAGTCAGTTCATTTGGTGAACGGCTACATGATTTCAGTGTGCAGAAAAGAAAGCTGCTTCTGCTTTCTCAGAGTAAGTATTTGGAATACTTTGCATGGCACCAGTTCGACAAATAACTGAAGAAACTTTTAAGAACAGTGACCACAAAAGGAAGAGCACGTATTAAAAACTGAGCTGCACAGAAGGCAAATAGAAGATAGCAGCATGAAAAGACTAAGCTTTCATAACACATCAAGGGATTTACAACACTATTTCCCACTATCACTTCGTAAGAGATCATGGCAGTTTATCTTTTTATTAAAAAAAAAACCAAAACAACAAAAAACCAAAATCAGGCTCCAATGTGGAAGAGCATACATTATAAACTAAAAAAAAAAAAACAAACAGTTTTTAGCTATCAAAGACATTAACTATAGACATTAACTACCTGATACACACACATTCGGAAAACTTTTTCTACCTGCACAGAGCTGCTCCTGTTCTTCAAGACCACTGCAATTACTGATGGGAATCACCATGATACCACGAACAAAGGTGACATTAGCAGGGGTTAAGACCCCAAGTACTCCGCCTTATCTTACCCAACTGTTTTACTAAGTTTACTCTGCTCACCAGCAGGCCTTTAAATTTCAAATTCATACTAGGAATGAAATAGGTCAACTCAAAACATAGCCACAACTGATCTGCAGAAAAAAAAACACTACGCAAAAAGGAAATGTTTTTATTCCCCTTTGGGCCTTATTTCTTTCAGCAAAGCATTTCTGTTAAGTCAAAAAGTACATTTAATACAAAACAGAAATTAGTGTTCAGGAATCCGAAGCGAAACCACGTCAGGAAAGCCAATCATTGCCAACAGGAAAGACCACATGTAAAAATTAGCTCGAACACTTAAATTCTTCCAATGTCTACTGTGAGCAATGCCCAGCAACCCAAATATACCCATACAAAATAAATCAGATTTGGCTGAAGTTTGATTTTTGACCTGATTGCATTCTTCTTTCCAAAAATAACCTCTCATCAAACAACTAAAAAGGCTGCAGTTGAGAACTGGTCAATATATCCAGGGTCTTTAGGAAGCTTATGCAGCTCCCTCTACACACAGAAACTATCCCTTTCATCACAGGAACTGCAAAGCTGTCTCTGCTAAGTTAACATCTGAACAAGCCTTTAGATAGGATCTCTACATAAATTAGGATTGCATCCAGACCTGAAGCAGGAAACTAAGACTCCCAAGAAGAGACGTTGCCATCCTAAAAAATGGGCAGATGCTCTTTGATGCCCGTGTGAGCCCTCGAGAGTGCAGCTCAGACTTCTGACAAAGCAGCAGAAAGTGCCTCCGCTGGGTAGAGGAGGGAGGAAAAAGCTGAAACAACCCGACAGGTTCATGGTGGAAGAAAAGACGTATGACAAACAGCAAATTCAAGATGTGAAAGACAGATCCAGGGAAGCAGTGAGACCAGGAGAGACACACGTAGAAATTTGGAACAAGGCAGGCAACAGAGAGTCCCAAAAAGTCACAGCTTGAATTGATGAACCTGCTAACCTCCCCCCAGCATCCTCCCCCACACCATTCTCTGTTTCAGCCAAGACCCTTTCCAAAAACCTGCTGGCTTAATTCATAGCCGAAATAATGGAAGTATCTATCCCAACATGGATTTCAGGTTACTGTTACATTCAGGTCTGCTGGCTGTGTACATGAGGGACTCAAGACAGAAGAACGAGGCAGACACACGTAAGTAAACGTAAATCCAAGAAAACCCAGGAATAGTTAAAGGACCTTCATTCCCTTTATGCTCCTTACTCTCTCTCCCCCGCACGCTTCTAATATAGAAGAAAAATGGTTAGAGGTAAAGAAAACCGGATCTAATTACACTGGAAGAACAAAAAATGAAATACACAAAGATTAAGTGTTGCTAGGACAATTACTTCATCTATCATGCAACACAGCATTAAACTTACCTGCTCGTTACTGTAATTGGGCAACTGAATCAAATGTTTAAAAAAGAGCCCTGACAAAACCCACAGTAAGTAGGATGGAACAAGGAAGAAGAGGAGGAGGTGAACGAGAGAAAATTATACCAAGAGACCAAGATAAGTTGGAGATGCACAAATTCACCTGTCTGAGAAGATCCACCCTCTTCTAGAGAAGATCTGCAAGCTAAAGTTTCAGGCAAAAAACTCAGTGGGGGAAAAAATCCCCGCTTTGTAACCAAGTTGCATGTGCTTGGTACTGCTAGAACCTGTTAAACACAGCTGCCACAGGACAGACACCCCTGCAGAGAGGGCCTGTCAGTGCAGTGGGGTTTTTAATTTGTCTAACAATCGTCTCAGGACTAGAAGCACCTAGCTAGTGAGGACTCACGGGCTAGCTCTAGCGAACACCTATTGCAAAGTGCGGGTCCTGGCCTTCTGCTGTTTACGCCCTCTCTCATAGGTGTAATTCTACCAGATTACACCAGATTTGTGAACTCCAAATATTACATTATCTGCAGAAGACAGTAACATCAAAAATGTTTCCAACGTGCAGAATCCCGTTTTAACTTTGTTCTGGAATTAAGGCAGAAACACAGCAGGGCTCCCCTCTCATAAGAGCATATGGCATTTTAAAAAGCAGCACATTACAAATTCCCCCAACAGCTATTGAGTCATTCAATAGAGGCCTGATTTATCTTACTTCTGTCTCTCCTGCCTCGGCACAAGCTCTGCAGTCAGTGGCAGGAAGACTGAAGTTCCTTGTGGTCATAAAGAGGCAAGCTGTGTCTCATTTATCTTAGAGATATACACACTTTTGATGAGTTTTTCAGACACAGTTGATGAAAGCTCAGCGCTGCTGAGATTAGGCGCTGGCCGTTGCTGGGGAAAGATTCAAAGTTGTTTGTGTGGAGCATTCTAGGTCGCTTCTGTTTTACCAACAAAGACCATATGTCCTGCCAAACAATTTTAGGCATACCATGTACAAAAGAAAGCATTTCAGGAAGCCGCATGGTATTTCTTTTCTGTTCGTAGAGAGTGACAGACCATCACAGTCCATAAATTTTCTGGTACTTCGTCTCTAACGCTTGCTTGTGAAACGTTTGCCAGTATAGGGAGCCAGGAACTTGACTCAGATTTTAATTCACTGCTTATCATTCTGTAAAACTACTTCAGCACCCACCAGCTTCACGCAATGGCTGTAATACCAAAAAGGCAAGCAGTTTGAGAGAGAACTCGCGCTTGCATTGAAATTCTGTGGGCACATACCAGCTAGCTTCTGAATGAGGTTCACCCAGCCTTTCAGCTTTTGTTTAGTGCCCTCCACGCATTGCTGGTAGTTACTGCTTCTGGCCAGAGCGACTCTAAGGTACTTTGGTCATCGGGAATTAAATCTGTGCCACAGCAACTCACCAAGACACGAATGGCTGAAAAATAGCAAACCAGAGGAAACGAGCACCACAATCTTTGTTGGTTCAAGCTCCAGTTTTGATCTGTAAGGTCAACATCCTCAAGGCTTTGCTCCAGCTTCTGCATGGAACAAACGTGGACAGCAAGTGAATTGTTTTCACATACTTAAAATGGAAGATATGAAGTAGCCACTAATTAAAAGAACCCCTTGTCAGAAAAGCTAAAATACCAATACCCTTCCCGGGGTCATTCAGTCTGACGCACAGATTGATCAGTGTTGCCCTGTGCTGGAATGTGCAGCACACGAGGCTCCAGGAGAGGAACAAGCTTGCAGCGTGAGTCTCTACCAAAATAAAATTATAGTGTGCGCAGCTGAAGAGGATTTCAAGAGCTCACCTAACCCAGTTGTCCCCACCCTTCAACAGCTAAGTTTCTTCATAACCTTTAACGTCTCTTCTTTTTCACCAACACTAATTTCTTGTCCGCCACCTCCTTCCCACCTATTTTTTGCACAGAAACATAAGGGACATGCAGGAAGGGCCAGGACTTAAAAGCTCTGGCTCTTCCCTGTCCTTTGCCCACACATCATAAGGGTGCATTTCCCACCAGGGACCCAGCACTCCAGTCCCCAATACAGGGGCACCAAACCCAAACCCTTCCCACCGACGTCTGCCAGGATCTTTCCTTTGTGAGTTCTTTCCAGCAACAGAGATTTCACAACTCCTGGTTGGCAACAGAAATCTTTTTCCAAAGCTTTCCAGCTCTCTCTTCTGCATATTAAATCCATAACTTCTTGTTCTCTCTACAGCAGGCACGGAGAGCAGTTCATTCCCTTCTTTGCAGCAGGCTTTCAGGTATTCTCTGTGTAGAACAACATTCTGTAAACTTTCCTTTTGGTAATGTTTTCTAGACATCCCTGTGAATTTTTTCACTCAATTTTGTCTGTGGGAAAAGGGGTTTGTTAAAAGTGATGCCTTCATTTGCATGCCATAGTCCAGCTCATGCCAAGAAGAATCATTTCACAGAAGCATGTATATATCCCCATCTAGTGTGCTTGCTCTTTTCTTTTGGGGTCAGAGAGAAGAGGAGGGATTGGGGTTTTTTTTTTTGCAATGATGTAAGACTGACTCACATTCAAGCTTGCAAACTGCCAAGTGGAAGCACTACAAACCAGGTATTTGGTAGGAATACAGGCAAGCCTAGGGCATTCTCTTCCCTTAGATGTTTTGCCAACCTAGCTGTGTTAATGAATGCCATTAAAGAAGAGACTCCAGTGTCAGTACAGAGGCACAAATGAAAGTAGGCAATGATATCACCAAAACTGAGACTGTTGTGGTTGATCTCATTCAAGGAGAAGGGGTTAAGAGTACCAGCAGACAGACTCCTCCCTTCCAGGCTAAACTGCAATCCCACTGGAAAAGATGCTGCCAACCCTTTTTCAGCGTTGGTATTCCCGTTGCACTGTAGAGGAGAAAGGAGCCAGCTAGATAGGAAATACACAGCCAGTTTTATCTGCCCTGTCATGAAATGCTCCCAACCCAGGAGTAGTCCACTATTCCACTACTCCCCACGCTGGATCAGACAGGAACCTGAGCACACAAAAATATGGCTCTGTTCCCTCTTTACTGATCCAAATCTCGGGAAAGTTAAAGCCGCTCAACAAGAAAAGGACAGGCCTGCTGGAAGAGATGAGAAAGGATGGGGGGAGGGGGAGGGAAAAAAAAAATAAACAAAAAGGAAAGCAGTAAGAGTGTTATTTTAGGTCGCCCAGTAAAACCAAAGCGTCTGCGTAATACTGCAAGTTCATATTTAGAACTAAATTCATGAGGTTCAGAAAGGGAGCTTACAAATGCCACAGTACACTTCAGACCATTCTTAAAGCTTTTTGGCCTAAACCCATCGCTTTAAAAGCCAGCAGGTTTTTTTTTCCCACCAAGCCCACCCCTCCCACATGCCTTCTTGTCACAGAATAGTGCGACAGAGACATTTCTCTCCAAACAAATTAAATCCACTTTTTCTTGAAGGAGGAGGGTCAGAAGGATGAGGGCACCACACTTTTAAAAAGGACATTAAAAAATAATTATGCTAAACCATGTATCAGCACAAATTAAAGAGAGACAGTAAAACGCCTGCTTTCAACTTGCTTAAATATTCAATTAAAAAAGCCATCTAGGCAAAGTTTTATTAAAATAAATCATCTAAGGAAATGCTCATTAAACCAATCTGAAACTCGCATTCTTTTTGGATATTCCTTCATTGAAAAAATAAGTCTTCACTCTGTCATTCTAAACCCAATCATGTCCTCAATGGACGTGCCTTCCTTTGCAGCAGCAGCAGGTGAGAAGAGCAACCAGTGCTAATTTCAAAAGCAACACCAAGTGCAATAAAGCTTCTGTCTGTTTCCCTCATATGAAAACACATCCTCTGCCTTTCTCAGGCCCAGCAAGTTCTCCATAAATAACCATTCCTGGTAGGTCATAGCTTCCTTTGGAATCCATTAAGACAGCTTTTGAATTGGTGTCAGAAAAATTAGTGCAGATGGATGTAAAGTACTGCCTTTCCACCTGAAATGCCTTGAAAGAAAACCAAAGGTTCAACCTTCAAACCAGACCTACCATATGGGTTCTTGACAAATGCTGATATCACTGCGTTTGTAGAACACGTTCAAGGCTTAGGATATTAAAAAAAAAATTACAAGAAAATAAAACAATGCAAGAGAAAAAGAAAGAAAAAGATTGTGTCACCTTCTTTTGCTGTTGAGAAAGGTACAAGCACATTACCCGAAAGAGGCAAGGCTCATAGCGGGTTTCATACACCAAGGTCCTGTTATTTAATGATGATGAACACTATCTGACTTTTACTACGAAATATAACCAAGATAATGCTGTGAAAGCCAGTTCACTAGGTAAAGAGCTAAACAAAGAAACTTTGTTTTTTTGCAGTAAAGCTAATGACATGTTTGGATCCCAGAAAGCTACAAATCCTACTTTCCAAGGTACTACATAAAATTCCCTTTAATATCAATCACCACCCCTTCAGTTACCTCCCTTTCTCCAGCATAATATTGCTACTGAAAAGCCAATATACTACACCACTGTAAAAATCCTATGGTACACAGACTAAAATGAAGCTTTTCGGCCAGCAGAGCTTCCTTCCTTATTGACAGGCTTTGGTTAGCAACTAATAAATTTTAAAAAGTACCATAAAGAGGGCTTCTGTACAGGCACAGCTGCATCCAGGAGAGCTTGCTAGCAATGCACGTCTCGTAGCATACACACACGTGTTTAATGGGCATATCTGCATTCTAAGACTATGCTTCCAGCCTTTCCCATGAATAGAGTTATGGTCCTCAGTTCACAGCCATGGGTACGGCGACAACAAGCAAGCTGAAGCAATGCCATTTTTAACCAAAGTTATAACGTCAAACGCGAGGCTGAGTGCCTTTTCCAGGGCTGAGCAGGACCCAGGCAGCAAAAAAGCAGGTCTGTACCAGGCCAGAGCCAAGGTCCACCCAGTCTCACGACATGTCCCTGGCGATGGCCAAACGATGGCCAGGGAAGAGCAGAGGACCATGGCAAGCATATTGCAACCCTGCTGCTGCCTCACCTCCCAGCACCTAGCCCTTTGCAGCCAAGGCACTTCTCAAGGTAGAAGCAGCACCGCTGCCTTCAGAGCCCAGCTCAAGACACACTGCTGTACGGTTGCTAAAAAAATGAATGCAAACTCAGTCCTTTCAGAGTGGGCAGAGGGAAGGGGCTCATCGAGTGCTTTCTGATGAGTATTCGGGCAGGAAAGCTTGAAAGGAACCCCGCAGCGTCTGGCAGCGATAGGTCTCGTACCATCACAGCAAGACACTGGGGAAAAATGCAAGCGGAGAGTTAAGCTAGCCAGTTCAGTTTCCACCCTCAAAACCAATCCAACTCGAGGGGACAAAACAAAGTGAACAGAGACTGCTAAAAGGCACGGCACTCTGACCCCTGAAGGAAAGCTGGCTGTCTGGTGGCCAGGAAAGCAAGATTTCTTTGGCCAGGAAAACAAAGACGAGATGAAAACCTCAAAAGCACAAAATGTGAAGAACCACCTCAATCCCATGATCCCAGTGATGAGGGAAATGGATGTGTGTGTGGCAGAAATCAGTAAGGATCTGGAATCTGCCCAAATTCTCACTACTGCTTATTATTTTAGCCAAACATACTGTACTGATAAAGTGAATTTATTTTAAAAAAAAAAAATCCTTAAAATAGAGATGAGAGCCTCATGCTCCCTAGGAAGAGGGCTCCAACCCTCTGTACCATGAGCAACCCCAGGAAGCTGTCTGAGGAACCATCAGGAGGAAAACCAACACTGCTCCACAGGCCGGGGCAGTTTGAGTCACAGCATCTTCACTGACCCCAGCAAATGAAAACCTTTCTTTCCCTTTGGCTTCACCCCTCTCGCGATTCAAATTTCAAGTGGAGGCTGGCCACGTGGCTAATAACCCAAGGGCCATGGACACCAGATGGATGCGAGAGGAACAATTCAGCTCAAACACGTTGGTAGGGAGTCCAGGACTGCAGGGAGGTATTTGGAGGGGACCCACAGAAAAGTACAGAGTGAGCAGCATAACACTGGATCGATCGGTCTCAACTGGGAGACAAACGCTTGCATTAGGCATTAAAGATGCATGCATCAACTATACAGCCATGCATCTCCGCTCAGCTGGGAGGAGGAACAGTGTTTCTCACTGAAACCTGATTAAAAGCTACCAGTCAGGCAATAGGGTTCTAAAAATCTACCTTTATCGAATAAAATTATTATAGCTGTGTTACTTAGTGGTGCACGAGCCATTATGAAAACCTGTGTCCATAAGCAGTCTAGCCTGTATCACTACCAGGAACCTGAAAGCTGACCCAGCGGGCGAAGCCTGAAAACTGGTAACGCCGAACCATGAGATGAATTACGTTAAGAGGAAAGAGGGGCTGTTTTTGAACCAGCACATAATGCACGCATTTCCACCATCGCGTTCCCCTGAAAAGACCAAATCTGCATTTGAAGTACCAACAATTTCAAATCTCCAGGGGAAAAAAAAAAAAAAAAAAAAAAATCGTTCTTTGTACAGAGTCAAGCTTAGGCAAATGTTGCAACAGTAATTACAGACACTGCCTCCCCAAGCCATCTGCTGTGGCATTTATAACTCCTGGAAGGGCAGCAGACAGAGCTGGTGGAAGAAAAGAAGAGACACACACATATCTCAGCAACCAAAGCCAGGCCGTGCAGAAAAGCTGCGACACTGGTCTGACCTGAATGGGAATGTACGTCCTGGTTACCCAGACCTCCTTCAGCTTGCAGATGCCACCGGTGTTCACGTAGTGGAAGAAACAGCTGGATCTGCAGCCTTTTCGGATCAGAGCAAGTTAGAAGACCAGCCTCAAGGCAACTCATAACCCCGAGCAAGCCCAACCTGGCAAGAGCCCAGGGGAAAGAGTCCCACCAGGACCGCATCCCACAAACGAGCCGACTTGTGCTCTGAAGCCAGTCTGAGCAATGCAGCTCTCACACAGGGACAAACTTCACAGACATCAGCACAGCCAACAGCTCTGCACATCTCTCCGTCAAGAAGCGGTGCCAGCGACACGGGCAGAATAATTTAGAAAAGACTAAGCTCATCCTTTACGAGGACGTGTAGGGTCCAGCCTGATGCACGCGTCTGCGTGCTGACAACCACTGCACCTCCAAAATGTTTTCATCGGCACAGGCACAGCTAGAAGAAGAAACAGAAAGATGTGCCCACCCGCCCCTTGTTCCCACCATCACAGGTTTCAGCAGCAGGCCAGGCCGCCGGCACTTTGAAAATCCCACTTTTCACAGTACAGCTGGAGACAATGCCGATTAATTGTTTTGCCATCCGTAAAAAATTACTACAATACTCACTTCATAGGGTTGTCACAAGGATTATTTAACATCTCTGAAGAGCTTTGAAGAAGAAATAGTGGCTATTGTTCTGAGTACCACAGAATTTGAAAAGATCCCACATGAATTTTACACGACCGTGCATATGTGACAGTTGCAGCACCAATACGCTATTTTTCTCCACAAAAAAAGCCTCAGAGAAGCTCATTTCCTCTGGGCAACACTTTAGTCAGAAATGTATTTTGGTTTGCTCGTTAATATATCCTAAATAGATATCAACTTTGACTATTTAATTAATAGATTCAGGTGCCGTTTCTAGTCTTTCTTAATTAAGGGAAACATTGCATTTTTGACAAAGAACACAGTTTAGGCTGTCAGGGCTCCTAACAGACACACTATAATTACCTAAGTAACACTAACACATGAGAATAACAACAGGAAAAAAAAAAGCGCAGCTAAAAGTTTCACTGAAATCCCATTTCCTTTACAGCAAGTGAGAATGTCTGTCCGAACAGAAAAGAGGTGCTACACACAGAAAGAGCCCAATGTCATACCGCTTATGCCCGACCATTAAAGAGCTCAACTCCAATGCAGAAACACTGGAAAGGTTTTCAATAACTTTTTTCCCCCATTAATACGCAAATACACAGGAGGTGTTGGATTCTAAATGTTCTGCCATACACTTGGATCCACCTCTTCCGTAAGGAGAATTTCTACCGTTTTACTCCAAATGTATAAGGAATCCATATGCTGTTTCATTCTCATAAAGCGTAGGGAGCCCAACACACTTCAAGGACAAGCATTTATTTTTTTCCCCGAGCAGTCTCAAACCACAGCAGTAATCACAATTAGGCAACAAGGCTGTACCTGAGGCAAAGATCAATCTGGTGAACTACCATCTCCACTACGCAGAGCTTCAAAGGATCTTTAAACTCTTTGGGACGGAGACCGCATCTTTTGTTTGGAAAGCAAACACCACGTTATTGATACTACTGCAAGAAAAACAACAGTATTAGGACTAGTCAGTGCACTGGCTTCTGTTCTTCATCCAAGATGTGACAGAAAGTTTCTTCTCTTATTTCATCCTAGCTCTCTACCAAGGAGCACCTATGGGTGCACAAACAACGCAGCATTGCAGCGGCGAGCCTCACAGGGCCTAGGTCCCAAGTTCCCCAATTCCCAGGGGAAGCGGCAGCCCAAAATTACATACCTGCCCTCCCTACAAAATACATGAAAGAAGTTGCATGCCTGAGAACGGCAAAGGGGGGGGTGGGGAAATAACATGAGTAGCTGGACTGATTTAGCAATACCCAGCAAGGAGATCTACCATCAATCCCAGCTTTTCCCAGGTTTATGTCAACAACTTTAAGGGAAAGTTCAGGGTGCCAAAGCTGTGCCAACCCTCTCATAAAACAGGCAGGCAACAGGCGAGACTGATCGGCTCCTTTGCCCATCACTCTGACGGGCAGCATCCTCGTGTAGTCTAAACTGTGCATTGTTTCGATACAGCTTTCCTTGCCTTTTCCCTGGAAGATCTCATAACCTCCACCCAGCACTTCCTTGGTAATGCACAAGGGCATCCTGCCACAGCCAGTCACCACAGTCTCCTCCTAAAACTGTTTGGGTTTTGCATGGGTTTACAGACAGAAAAAGAGTCCCTGTGGCTCTCGGTTCCTTTTTACGCCACTGACTACTCATCTGGTCATGGACAAGAACCCAAGCCTCCTCCTTCCTTCCCAAGATGAATGTCCCACCTACTAAACTGCACAGTTATGCTGTCCATCCCAGGTAAGCAAGGTCAGACGGCTACAGATAAATACACAGCAGAAGGAGGTGCTGTTGTGAAGGACCGGATCCAAAGGTAGCACTCCTAGATTGGTCTTTACAAAAGAGACAGGCATTTTTGCTATGACTCCTGTGTAACAGCTCTAAGTGCCCAGCTTCTCATCACTGCCATGTCTTGCACACTCCTGTATGCGTGCAGACTTAGAGGCACAAGGAAATTTTACAAGTAAATCATAAGTATCCACTGATTTTAGAAGACTCAAAAAAATGCGTAAGCAAGGGTGTATTTCTTTTTTAACCTTTTGAAATTTGGACCTCTGCAAATAAGCCTTCTGCAGAACAAGTCTTAGGAGGAGAGGCTGAGGGAGCCGGGGTTGTTGAGCCTGGAGAAAAGAAGGCTGAGGGGAGACCTTATCACTCCCAACAACTACCTGAAAGGAGGGTGTAGAGAGGCGGGGATCGGTCTCCTCTCCCAAGTCACAGGCAATGGGACAAGAGGAAATGGCCTCAAGTTGTGCCAGGG
>JAOXJM010000001.1:117637312-117656362 GCA_026413425.1 Tringa solitaria | reverse complement strand
CGGGGCGGACGCCAGGGGGCGCCGCCGCTCCCGCCCGAGGCGCCCCGCACGGCGGCCCCGCTCCTCGGGCCACCCTGGAACGGCCGGCGGGCTGAGGGGAGCCGGTGCGCTCCCCCGGCGGCTGTGGGGCGATCTCCTGGCCCGGCGAGGGGAGTGCGGTGCCCCCGGGTCCGAAACACCGCTCCCCGCCCAGGGAACGGCGGTGCCCTGCCCCCGGGCCCCTCCATGAGGAGGGAGAGGTGCCTCGCCCGGGCGCTGCCGCTCACCCCCGCCATGGCTCGTTTTGCCGCTCTTCCCCCTCAGGAGGAGCGATCTGCGTCCTCCCGCCGGCCCGGCAGCGCCTCTCAGCACCGCCGCCGCGGGGAGAGATGCGGGGGCCTCCCCTCCCCTCGCCCGCCGGCCTGGCCCCGCCGGAGCCCGGCCCCCGCCGCCCCTTGGGGCCGGGAGCGGGCTGAGGGCCCCCGGGGAGGGGGGGAGGGAAGGGCTCGGTACGTACGCGGGGGCCGGGGGGATCTGCGTGGAAGAAAGGCGAAGGCGGCACCGTGAGGAGTCAATAACGGAAATTCTCGGTAACGCAGGAAACCGCCACGTAACGCGGTTAATAAATAGAGATACCATCCCGGGTGGGAACGAAGGGAAAAAAAAAAGGGGGTGAAGCGGGGCTCTCGGGTCTTGCTCCACACGCAGCGCATGGGATGCCCCACCAGGGACTGGGCTTGCTGGGAGCTCTTCGTTGAAGGAGCAGGGTCTCTCCTGGGTTATTTGATTTCTAACACGTGTAACCCCCTAGACTGGCATCGCCCTTGGCGTACCATAAAGAAGCAGGTCGGAAGATATCAAAGGCCGTACAAGTTTGGTCCGTTTTTCAGAATAAGCCTTGAGAGATAACGTTTTCGTTCGGAATCTTACTGGTTCTCTTCAGGAGTGCACGTGGGGGCTGCAGCCGCTGCCCAGAGGAGTTCAACTGGGTGAGGCTTTCGTGGGTGGGAATGAGTAGGGGTAGGGAGGTCTTCCTCGCCTTTCTTGGGTGCAGCATGAGGAAGTGTCAAAGCATGGAAGTTACAGATCTTTTGTGTAACGTCTTTAACATTGGAACAACGTTTCCCAATAACCGGTGTCTAGCGTTAGCCTTCAAACCCCTTACTGGTGCCACTAAATAATTGGTTTTACTTTTTTTCGAGATGATGAGAGCTTGCAACTCTTAAAACTTTTTGTTTGAGATTGCCTGGGTATCTTTACCTCTGAAAATCAGTTCCTTTTATTTTGTTCCAAAATACAGATTTTGAGGAGGCAGTAGCGTTAAGCCATAACATGGAAAGACAGTGGTCATAGTGCTCTCTGGATCATCACAGCAAAGCAAATATATAACTTCAGCAGTTATGAGATACCTGTTTAAAATAAATTTTTTAAAAAAGTGGTTTTAACAGTTATTTAGGTTCCAAATGTTCCTCTCTTTTGCCTGCAGTATGTGACATTCAGAACATCGTTGACCCACTTTAGAAAAGTACACAGAAGCAATAACTAAGTATTTATGTCCTGGGTTTACTTGAAGTGTCATTAAATCCCTTAATTGCTGCACTTCTACTATCATTGCAGAACTCAGGTTTCCAGCTGTACGTAAGTTCTAGTAAGAGGCAGGGATTTTGGCCTTAGATCAGGTGTGTGTTCAGCTTTTTTCTTCCACCTCTGTCTCCCCCAGCACAGCCCCTTACTGGCAGTTCGGGTCAGCCTTATCTAATGCTGCTCAGCCCACGCCGGCTTGGCCAATCACCAGATCTTTGGCCGGTCTCCTAATGCCGGTGTAGCTTTATAGTAGGCTGCCATAAATTACAGCAGCCTCCGTGGCTTCCTGGAGAACACTGCCCGGGATTTCAGTCCCTCGCGTAAGCTCAGGACCGAGACGGGACAAAGGCCGTTGAGCTTTCCTCTAAAGGTCCCGGTGCTGAGCCTCCTGCTTGTCTTCCTTTCCCCTGTTGGTAGCACACAGGTATTTGCAGCTTATTTTTCTGCAGCTTCTGGGTTTGTACAAGGATGCACGTGGCATACCGCTTCCATTTTTTTATTCTGTGTGAGCTTTTGGTATCCCTCACAAGGCTGGGTCCAAATCAGAAGTAGCTCATTCAAGGAAATGATCTAATAGAAGTAGCTTAAGATGGTTTGATTGCAGAAACAGAGCATGATATAATTTCTCCACTCAGAAGACTTTTCAGATTGTATCACTAACGGAAAGACGGTTAAGCTTGCCTGACCTGTTTCTGGTCCACCCAAATTTTAACTACAGCAAAGTATAAATTCCCTTTTTTTTTAATATACCAGAAGTCCTGCTTCGCAGTGCTTACGTGCTTCTAGTGTCCACTGAGAGTGTTGTGCATGTAACAAATTGAATGATCAAATCTGAAAGGATGGTGAATTCATGGGGTATTTTAGCATGAGACAGATTCAGAAGAGAAAGAAAGAAAATACATTTAAAGTTTGGGAATAAAAATGGTGAATACTGCATGAAAAACAATCCCAAAAGGTAGCACCTATAAAGTTTGCAAAGAAGTTAATTTCCACCTTGGTGCTCAGCTGTGTTCTGACATCTCGCTGGCAAACAGCATCTTCTCTTTCTCAGCTGGTAAGAGAGCTCTGTGAAGTGCTGACCATTACCTTTGGAGTGAAACTGATAGCAACCATCCCGATATTTATCCGTTATCATCCCCAGGCTTAAAATGAGCTCTTCCACAGGAGCAGCATCAGTTATGTCCGTGAAGCAAGGTTTTAAATACAGCTCTACTAACCTTTTCTGTTGAAAGGTTAGTTTGTTAGTTTTTAGTTTGTTGTTAGTTTTCTGTTGAGCAAAAAATACTTAACGTATCAAAGTGGTTGAAGTCTACTTAAGAGCATCAGGGAAGTAGCTACTTCAGATCACCCCAACAGGTCTGCTGGAAAGAAGGTCTCTTACATTGATCTTCACTTGTCAATTTCTCTGAAAATGTGAGTATAATTAGGAGAAGCAGATTTTCTCTCCACCTGAGGAGACTTTTTTCAACAGTAATGGGGGTTCAGTTCTTGTAGTTTTTGAAATGTATCCCTTTTGTACTCGTCACACCTGATACATAGCCCCCCACCTCCCCAAATCTTGTTCTGCTTTCTCAAACTGTTAGTTAGAAATCACCGGAGGACACTTCCATCTTAGTTTTCAGTACTGAGCCATGTCTGAGTCACGTTCAACGCCTCGGTCCAAAGGCAGCTCCTCGTTACTTCCCATCATCTGCGGTGAAGCCCTGATTAACTTCTGGAGCGAGGGGAAGCCAGGCAGCCATTTGTGGTTTTGTGCAGCGGGTACCTCGGCTGCTGAAAGGTCGAGGAGGCTTGAAGCTGACCCCGAGTCGGTTCTCAGCTGTAATTGAAAATTCCGGGGCGCCCTGGCAAGTGCCCGTGCACAGCACTGGTCACGTATGCGAAAGCACGACCTAGCAACAGTGCTGTTATTTTCTAGCGTTGACGCATCTGATCCTAAATTTAAGCTCCAGTTAATCTGAGGTCCTAACGAAAAACACATGCCGACACAATGCATTAATGTGCACGTAATACAAAAGCTACAGGAAGCCAGAATTCATCTCCCGAAGAGGTTAATACTTTAAATCCAACCTAACTGAATATCCTCTTAGCTTACCAAATGTTCAACATTGCCTTTATAATCGTTGCTACAGTATTCTCTGCTTTGCTGTGTTCTCGGGAGTGTTGTGCAGTTTATTGTGACAAATGAACAGAAACCTAGCTTTCTAACAATTACCTGAAAATTAATTACTGTTACTGCTGAAATTTCTCAACTCATAAACCATTTTTTTTTCCTTTTGGGAAAAAAAAAAAGGCAGCTTTCATTTGGTCACTTTTGAGTTATACAAACATTTAAAAAAGCCCTATTACCATAGTTATGAATACTTCTAGTATGTTAGAAGAAATATGACTAGAAATAAAGAAGTCACAACCTAAAAACAAGCTGATTTGGAGTGCCTATAAGGGGCCTGCTTTTCAAAAGCCGTTGAGTTTGTATAAACAGTTCCCTTCCAGATGTCTCAATTACTGCTTGATTTTTTTCTTTCTTCTTTCAGTTCTAGTGTTGGTCTCCGTTTTAGGAATGATCTGAGAAAGTCTGATAGCCGGGGTTGCTTATGAGACTGGGACACGGAAATTCCTGTTTGGGGAATGCCAGATCGTTTTAGCCAGAGGTGACATCCCCTGATTTTCATCTCCATGTCCATAGTTGAAAAAACTTCAGGCAGCTAAGCAAAATTTACTCAGAAAACGTAGGCACCAGTGTGAGTCAGGAGGCATGGAAGGTGGATTAAATTCCCTTTGTGTGCTTTAGATGCCTAAGTGCTTACTGCCATTGTGGTGGGATATGGACTTTAAATCATATTAAATCCAAGTATAATTTAATTAGGTTTTTCCCAATGCTTTGTACACATTTTGAATAAAACTTAATGAAACTACATACTGCCAACAACGTATAAGTATGTGCGTATGCTTTATGCATGCATATCTTTCAAAAGGGTTATGAAGTTTAAATAAGTAAATAAAAACAAATGCAAGATTATACTATTTTATTGGGCAGAATTAAGGAAAATGAGATTTGCATCTTTTCCACTGGAAAAATTAATTCTACTTCTTTATAGAAGAGTTTTCCAATACAAAAATCACGTGATGCTGGGAAATAGGTCATGCTGCTCGGCAAAGAGCAAAACCTCGCACAATACAAATACACAATACACATGTAACTGCAGATCCCCATACTTTCTCTTGAAATTGCATTCCTTATCTTCAGATGGCCTGAGGTGAATTTTAGTTCTGTTCTTCTCATAAGGCACTCGGAGCTGAACCAAAGACTCTTGACTTACACTGAAATCGCATTTTTTTCCCTGTAGTTTAAGGGCTGTATCTTGTGCATCTTCTTAAGGAAAAAAGACCCATTGATGTTAGTGGGAGTTTTTCTGGACAAGGGAGGCAGGATCGCAGTCATATAAATAATTAGATCCGTGGAAATGTTGGATAGACGCTACTTTGACTTAACCCTTCTCTTAAAGGTATATTTTCAACCTCAAAAGCCAGAGCAAGGCTTGCTCTCCTGGAAAGGACTGTTTCCCACTGGTAAGTCAGGGAGCACAGGTTGGTGTAAACAGCTGTATTGGAGCTGTTGCGCGTTGGGTGAAATGAATCCAGCACATGCTGTCTTGTGTGGCTGCAGAAGTGTGGATCTAGAAGGGAGGCTGGAGATCACTTAGCCCGATGCTCTTTTAGCTGGTCCAAGGGCTACAGGACCACTTCAGATAAAATTAAGTGACCTTTTCTGGTAATGCACCCATACTGGTTTTCATTTACAAAGAGAAAGCCTTGGGTTCAGCTTTGGGTATCTCTTCGCTAGGTTCTCTTTCATGAACTTGCTTATTTTCTTGCTTGCATGCATGGAAAGATGTGTGTACATTTGATACTGAGTTTTGGTGGCCTGTTCCATCTATCGCCTTCCGACAGGTTATGAATCATGCGTGGTTCCCAGACCAAGTGTGAAACAGACTGGTCCAGTTGATCTGTAGAACACATCTATACAAAGAACTAGGATGGGGTAATGGAAACCCCGCTTAACACATAGGATCAAGGAGACGGAGCCAAGTTTACTCCCCAGTAATTCTTAATTCTGAATTTTCTGATAATTGCTGTAGACGTAGGAAACGGATTTGACGTTATTGGAGTCTTTTAAGCAATTTTGGAAGCTTAGTCAATTGATTTTCCTGTGCATTGCCAGAATGGTGGATGGGGGCCAAAATGTGAATGCAAATGAGATTCCTCAGCTTCAGGACTGCATGAGGAGAGCTTCTCCATCAACCACCGTTCCTTGCTTTCTAGCTCTCGCAGCACTCACGTTACGTTACCGTTGAGTTTTGTTACGTTTCTAACAGCGGTCAGCACCGTAGGCCGTGCCTCTCTACTTACAATTGAATGTTGACAAACCAATGTACCTACTTCATGCACTGCTCCAACAAAAACCTACCCACTCGGAGCTAAGCAGTTGTGGCTGGTTTTTGGCCAGAGCTGCTGGCAGCCTGCCCTGTTATGTATAAACATGTAAAACACAAAAAGATAAAAGACTGCGATGTGCCAGATCCCTAATGCAGACGAAAACTTGATTTCCTACCTCTGTGTGGAAGAAGTTGCCTTTTCCTGATTTTGGAAGCATTTGCCGTTCAGTAAGCTGCTGTTACATGGAAGGGGATATGCTTTCCCACTCCAGCTTCGATATACTTCATAATGCTTTTCTGGACTAATCCGTGGCTTTGCCAGCCTGAAACTCAATACACATGGTTTTAAAAGGACAAGGATTTAGTGGTGCTGCTCTATGTATCATAAAATAATCTCTGTTGATTTATTAATGTATGAATGAAGCCAGACAAGGTTGTCCAATATTATCTGTCATCATTGTATACAATTCCTGATCTATAGACCTGACTCCTTGGTTTCTCAGGTGTGGTTTGGTGGTACTGGCAGGGTCAGAGTGGCATTACAACACTATACCCCAGAGGAAAACTACACCCTATTTGTGTTATCAATTAATATCGTAGGCTAAGGGTATTAGATAAGCCCCCAAACCCAGGTGGGAACTCGTATGCAAAGTTGTGGCAACATTTCACTTAGGCTTATTTGGTTTTGTAGTCTTTTTGTATGTGTTAATCTTTCCACATGAGTAATTTTCCCAAGACACCACTGAGATGAAATTTGAATGTCACAGTATCTGTTTGGTCTGTACATCTGTTACTGATGCTGTGGTTTACATAATACTGTGAGTTGTTGAGCATATACCATTTTTTATTGCAGATTTCAATGTAATTGTCACATTTCTGAAGCTAAGGACAGAAGAAAAAGGAGTCACTGGACATCCTTTTCCCTCCCCCTTGAGAGTGTGAAAGGTGTTTATAATTCACACAGCCTTAGAAATACTATTGCTGATGTATTATTGCTTCAAAATCTACTTTCACGAACCAGAAGTTCTGAGAAATGCCAGTTTTGCAGTTATGTTACTGCCTGGATTTGCCAGAAATGGAAATGAGAGTAAGATATGGCAGATGCGATGTCACCAGCAGTGCTTTAGCGTATCTGCACTTGGGAAGAAACGTTTGGATGCATTTATGTCAGAAAAGCAAAGCAGCAATTACTGATAGGGAGTCTCTGAGGCAGATCCAAGTAGATCATCATGTGAAGCAGACTGCAGACCGTCTCTGCTGTCAGATGGAAAAAAAATCCCAGTATTTGAAAGAACCAGGGATTCATGAAGTGCTGGTGAAGTGTAATGTGCAGTAATCAAATGCCCAAGTAAGAAAATCTGCTGCAAAGAGAATGGACAACAGGTGCTTCAAAAGTTTCAGTAGGAAGATTGGGGCTGCAAAAGCCTGTTACCATTATTCTTGCTCCCACATATACACTGAGAATAAAGAGATCGTTATAGCAAAATAAGTGTGGGACTGATTGGAGTCTAGAAGGCACTCCTTAGTGCAAGCATTTTCTGGTTAGAAACAGAATATCCATTAATCCAAGTGCAAGAACTATGACTGACTTCACAGTAAGACCTATACCTCTATGAAATCATACTTGTAAGTCAGTAATTAAAGGATGCATGGAAAAAGCACTTCCCATTGTAAACTAGAGACTGAGTTTGGGGAACTACTTCTAAACACCCCTGTTGAGACAGATTAAAAAAAAAAAATACATCCAGATAACTTGTTTCTAATATGCTTGCTATAGATAATCTGATGGTAAAGACAAAGATAGCATTTCAGAGCTCAAACCAAGCAAATCCAAAACAACACACAGGCAAGAGGGTTTGAGTAGAGTAGCACTATGGCTAAGAGTTGACTTTGCTAGTAACATCATGTGAATCGCTATGAAAGAAAGAGGACAGGCAGAGAGAACAGAAGCCATCCCAGGAAGTAGCTCTACCTTACAGAGTGAATCTAATGAAAAGTATTAGTGGATATTTGCAGATCTTCCAGAAGATCTCTGCATGTTAGCACTCCAGAAGGGAAGCTGGGAGTTGTAGATTTGTCATGGCATTTGACATTTGCGAGGAGAGACCAATAAAGGCATTGCAAGAAGCAAAGGATATTTCTCTTCCATAACACACCCACAGGGCACATGGTCTAAGAGCAGAGACCTTTTTTGTATAGCTCTATTTATAGGTCAGGATTAATCAAATTATCAGTTGAAGAATGGAAAAGATACTAGCAAGAAGCTGCTCGACGAAGTTCACTGTCCCACACATGAATCCTTCTGCTTCAGTCTCACCAAAGACCACTGAGGGAGAACTGAGCTTGCTAAATCATCCCAGGAGGCTACACAGAGATGTGCTGTTTCTCACGTCCTGCAGGATGATGGGACCAAATCAGTCATCACTAAAGGCACAGAAGCATTGTGTGATGCCTTGGATTCCGCAGTGCTGTACGGCACTGGAGTATTGGAAAACTGCTGCTGCTTTCATGTTGGTTTTGTGTTTATTTTTTTTTTCTGAAACAGAGTCCTGGGCAAGATTCACTGGCAATAATAATAATGATAACGTATATTCCCCGGTGAGTGGCTTTTGGGATGAGACGCAGCTCATGAGTGTTTCTGCAGGCAGCACAGCGTCAGGAGCCCCGCTCATTGCAGAGTTTTTCCAGGCTTGGATGATCGTGGGGCTTCCCACCAGAAATGGTGAGATTCCCATGCCACAGCGTGAAGTGCAGTGGCTGGTGCCACTGGGTGCCTCTCCACGCTTGCCTGTGCCAAATGCGGATGCGGGCAGAGCCAAGAGGCAGCAATTAACCCCATCCCCCTATGGCCACCCAACAGCACTCGGTGTGCCTTGAGTGAGTGCTTGGAAGTGGGAAACTGGAGACAGTCCCTGGGAAGGGACAGGCTGTGCCGGGTCCGGCCAGTGGTGGCTGCATCCTCGAGGGACATGCAGGCAGTGGGAACCCTGTGGGACAGGCTCAGCACACACCAAAGCCACCCTCAGGCTGGTGAGATGATGGGACAGTAACTGATGGATGCAGGCACTTTAGCGAACAAAGCAAAGTACACTGAGCTGGGCAAGATGTCAGGTCCGGCCCAGCCCAAAGACTTACGATAAAGACAGTAGCATAGTGTCTAATCAATTAATTAATAGCACTAATTAATTTCGATTGAGATTTGGAGGAGAAGAGAAATTACAATCTTGCTTGAATTACGCGTCTTGTATCATAGTAGTGCCTTGCAGTACACATTACGGGCACTTGTCAGGGGAGGACAATATGCCATTTGGTTTTGGTGCATTTAAACAATTAATATTGTTATTTGTATTAAAATTTTCTCTTTTAACTATAAGTATGTGAAGTTTAATCATTTTTGTACCAAATTCATTTGCCACCGATGGGAGGAGGTCACCAGAAAAACATTAATTACTGATAAACTACTACAAAGAGAAGGTTATCATATGTAAATCAAGCCTGAAAACATAGATGTCTCCAACAAAGCATCTTTAGAATTTGCTGCCTTCAGTGAAACCAAGAGCTGAAATTTCCAAACTTGTCTTACTGCATGACCCTTAAAGAGTAAAAGCAGCAGCATGCTCTGGCTTTGCTGTTACTGCATTGCCACCTCAACAAAATTTCATAAAAAGACAGTTTTGCTCATGTTAAAATTTGAGTATCCTCAAAACATGAAACAGAAAAAGAAAAAAAAAAAAAATGGAATGCATGGCAAGATATTAAAATCAGCAGTTGTTCAGTACTGGAATAAATGGTGTTGAAAGATTCTCTTACCTAGTGACTGAATAACGTCCTGACAAATTCATAAAATATGAAGAAGTCCAATTACTTGAGAAATTAGAACATCTGAAAAATACATTCTGAGATTTTTAAGTTTGAGGGAAGGAGCGGGTGGTTTTTGTTTGTTTATTAATTTAAATGCAGACAAGTACCAGTGAAGGTTCTACAGCAAATAAATCACAAATATGAAATATTGACTTCCCTCATTTTTTAATGACTTCCATTCTTTATCAAAAATGCTTAGCACAAATTAGTATCAAATTAGTTTTCTTTTTTACTGGCATTCTATCACTCAGTACATTAAGAATGCAAAAATTAAGTATTTGGATAAATATTAGAGTAGGTAATTATTTTAGTAAGTATATGAACAGATTCTGTTTGCAAGAAAGAAAGAAGTATGAAGTAGCGTAAAGCTACATGTGATTGCAAAATTACCTATTTTAATAATTGCAATGCAATAATAATCAACTTCTGCAAACAAAAAGAGCAAAAAGATGAAGGACTAGAAAAGGTTAAGATTTATGGGTGGACATCCAACTACGCCTTGAATCATGATTGAAATTACTATGAATTCAAACTAGAATAATTGAACACCACAGTTTTCGATCTATAAAAAAAAAAACCAAACCCTCTTGCCTGTAAAAAAAGGGCTTTTTTCCTCTACAGAATGTGGCATTGGGAATATTTCTTGCAGCAGAGATTTTGGGATGCTAGACAGGCTCGCACACACACACACACACCTGAACATGCGCAGGTAGGTTTTTCCTGGCTGGCAGCTCCCCAGTTACCCTTCGAGACAGAAAAAAATCCGTAGAGTGGGGATGAGAGACACACACCTATCCCCACGGCCTCACCGCCCCACTCCGTTTGGGGTTTGCATCACGGGTCTGGGGGAAAAGAGGCAAGACAAAACGAGAGAGAAACTAGTCAAAACGGGCCGTGGATCACAACCTCTTGTTGCCTTCCACCCGGGCTGAGCGATTGGAAGCCGTGGCTGAAAGCCGAGCTGTGTGCCATGGCTCCCGGCACGCTGGAAGGGCCTCTTAGAGGTGCTTAGAGAAGCCATCAGCTTCTCCCAACTTATTTAAGCGGCAATAAAACACAAAGGAGAAACAAATGCTTCTGGTTTGCATCCTGAAAAAAAAAACAAAAAAAAATCATTGTCCTAATGTCATGTATCAACCTGCTTTTGTTTCACGTGTGTACAGACCAGCTTTCTAGTCTTAGGACTAACTGTTGAAAGTACGAGGAAAGTAGAGAGTAAAAGCTAATACCCCAATTTTCTTTTTTCAGCTCAACAAGATACTACTTCCTTACAATGGATTCTGCCATGCAGTTTACAGAACATATACCGATGATTAGAGTGCTTGATGAAACAGTGGGGGTTTGGGAAAAACAGTAGAAGTTGCCATTTCCAACTGGGAGACAGCTCATTAAAAGGCATGAGATGAGCTCAAATGCTGCCAAGAGGGAGAAACAAGAAGGCAAAAAGATCCCAAGGTAGTCTATTACTAGTATGGATTATTTGCTTTGCTTTAAATTTAACACGTATTTAACAAAGGGGTTGCTTTCAGTTACTCTTCCGAAACTTTAAAAAGAAGCCTACTCTGCTCTCTATAATTTTTCCTTGGGTTTAATTGCCCGGGAATCCTGGGTTCTGCTCCAATAGCAGTGCATGATACACAGCAACATCTCAATGTTTGTTTATGTACCTCTAAGCTTGGAACAGTCTACCTAGTTTTTAGTAGGTGTTTATTATTTTATTGTAAATTACAGTGGGACAGCTCTGCCTGAAAAATGCCTCCCGTGCCATTTGACTGTCTTTTAAGTAAATTCTCCCAAGCCTCTCTAGTGTGGCAACCTCAATAGTTAAATGGAAAGGCAATCCTAAATTCAATTAAGGGCATTCAATGTACTGAACCTACCCCTCCCTTGCTGCTTTTCTGGCGGCTGGTAACTGGCTTGTCTCACCAAGCACAGCTCCACAGCCTTGGTCCTGTCACTGGTCCATGTAGACATCCTTTGTTTACTGGGGAGGGGGGACACAGACTCCTTCTCGCAGTGGATATCTCCATGGAGGTGTTTTTTACCCAAATTTGCTCCTTGTGAGCCTGATTCAACACCTATTAAAGCAATAGGAACCTTTGCATTGACCGTGAGGAGGAGGTGCAGCAGGCTTGGGCTGCTTGGGTTTGGGTTGGTAACAGGCTTTCAAAGGTTCACCAGCGATGTTGGACTATCAAGTGCTGTACCTGTGTAGGGAGTTTCTGGCCACCAGCGATGACACAGAAGAGAGGAGAGTTTTGCTTAAGTTATGCTTTGAAATGTCACTGATAAGAGGAAATATCTGCAATCTTGAATTAAAGGCTTTTTAGGCTCACTGAAGATCATATGATCATAGTATATAGATAGTATATAGATATTCCTAACTATTCCCTTGGCAGCATTAAGTTTTATGGCTGTTGTTTTACAAAACCTGCTGTTCAAAGTAGTCTGAAATTATTAATTCAGGAGTTTAAGGGCAGTGTCTCTCATAAAAAAAACCCTGAACCCAGCAACACAGACAAATGTACTGCAGAAAACCAGAAACAATTAAGACAGGTCTTAAGAAAGATTAGTTCAGTGTAATTGTCTTGTCAGAAAGAGGAAGGGAATGTCATAATCATGTCATTTTCTCTTCTCCTAAATCAAGAAATGAAATTAAGTGAAAATGATGCAATCATGGCTCTGATTTGGCCATGATCTTGAGTCTGTGCCAACCAGTGACAGTTGTAATCTCTGCCATGCATACGGCCATGGCACAGCACAGGGAGAGCTGGAGGCAGCTCCAAGGAGCCATGTGTCACAGCTCTACCATGAAACAGAAGGGGAGGTTGATATGATTTCCTTAAACATTTTCCCTTGAAATCACACCTGCTGTCATTCTGAAACCAGAAACTAGTGCTCCTTACAGTGAACATTTTTTTTCTTTTTAAAAGCTCTAGGCAGTCATTATATGTCACTATTTTCATAGTGCTGTTGAAGTGCCTAAATCAATTCCTTCTTTTTTCTCCCTCTCTCCAAAGGAAATACCTTCATTTTCTCGTCCACTTGTCCCTTTCTTCTCCATGTTGTATATACTGAGCACCTTGCACGGTAGCATTATATTCTGTAATGTCTCAGAAAATATGCACAGATATTTACAGTGAATACATACAGTGTATGGTGGGTTTCCTTGCCATTTGCTTGACTTCATCCACTAGTTAAAATTAAGGTAAAGTTTATATTAAATGGAAAGGCAAGAAATGCTTTCTGAACATCACCATCATCTCAAATTCAAGGCAGAAAGGAACTAAACATGGAAAGAGAGCAGGGAGGTGGCCCTGGCAGTCAAGGGGACAAGGGGCATTTTGTGTGGTGGGGGTGAACAGACACCCACAGGCTGCAGGAAGATCATCAGGGAAATTCTGCACAACCAGAAGTCATTATTAGGAAGCAAATAATAACTGCTGAGAAGTTTGATCAAAGACAGTGCAGAGTGGTATGGGATAAAATTGTGGACAATTGCTCAACAGAAACTGAAATAGGCAAGTCTGCTTTCCAAACGCAATCCAGCTACCCGAGGAAGACAGGCAATACTTGTTGACAAGTTCCTTCTAAGAAAAAGGAAACCAACATCTCGCCCAAGACAAACACGGAGACCACAGAAGTAGTGGCCTTACTCTCCTGGGGCTGAGCCTCATGGTGTAACTCGGGTCATACAGCCCTCCAAAGAGGCCATTCATTTGTAGCAGTGCACATCAGCATCAGCATCACAGCTTCACGTGACACTTAAGAAATTTTAGGACTTTGGGGGAATTTAGAGGCTGCTGAATGAAAAGAATTTCTGAATTAGGAACAGGAGTGCAGACAGCCAATGGCTCAGGAAGCAATGCACACCTCGCAAGCGGGATGTGGACTGAGAGATTCAGTTTTGATGCTCCAGCTTGTATGTAGACAGAAACCTGTGAGGTCAGGGTGACCTCATTGCAGCAGAAGCAGGACCTGTCCTTGAAGGAAGTAAGCCTGACCAAATCATTCAGGAGAGCAATGTGGTAACAACTAACGGAAAGAAGAACCAACAAATAAGCATTGTTTTAGCACAAAATCATGCCTGAAGACAAATTTAATCAAGTCATCAAAGACATGACAAGAAGACTGTCTTTAGTTTCCTATACATCAGCTCTTGATGACTGGGTAATAAATAAGATTTGGGATTTCTCAAGTAGCTCAGCCTGTTTAGCTTGATAAGGATAGAGTGATAATTAGATCATAGGCTGTAAATATCTATCTTCATGGGAACAGAAATCTGACTAGTGAGGGCTCTTCCATCTACCAAACAAAACAGTATAATTGACTAGCTGAAGCTATAAACTCAAACTAAAAATGACATGCAAAGTCTGAAAGGTGAGGATAGATAATCATTACCAAGCTGTGCTAATGTTGGATTTCCCATTTCTGGCAATCCATGAGAAAGCTGTAGCAATGGTTATGATGGATTTCTTTCTTCTGACAATCTTAAAATTGAAAAAACAAAATCTGTGTTTGATTGGTTTTGGTTGGTTTATTTGTGGTTTGGGGAGGTTTTTTGAGTGGGTTTTCCCCAAAAAAAACATGTTTCAATCAAGATTTTTGGGAAGGTGGATTGTGTTGTAGAGATGCTAAACCTATATAATCAAAGCTCCACGTGGTTTATAATCTGCAAATCCCTCTTTTGTGCAAACTCATCCATTCAAGGTACTTAGCAGGGTCTATCACATGTTAAAGGGGTAAATTTCCATAGGAACTGCTTGTCAAAATATTGGCAGCCCCTCGCTAAAGCATCCTTATTAAATATAGCTCCCTTTGAAATTGCAAATATGTGTGAGAAAGACCCAAAACTATGTAGACCATCACTGGTAAAATTACAATGTTCTGTAGAGATTTTTCTCAAGTATGTACAAACAGAAAGAAACATAAATCCTTCAAAAGACAAAGGGGAAGGTCTGCAGTTGAAATTAACTGTCACATCCGTCAAATTGATGCATGTAAACCTGGTAGTTTACAGTTACCAACAATTGCTCCCAAATTCCTACCTGTCACAAATAGATAGGCTGGGCTAAATCAGACCATAATGTGAGTAACAAGAGAATAAGTGAAATTGGACAAAGGGTGAAGGGAAGGCTAGAAGCTTGATAACTGGTGTTTTAGAAAAAGAAGGAGACTTTCACCTACCAGTAGCTTTATCCAGTTCCAGTATAAGTGAATACGTCTCTTGCCTCCTGCAGTGAGTAGTGTGGATGATGCCGTTGCGCAGAGAGATGGGCTAATAGCACTGCCCAGTCATGCAAAGTGTGAACATGTCTGGGATCTGCCTCGATCTGCAAAAGATCAGGGCAGAGATCCGATCAGAATGAGAATTTTTCTGCCCCTGTTCTCCTTCCCCATCTGAGGCACACAGAAGCAGGTTACTACAGAGTTCTAGAGCCAGAAGGTTTGGGCAAACACACTTGACCATCACTGGCATATGAAGTGTATGTCCACATATAAGAATAGACTACCTTGAAGGACTACCAACACATGGACTGCACTCTTTGGGTTATTTCTACACCTTATTTTTTCAGCTTTTCAGAACAGTGCCAGAGTTTGGTCTCTTTTCTTATAACTAGCATGTATAGCCCTCTTTTTAATATGGATTCCGTCAAAAGCAAACCACTCTTGGTTTTTTGGGAAGGGGATTTCACATCTGAATTTTAGGCATACTGATTTGAAATCTCAGATTGAAGTTGCTTTCCATGAGATTTGCTTCCAGACTTGAGGCATTATTGATTGTGCAGCAAGGTTCAAAATCAAATTAAATGCATTGATTTGCACACAGAAAAATAATGTACAAAATAAGCAGCTGCTTCTCTAAGTGAGTCTCCTAAAATTGAAACAAACCAAAAAAACCTCCCGTTGCTTAATAAAAACTCTTCCTATCTGACAGAGTCTTTGTCTCTTTAGAGGGAATTATTTTTAGCTTTGATTGTGAAGAATAGTAGTGGAACAGCGCTCGTGTGAGTCACAGCAGGTAAGCAGCAATGCTAAAAACGTAGCTAGGATTTTGCTAGGTTGCTGGGATGGTAGTGAAGGTGAGGTTGTGTCACCTAGGAAGATAGAAATTATGCACTCTTTACAAATTCAGACAAAAATGTGATAGCAGTCAGATTTTGAGAAGGAACATTTCCACCCATTGTATCAAACTGAAGCTCATTTTCTACTCTAGTACGGTCTGATATATTTTGGGATATTTTCTTACCAATCTTTTTTCTCTCCTCTCCTAGGCATATAACTAACCAGTCAGCTTGAAGCATTATACTTCAGCAGCCAAGGAGAGAAGAGGGAATAATACGTTTCTACCAGCTCCATTTGCAAAGCTCGTATTAATCAAAATCAAGCACTGTGGTACTTTTAAGCAGCCATGGCTGCTGAACCCTGGAGCTTTAACTTGTCATTTAAACAGTGGGGTTACTGCTTGTGTAAGCACTTGTGTCTGAGCTCTCCGTAATTTAAGAAAACAAAAATGTGAAGTCAAACTCCCCTTTTATTTCCCTTATTCTGTCTCAATTAGAAAGGCTGTGATTCCCAGGGTAAGATCCTGCTGAGCAATACTGTCATGGTATTTGCTTTTCATTTAGCACAATTAATAGATGATTTGCAGCAATCCATGGGGGTGAGAGTGAGTTCCTCCCCGCTCATTGCCCAAAACCTTGCCCCAGGCACCAACCCTGACTCTTGGAGCAGAGCACAGGTCCTGAACCCTTGAAGTGATGCTGGCATTAGGGTCAGAGCAATACTTCCCTAGGGATAAGGGAACCCCGCCCCAGCTGCCACAAAATCCATGCTGGAAGGAGCTCTGGTGGGAAAAGGGTTAGCTGGAGAGGGTTCCCATCGTGGGCAAGGGACAGTCTTATTTGGAGGAGACCTCAGTAGGAGAGCATGCCTTTGGGAGCTGAGCGTATGTATAGAGAGAAAGAAAGGTGAATCAATGAACACGTAGCGGGTAGCTGGAGAAGAGATGTTCAAAAGTGGAGAGAGGAATGGGTGGATGAGGTGGGGTGACATAGCTGTGCCGTGTAAAGAGGTGAAGACGGAAGGGAAAACACACACGGCTTGTGCGTAAAACCAGCCCAAGCCCTTGGCATTTGTCCCTTCTGTCCCAGCTCCTTTGGGCTGCAGGCTCAGCCAGGGTAATGCAGCACACCCAGGCAGAAGGCAATTAAAACTTCCCTTTGTACACCAGCAGGAACTCTTTTTTTTTTTTCACTTTAGAAAGCACGCTCTCCAGGGCCTAAATTGAACTTTAATCTACAATTGAGCAGCACTATAGGGGATCTGCTCTCGACTGGAGTATCTGGGAATTACTGTGATGTAAACAATAATTTCATAATATTAATGTAAGCGTGTTGTTAGATTGCCAAGTCGCATATTACCATTTAATATTCATGGTGTAAAGTTGCTTATGCACAGTCTTGCAGAGGGCTTAATTGGGAGGGCTAGATAGCTACGAAGGGGTTACTCTGACATTTCCTCTGTGGGTAATATAGGTTCCACTGCAACCCAGTAGATCTCTGTGGAGGATTCTGCATTAAAATTAGCTATTATTCAAGGCTCTACAGAGAATTTTCCTGCTTTGCTTTTTAAATACAGACACAAGAGAAAAGAAAAAAATGTCACTGTCATCACTTGAGGGAGTATTTTTCTTTCATTTTAAGTAGCTACACACAATTTTCCTCCTTTGTAAAGTAGTTTTAAAAACCACATGCTAAAAAGGGCACAGAGTGTGTATTTTTATTAAGCGTTACTAGTTACTGCAGAGAGCTTATGATTTGGATAAAGCTCCCAGATGAAACCTTGCCCTTACAGCAGTCAGTAATAACTCTGGGGTGACTTTCTGGGGCTAAGTGGAGGGAAAGCAATCTGAGGGGCTAATGTTGTTGCTGTGTCCTCTTTTCCCGAGACACTTATTTCAGCACAACCCATATTGAGCAAAAATCTAAGCAAACCTTAGCTTGACTTTTGGTCTTACACTTGAAGGTCACAAGTCTCAGTTTTGTTTAATGTGAACATGGACCTACTTCTGAAAACAGTGGACTCTTCACACAAGTTCACCTGGTGTCTTTTCTCTGATGTCCAGGAAATGAGCCTTCCCACTACTGCCATACTGCTATGTTAAGAAGGAGGTTTTGGAGGATATTGACATTTAAAAATATCCATGATCTTGTTAATTAAAAAACAAGAATCTTGCACTGTGTCTGTAGAAAAAAAAAACAACCAAGAAGGCAGCATAGGTCATCCTCATGCCGAGATATTGAAGGGCTGTGGAAATCAGAGGGCTCCAGAGGGCACACCAAAGCTATCATACTGTAAAACTGATGGATGTCAGAATTGTGAACATTGACCTTTTGGTTACCTATTATGACAACTTTATGTGTTTACCTATCACGGTGTTGCAGATATTCCCAAATTTTAGTTACAAACTAGAAATTCATGCTGAACTGCAGCAGTAATCAGTAAGATACACATTTCACCTGTTTTGCATTGAAGTCATTTTGCATTAGTCATTTCTGTGGCAGGTTAATTACTTTTTTCTTTTTCTAATAAGTTAGTTCAACCAGCTTGCTAAATTATATGTGCATGTTCCAAATTCTGCTTATTTACAGCACTGAATGGATAAATCCATAAATGTCTAGCTTAATTTTGCTGCAAGTTACGCGTGGTGGAGGCCACCACAAGTTGTCCTCTATTAGCCTCAATTCAAAAGCTGTGACAGTGATTGCTGTAAGGCTATAAAAACTGAGCAGGATGTTGTAAAAACACAACAGTGGGAATAAGAAATGTAAGTATTTATCGATAGCTGGAGACCGGATAGTCTGTGCAGGCACTGTATCATGTAATATACATTTGTAATATTTCTCTCTTTGCAACCCATTGCCTACAGAAAATATAAGACTACAGAAAACTTGACTCTAACTCTCAGCAGGTCACTCTGCCCCAAAACTGCAGCATTCATTTTTCTCACAGTCCAGAAAGCCAACTGCATCCTGGGCTGCACCAAAAGCAGCATGGCCAGCAGGTTGAGGGAGCTGATTCTGCCCCTCTGCTCCACTCTGGTGAGACCCTACCTGGAGTACTGTGTCTAGTGGAGGGCCACGAAGATGATCAGAGGGCTGGAGCACCTCTCCTATGAAGACAGGCT
>JAOXJM010000001.1:117603550-117625242 GCA_026413425.1 Tringa solitaria | reverse complement strand
GTTGGAACTTGATGATCTTTAAGGTTCCTTCCAACTCTAACCATTCTATGATTCTTGAGCACCTCCAAAGGGGGCCTTCCTCAAAACTCAGCTGTCCACAGGACCTGATTGTCAGTTAATTGTCAGCTCATTTTTTTACAGATGGCAAAGTGAATTTACGTGATTGGGATCCACAGTCTCTCTGTAGTAAATAAGGTTTTCATCTCTGTGGACATATGTACACTGCACTTTTCAGTGCGGTATAGATGTATACAACCTATTTTTACACTAGATAACATGCCCACTCACAGCACAGAGACTTGCACAGGCTGGTATACCCTGCTTTCCACAAGAAGTTAAGTCATGCTGTGCCCTGTGCCTCCAGGGTGTTAGATGTCTTCTGGCATGAGCCGCATAGGTATGACACGATCACACTGCAGCAGGCAGTGAAGGTTCACTAGCTGAACCTTTTTTTTCTCTTTTTTTCCTCTCTCTGACCCTTTCTGTGAACTATCAATGAAAAGCGACACACCACACACAGTCCTTGCAGAGGAACAGACTTTGCAAACTCAGATCCCCCAATATAAGCAACATCCACTCCAGAATACTTAAAGCAACATTTTTGTTAAGTATGTAATAAAGCAAAAGTGTTAGGAATAAGTGTTGTTATAAAGCAAATAAGCATCCTTGCCACCTGCTCAGTATCATTCCCTCCGCAGTATATGATCCCTCACCCATTTGCTTCTGCCCAGTTTGGAATTTAGATGTATCCACTCAGTCAGAGAAGCACAAGGTTTAGCTTTGGATCAAAATCACAAGTTCAGAACCAAAATTTTTCATAAAGGTTCAGTGGCAAGAGGAAGAGCTCAAGCCCTGAATTCGGGATTCAGAACTGCATTTGTCTCTGGCCAAGGCATGAGACGGGGCTTGATTGTTGCTGTTCTTGTCCTCATCCAATTTGCAAGTCAGTCCAGCCTCACTGTCGTTCAGGATTCCTGATCTATTTGCATGCATGTCGCTATATTTCAAAAGTCTCAGTACTGCATAAAAAAAATCCTAATTTAGGGATGTGGGAAATGACATACAGGCAGATTAAGTGGCTGTTTCTGGCACAGTTGCACTGTGTGGTCTTGAACAGGACTGCGTCTCGACCTCTTCAAAAAACTTCATCCGCTCCAACTATGGAAATCTTGATCTGTTTTCAGGAGGCTGAAACAGCACAGATAAAATGTCACTGAGTGGAAAAAAACCTGCAGCATGAAAAAAACCAACCCAAACCACCAAAAAGGAAACATCAATTTCATGACTACAAAAGTTAGCACCTAATGACCACAAATGCCTTCAGACACTCAGCTTTGCCCATGATTTCAGATTAGCAATCGTGCTTAATAACAGTCGTAAGCCACTGAACCTTAACAGAAGCAATCAAAATGATCTCCTATTCTGTGGACAATCATCAGCAAATATTTACATGGAAATACTTTGGGCAGTTAGAGTCTCTCCCTTAGAAAATGTGTCCTCTCATTACTGAGCAGAAACTGCACTGAAAATGCGCAGGCAAAGCAGCGGTAGCAGCTGAAAGCTGCAGCATCACCAACACTGTGAGTCATGACTTTGTGGTAGCCACAGTGCTTTGTGCAACTCAACTGTCCTGGCTAAAGCACCAGGGAATTACAAGAGAAAAAAAAAAAAAAAGTCCTTTTAATTTGTGGCCCTGCTAGGAATGCTGGCTTAAGGTGTGTTTGGCTGGGATGCTCTCTGGGCACAGTGACGTGTGGCTGCTCATACCTGTTGGAGCAAAGGGCTGATTAACTGGCTGATGTCTCTGTGAAGGGCCAGCTGCCTAATATGGGCAGAGAAAGTAATCACCCTTTATGCAGTTCCTCCGTGGTGTGTTTGCTGTTGCATCCTGCTCGTATCTTTTCTCTCTAGCTGTCTCCATCAGACTGGACTGTCCCTGTCTTTTTCATTTCTACTCATACAGCAGTTGCTCCACAGCTCTCCCCAGCTTTACACCTTTTTCTCTGTCTTTTCTGGCTCTTCTTGAATCTTTCCTGTGATGACGTGAGCAGACAACATGAACCTTTCAAGATGATGGTGCACTGTGGGTCTACAGAATGGCAAAACACCTCACTTTATTCCCTCATTTCTTTCCTGCTGGTTTTTAATTATCTATTTACCTCTTTGACAACTGCTATGGGTTTAGGTTTTAGCACCGAGATAGTTTTGTCATTATTCAGGCCCCACCACTGTGCATGTAAGGTTGTGTGCTCTAAAGTTAACTACTCTGCACTTGATAACTGACTGCCATCCGCTATTTTCTTCTCAAGCTATTCAGTACCATGAGATCTTTCTGTAACTCTTCCCAATCAGTTTTGATTTTGGTTACTCCAAGTCACTGAATGTTGTGGGCAAATTTTGTTGTCTCCAATGAAAACAAATTTTCAGGCCACTCATGAGCTGCCCTGTGGCCACAACGCATCCCTGGATGACCTTGAGTGGAGACATTGCCCTGTTGTGCAGACTGACAGATATTCCTACCCTTAGTTTCTCATCTTTAAATTAGTTACTAATCCACAACAAAGCCTTCACCCTTATGACAACTTGGTTTATTTAAGGAAGAGACTTCACCAGAAGCTTTGAGGAATCCAAGTACACTGTGTCTACTGGATCAGCTTCATCTACGTGCATGCTGATTCTTGCAAAAAAACCCTAACAACAGATTTCTGAGCCGTGGTTTCCAAGCTGTGCCAACTCTTCTCCATTATTTTCTATTTCTCCATATGTCTACTAATTCTCTTCTTCATAATGCTTCTCACAAATGCCCCTCAAATGAAAATCGGATTTATGAGTAAGTAGTTCCTTGGGTTCTTCTGGGGACCTTTTTAGAAGTGGGCATCACATGTCCCACTTCCTCTAACCTTGAAGCTAATTTAAGCAAAGCCAATTTAAGCAGTGGGTTATTCGCCACAGTTAATAGTTTGGCAATTTCATATCAGAGCTGCTCTGAAACTCCTGCATGAGTGCCATCTGGTCCTGTTGATCTGTTGTTATCCATTTTATTAGTTTGTTTTAAAAAGGCCTTTAATGTCACTTCAGTTTGAGGCCTTTCATCAGACTTGCCCAATTAAAGTTTTCAGCATGGCAACTCCATTGAATTAAATTGGAGCAAACACCGATGCAAATAAACCATTTGACTTTCCAGCAATTGCTTTGTCTTTCTTTTACACTTTGATCATTTATCAGCTCTACCGAGTTTCTGCCAGCGACCTTCTGTTTCTGACATGTTTGAAAATTTTCTTATTATTAGCTACATGCCTTTACTGTGCTGCCACCAAGAACCCTTTTATTACCTATTGCTTTGTTATGGCTTTACATTTCCTTTCCCAGAATGTGTATCCTATTTTTCTCATTTGTAATTTCCCCTCTATTCTGCAAGGTATCTTTTTTCTTCTGTTTCCTCTACTTTGCTTTTTACTTGTGCCAACTCTGAAAGTCATTTTTCAACACATAATGTATCCTTACTCTGAATTTTCAACATGTTTTTAAATGAGTCTGTGACATCAGCAAGAATATTACTTTTTTAACTGTGCTGTTAATTTTTAAAAAATATTCTTATTTGTACATTTTTGGCCTTTCTGAAGCTCTACACTGTGGTCATTTTTCTGTTACTGTGGACTTTCTGAATTTGGGTGCACTGTGGTCGCTGTACTAAAATGCTTGGGTGATACTTGCATCTACCGCAATGCTATTCTCATGGCTCAGGTCAAAACCAGGTGCTGTTTTTTCTCAGTTGTGTTCTCTGCATAGCTGCTGCAACAAGCAGTTATTTATGGCATCTACAAATATAATCTCTGCCTCATACTTTCTCATAACATTTACCCAGGCTGCAGGACATCACCGAGACCTCCAATCTCCTTTGTTTCCTGCCATTTCATGCTTTCTCATTACCCTTCCCATTCCTCAGTCAAGGTCACCAGCCTGGTCAGGTGGCTGAGAGCATCCCTCTGTTCGATCCCCTTTTAGGCACAGTATTTCAATCCGTGGGGATTCTCCGTTACCTGTATGCCACACATGACTTATTTACCTGCTTCGACTCCAAGCTCTTTTTGAACACAGCGTAGCGCAACATAATCTGCAATTCCGTTACCGGTCGCAGCCTACAACTATGCCATCCCATGGCTCAGCTTATTTTCTGAGTTTTCTGCATCAATATCACCATTTAAAAGTCCACCCATTTTAATATTTAGCCTCTACGCATTTAAGTTTTGGACTTAAAACTCTTCTAGAAAGCCAGCATATACATACATATATTGTTCTTGGCTTTGATGCTTAAGGTTTGGGGTTTTTTATTCATGACTGCTCCTTGCTGTCTCCCTCATTAAATTAATCAGCTTCAGGCCTATTTTTTTTTTTTGTTGCAGTTGTTATTTTTCCCAAGTAGGGATGTATTGAGCACTGTATATGGTCAGGAAAGATCTTCAAGTGAATCGACAGAGCTACAGGATGTTTGCGCACTGATGTCTAAAAAAAGCTGGAGAGCACTCAGCCAGTCCCTGGCTCCTGCAGTGTGAGCTGTTACAGTTTTGTGCTATTATTTATTAATTAGTAGCAGAGAACTGGGCAAAATCAGTCACATCAAGAAGCAAACCAAGCAGGATAGCTTTAAAACAGCTCATGCCACATCCTCAAAATGGACTACTAATGAAAAAATAGCTAGCAAAATATAGGCGTATTCCCGATGTCCTAGCTCCCATCAGCAGAGCCTGAGAACACCTGCAGCTGCATGACAGGGACACAAGCAGAGCCGGAGAGCTGATGGTTTGACAGGTCGCTGTCCTAAACTGGAGTTTCAGGGCTTGCTCTGTCAGAAAATCTTCCAGAAGTTGGGTCACCAAAACATAAAAAGGATTAAACTTCCAAGAAACCCCATCCCACACCAGAGACATGATTACAGAGCGCTCGCTATCCTGCTAGGTCTCATTGCCCCAGGTTAAAAACATATTACTTACCCTTACATGACAAAACCTACAGATTTTAACAGATTCACTATGGCAGCAGGAACTAGTTTTGTGCACCATCTGTCGCATCTCCGCCTGGGTGTCAGCCTGCTGCAAGCCGTCATTAACACGGTATCATTATTCACCTTCCATGTAACAACAGCAGCGATGACCCTCCTGCTGACCAGAAGCCCACTATGATGGGGGCTGTATAAACACAAAATTATAATGCCAGCCTTTTCTCCTCCCCCCCCAAAGTTTGCAAACTCTGGAGAGTGCAGGCATTTTTACGCGTCAGCGTACTGCAGGCATATAACGCTCTTTAAATTATCTAACTCACTAACTAACCTTGACCAAATTCAGCGTGGGATGCAAAAGGCCCTGAGGAACTCGTCAAGGGTTTGGGGTGGTGGAACCGCATGAGAGCTGCTGTGGTTCTTCTGCTCTGGAGGAGCAGCACCAGCGAGCTCAGAGCTGGCCTTTGGTGTGGTTACATTGCAGAGGAGCGCACACGTACGCTCCAGCCAGGTGACACTCGATGGTCGTACACAGAGGAAGGATGAGAGGGGGTCAGCAAACAGAAAAGCCATCTTCGTAGACCAATGATCTGCTTGTTGTCAAGTTCATTTTTGGCAAAAGAGACTTCGCAGAACACGGAATGGATTTGTGTGTGTTTGATGGGAACAGTTCCTTATTGTGAGGAGAGGTATGGGGGAAAACACATGAAGGGATGTCTTTTTATAAACTACTGAGATTAGATAAAGTCTACCAGCACATATCATGACTCAGAAAAGAAATCCATTAAGAAATTCAAAAGGTGGCAATAAGACAGTTTTCTATGGAGAGAGCAGAAGAGCTGAACCTGTGCCTTAACACGTTTTTTCCCCTTCCAGTGATTGAAGCAATGCCTCCTTCAGGCCCAGACACTTGTGTGAGCTCCACAGCTTGTGAGATTACTGTCTTTTATAGAGTAAAAAAAAGACAGGGGAGGAAGAGGGACTAGAGGGAAGAAATAAAGGAGCTGAGCTGAGGTCTTCTCACCCCACCCATCCCACGCCAGAAATACCTCTGTGAAGGTAAAAACCCACTCCCCAGGAGGATCCCAGCACAGAGCTCTTCCAGAGTCATGTTGCCCACAGCACAGTTATGATTTCGGGTGTGGAGGGACAGGATGGACCTTTCCATCAACACAGAAAGAATCTGCTAAGGGACCTTCTGGATACCTTGAGAAGCAGGACCTGCTCCAGGCTTTTGGGCTGCCCTCTCTTTCATGGTGAAGCTTCAACACCACAAAGGGCCTGTCCCAGGTCTGGAGCTGAGGGGTTGTTTAATGGCAGGAAGGTATTTACTTTCCCTTCCCAAACCACCCTCCTCCCAAGTGCCTTGTAAAGAGACTCCTTTGCATCTTCCTTTTTATGGCCAGACGCGAGTACAGCTAATTTAGAGTCTTCCAGTTATTATTTCTCATTAGTTTTTAATTCAAGAGAAGAACCTTGCAGTCTGTTAAATGCTTTACTTGCTGCCTTGCTGAGACTCTCATCTGTTTTACTGGTGGCTTGTGAAGACTTTCTTATTGATTTTCCTTTGCCCTTTTATTGTATTACTCTAATACAATAGTAAAAAGATTAACTGTGATGAAGTGGCTAACACAATTAATGAGCTAACAGAGAAAAGAGACGCCAGTCTAGAGGAAGACAAAGCAGTTCTAGAGCCACCACAGGAGCTGGTTGAGGACTCTTACGGCTATTAGCATTTACTTTTGAGACTCCATCAAGGACAGAGGGGAGACACCATGAACCATGGAAAAGGACAAAACACAAAAGAGGAAAAGAGAGAAGCCAGGGACTGCCCAAAACTTCACTTCACTGAAATGAATGTTGAAAGCCCAGAAAAAATATTACGACCCCTTAAAGATATAAAAATCAGAAGGCTGATAAAAAAAAAGTATATACTTTTTTAAACCTCAGAGCTTTGTGTCATAGGTGTGGTTTTAGAGGGAGTGTAAACCAAAAGTTTCTTAATACCTGGGTGAATCAATACTGCTGACACCAAGGGAGAAAATAACCTAAATTTCACCATGTGCCTGAGGAAAGGTGGGCTACTGGGCTGTTTCTTTATATATGAGATGCCAAAATAAGCATCTCCTGTTGCTCAGTGAAGTCCTTTCCCATGCAGACCCTGAACAAATCACACAGTCAGTCTGTAAATTAATTCCCAGCTCTATTTTTTTTTTCATTAAAATCTCCCCAAACACCACACAGCTCTCGTTCTGTGCAAAACATAGACAAAGGAAAGGGCAAGGGGACATCCCATTTGGGACAAAGAAGACAAAGCTGGGGCATTTAAAATAGACACCTCTCTCCACCTGGAAACCTAGGCAGCTAATCCATACCAGCAAAGCTGGAATCCAGGAAAAAAGGAAGAAAGAGACTTTTAGAGGGAGGCAAACAACAATAAAGAAGCATGCTGCGATTATTGAACTAGCTGACCAAATAATATTGTTTTTCCCAGACTAATTAGTATTCTGTTCACCCCAAGGAGCAGTAAAAAAAAAACCAAAACCAACTCTGACGTCCCTTCCACTTCAAGCTCTGTTTGGCTATTTATAGTGTCTCCGTTTTCAAGAGTGCACCAATTACAGTGGTTCTGCCATGGCCTTCGTGTTTCAGCAAAGCCCTGAAGAAGGGAAGCTGGCCAAAAGGGAGCATCACAAATCCGGCATCTTTTGCTCTGCTTGGCCTCATTAGTGGCGGGCATATTTCATACCGGTACTTTTCTGAGATAAAGGATGCTTTGTCCAAAACCTGCAATGCAAAGGAGAAGACGACCTGTCCACTTAGTTTTGGCTCAGACCCTACTCTCCAGATCTCGCTGTCCGTAGCTAAGCCCATTTGAAGGCTGCAAAGCGCAGCTGATGGGAAGCCACACCAAGGCAGCTACTCTAGAAATCTCCTTACCTTCCTCCCACAGCCCCAGAGATTGTGTGTGGTGCTGGAGCAGCTGCTGTGAGACAGTGGTTGAAGCTTCTTTGTTAAAGCTAAAGAGAGCTCTGAGGAAGGGGGAAATTTATTTCTTACCCATGTTCCCAGACCAAGAGTTGGAAAGTGTCTTGGGAATGTAACTGAAAACAGTACAGGCTTTTACGAATGGAAGCATGGCGTACAGCTTCATTTTATGAACATCCTTGTTCCTCAGAGAAAAGCAGCAGATATCGATTAGGGGCAGGAAGAGTTTCCAAGAAGAAACATAACTTTTACTTTTTCTGACTCTTGAATGTTTAGAACTGATTTCTGTAACTCAAAGGCAACAAGCCTTGCTGCAGAACTGTGTGATTTAGGGTATACTCACTTTTTTTGGCAACGTTCACTTTCGCTGGAGTGGGAAACGTGCACACAAACACCTACAGTCTGCAGGCTTGTGAAAACAGGTTGCTCAGCAGCAGCGTGTCCTGCACACCTTGGAGGATAAAAAGGATTACAACAACAGTATTTGGACTATGAGAATGACTGCTGTTTCTCTCCTACTTACAGTGCCCCAGAGCACTCTGAAAACCTGCCTGTAAGCGTTGCAGTTCATCTTCTTTTTAAAGTCAGTTTTGGGTGTAGCATCCCAAGCTTCACGCCAGGAGGCAGCTCTCCCAGGAAACCTTAGCAGAATGAAAACCTGCAAAGATCACCACAAAATATGCAGCAGCAGCTCCCCAGATGTAATATTTGGCAACAGACTTTTTTAGCATTTCAGTTCACTTCAGCCCAGAAAAATCGTATTCCTTTCACCAAATAATTGTTGATTTGATAGAGCTTCTTATGTTCACTTCATTCCTCATTTTGTGTGCTATTCATTTTAGAAAGACATTCTTCTGCTCTTGGCAGATGGAGAATTCTGTAGCCGAATAGTTCTGGATGTTATCCCAGGCCTTTTTTACTCCCTTTCTCATTCCCCTTCTTTCCTACATCCTCTCCCTGATTGAAGCAGGCTTTGCACAGATTTGGAGGATTTTTAATTTCTCAGTGTGTTTGAAAAATAAGAGTGACTCAGGGGATACAAAACATATGAAACAAAGCGATGACTTCAACTATAAAATTTTGAAAGCCAATGCTGCCTTATGCAGTGCCTGCATTAATTTCATTCAACAAGTTACCGGTGTTTTCTATATTCCAGGTATTCCTACAAGTGCCTTCCTATCACAATTCCCAAAAAAGAGCATAAGTAAATGCATGAATTTTTAATTATTTCCTCTTCTGCCTTTCCTGATATGTCCTGTTTTGCCCCCCATCTCTTTCCTTCACCCCTGTAGTGGCTAACAAGACTAGCCCTGGGCTCCGAGCTAAGCCTGCAGGCAGGGGTTTGCCAGACTTCAGTTTCTAGCCTGGTGTTAATTCCTATACGCATAGAAAACGCCACAGACACATAGGGGCAGTGAGTTAAAAACAACTACTGTAGCTTTAGTCTTGCTACAGTGACAACGGCTCTAACTTCTTCATTTAATATCTTTGGCGCTAAAAGCCAGCTTCTTATCTCCTGCAAAGGGACATGTCTCTCAGGCACTCAATGAAAAGAGACTGAATTATCCCAACTAAGCAGCTATGCCTGTATTTTGAGGTTCAGAGAAATAGCATTTTCTCCAGCTATTTTTCCCCTCTTTTGTTTCAATAAATTTCCTTCTGCCAAACATTCCCTCTGACCACCTTTTTAGAGCAGCTGAATATCTCACACATAGATATTATTGAATGTACTCACGCTCATCTCAAATTTCCCAAGCTTATTTCCTGAGACATCCCTTCTGAATGTCTGTATTCCATGCACATTTTTAAAATAAAATAACAAATTAAAAAAAAAAAGAAGTGAGAAACCACTTCCCCATCACCTCAACATACCTCACTTAATGCCCTTCTCACTTGGTTCACTGAGGTGAATATTCTCATCAAACTTCCTAAAGATTTACTAAGGAAAAATAATTTTTTTTTCTCTAGCTAACTGACTCTGAAACTAACAGCTTTTGCTTCCACCTTTTGTTGCAGAGGAAAGCCATGGCAAATCAACCCATCTAGAAAAAAATTGAAATGGGGAGAGGGGGAGGAGACGGTCCCAGAAGGACAAAGAACCAAGACCATACCTTTTACTTGAACACATGGGATTTTTAGCAATGTGTTACTGCCATTCAGGGCCGTCACTGAGAGACTGCAACGTGGAATGCCTGTTTGACCCTCCAGTGAACACAAGCAAACACATCCAGCATCTGTAGCAGGAAACTTTCATGGTCAGCCCCTGCACCCAGGCAGGCTGATGACACAGCAGTGTCCTTGTGATGCCCTTCCAGTGTCTCAGAGTCTTCTCCCTTCCTTGAATGTCATCTACTTCTCCAGCCCCACAAGAGGAAGTCCCACAGACACCAAACTGAATTCAAAAGCCTCCCAGAAGTTATTTTACTGACAGTCCCTTCTTTGCCCCTCTTTGAAACAAAGAAACAAGGACATTTCTTAAGATTAGCTAAGTAAGTACAATTTTGCAAGACTCTATTATCTCTAGGCCCCCAATCATCATAGTAGTTGACCAGATCTGACTGCAGGCTGAGTTTTGACCATCTGGCTTGCATGACATGACCATAATACTGTCTGTTAAAAACCGCACCGTGCAGATATTGAAAACAATCCTATCAGCACACACAACAGGCTCTGCAGGGGCTGTGTGATTACCACCAGCAACTTTCTCCTCCTACTTTCCACATGCCCAAAAATTCCTAAAAATAAAAGGTTTATCAAAGTGAAATGAATACTATGATATCCTTTTGCAGGTCGGCACTCCCACACACCTGTGCAGTTTCCCCTGCTTCCTCTGAAAGGACATTCCCAGTTGCCCCACAGCCTGGGACAACCAAGGCCCGAGTCTGTGCTTTCTTTCTTTTCCTCATTCCCTTATATTCTCCAACAGGATAAATTTCTTTCCTTTTCCTCTGTCTTGTCCATTACAAATGCGCCGTCTCAAACCCACGGTACGAGCAGCAAGGGGTGACTCGTCCCCTCTGTGCCTTTCTGGAGTTGCAGCAGGAGGTAGAAGAAAGGACAGAAGAAAAAGAAAGAAAAAGCAACGATTCAGAAGTCAGGAGTGACCACCACCTGAGGAAGAACAGGGACAGGCAGACAAGCACGTCGCTCTTCAGAAGCACACTTGTTAAGTGCTTTGCAGTGGGAGCCCTGCCTAAATGCCTACAAAAGCTGGGTGGGAAAGAGGGCACCACGGGGGCAAGCAATCAGTAGGCATTGTGAGGACAAAAAGTATAATACCCCGCGTGGTTTTTTTTCCTCTCTATTTTTAAACACTCTATTCAGTAGTCTGTAATTTAAATAAAAGAGACTGTGCTGCACCACAAGGCCATGGGCTGGCAGTGCGTGCCGGGCACGTGCTGCCGCTGGGCTCTTCAGGGTCAGCGATGGCTTGAGTCGCGTCTGACTTAACCAGCCACAAGAGCCACGGTCAGGAAGGGTTGTGGAGTCATAGGAAACATATAGGTAACCCACTTCTTATAACAACATACTGTTTACCCTGGCAGCCTGTTCAAGAAGCCAGCCAAAACCTGGCAGTTCAAAGATGAATAAGAGGGGTGCGTGACCCGACTCCCCGTGCGCAGCCGCAGCGTGCTGGCGCAGAACAGAGAGAATAATTCATTCGTTTAGAGAAAGCCAGTGTGGGTCCAACACTGGGGAAAAGATGTGTAGGAAATAATTTCTTGTGGCTATTTTAAACTTAATGCTTGGTTGCCCACTTGCTGAGCAGGATGCTGATGAGATCGACCTTACTCCTGCTGCACGCTGCCCACCGAGGAGCTCAGCGGGGGGACCCCTGAAACCAAATAATTGTTTTCCTTGAGCTCAACGTTTCATGAGAAAAAGCAGCAACTTTAAACACATTATGTAACTCTCCTCTTTATTCCTGCCTTTTAAATTTCTCCAGGCATCTTTATCTGCAGCTACTCTATTGATTTTAATGCTGGGAAAAGGTATAGCTCTAAAGGTACCTGTGTAGCCTTCCTTCCAGTGCATGATCAATGAGCTTCCCCGAAGATGGATGAGAACCACCAGGGCTAATGAGGGTGGCTCATTCCCTCTGCTCAAACACTCCTTGACTTCTTTCCTGAGATTAAAAAGAATAATCACACAGCAGCTCTGATAAATGGTTTTGGTGTTGGTTTTTTTTCTGCCTTGTTTGCTGATGGCCCAATGCAAGAAGCTCAGCTGCTGGAGCTTGCTGTTGTTCCAGGGAGTCAGTCAGTCCCTGGGTTGGCTTTTGGCAGCCAGGGCATCCCTAGCGTTTTGGTTTTTTCCCAGTGACAGCACGGGAAGTTTCTGGGAGCTGCTTGAAGTACCTGTGGCTTCCACTTCACCTTGCTAAATATTTTATGGGAAGGAGTATCAGAAAGCAGCTCACTGTTATATTTTGTAGAGTTTTCTCAGTTACTTACTTATATATAAAGATTCCTTTACCTGATCAGTCAGTCTTGAGCTTTCCTTGTTTAGGCCAGCATCCATTGAACCAAGTCAGTTATGTGGGAACACCACCAAAGCTGTGTCTTTGCCTGAAGCTGTGGTGATGGACACTCACGCAGAGTTTCGGGATCAAGTCACAAGAGAAATTTTCTCCTCCAGAAAACAAGGAAGCGCTGATACTGCATCAGAAATTAGGAAATGTTTTTGAAAGGGTAATTTGATTTCCCATTTTAAGTTTTGACATTCTTTTTTTTTATTTTAAATAAAAAAAAAGAATTGCAAAAGTCTCTTCTAATACATATTTTTTAATCTTAGAAGTACAGTTACCTTTTGTTTTGGTTATCACTTACCAGGACTGAAGCTGAATTTATAAGAATAGAATACAACATTTGATTTTACTGTTACAGTACATCTGAAAGTCCAAATGAACCAGATATGCACACTTGATGAGTTAGTTTTAAAGTATATGTGAAATGTGATATATATGTTTCGTAATAATTTTGCACACTGAATAGAACTTTAACATGCTCTGCATTATTTTAACTTGACTTGAAAAAACGTTAACTGGTTCAGTACTAAAATTATGTAGACAGTGTTTTGCAGTAAGTATAATAACCCACCTTCTGCTTGGTAGTAAGGACTTACTTTTTTTCCACAGAAAATTTTTCTTATGAAAATAATATAATTTCTTATAAAATGCTTTGAGCTACAAGTTTCATAGAAATGCACACCCACTGAAAATAAATTAATTAAAATGAATACAAGTGTTAAGGTAAATATGGAAGAGTCAAGAAACACTTAGAGACCAGCACACAGACACCATCCTAGGAAATACGAGAGGCAGTTAAACAAGTGACTTACAACTTACAAAACTTTATAAAGAATAATACAGTTTTTGTACCTCTCCTTAGCCAGCCTAAGGCCACAGGGACACAGTGAGCCATCAGTAAATGTCATAAGGCATTTCTGGTGGTGGTGAATTCTGTTTTGTTTCAGTTAGTTAGCTTTCCTCCTAAAGAAAAATAAGTTTGTACATTGAAATACCTCAACAATATTAAAATATAGCTCAGTGTTCTGAGCTAAATCCAATGGCAGGTTTCCAAGCCAGATTGTAGTAAGACCATTATTTCATTTCCAGACAGAAAATAAAACCCATTCCGCCTTTAGCAAGCCAAAAGCACTTCTGTTTTCAGTCAGACATTTTTAGGGACCTAGAAGATAAAAAAAAACAAAAAGAAAAGACCTTAGGCAAATACCAGCGTATCAGATTTATGCCGTGTGGCAAAGTGATGAACTGAGTCTGTTAATGTCTGGGCTGTCTCTGAGGCTGGGGCCGGGGGCAGTCCCATTATCCCCTTCCCCGGGGAAGTTTTTGGAAAAGCTGTCCTTCCGGAGTTATGCATAGCATAACTAGGCACGGCATTGGGCAGCGCAGCTTTGGCAGCTTCAGTAGCCACCAGGGAGCCAAAAGGGGAGAAGGGTGGACTTGGGAAGGGGCAGGGGCATAGGCAGGAGCAGTCTAGACAAAGTCTTCAGGTTTCCTAGTTGGCAGCCATCCACAGATTTCTGCATCTTTTTTTTTTTTTTTGCTCTTAGTGCCAACACATGGGCTGGGCTTTTAAAGAAAAAACAAACCAAGAAAAAAAAAAAAGTTTGAGCACATTGAAGAGAAGACGTTTTATTAAAATATGACCAGAGGTCACAGAAAAAAAGGCGTTTTGAAGCTACCCAGGCTGTGCCGTTGTAAAAACTGCCAGGTTTTTGCAGCTCTGCCTCTGCGACTGTGACCACGGCACCGCTGGCAAGCTCATTGTGGGCAACTTGGCAGCGGCAGGCAGTTTCTGGCAGGTGAACAAAACTCTTGTGGTTGGCAGGCCTCTATCAAGACTGTGGAAGTGGAGGATATAAAAAGAAGACTGTTTTCGGATCGACCGGAGGCAGGGGGGCTACGCTTGCAGATGAGCTGCCGGCCGCCCGGCGGTGCGGGAGAGCTGCTTACCCGAGGGGTTGTCGGAGGATGCCTGGCGGGAGCGGGCTGAGACATCTGCTCTTCACAGAGCCAGGAGGAGGTCATCAAGGGTTATTACTAATAAAAAAAAAAAAAAAAAAAAAGAAAGAAGACTGACTTGGCTCTTCCAAAGTAGCTGATGTGCCAGGAAACTAGTTATGAAAGTACTCTTCATTTTATGTACGGCTCGGCAACAAAACCTTTTACTTTAATCCTCTCATTTCAAAGCGCCTGGGGTAAGAAACAAGCTCTCCTGAGAAAAGCTTCAGTTTAATCAGATTTTATGGCAGCTCCATCGGGTATTTAGGTCTGGTTAATTTCTAATAAGGTGAGAAAATTTCCAGCGACACCTGGATTCTCTTTTTCCTCCCGCAGGCACACTGTGCCCAGTCTGTGCTCTCATCGTAAAAGTTTAGAGCAGGTTGAAAAAAAATCGCCTGCAGACTTGTGGGGGAGGAGGCAGTCAATCTCTGGTTGAAAAAAAAATTATTAATGGCAGCTTTTCCCCCAGCTGAACTCTGAATCAGTTAGTGGTAGTCCCCATCCTCAGCTGGCTCAAGAACCTCTCCTGAACACTTCAATGCTCTCATTTCCCCATACGAAGGATATATCATTGCCTCTACATCATTTCTCCGATGGACGTTATAGGAAAGGCTTGAGTTTTCACCACTGAGTAAAGCAGACCACTATTAGGATTCTGGATACATCCAGCATCCCAGTCTTTTTTCATCTGCTGTCCTTTTTTACCAAGTGAGGCACTCAGGTTATTCTAGATGTGAAAAGAAACAGAGAGGGGCATGACTTTGATTTCAGCCTATTTGTTAACACAAAGTTAATGAATAACACAAAGTCCCACTTTGGTGGAGAAATCATCAAATTTTCCTCCTAGCTATGCTAACCCCTTCTAGCCAGCACCCCGGCCCCTATCAGGAGGCCTGTTCTTTGGTTCACAAAAGCTTGTTCAACCTCCATCAAACTCCTTTTCATATACTCATCTGCATACACTTACAAATCCTATCCCCTGAGCAATATTTAGCTAAAAAGGGTCTACCCAAGGCATTAGATTCCTCAACATTTGCCTTAACTAAGCCCCATCATGTGGACCAAAACCAGTTTGCCCAGTAAACTCTGGATAACAGTCAGAGTCAGCAAGGTATTCAACCTGTAACACCTATCTGAAGACAAGAGGTCTAAGCTCTCCTCTGAACTTCCCTGTTAATGAGCACATGCATCAAGAGGCAGAGCGGTGGCCCACGCTACCTGCCAGACTGATTGCTGCTGCTAATGAACAGTCCTGATTAAAAGCTGTTCTTTTCTGTCCCTAATAGCATTCAGAAGGAAGTTCCTCTAGTAAATTAAATCTTGAAGACAATGATCGTTAGAAGGTGGAGGTTGTTAAAGTATATCGGAAAGCTGCTAAAATTGGGGTAGAGTTGAAAGTACTTTTAATTAATTTAGGGTCAAATAGTCCCTGGGATGTCAAAGTGATCTGTCACTATCCCCCTCCAAATTAGACCTGCAAGAAACAGGTGAGAGAGGCGCCAGTATTTATCAGATAACAAGTAGCAGGAGGTAATTAGCTGCTCTACTTCTAAAGGAGAGGCAGGGGAGAGCAGCACCGGCGTGCAGGAGGTGTGTGAGCACTGACAGCTGGGCTGCCTCTGCTCTGGTTACCACGGGCCTCTTGCTTCAAAGCCTGTGAGATAACGTTCAGGGTGCCAGGAGGCTCCCAGGGGCTGGCTGGGGCTTGCAGCACTCACCAGTGCTGCACTGAGACAGCAGATGACACTTGTAAAGCTGCAGATGTGATGCTAGCTGTGGGTACAGTGTAGGTCTAAGAAATGTGGACAGCAGTACCAGGGAGTTGTTCAAAGCTTTAGGAAACGGCTGGCATGGGAGATACCACTATGGAGGTGAAAACCATCAGGGAAACAGGAGAGAGCTGCAGGAGAAGACCATTCCTGCCCCAGACCGCCCAGGGTGAATTCTTCACACCGGAGTTGATGTAACTGCACCTTTCCAAGGTCACCGCTGCCTCAAAGGTGGTGCCGACCTGCTGCCCGTAAGTGCTGATTTGGCTGAGCTTTTCCCCATAGGAAAAAGCTCCATGGGGAAAGAGCAAGGGAGACTTTGAGAGAGACAGGAGAGGAACAGCTGAGAGCTGCTGGTTAGCAGGGACCGGGAGGCTTCAGTGCCAGGGTCAGCCCAAGGAATGTGACAAAACCAGAAGAGGGACCATTTGTGAGGCTTTGTGTCAAAGGTGGGTTGAGGTGCTGTGGCAGCATGACATGAGGGTTTCTGCACGCCAAAGCACGTGGGTGAGAAAGGACCTGTTGTTTGCAAGGGACCTAGGTGAAGGGGGTGTTTCATGAGCTCCATGGCTGTGCAAAGGAGAGAAAATGGAAAAGTAGGAACTAAAACTGACCTTTCAGTCCTCAATATAGCCAACACAATGTCCATCTTCTCCGTGCTGGTACAAGGGGTGAGATGAGTTGGTACAGACTTCAGAAAATAAGCCCCTCATCTGTCATATATGTCATATATGATGATTACCTGAGCAAAGGTGATTAAAATGCTTAGATCTTTAAAGATTTGAAGAAATCAGCTAATCTTGTATTGCAAAATAGCCTCTGGGTTACACTGGAAGAGGGGGGGAGCCTGCCTGAGTTGTTGGCACAGCGTTATGTTAAGGAATAAAAAAATGGTAACATCTGTCCCACTGCCCAGATCGATCTATCTGGTTTTACAGAACAGAGGAAATTCACTTGCCTTGCAGTAATTATTTGGATATGTTAATAAGTTCTGGTTAGATAATTGCAGGAAGCATCTGAGACCTTAAGAACTGCATCTATAAAACCAGATGCTTAGTTAATGAGGTCGTCGAGAAACCCAGCTAACAGTAATTAAACAGATAACAAGTTTAAGAGCACCAATTACTAATTTCTTTCCTTAGCGAATTATTACTAAATTAGAAATTGCCATTGCTTTGCTCTGTGGATATTTTTTAACTCAAATTGCAAACCATGGTGTGAAAAAAACAGCTTACAAAGCCTTTGCTTGTCTCAGTTTTCGGTGTGGATGCAAAGCAGGGAAAGGGGAGAGGACAAGTAAACAGCACTGAATATGGGGTAGAGTGATGCGTACCTGGACACAGAGTGTGTGGAGAAGACCAAATAAGAAACTGCAGGAAAATAGTGGTGGAACACATAAGTGTTCCCTATGGGAATCACCAGTGGCTGACAACAAATGCATCCTTAACAGGTAAAGGTGGTGACACAAGGAGAGAAGTCAGAGACTCCTCTGAGGCAGGAGCAGCAGAGAGAACTATGCAAGACACAGCGGGGCACTTGCTCGGTGTTAGGGTTTCAACTCCCTGCCCCAATATACGCATTTCCCACATCACCTCAGACAACTCACAGTCCTTCTCTGACTGAGAGAGCAGCTGTGGAAAGGGGACATGGTCCCTTCCCAGTTCAGCAGGTGGTACAGTGTTTTTGGGATGCCCACATACCTTGGTAAAGCAGGAGGTTGGGCATGGGAGAGGAGGAATATAAACAATCTGATTTAAATTCAAAATAAATTAACATTACAAGAATGAAGAACAGCATTAACACTGTTCCATATTGACAGATCAAAGCAAAACCCAGGAAACACTATTTTTACCTTTTTCATTAATTCTTTCCCATTGGGGTAATATATCAGTTAAAAGCCATTGGTTGGTTCCCAGTGCCGACAGAGAATATTGTCATGGACGTTCTAACTTGTGTAAATTACATATTGCTGAGCTTATTTTGTTTGCCAAAACTTCAGTGCCCATGCTGTTTAATACCCCTAATCCTATTCCTAGGGCGCCAGTCACACCTCCTCTTGATTGTTTTGGAGAGGTGAGGGCTCACCAGTGCAACCATGCCAGAGATCCTGTGTAAGATGTGTTCAGGAAGGGTGAGCAGGTAGTTTGATTGTGGAGATATTAACCTGCATTGATAGTTCTATTCACTGGAGGGACCATGATGTATTAAACAATATCTGGTTTTGACCTGTATTTTTGATCACGTACAGCCCCATTTCAAAAATTTGGGGGGATAGAGTTTTCTTGTCCTTTATAATTGCAGTGGATGTTAAGTGAGGAGTGGTAGATGTTGTTACACTAGGCTCAATAATGTCTATTTTAAATCTAAATTATAGTTATACGCTATGGCGAGCACAAATGCAAACTACAAAACCAGGTTGTACTAAGGCAAAATTGTATCAACAGTTCAAATTTTTTTTCAGGGGCACAAAGTTTTGTACCCCATTGTGTTGTTGGCTTTGATGTAATGTTGTACACAGAAATTTCATATGCCTTTTCATGAGTAGACCTATTCATTGATCAACCAGCACCCTGTTTTAATTTCTTCCCTTGCTGTTCCCCAAGGTAGGGAAACTTTACCATAAAATTGTACCAGCTCCACTCATTCTCTAAGTGTACTTCAGTTCCGAGCATGACCACGGTCGAAAGATTTAGATTTCCCTTACAAGAGAATGTTCTCATGGTCCCAGTATATTTAATATGAGCTTGAGACCATGGCGACTCTAGGGTCACATTAGTAAGACTCCTTAGTAAAACTGGGGGAGTATTCAAAGTAGGCACTGATGCTGTTGTGATAGGTTTAGTGATTCTGAAAGATACCGTTCCTAGTATTACATTGCATCCCTCTAGAGTGTTCCATATATATAATATATTAATATCATCATGTCCTTTCACTATGTCATCTATTGAACAGTGACTCACGTTATAGCATTTTCTATATGGCATGTAAGAGTTACTGTAAATTATCATAATATATATCTGTCATTAACAGGTGGTCGTGTTTTACAGGTCATGTTTATATTATTGTCTGTTAATAACAAAACAGGTGGCTTATTTGTATTGAGATAATTGTGGCTGATTCTTTGATTGATGAGTAAATTAAGACAGGTGGGTGTTCTTGGGGAAGCAAGTATTGTTAAAATCTTCAAAAGCAGTAGGATGATGTATCTTGCTTTGATCCTGGAGGAAGATGCTAAACAAAAAGGTAAAACAGACTGGTCTTGGTGGGGTTTTCCAGACAGGTTACCCCATTAGAAAGAAGGAAAAGTCTACCATGTACTAATTTGCACCACTGCTATCAGGGTGATAGCTTTCCAGGCAAGTGAGCCACGAGGTTTAGTTAGAGTTACTGGCACAGCACCAGCGGATCACAGGCTGTCCTTGCTGTAATGCTGTTGGATATTCCCTTTTCCCAGAAGGTGGAGTGCTAAGCTTGGTTCTTGCAAAGAATGCTCAACTCATAGGGCTCTCAGTAGGCCCATACAAATTATTCAATTGATGAAGTACTTTGGAAAGCCCAGTGTCCGGTCACTGGGCCTCATGTGGCTTAAGGGTCTTTTTCAATAGCCCATTAGATCTTTCTACCACCCCATTTGATTGTGGATAATAGGGGGTATGAAATACCCATCGAATTTCGTCCTGCTTTGCCCACTCTTGCACTTCCAAACACGAGGGAAGTAAGCCATTGTCACTTTGGATGACATCAGGAGTAGGTAGACTTGAGAACCAAGGTGGTAGCCCTCATACAGTATTTCATCTATCGGCCTTTTGGCACTTAGTCACCATAAGCAAGCCAGAGACTACTTCCACTCCTGTGAGGATACATTTATATCCCACAGAGAGTTTGAGGGGTCCAGTACAATCAATTTGCCATGTAGATTGTCAAGTTTTCCTTTCATTGATGCGTAGAGATAATGCTTTAGCAGGGTGATCTCTTTGCAATTTCAATTTACATTGGGGGCCTTCTGTAAGGATGGCTTCATATGTCTTTCTGTTTAGAGGCCAACCTAGGTTTTGGGCTGCAAAATAAAGTGGTTCTCAGCCTGTGTGGTCTACTTTTTGATGTGAACATTCCCCCAGTCAGTGACATTTGGGATCTGGCATATCTTCTGTTTTCATTTCCCTAATTCTGGCTAATTCATCTGCTTGTTGGTTACAGTTTGTGGCTGGTTTATTGTCCTTGGGGTGAGTTTTTACCCATCCCATCTTGAATGTCATTTTTCTGGCTTGTTCAGTAATAGTTGCCAATCCTCGGTTCTTCAAACTGGGGACCTATTTACTACCCAGTTTAGGGCTTCTCATTGATAAAGTCATTGGGTGGTACCTGCCCGTATCGCATAGGAGTTGACATAACTTTTTTTATAACCAGATAACTTTTGTTCCATTTTGTGCTGCTAGAACAACTGCCCTTAATTCTCTTACTGGTGCACTACTTTCACCTTCTTCTACTACTGGTTTGCTGGTGGTAATTTCTAATGAGGCAGCTTTATACTGCCCATTTGCCATTTACCCTCTTTGCTGAGGATTCAGTAAACCAAATGCCCTCAGTTGGCATTTCCTCGGTGAGAGGAGGTGCATCTAGAATCAGTGAAGTTTTAACTGGATGTTTTAGTGCTAGTGGGTCAGTGTTTAGAGGCATTTGTAGCTTGGAAGTTTTTGGATGTCCTTCAGTCAATTGCATTTCATCTACTGCTCCCCCAGGTAGGCATACCGTTTTCTGGTGGTGGCTTTTTATGCAGTTCGTTCTTGGGGACCAGTTTCTTTCAGGACTGTTTCTAGCAAGTTAAATGGCCCTCTAGTCTGAACAGGTTGTCCTTGGTGTCTTTTTTCAAACTGTTTAAATGTTTGGACTAAAGACAAAAGTCCCCATTCCCATTTGGAGTATCTCTGTTCTGTCTCTTTAAATGTAGCCAAGCTGAATAATAAAGGCCTCTTTGGTGTGTCAGGGACAGTTTGGAATAAAGTGCAATAAGTACCATGTTCTGCAAAACCCGATTCTGCTGTAATAGGATCATGGAGGTGAATTTGCCCCAGTGATTCATATGTTTTTAATTCCTGTATTAAGGTTTTCACTGCCTCTTCGTGTTCTGGATCCCATTTCCAAGGTCTTCCCTTCAGCAAAAGTAAGAGCAGTGGGGTGAGCAATGATGAAATCCAGATATATGCTTCTTCCAGTACCATAAAGTACCTATGAGCTGTTGTAAATCTTTCCTAGATTGAGGTAGGAATTGTTCTATTTCATTTAGGGTCACCGATGGAATTGCTGCACTACCTGCAATCCACCAAGTGCATATGAATTTTACTTTTGTACTTATAATAGAATCATAGAATGGTTAGAGTTTGAAGGGACCTTAAAGATCATCTAGTTCCAA
>JAOXJM010000001.1:117585379-117603450 GCA_026413425.1 Tringa solitaria | reverse complement strand
TGCAGTCCTGAGTGATGTGCTCTGGGCAATCCTGCTTTGGCAGGGGAGTTGGACTGGGAGATCCCTAGAGATCTCCCTTGCAACTCTGACAATTCCGTGAGATTCCCAGGAGAAAAGCTCCAGCCGGCTGTAGCAGCCTCTGCCCCGTGCTACAGCTCCTGGAGGTGGAAGGCAAGCAGAGGAGAGGCGAGAGGCAGCAGGATGAGCACAAGGCTCAGCCCCGGGTAAATCACCGGAGGCATTTGTGAGAGGGGGGCAAGTACCACCACACGAATCCCACGGTTATCACCTCCAGCAAAGCTGGACACCTCAACTGGGGAAAGAGAAACATCGCCAAGGGAAAAAAAAAAACATACCACATACCACAACCAAACACATTTAGGAAAGGAAATGTATTTTATTGAAAAAAAAGAATTACATTTCACTTACACACCATGAAAATACTGAGTTGTGTGTTATTTTCATTAGAAGAGGTTAAGACTTTCACAAGAAAACCACATTCTTTATTACAGCGTTACTCCACGAGATGAGGCTCTGGTGGCATCTGCACTGGGCGTTTTCACTAAACGGTAGAGCAGGACTAAATGTGCTTTGGGCAAAAACCCTAAATATTGGCCTCTTCCAGACGCTATCCCCGTTGAAGATATGGCACTCATTTGGTCAATATTGATTTCTGAATTGGAGACAAATCTCAGATTTTCTCTACTCACTTAGACCTTAGGCAAATTCACAGCTATTCCCCCCCCCCCTCCATTTTTAACAATCTTGATCTGCATTTCCCATTCAGCCAGCTAAAAGCGTATTAAAACGGCATATACGCCATCACCCTCCCGTCCTCCAGAATGAAAACAAAAGTGAAAGGGATACGTTGCACTAACAATCTCTACCAGCAAAGGACAAGATCACTGGAGGGTCTTAGATTCTCCAGCGTTTCTTTCCGTCGTCACATCCCCAGCAACGAGCCCTGCAGTTTTCTTCCCCAACAAGGCACGTATTCACGCATATTGGGCACGTGAATACCTGTGCTAATTGCAGGCCAGGGCACAGGAGTACCTGTCTGCCCGGGGTGTATCCCGATGCCATCTGTCACAGGTACATGACAAACGTATCAGGAGAAGCGTGCTGTGCTCCAAGCCAGCTGGGACAGGCGGCATCACATCGCTCGGCAAGGCACCTTCTGAAAATCCCTTATGAACCTTTGGTCTGGTAAAATTTAAAAATCTATAGGCAAAAATAAATACTAAAGCCTCTTAAATTCCCATGTGGCTTCCCTTATTTATTTACGGGATTTTTTTCCCTACTTAAAGGGGACAGGAAGGGATAGAGCAAGAGCTGGACAATTCCAACACCACGCAAGTGCTGTGAAAGCAGACTGGAAACTTTCTCCACCTGGATCTTCCTACTGTGTTCCCCAGAGAACTGCTTTATTCTATGGTATTTTCTACTCATGTCAGGCACAAGCATCACATAGGTCATCGAGAACAGTCACACAAAATCTTTCTATAATATTTTTGCAATAGAGGGAATGGGGCCAGACTGAGAACACCAAACTCAAACGACTAAATCTGCTCTTTTTTCAAGTACTCAGCTGACTTCTTCACCACTAATCGTGCCGCTTTACAATTAGGTTCTCCTTACCCAGCACCTCACTGCCAGGAAGAGAGGCAACCCCATTCTCCCCCATTTTGTCCAGCTGCATCTTCCCAACCCCTCCCTAGCAGCGGCACCAGCGCTCATCCGTTCCCAGGATGAGAAGGCTGAGGGAACTAAAGGAGATGAAAACATCAGGGGTTTTGGCTGGATAAATTCCCCACTGGTTTTAGCTCCTTCACTTCACTCGTTATGGGGAGAGGCAAGTACCAGGGCCAGCACAAGTGATGGGAGAGGAAGGTTTAGGGCACAGCTTTATGGTGTAGCTGAGCTGGACAAGTTGGATCTATTATAGCAGCTGATGATTCTCTACCTTTCTTTTCCAAAGAACAAAAGCCTAGCCTAAATCATCTGAATAATTCACTTTTAGAGCCTCTTATTCTCCATGGCCTATAGATGAAGCCTAGGGAAATTACGTGGCCAAATTAGGTTCCTAAATCGGGGAGGAGAACGAATCCCCTGCTGCCTCCCACCCCAGCCAGAAGAGCAGGGTGCTGTTCACGGCGCGCTTTAAAGCGCAGAGTCGTGCTAAACCTGGCACAGCACTTCAGAACGAACAGCCCAACAACTTCACACAGCCCTCGTCTCCCACGGGCTCAGAGAAACTCCTCCGCTTTTCCCCCACGGGAAGGTGCGGGCAAAACAGTCGCTCCGCCGCCGCCGCGGCTGTATTGCACCCACGGATTCCCAGGGGAGGAGAAGCCAAGCACAGCCAAGCGTGGAACACAGAGCCGTTCCTCTCTCCTTGACAATGCATTCTTCATCTCGGCGATATTTTTCTTGCTAACTCAGCAAAGCAGAAGTACTTCTCTTTTAGCGTATCCAAAACTCAGGAACTCTTGAGAGGAAAAACTCCTGATAAAATTCTCCTCTGGTTCTTGCAGCAGTGATTTATTCAGGAGTGCGTGGCGAGGATGCTGCCGTGCTTCTTAAAAGAGACATTATTAAATGATGCTTAGTTTTTCCAGACCACCACCTCTTGAGGCAGGAGCACAACATTCAGCAGAGGGCCGCACTCCAAAACCTGATTTATGGGGCAGACCCTTGCACTTTCTAGAGAGCCCCTAAATGATGACCAAAAAAATATACGGATGGATAAGCTTTAGCGCCAGTCTCTGAGCCGTAAGAAACAAAAAAACTCAAGTAAGCATAACAAGATGAAAAAATCATGCTCTGATTTTCAAGCGTGCTAACAGCTTGCCTTCTGACTGAATGGGATTTTGTTGGGAACTCAACTCTTCCGAAAGCTAATATATTTATGAATTTAAATTCAGATCAGCCTACTAAAATTCTAGACATTACTACAACTGACAAACCACAGGGGAAAAAACATCTTTCCTTTCTGCCATTTAACCTACTCGCCTACCCCTTGCACCCATTCAGCACGAGCTATGAAGTTAGCTCGGCCAGGTTCATAAAATGTGAACGAGCTACTTTCGTTCCAGCGTCTCGGCTTCTCTGTTTATATATTGCTACACTAAGCACTTGTAAGAACCCTCCGCCTTATTTAATTAAATAAACCAATCCCTCACCTAGTTTTAACCTGCCCTAGATATATTTGATATTTTACGCTAACGCAAAAATCTAAATTTCAGTCTTCTGCCACGACTCACCTGGTTCTATAATGGAGAAGGTAGCAATATTTAGGGTTTTCTTTTTAAACAATGGTATCTACCATCCTATTGCCTCTCTCTACAATCAAGCGTACAAGCCTTTACTGCAGGAAGAATACAACTCGTAACTGCCAACCAGAAAAATACACAAACACTACAAAAGCCTACAATTTCATTAGAAATCAAATAATTTGCTATTACACAGAACTTCATTGTTTTCCGGGCATAAAAGTCATTGAATTACTACATACGCCTCAAGGACAATCATTAAGATGTGTAAACATATAACAGGTCCACCTACTCAGTACAAAGCACCACACACACTTGAAGTACATAGAAAGTTTGCTCATAAATATTTCTTTGTTTAACAATTCAGCACTAAAAAAATATTACTTAAAAAGGCATCTTTTTATTAAGTTATTCAGTTTGTCCAGGGCTGGTGGGGTTGTACTATCCCTACTATATTACAGCCACCTGACTCTCTTGCCAAACCATTTGACTTTTCTGGAAGAAAAGGCTATGTGTGGTGGCTGGAAACCAAAGCTTCAGCACAATCTATAAAAATATAATTCTTTAAGACCTTCCGCTCACATCCCGAAGGCCTACACAGCCAGCCCCCAAATTCTGTTTCCCACCCCCACCACATTGCAAATAAAGCTTCAACGTACATACGCACACACACACACGAGAGTACACATATTACACTCTTCTACACACAGATTTTCTTTTTTTTTTTTCCTAAACAGCAATGCAACCACAAGGGCAATAGGTAAGTGTGAGTACAGTGATAACATATGGCACAGCCTTCTCATATTGCTGGTTTTCTCTGTCTGAATCGTGTGCTGCCTTATTCACTGCTCTGCAAATGGTGGATTTATTACTGTTATTTGCACTGTGGAGGCACTAAGTCAGGAACATGTGCTTACTTAGGACCACATTTGGGAGCATCCCATTTGCCTTGAGGGCCATTGCTGCCGGAGCAGTAAAAGGACCAAACTGGTGGCTGGTGGCGCTGGGGCTGTCACCTGGCCCTGGTTTCCTGGGGACACAGATGAGAGTTTTCCTAGACTGCTGAAAGCAAAACAGCATTCTTCCCTTCTGGAAAATGTGAGAACTAGTTTGGGATTTCCTGAAAAAGTGTGCTGACAAGCGCAGCTCCCTTGCATTTCACATTCAACACCTTTTGCCGGGCACTTAGGGCACACTCCTCCAGTTTCTGATTGAACTTTGTGGTTTTACCTCAGATCTGCTCCTGCATGCACGTATAAACTTGCGGTTTTACTCATTTATTTAAAAGAGAAGAGCTATTTTTGGGGCTGTGATTGAGCATCTCAAAGCTTAGTTTTCAGGGCTGATGAGTGTCTTTAATGGACATGTTTTAGAAAGCTACAAAAAACTTCAGCAATAGGGTCTCACTTACCAGAAGCAAATGTCTTTCACAAAGAAGAGCTCTCTGAATAATCTTATCCTGTGCTTCTAACAGGAGTTGAAGGCCTAGTCCATGAACCAGTAAGGCTGCAACGGGATGTAGAAGAAGGGATTGCGTTTCCATTTATGAGGAAATATTTTGGTTTCAGAGTGGCCAAAATTTGTAACACTTACGTCTCAGCGTCTAAAAGTACTCTTTAAATAGGCAAAGACCTTTACTCAGAAGAGGAGGTTTTCCTTAGTATAAAATACAAGCCAAACTTCTCTGGTGGGCATGAGCATAATGACATAGCACCTTCTCCAATAACCAGTGCTCTCATTAAACTGGATACCTGCTCTCTTCCTCTCCCACGCTGCCATAGCAGAGATGCTGTAGAGTGCTCGCAGAAGCACTTGTTCTGAGATGCAGGAACGATTGTTTCCTACTGTATAGCCTTGGACGCTCTAACCTGAGCAGTAAGATAAAAGCTGCTCTGTGAAGGGGAGGGCAGCTAAACGCTGCACAAGAAAGAGACCTCAAAATGAGTTGCGGTTCTTATTCCAAGCTCCTCTTCTCACCATGTAGGCAAGAATAAAGAGCACAACACAGAGAGGTCCTACACATACAAGTAAGAGGCGTACAAGGGCACTGGTGCAAGATGACAGCAGTTGACTTCCCATGAAACTTTTTTTTTTTTAAATAAAAATATAAGACAATAAGAATGTTACTCATGTCCACATGTCTGCTGTCTTACACTGAGATGATGACCGCACAAATGTGTGCTCTTCCATTAACTACCTTTTCTCTCTACTAGGATATAACTAAGGAAACCTTTAATTACATCCACCTTATTCAGCAAGACTATCAAACTCTTCTTGTTATCTTCAATTCTGAAATGATTAACATATTCAAAAATAGGATCTAACAATCTGTGTGTGCACAGTATATTAAATGTAGATACTTTTATTACAATCTTCCTTGCCACATATTTGAAAATAAAATAAATCAATACAATCACCATAACAGTCTCAGACAACAAATTAACACCATCCAATCAAGACACAGTTAAGAAACTCAGAAAGGCAGTATGAGTAGCTGGAAACCCTTGGTCCTCTGATTGTTTTGGATAACACATTGATTATAGATTTCTTCCACATGATAAAAAAATCAGCAAACAAACATTAACGTTAACAATTAATACCGCAGATTTCTTAAATGTTGTATATTGAGTGTGAACAGCATTGATTTTAGCACAATGTCTTTACTCACGTCTCCCAAAGAGGTACCTGGGAATTTTAAGCATGTAGAGACTAATCCGGGCCCAGAATAGAGTAGATCGTTTGTAAACAACTTCTGGTGTCTCCTGCACGATGGCTTCGCAAATGAGTGGGCCTGCAGTAATCAAAATGGCTGACCACATACACTGCCAAGTCCATTCCAGAAAACAGGGATCTACCACAAGTTACTTCCACTAAGCGAAAAGAACAGAAGGCTGGGGAAGTCGAGGGGACACAACCACCACAAAGCATCCCCTGCTCCCACGCGTACACGGACATCAGCGTTAGAAGCATCCTCTGCTGCCAACGTCACCCGCGCACAGCGGTGAAGTCAACAGTCCCTAACTGGGGGATGCTGGACTGGGTTGAAGACGCTTTTCATGCTGTTAGGACGGTCAAGGAAGATTATCCATTTAGTTATCGACTCCGCTCTCCGGGCTAAAGTGCTTGACCTTCTGTCATCAATTGGGATCTAAACTAATTTAAGCTAACCATTTTTCTTTTCCTAAAGATCTGCAAGTGGATCAGATAACCCTGATAAGTCCCCCCCCTGCCCCCAAGCCCTTAAATAAATATTTAGTGGGCAGCTCTCTAATACTGAAATACTTCCCAGCTGCACCAGAAAGACAGTAGGAACTCCAAAAGAGATACAGATGTTATATGCAGGAGGAGAGGAAGGAATAAAAGACTGGACAGGACTGTGCTGAGTCTTTGAATTTTGTTCTGCAAACATTATGAACAAGCGCTGTGTAACTCTGAACAAACAAAAATGCATCCAAGTATTAAGTATGCATACCTTGACATTTAAAAATGTCTGTTAGCCTGTTGTGACTACAAAACGTTAGCTACAGAACATATTTACAGATAATTTCTGCTGTTTGTTCCTGGCAAGAGAAATTAAGCCCAATTCTTCACTGAAGACATAAACCTGACCTAATTTACATCAGATCAGTGGGAGTTTAAAGCAGGTATTACATGAGCAACTCCCAGGGACAGAAGCAGAAGCAGCCCGTTGCTACAGAATCCAGCCACTGCAAAATATCAACTTTTGCAAACTGAGCACATTAGTTTTTGTTTTGTTTTGTTTTTTTTTTAAACATGGATATGTCACAGACTAAGGAAGGTGTGAACTACTGAACTGATCCATTCTTTGAAGCAGTGGGAAAAAATCACACCTAATGGGTATAAGCTGCTCCAATAAACATATCACTTTCTCTTTTATGGCAAGATCACAGTTCTTATGGTTTTCAAATAAAACCTTGTTTGCAAGGTGGCTTTAAGTTTCCTAAATGCCAGGCTTCTTTATTTCAGAGAAAAACAGCCCTTGCCTTTCTCTCAATTACCTTGCGAAATTCTTTTCTTTTTTTTTTTAGTGGCAAAAAACCTGCACTGTCACTAAAAGGGCATTTCTGCAGTACATGCTTAAAACAGGTAGAGCTTCTTCGACAGCAAACTTTGACGGTGCACACTTATTGCTGCTTTTTAAAAAAAAATAATTAAAAGGCCAATTCTGACCTTCTCTCTCCTGTTGATCCCCTGATGTGAAGAACTGAAAGAGAACCTCAATTTTGCACTGCACTAGTACAGGGACGGCCACCATATGACCCTTTGGCCCCACACAGATCCCCAGCCAGGCCATAAGGCCATGTTATGTGACTGGCAGTGAAGCCACTGCTGGTCCAGGGTGCTGGGCAATCCACAGCCCTGGCTATAGGAGACAGTGCACCACGAGCCACTTCCAGACCCAGCAGAGATCTGTGCTGGAGCCATGGGAGCGTAGAAACCAAATGTCATTTACTGCATGTGAACTGCTCCTGGGATTCATCTAATTCTTGGCAATTTGAAGGACATGGTAGAGGTCTCAAAGCTTTGCCATCTGAAGAATTTTTTTATGTGACCCATACAAAGCTACAAAAGCGGATACAGCTGGGTGAGGGTGTCAGGCATAATGCTGCAAAGTCGACCATGGTATGTAAAGGCAGGGAAGTTCAGTATGTTGATCCCTTCTTTCCAAGGGGACGGTAGGGATTATACGCTTCCATGTGAAATAGTCTAATTTTAAAAGATAAATAAACTTATGTTTGGAATATGGCATGCAAGACTTCTTTAATCAATGCTAGAAACAGTTTAAATCCTTTTGTGTTCAACTGTTGAAATGCATCACCAGCTACAGTATTTAAACATGTTTGAGATAGTTGCTTTCAGCAAACAAGGTAATTGTATTCCTGGCACAACTGCCCAAGCAAAAAGCAGCTTATCTAGAAAGGGGGCAAATTATTAATATTGAGCTATTTCCTAGGCTATCCAGAAGTTTGTGTCTCAGGAAGAAAAAAATAAATATATATATTTGCATCAATTTAAAAATACAGTGCTGTGAAGAAAGGCAATTTGGTTTACTTCCCAGCATCACGTAACGGCTGAGATTGGAAGGGACCTCTGGAGATCATCTAGTCCAACACCACTGTGCAAGCAGGGTCACGTACAGCAGGTTGCTCAGGGCCATGTTTTGGTCAGGTTTTGAGTATCTCCAAGGATGGAGACTCCACAACCTCTCTGGGTAACCTGTGGCAGTGTTCAATCACCCTCACAGTGAATTATGTATTTTTAATGTTTAAATGGAATTTCTTGTATTTTAGTTTTCACCCCTTGTCTTTTATCCCTTCACTGGGCACCATGGAGATGAGCCTGGTTTCTTCTTCACTGCTTTGCATCAGGTATTTATAGACACTGTTGAGATAGTTCATGTCTTTTTACATGTTGGATATCAGCAATGAGCTCATCTCTGTTACTGACTGCTAATTTTAGCAAATGTTCACATCACCAAAATTATTATTGCTAGCAAGTTATTTCACGGCAGTGGTTACTAGAAACTGTGGCAGAAGAGTCACATTTTCTAGGTCGTTTCTGGGGGGTTTTCCCCTTGAAATTTTCAAGTCGTATGCATTTTTTTTTTTCATTTTTAATGCCAAATGCATGAAAGGAAATAAATTATTAGTTGTTGAAAGTGAAAGCCTGAAGTTTACCTCTTACATTTACTGCAAAATCTGTTCATCTCTTACGTTTCATTTGCTTCAGAGACACTGAAAATGAGGGATTTCAAAAATGTATTAATTATGAGATCTTAACTCTATGAAACAAATCTATTCAGCTAAAAAAATCGCTTTAGGGATAAATTACTCTTCTGCTAGGTGAAACCAATTAACTTTTACAATAGCAGAAAATCCACAAAAATGGTGGATTATGAAGTGAAGACTTCAGTGGCTAAAGCAATCTCCAAACCACCTCTTCTGGGGACTCCCAAGCTATGCAAGCAACCTGATCAGTCAGACGGGTGTGATGAGGAAGGTGCAGGAAAGGTATCGGGGAGATACCCAAGAGTGAGGTTTCCTGAGCATGCTCAGGTGAACAAGAAAAATTTAGCCCTTTCCTCTAATGCAAATTTTCTTGATGACACTGCAAGCAGAAATGCAATTTTAATCTCCCTATACATTCTCAGACAAATAAAGCTTATCAACTGAATTTGGATTTAACACCACACTAGATCTCATCTTGGGAGAAGCAAGAATCTCAGTCCCATACAGAAATCATACTGACAGGTACTGACAACTTGCACTACTGTGCATCTGCCCTACTGGTATAGCATGTGGCTGTGATGTATATGGTGCTGAAATGAAGAATCCCATTTTGAAACCTTATGAAGCAGAATTTTGAAATAAAGGTGCAGTAAAAATAATGCGTTCCTGTCATCTCTAATCAGCATAGGATGCAGAGACTTAAATTATGAACAAATTAATTTTGTGTGTTTCACTACATTGGGTAAACATATGTAACTTACTGAACCAAAAATATGACTTTTACCACATTGCTTCATTGATAAGCTGCCAACTGTGCTCACTATTGCTAAGTGGAAGCGTCCTGTGTAGTTTGTGGATACATCCACCCATGAAGAACAAAACTAGGGTAGCCAGCTTTCAGGGTAAGAGCTGCTTTCTCTTTTGTCCTTAGTCAGAAACTAAACAAAGAACCAAACCTGGCCTCAGAGGTAGAACTACAAACTTCTAATCGATGCTACTGAAAAAAGATATTAATGAAGATGTTTCTGCAGCAGTTTTTGGGGAAGAAAAAAAAAATTTAAAAAAAATCACGTGGGCACCTACATTGAAATACATTTCATGTATTTCTAATGAAAGACATTAGAAATAAGCAGCCAGTACCTGCAAAGACCAAAACGATGCAACTGTTCACAGACAAGAAACAGGAGCAGTTACCAGTAACATGAATGACACCTCAAGGTCACTTCAGAGTACTTAAATGCCAAACATCTTCAAAGTACTCCTACACACAACCAGAACTTTGTGTGTAGTTTTAACCCTGCTTAGTTTCATAGCAGCTGAGATACTGAATACCAGAGCAGGTAACCGGGTATCTCCAGAAAAAGGGAGCATGGAGCCAGCTCCATTGGCACTAGATGCCATCTTGAAATATATTTTCCAGTCAGTCAAGCATTCCGTAAGCAAATTCACATCTAAAGTCTTTGGCAAGGCAGGAACATTGTACTCTCTTGCCCTGGGTAATTACACAGATTAAGTGAATTTGACAGCCATTTTGATACCTAGTAATATGCTTCAAAGCACACTAACCGTTTCGTTTTAAAACTGAGCAAGGCCAGCACATATGTTTGAGAGTGGATATCTGCCTATGCTGGGCACTATTTCATGAAAGTCAGGTTTCTGTCACAGATCTAAGGCAAATATTACAATTTACAGGAAAGAAATGAGGACATCAATACATTGTGCGTTATTGGAGATGTACAGCCTTTATAACACGGTGGCTTTCACTATGATCTCTGGGTTTTCTATGTCCTTTTTGCTTTGGACCATTCTCAGTTCCAGCTGGGCTGAGTTTGGTTTGTTTCCTTCTCCAGCTTGTGCTAAAAAGATGACATCACAATGTCATTAAAAACAGCAGTATAAAAAGAAACAAGTTATATTGTTCTGTTATCCCACTTTTTTTTTTTTACCCTCCTCCCCTCCCCAGTCTCCCTTGCTACCCCCTGTTAAAGGCTTCCAAGGGGGAAGATCCAGGACAGTGCTGTGATTTCCTATCACCCCTGTTCTGCACCTCTCTCCAGGAAGGAAACACAGTTCTGCTGTTATTTAGAAAGTGATGCAAATGTGCTCCGAGAACCCACAGATCCCATCTGCATCTCCTTAGGAATTGAAAGGCACGGGAACTCCAGTGGGAGAGAAGCTGAAATGAAATCACTCCTCATATGGCCAACACTGCAGACAGTTTATTTTTAGTTGATAAATGCACACTCAAAGGGAAAGTGAGTGAGCTACGCTTAAACCAGCGGCTCTCTCGCATGTCAAACTCAGGATTTCCTCAAGTTCCTCCACCACTGTTTTGCAAAGCAATCAAGCGCAGTCAGCATGACTGCAGTCCCACTACAAGCTGAACAGTGACATCTTCAGTCGGATGTTGTCAAAAATAGGCTTAGAGGACACAGGAACATGCACTGCCAAGACTACCAAGCTCTCATTCTGTAAATTCTCTGGCTGCTTCTGCACTGAGGACTACCTGTCGTCAGGAAACCCAAAAAGCTCTTTGAATGTTTTTTCTGACACAAATCCAGACAGAACAAGGGAACAAGGTTTGAATTAATTACCTTTTGCACTCTTAATGGTCCTTTGCAGAACATGTTGCATGGCTGACACAGTCTTTTCACATGCCACCTGCATTAACATAATATATTCAGGTTTCAGTAACATTTCAGCTGCCTAGTGGTTTTGAAATAACAATATCAAACTGCTATCAAGAGGCAAACATGACTGACAAGACACAAACAGGGTGACAACTATGTAATGCAGAGTTTGGGAAAAAAATTAGACTCTCTTAATTCTCCCAAAACAGGTATTATAAACCATATATATATGGTTTATATATATGTATATATATATATACCCATATTGAGGACTCTATTTGCTTACAGAGAAAAAAACAAAACCAAAATAGATCTGACAAATGATTTTCAGTGCTTATTATGAAGTTAGGGTAAAGAAAATATAATTGCAAACATGCATGCAGTCTCTCTCTCTTGAAAAGAGCACCTCATTTGGCAAAATCACAAAATCTGTGTAACTGAATGTGACCATCCAAACTTGTACAAGCTAAAATATTTCGGCTAAAGGGAAATTATGCTTTCTTTCCTCTGAGGTGAGGAAAAAAAGCCAAAGAAGAAGAGAGTCTTTAAATAACATCATAAATTAAAAATAATTAAAAAAAAAAAAAAAGAAGAAACATAGTCTGAACTTGCAGAGAGATGAATAGTTTCTCCCATACCTTCAAATTGTTTGGATGCTTATGTGTCCATGCCAAAAGCATAGCGGCAAACAAGTCTCCTGTTCCAACAAAGACAGCATCCACTTTAGGAGACTCCACTCGAATTCTTTGTGTCATCTTGGTACCATCTGCTTTAGCTACAACACAGACAGACGGTTAAGTAACAGACCCAGCAATTAATACAATTGCATTTACTATAATTTAAAAGTGATCACGAGATTTGAATTCCTTTGCTGTTTGGAACATAAAGATGCTATGGAGTATTGTAAATGTTGTACCTGCTCTTTTGAAAGGTGCGACCTTTCAAAACTTTGCCAAGTTGGGAGAGCATTTACAACATACACTGTAGATACTTCCCTGAAGAGGGAGCAGGTAGTTAGCACCTTCGTGTTCACGAAGGATTGAGCACCACCTATTTTCACTGAGGCACCAGCAGCAGCTTGCTCAGGAAATTGCCTATTTATGGAGTCTGCTGAGTCTTAGATGGGGCATCCCAAGCCATAATCTAGAGTAGCTCTGGGTTGCATGGAGGCACAAGAGCAGCTGTAGACATCAGCAGAAAATATCTCATCCATGTGCCATATTGTAACCACCACTGGAATGACCAGACTTATTCCAGGCCTGGCCTGTACTGAATGCTAAGACCCACTGACTCTTAGTGGAATCTCTTTGAAGACTGTTTTCATCTCTCAGTAGTCCAGAATGTCATGCCCACATTTAGATACCTTAAATGCACAAGGAAACGAGATCATGTGCTATCCCACATAAACATGTCCTTTTCTTCTAAGGTAAAACCATCTTGCAACAGTCCAAAAACACAGTCAATCTTGGTGACCATATAGAAGGGGATATAAAGAAGCAGCAGATGGACATATTAAAGCCTACCAGGGGAAGAACAATCTGCTAACAGGACAGTGTAACTTTGCATAAAAGTATTCAAAACAGTAGAAGTTCCTGTTTTATACCACTACTACTTGTCAGGACCACTACTAGAGGCTTTAACAGCCCTGATCAACCTCACTGAAGACATCCTCCACCCCTGCACCTTCTGCCCACTTGCCCAGCAGCGGCACAGAAGCTCAGACCAGAGCACAAGCATCTTTTGCCTGAGCTATGTTGCAGGTGTACCTGTGTGCAGCCCTGCTGTCCTGACTTACTGATTGGATTTTCCAGATCTGGAATCTTGGACCTGGCTTGTCAAACCCTTCTGTGATGATCACTGGACTGTCAATGGGACCTGTCTGCCATCCTCACCCCTGTTCTGCTCACCTTATTCAGACACTGTAGGCCTGTGCCCTGTTGGTGAGGGCATCACTCTCTGCCTGTGCTATGATCACACACAGCTCCCAGCTTGTCTTCCCTCATGGAGCAGCCCCATTCTTACTGCTCTCTGGCATTAATGTAGGAGAAGTTCACTTAGGTATCTCAGCTCCTTTCACACACTACATGTGGTCTTAAAAAAAGTAACTGAAAATACAGACCAGTATAAAAAAAAGCAGAGTTTAATAAAAGAGTTCATGACTTACTTTTTCTGTGGCTTCCCAAAGCAATTAGGTAGTCATTTCCTAGAGGTGCCTGTAGATCTGAGCTTGTGATCACCACAGTCTCTGGTCCCATGGCATGGAGCATATCCATTACCTTTTCATGTGCAAAAAGGCAGGAATCAGTGTTGATTAAACCTTACATCATTCATAGCGCCTATTTTTGACATCATTTGTAAAGAGAAAAAAAGAGTTTCTACTCAAATAATTCACTTCAATTAGGGGAATTAATCTGAAATAGGGGAATCAAAATATACGTATTTAAATGTACACACTTATTAAAATATACAAGCATCCCTGTACTGTCTTTGGATGCTCCTCTGAAAAGAGTATTCCATTTCAGGTGTGATCAGAATTTTTGTCTGCATCATGTTTTCAGAATATATTGTCAAAAGAATAAGAAAACAAATATACAGACACATACACCTGAGGTAGTGTCTTAAAACACTTGATAGAAAGCCGGTAACTTCAGGTTATGAAGTCTTATTTAGCTACTACTTTAAGAGCAAAAATGAAGTGCTACAGAGCTAAATCAGAGGCACAGGTGTGTCTGTCTCAATCTTCTGTTATCTAACCCCAAATTACACCTGTAAATTATGTACCTTTGCAGTTGTATTTCCACCCTGTGTGTTCCTCACAAACTCATTAATACTCTTCTTCTGACATCACAATTGATTGCTACAGAAGGGATTTTGATTTCACAGAAGAAGGAATGACTTCAAGAATGAGTTTAGCATATAACACAGATAAGATATTAATTGTCCTAGAAGAATTTAACCAAAAATCCTCTCAGGCTAGCTATGACTCATGAGCAGCTGAATGATAAGGATTTATTTCTGCCATTTTTTAATTCTCTATTGCTTTTCTTTCTTGCCTAAGCCTCCAAGTTTCTTCAACTGTCAGACCTCTTTGCACAGACATTGGCTGGGTTTTAAAGAAGCAGAAAATCCACCAGCATATGCTGGCATAATCAAACTGTGAAGCAACATTAAATTCAATTTCATCTATCAGTCACAATTCACCAAGAATCTAATCGCCAGTACTTCCAGTTGTAGGACTTAACGCCTTGTACATTAATATTACGTCATATTTATTTTTTTGTTAGAAGACTATACTATTGTCACTACTCTTGCTAGGGAAATGACAGCATGCCACCATGGAAATCAATGACAGAATTCCCTCCACCTCCAAAGGGCACGAATTCCAGCACAGATAATTACTCAGAGGGACAGACCTATATATGACATGCAGCTGGGGAGACAGACAGATTAAAGTATAATATCCTGTAAGCAACTATTTTAAAAATGTTTCCATTCATAATTCCATCTCTTTACAAGATATTTTTTAAAACCCATCACAAATTAAAGCTATCACATGAATCAGACAGACTGTCAGAAAACTACCTTGTAAAATTGTTTAGCAACATGCAACTTTACAGCTGAAATATGCAAACCTAAAACTAATGGATGCTCAGCTAACTGTGTTGTTCTCAAGACTGTGGTTGCACTGGAGAGGATGAGAAAGAACTGAGTTACAGTTAGCAGCTAGTGGCACGAAGCACAGTTCATCACCCTTGCCCAGCACAGTGGGGTAATGTGAGGGAATTTAAGAGAGCTGAGCTATTTGGACCTGCTTCCTGCCATATTTCATGACATTGGTAGAGAAAAAAAAACAAAACCAAACCACAAACATTTGTGCTGACAGACCCCAGCTACTCTCCAGGGTACCACTGCAGCTGCTGTTTGTTTAAAGATTTTGTGTTTCTTTGAAGTTCAAAACCAAACTGGAAGAAATTACATCATTCCATTATGAAAGCACTTGACTAGGCAACAAAACAAGGAGCTCAGCCCTTCTCAAAACAACAATAAACCCATATTCCTATTTCGTCCTTCATCACCAAGTCCTGCAGCTTTTCATTTTCTTCAGTTCGTGTAAAAGAGTAAATCCTTACACCTCAATGCAGCATGTTTTCGGTCCATCTATCATCCCTGTATGGCGATGACAGATGCTATCAGTGCTGTGGATTTCTCCGTCTTTCAGCAGGAAGAACCTGAAGGCCACCACTCCCAGCCTGCTTTCTCATCTATGCAATCTATCCTTTTGTAACCCAGGTCTCCTCCTCTTTTGGGTCAATTTAAGGAAGAGAAATAGAGCACCAGCGAACACCGTCAGGAAAAGATTCAGAGCATTCAATCAATTCCTGTAAGAGTTTGCTAGGAAGCTCTCCTACTTGCCAACAGTCTCTCCGGGAGGATGAGGAACGGTTGTCCCAGCACTCAAGCGCTGGTGTTGCAAGACCCAGACGTGGTCAGCAGAGAGAGCCAGGCATGCAGGTTTCTAATGCCCAGGGTCACCTGGGGATTTCCACCCCAAGGTGCACCTCCACAGCGCCGACAGTGTGTGGGGGGCTACTCGCCCCACCAGTGCTGCCACCACCCTTCTTACACTGCCAGAAAGCAAGCTCACAGAGTTCTGCTCATTACCACTCCAACCACTTTAACTGTAGCTCTTTCGGGAAGTTTCTTCAGAAGCCTTACGCTAGAGGAGAAAGTGTTTTGTGCCTGGAGGCTTTAATGATAAATGGAGAGACAGGATAGAGGCCAAAGTGACTTCAAGGTTGAAGAGAAATGGCGAAGTGCAGGATTGCAGGCAGGAATACATCCCACCTTACACATCCCAGCCCTTGCCTGCTTACCTCTAAAGCTTCTTTTTCTGTGTGAATCTTCCTGCCCGTGAGTAACCTGAGAATGAAACAGAAATCTTAAAAGAGCATAAGTTCTCCAGGCAACGACTGCTTTGTTTACTCTTGAAAGAAGGAAAGCTTGGACTGGCCTAAACGGTTTGTAGCTACGTGGTCTGCTGTACCAGACTGCTGTCTTTAAAAGTTATTTGCACACATACACAGTGCTTCTGAAGCTGACTCACATCAGTCCTAACCTGCCTCCTGTAGAGATCCCTGTATCATAAAATTCCCTCACAAATGTCTTCTCTCCACCTCCCATGTAGCTGCTCCCTTCCCTTCGGGGGACAGCCTGTGATGTATCACAGCAGATAATCTCCTGATGAAAGAGTCCCAGCTATGTAGACAGGATGGGCAGAAGGCAAATAAAAGAACGGGTATCAGTCTACCTTGCTTTTATCCCCAACTTTATTTGGCTACAAAAGGAAGTAAGTACTTACTCAGCTTCAAACTGGTTGGGAGTAATTATATCCGCAACAGGTACAACTTTGTCCCTGTAGACTGGGAGGAGATCCTTGGGCACATACTGCGGGAGAAGAAACGGTAGCAAATGTTGTCAGCGGCATCTGAGATGTGGGACTGCAACTCTCCTTCCCTCGACTACTATTCGTGCTGTCACTGAGTAACCTGACAGCTCCCCGTGTACCCTTACCCCACTGAAGTGGCAGTGCATCCTCCAGCTGGTGACACTACAACCAACAGCCCTTCTTTCACTGGAGGGGATGGAAGCCCTGCTAAGCAGACAGGCCTAAACTGGCAGCATTAAAATGAAGAAGTGCCTGGATGAAGAACTTTTGGGTTCCCTTGCCAAGGGTTCTCTTGCCAAGGTGACACAACAGCATGAGGAAACACAGTGTCCCAACACTGGGAACCCTTTCTCACGTTTTTACTTCCAAATGAAACTACTTGGTTGTTTTACCAATTGTACAGAGGCCCTTTGCTGCAGCACTGAGTGTCTACTTTGACTGTGTTGCATTGTGGGGCTTAGGAACAGGTAACATCCATGTGATGCTTTAGTTTGCCTCCTCCTGTCACTGCAGTATTTCTAGTGTGTGCTATACATCAATATGCGTGAACGGGAATCAGATTTGTAGTTTGTTCGGTACAACTCTATAAAGCAGTTCCAATAAAGACATAAAAATTACTTTGCTCATGTTGCACCCAAGCCTAGCAAAACCCTAGCATATTTCGCTGCCTGCGGAATCAGCTCTTCAAGTAATGATGGCCAATGCTCCCCCTTCTGCCTGTCTGTTCCACCTCTATCCCATCTTCAGGACCTAAATAAGGCCCATCAGCAAAGGGAGATTGGTTATCTAAGCAGGTGACACGTTTAGATGTAACAAGAACCACCAGCCTGTATGCTCTTCAGACTCAAAGCTGAAAAGCATCAGCTGTTTTGGTACACACTGGAGCTCTGCTAGGAGTTCAGGTTAGATGGGCACAGGGGTCATAGAATCATAGAATGGTTAGAGTTGGAAGGGACCTTAAAGATCATTGAGT
>JAOXJM010000001.1:117573856-117585098 GCA_026413425.1 Tringa solitaria | reverse complement strand
GTGTGGGCGTCTATTTTTGTCAGTTAGGTTGATGGTTGGACAAGATGATCTTTAAAGTCCCTTCCAACCTAGAAGATTCTGTGATTCTGTGAATAAGTTGGTGAGTTGCATGTTAAATATTCTCCTCCTCTTTCATCTACCTTATCTTCCACCAAAAAGACACAGGTAGGCCCATCGTTATGGCTTCTCCCACTTTGCAAGGTGACTCTACAGCAGCTACCTCACTGCCTTGTTAGCAAAAGCTAAGAACAAGAAGTATTGCAATGAACATAAAATGAAAAAATAGAACACAAAAGCAATGGCAAATTTATTACTAAGTGCTACTTCATGTGATGTTTTACAAGGAGGTAAACTGTAAAAAGGTACAAGGACAAAGAGGAATTCATAGTGTATGAATAGCTAAGGGAGAAGAAAACATGAAATATCATTATTGCTGATGCCTTCCTACATTGCATTTTTACTGAAATTATTTGCTAGTTTTGATCAAAACCAAATGTTTCTTCGTCAGTGTGCAAGTCTGGTATTGGCACACAGAACCTTTCTGTCACTGATCACAGCCTGATGCCTAACAGCTGTTGGATCTCACATGAAATAAGTCATCTTCATTTAGGTTCAAGTGCTGTGTCAATTCACACCACCACTGACAAAGCCAGCCAGGCTACCAGCCAAAACAAAGCTCTTGACAGAAGATGAGGGAACTCCAGTGAGACAAGGAGGGGGAGCAGGGGGATATTTTCTTGCAGACAGGGTCTGTATTCCATACTGTTCTCTCAGCAGAGAGTTAGAAATAATCCCAGGGCCATGCGGCCGTAATTCTTTCCAGATACTAAGCTCCTTCAAATACAGGAAATTTAAGTACAAACTTACTTGATGCCGGTATCCAAAGGCACACTTAAGTAAAGTAGCTTAGTTTTGGTATTTAAAAAAAATCAATAAATTTTTATACCTCTTTACATAGCAAATATTCACTATACAGAGAATCCAAACAGGTAAGTACTAACCATAGAGCCTTCTCCATTCCATTTGTCACCCATCACCGGATCGCATACTGTAACAGAATAAATCTAGCTTTAGAAATGGGGTACAGTTATAGAGACCCTGGTGGGAGGAAAAAGTTTCAGGTAACAGTAGTGGCTAAGTAACAGCACTGAGCACCTGATAGCTTATATACTCTCTCAGCTCTTACAGAACAAACTGAAATCTTTACCTGGTGCCTCCAATGCTGAAAGAGTAGGCCGTGTATCTTAAACAACTGTCAAAGGGTTAAAGTCACCCTTTTCTACCTGCTTCCATGTTGTTATGTCTGAAGGTGATGAGGATGAAAGGGTCTGACTGCTGGGAGTAAAGGGGCTTTCTTACAGAAAATGCCAAGAACCCTTCACTTCCCATCCCAAAACTGCAATAGTAGTATGGTGGGGAAGAAATGTAGAAGAACCTAATAGGTGTGAAGAGAGTCCTATTTTTACTTTAGGGTAAAAAGATAGGTGCCAAACACACACCAAAATGCTGTGTATACACATAAAAAAACGATGGGTATTGTAACGAAACAAGAAGAAAATCCCATGCCAAAGTAAGTAAATTCGTACTTGGTGTAGTAATATTAACACACGTTTGGCCCAGGTTCTGAATCATCAGTGGCATTAACAACCTATTCCAAATGCCCTCAAAGTAGCCTTATACTTCAAAAAGGAACATTGTTCATTGTATGAAAAGAGCTTGTAGCAAGATAAAAAAGAAATTAAAATCCAAAGGTATCAACTCAATGTCCACCCAGTATTTAAGGAAGTTTCTATGAGTAAAAAGAGGGTCATTTGTTTTAGATTTTTAAAGTATTCTCCTTACATTATAATATACTTATTAAATAGAAAGGATCTTGGAGGGCTAGCTGTGTTCTCACCATCTGACCACTTCCTTCCTGTTCTATACAGCTAGGTATTTCTTTCTGCTCATCCTCCAACAGTCTTCAGCTTTCACTGACTAGTACAAGGCTCTGGAGAACCTGACGATCCAACAGTGTTAATAAAGGCTAAAAAGCAACAAAACCCAAGCTCATGAAGATATATCTGCTACATTTTTCTAAATAAGAAACGTGCTTTGTTAACTCAGGTATCACACTCCGTGGTATTACACATTGCAAATCCCACAAACCATTCTAGATGTTTCCTGACCACAGTTTACTGAACCTGAAGATGACAGGTTCAAACCATTATTCACAGCTTTTTATCCCACTAAATCCCCACCGACTTTGCCCTGTCATTCTAAACGTTTTGCTCAGTTGAGACCTACGCTGGTTACGTTCAAAAGTCCTGAAACACTCAGAGAGTCAGGAAGGAAAAGAGGAGAGTCTTTTCTTACAGGTTTATGCCTGACGTGACACGTTAAGCAGTTGCTAGAATCCGTTGCTCTTTGAGTGCTCCCAGGTAATCTTAGCAGAGGACACCTTATAAGGTGCTTTTTCTGGGATGTAACATGGAATCACAGCAGGGCAACACGGGAGAGTCTATCTTGCTGTTGACTGACTTGGAAACCAAGGAGCAGCTTCAGCTATCAGCACTTACAGCCTGTGCCTCTGAACAGCAGCAGCCAGCTGGGATTTTACAAACCCTTCTTTGATACAGACCATCAATCCTCAAGGCGCGTTCTCCTTTGGACAGCATAATGCAAGAAACATACTGAAAGGCATAACATCAGAAAGACCACAAAGCAGCTCGCTCAACAGTTAAGCAATGCTGAAAAAAACCTTCATTGGAGCCTCAGCTAATCCCAGCCTGACCAGGGCACAAGAAGGTTGTGAAATGCTGGGTAAAATCATAACAGCATTTTCATCCTAAAACGTGAAAATGATGGGCATATACAATGATAAAGCAGAAAGGACTGTAATACACATCCTTACCATATACTAGGTTAGAATTCTGTTGCTTCAGCTCCTGGACAATATCCACCACCATTGCAAGAAACGATGTATCTCTTGTATACCCTTCAGGGAAAAAGACACTTTTGAAGTCTATTTTCATGAAAGCTTTTTTTTTTTTAATTTTGGATAGGAATGGTGCATACTTCTCATTCTTTGGAACAATGCATTTTTAGAACAAAGGCATTTTCGTATTTCATTCAGGAATAATAGGTGGAAGACAAATTCAAACAGTGCTTGCACAACTACAAATATAACCTTAAAAATCCATTTGCTAAGTAGGTTATATATGGAAGGTTCATACAACTTCAAAATGCTTGAACAAATACACAAAAAGGTCAAGCTGAATGGGAAAAACATTCATTTTCTTCAAAACAGCAGTCCAAATCAGTACTGTTTATCATGTAGTAAGTAAGAAATATTTTAAATGCCATATACTTTTCTCATACTCTCATTTGAAGTAGGTTTTTTATAATTATTAAGCTTGATGCTGATACAGTCCAACACACCAATGCAATGGAGAATTAATCTTGAATATTTTACAGCAGTGGTCAATATACCAATAAAATTCATATTTTTAGGCTTAGCATTGAAGTAAGCTGGAAATAAGTTATAAGGCCTGTATCTGAATGGCCTCATTGTAATGCTAGCACCACAATATTATTATTTAATCATTAATTTCTTTATTTTACAGATAGTTATGTGTATATTTATGTTTTAACTTTATTTACAATGTTTATTAATTAATAATTTGACTTCCATTTATTTTAGTTCATTTAATAGCACTATTCTTAGCAAGGTAGCTTCTTCAAGCCTTCAGCTTGGAAACGCCCACCCTACTAAAATATTTAAAAATACATTTTGGAGATTTTTAATGTTGTGGGGTTGTTGTTTTGGTTTTTTTGCCCAAAAAGTAGGTAAATTCTTAGATATTGTGGATAAATGGAAAAGGCTTCCAAGATTTTTGGCCAAAATGTTTTGTCTTACACTTATGAAATGCAGATAATCAGTCAAAAAAGCCAAGCAAAGATTCTTGTCTAAAATGATCTGTGATGGTAGACTGGTTGAAAAAACAAACATAGTGTGAGTAACATTAGTGACAGAGATGTCTCAAAAAAATTACACTGGAGTTTCTCTCTTACCTTGAGTGTTTTACTGGAAATAAAACAAATACACGAAGATCTACAAGTAACTGTTATAAGTGTTAATGAAGTGTTATTTTGTATAATCAGCCTAAAGATAATAATTTCTATCTCAGCCGTGTTATCTACAGTCAGACATACAATTATAGTCAAATCCCATCTGCTGAAAAATTAATTTGTTTTTGGTGTTTGAATAATCATACCCAGGTTGTTGGAGCTACAAAGTACAGTTGTGCACTAAAGTGAATGGCTGTTCCTATCTGAAGAGAAAAATCTGTCCTGAAAACAACTGAATTTGAAGTTCAGCTACAGCACAACTGAACACTAAAACACAGAGTGTTATTAGATCTTAATAAATTAGTGCCATTTCTACCCATAGCTTCTTTTTGTTCATACTGAAAACGGTTACGCTGAACGGCATTTTTAAACAAACGTGAACACCACACTGACCCATCTACCCAGAAATCCTATTCTAAAAGGCATGTTAATAAATACTCTTTTTTTTCCCCTCCAAAATTTCTTTTGCTGAAGATTTCTACTTCTCCTTCTATCATTTTTAATCTTTTACATTCATTTTGCCAGTACAAGACAACGATAGGAAAGGAGTTGGAGTCTCTTCCAAGAGTTGAAAGTAAAATAAAAAAGGAACATTTCTGCTAAAAGAATACTCAACCATTATTTACAAATTGTGCATATGAACATCTCCTGAGAAGTCCTGTAATACAGTGTGCTTTTCCTGGAAATCTCCTCTGTGTGAGTTCTTTCAAGGAAAGAAAGAGTGTTTGTCCATTTCTCAATCACAAAGAACCCATTTATGGTGAAATTAATTTCTTAACATTAGTTCAGTCTATTTTCTCATTAGTCTCCTTTATTTTGGAGATATTCCCTGAAAAAGCACTGACAATAACTCTTCAGGCATGCCATACCCTTCAAGCCAGAAAGACTGCTTTGGGGTTATAACCCATATGCTTAAAGTCTCCATTTTTCCTTGTGTATAAAGCAGTTTCCTAGATGTGGAAGCCATGAAATCAATCAAATCTGGTCATATATTTCTGTTTACATTTAAAAATTGACTGTTCACTGCTATAAAAAAATTGATACTGTCATCTAAACCAGATGCATATTCTTACTGAGGTGAAATCCAATCACTAATCTACATTTGGGAAGCAGGAAGTGGATGAGAGGCAGTTTTTAATAAAAACTGCACACAGAACCTCTTCTTTCTATAAAGCATTCTACAAGAAGTTCTCTTTGCCTATATTTATAAACGCTTTGCACCTAGTGGCAAGCAAAGGAAAACGCTGCACAGTCATTATGTCCTGCAGAACTGCACCCACCCTATGGTGGTGGAGGTGGTAGAGGACCTATGTAGTTACAAGACCAAAAAAATCAAGAGATATGACAGAGTCAAAACCAAAATCCAACCTTGCTTATGCTTTGCGCTGTATCCAAAACATTGTCCCTTAAAGATAAAGTAGAAAAAACAAACAAGGACAGACAACTGTGTATAAAATCATGCTATAGTACTGCAGAGTGCTAATACTGCAAATTTAGGAGAAAGGGTTAAACTCTTCAGAGTAAATTTAAAAATAATACTCGGACGTTTCTTATGATTTTTATTCAGTAGAGGCACTCCCAAAACATTAATTAAGCCTATACATGACAGACCTGTACAGTCTGTAAGCTATACAAGGGGATCAAATTTACCCACCCAAGCACAGCCTTCAGGCTGGAGAACACTGTTTCAAACTAAACAGCGTAGGCAGCTAAGACCCTAATATAACAGATAAAATTGCAGGAGAAATCAGAGGACTGGAGGTTTGGAACAAGAAGGAATATGGTTTATATTTCTTTACTTTTGTTTACATCTCATGGAAACTCCAAGGAACAAGCTCTTCTTACCTGTGAGTACATAATCATACCGGTTGACCATGTTCAGCTTAAGTCCTTCATACAGTTCGTGAAGTTCATCTGAATTTAAAACCTGACCCTTCCAGTGGGCATAACCTGTAAAGTAAATACCAGATAATTTTTCATGAGCTAGATTTTCTATTTAGGATCACACAGATTTTAAACTTGGAGGTACCATATCAAATATCAGCACCAGAAAGCATTTCCACCTCCTCTTCTGTAAAACACGAATGAAAGCTGCTGTCAGCAGAACAGTTAATGTGTTCAACTTCTTCTTAGCAGCTCTGTTTCCCAAAGGAACTGCAGTGACTACACTGGAGTTTGAGACGGTTCATTTATCAGCAAATCGAGCAGAGCACACACAAGCTCCTGCAAGTTTTCCCATGGACCCTATACAACTATCCCTTTCCTGTGTGGAGGGCGACAAACATATGTTTTAGCCTCCACTGGAGGAGACTGTCAGTATAATTTGTTGTTTTATACTATTAAAAAAAAGACAAAGATTGACAGCTAAATGACAAGCTTAAACAGGCTTATGGATCTGTCTGGACACATGTATGTAGCACTGCTGCACCCATCAGATATGGGACCTGCACGAATAGAGTGACCACAGCAGAACGCTTTCATGGCTGCTCTTCAAACATACAATGTCATCTGACAGATTTTCTTCCAAAAATCCTGGAGGAAGCAAACTAGTATCAGAAAGACACTATAAACAGACAAATAATACCCATACACTCTTAGCCTTGAATGACATCTAAAAATTACAAGCCAATATTCTTGGCTGAGAAGCGGATGGAAGGTGAAGTTACTTGGGAGAAACTGAACTGATTTCAGCAAACAATGGACCAAGCTCCATGGCAGTCAATTTCAAGGGAAAAAGAAAAAGAGAAAAATCTTCCTTGACACACCCTAAACATTTGCTGAATAGTGCACCCTGCACCTTATCATCAAAACCTGCCCATCTACATGGCAGCCATCACTGCCTTCATCTAAGAATGGGTCTTCCTCCAGGATACCAGATGAAGCACCCACAGCTTAACTCTTCCAACATCCATAAATTCAGAGTTCGTTAAAAAGCTTATCTTGTTATTAACTGAATTTAGGAAAAGTGAAATGTTAAATGAAGTATCTTCTTCCACATCACCCCCATGTGAAGACAATGGTATTCTGTTTGTTTAAACTTCTCAGAGTTAGAGTATTGCGTGATAAAAACTGTTGGCTTTGATTTTCACTCTAAACTGTGTTATTAGACTAACTGCCAAAAGGTGCCTAGAGCCTAGGATAAGCACATTTTTCAGTTTTCCTTCTTATGAATGCAAATACACCCACAGTAGGGTGAGCAGATGGATCATTTTGTTCTCCTCGGCTCACGAAGGCCTAGGCTGTAAAACACGACTCGCTGCCAGCTGGCTGGGGGACTGACTCATATCAGCCACTACAATTTTCTCCCTAGCAAACGCTTTTTAAAAAGCCTCTGTGAAGAAACGGACAAAGTGAAGGATTCACGAATGTTAGGGCTGTAGTTCCATTTCAGAACACAGTGATATTCAAAGCGGCAAGGCCTAATACCTAGGTACACGTCCGGCCCCAAGTATATGAGAAACCCTGGACTCCAACCAACTCAAGTATTCGACTTATTTAACACATGCAGATGTTTGTTCTGTCACATTTGCGGCTTCAGAGAGAAATAATCTGCCCTCTCCTTTCCCAAATCTCTACTTCTATTAGCACTGCAAAGCCAGTCCATAAAGGGACACAAGAGAGTCCTTTTTATTTCATTGTGCCCATCAATGAAACCGAGCACAGTTTTCACCCAGAATCAAGGTCAGCTGGCAGAAGAGCAGTCATTCATCTTACACGCAGCCATAAAAATAACTATGACAGATTGTCCAGACAATCTAGGTACTCTTGGGAGCCATTTCTACAGGGGGATCCTACACTTTCACTATTTAACTGAAAGCTCACCTTCCTATGTCAAGCTGTGTTAAACTGCCAATACACAGGGTCCATGTCACACTGATCCTCCGCTGAGGGAGCAAAATTAATGCAGAAACAAAGTGTTAGGTAGCAGCCCAGCTTAGCTCAGGAATTGGTAAATTACCCGTGTCAGGCAAGGACCATATCTGAACTCCGTAGCAATGACTTCCAAGGGCATCTAGAGGACTCTCTTTACCACCTGATAACACATGTAATACAATCTAAATTCTAATCACACGAGGAAAAAAAAGCTCTTAGGGAAGCTCTCAGGGAAGTCCCAGCTATTCAGACTGAAGGAAAAGGTCAATGCCTTCACTGGATCTGCAGAGAACTGACTTCACTAGGAGCTGAATTATGGTCAAGTAAGAAGAAACAAAATAAAAACTGGCAGCAAGATGGAAACCACCCTAAGCCCTTTTCCCAGGGTAACTTCATGTAACCCAATGAACAACAGGCAAATCCCACAACCCTGCATTTATCCTACTCTCCTGGTGCAATACACAACCAAAAAGCAGCTTCTGTAGAAGGACAGAATAAAAAGCCAGTTACTCATAGTCAAAAAGGGTTTCACTAACTGGGCAATGGGTACCTTGAGGTGCCAGGAAGAGGGACTGTCTTGAAAGAGGAAAGGCAAAAAATCAAGACAGATACTGTGTGGTCAGAAAAACACTGCATAGCCCTGATCACAAAGCTAGTCAGCAGGGAATGCCAACTGCAAACTTAAACATGTGAGGTCCAACTGGCTTTAGGGGAAAGCTGAGTGGTTCCAGTGAAGGCTGATAACGAGGAATTGCTGCCTTCCTCGGCTAGACCTAAGAGCTCAGCTGGCAACGCGCACATTCGAAGACCCAGAGCTGCCTTGCAAGATCTGACCATTGGAAAGTCAGCTTCCTAGGAACATTATCCCTATGCCTACACCACTAAATATGAATATCTGAAAAACAGCAAGAGGAAACGTAAAATCTTCTGCTTAACTGCCCGCTTAGTGTTAACTCCTGCTCTGCAGCAGTATTTCCACTGTGGCACTCAGCCATACAGAAGTTCAAAGTCTCACAGTACCTGGCTATTTGCACACACTATACAAGAACCACAGCCAAGAAAACTAAAGAATGAGTTTCAAGTTTGTACTTGGCAAAACAACGGCATCTCATTTGGAGACTACAGAACTTCTTAGGCATCACAGTTGGATCAAATTATTACTCTTTTATCTTCAATATTAAGGTGAGATCTTGGCTTGTATTTTCCACAGAGGAAGAAAGCCGAGTTGTCTTTGTTTTGGTTACAAAACCCCCAAATAATTCCCCTCAGTGCTGGACTGAGAGAGCAGAGAGAAGATGGCAAATCATGATACACAGCTCTCCAAACTGCACTTGGCTCAGACTGGCTGCATTAGTCTCCCAGATTAGTAATAATTTTAAACACATAGAAGAAGATAAATATTTAAACATTTTATGCCCCTTCTGCTTATCTGTGTTATGGTCTTTGATTGCAATTAAATGCTATATATTTGCTTTTAAGCAGATAAGGGAATGAAAAGCAGATGAGATAGGATGCCTCTTGTCACTTATCCTTCTAAAACGACACACACATTCATTAGCCTCCAAGGAAATGTCTTCATTCATCTGTATGAAAAAGGAAAAAAAAAAAACACAGCCAAGAGAGGCAGCTAATACTGTACCCAAGGTGAATTTACATAATTTTTCTTTCTTGTCTTCCTCCACTGGCATTTTTTTTTCCCTCCTTTGAAATGTACTTTCATAAACAAGGAAAAAAAAGAAAGAATAAAAATCCCAGACATACTAGAAGAAAAAAAAAAAAAACACAAACCAAAACAAAACCCAAAACAAAAAACAAACTACCATTTAAGTATAGCAAAGCATCTAAGATCTCTTTGTTTTTCCAAGCCAGAACATTCTGTTCTGAGGTTTGAGTTCCTCCTGTGGTGTTCCCTGCAAAACTATTCCAAGTGGCTTCAGCAACCAAGTATTTTACATGGGATAAAGGAAGAAAGATCCACTGTTTAAGGCACATGATGGACAGGCAATCTGGTCCCAGCTATGCCACAAAATTGACATGCAAACTCTGGCAGACAACCTGGCCTAAACATGTGACTTAAATCTTCAGCTACCAGGAGGCCTTCAACAAAACCAGAAATACAGTACCAAATTCTTCATCAGATTTTTTACCGAGGGTCAGTGTGGGAGTAAAATACTACCAGCATTAGGCACGAGCTGAGATCTTTTTTTTTTGTCCCACACTGCGCAGGTGTGACTGACTGCATATGGGCGGTAGACTGTGAAGAATCACATCAGTGAGACATAATTATAATTTCTTATGTATTAGGCCTACCAGCCAACCCAACCACCCACTTCCCAGTAAGTGGAAGTCCAAAAGTGCTTTGCTTAAAAATAAAAAGGAAGAGAAAAAGAACAGGCTATTTGTTTTGGAGCATTTCAAAGGTAGGGTTTGGATGGCAAAGTACATTATATGCTTACCATTTACCTGTCAATTAAAAACAAAAATGGAAATCACTGAAGAATTAAAAATGCACCACCATCACCCCCAAAAAAATCAATAATACATTAAAAAGAATTTGGATTTTTTTTTTCGTATCACACTATGAGATGCTTCTGCAAACAATACAGTAAAATAGAATAAAAAGCACAGAATCTTTGTAGGTTGCATGACAGCTTCTTTCATTTGTACATGAAGCATGATGCCATTCAAGGGTGAGTCACTCTAATCATAGAAGTTCCTCACGAAGCAACATGACAAACTGTTCTCCAAGGGGGACTGACTTAAAGCACATTTTCCGAATTTCAGGATTATCAGAGATTAAAGGCAGCTGAATTTTCTGAGCAGGAGTCAGCAGAAAGAGGCCCATGGTATTCTTACTAATTTAAAGACAGGGGAGGGGGGGGGAAGGCAATAATGACTCACCAAAGAAAACCTGTTAGTCATAAATTCTCTCTGCATTTTATCTTTTGCTGACAAGACCAGGTTTAAAGTCAAGGATGGGGAAAGAAAGCAAGCCATGTCTGAAACCTCACACACTTTGCTACCTGTGCCCCCTATGGTGTATCCCGTTCTTTTAGAAACTAGAGTTCACAGATTTTGAAGAAAAAATTGCCCTTCAGCTTTAATGATGGTCACAGAAAGGGTTTTTGGAAGATCTTTTTCTTTTAGGAAAATCAAGGTATCTTCACCATTTCATCCCTGGCCAGCAGGTTGAGGGAAGTGATTCTGCTTTTCTGAGACCCCACCTGGAGAACTGCCAGCAGGTCTGGAACTCCCAACA
>JAOXJM010000001.1:117549924-117567816 GCA_026413425.1 Tringa solitaria | reverse complement strand
CCCCTCACCAGCTTCGTTGCCCTTCTCTGGACCCGCTCCAGCACCTCAATGTCTTCTCTTCCACAGCTACAGAGAAAACTGTCTTAAGATGAACACCACAAACCAAAATTGACAACTTGATCATTTAAAGTGGATTAAGGAAACGTTATCTTCCTCCTTCAACCAATGATTAAAAAGCAGTACTAGTAACCTTGCATATCTATAGGATCACATGTATCAGAAACAGTTTCTGATGCACTGAATGATGGGTAATATCTTTCTTGCTTACTAAAGAAGAACTGTATTCAAAAGATGTCTTGTTAAATCTTTTTAATATATATACCCATATTTTTAATTTATTGGGTAGAGTTAACTAAAAGAACTGATTATGAAGTATTTTTTTTCAACTGAATTAAAAACTTCTACCCAAACCAGAGGTTAAATAAATCTTAAGTGAAAGTTAACTACCTAATTAGAAATACACCGTTTTCATACAGACAGACAGGTAGCACTTTGCCAGGCCCACCCATGTGAGAAATGCCTTTATTGAGATACTGACAGTTCCACCTTATACTCCTTTTGGACCCCTTTCCCTTTGCTTCCTGAATTTCTTTGCATATCAGTCTGCTATATTTGCAAAATAACCCAACTTTTGATGTTAAAACTGCTGTTTTATTGTGTGCATACACATAGGTCTTCCATGCCCCTCTGTGTAAATAAACCGAAGTCACTCCACTTGGATTTTGCCTATGTCAGAACTAACGCCTTCAGATCCTACCTGATTAGTGCAAGGACTGAGCTTACCAAGAAAGAATCCTTTATTTATGGCTTCTCCATACCAGTTTGTAAATAGCCTGGTGTTACTTTCCCTGCCTCCTATACAAAAGGTCCCGTGGTGATAGTCCTGCCTCTCATTTCAGAAATCCACATTTCAGGAGATACTCTGCAAGTGTCCAGTGCTCCAGCTCACAGAGACCACACAACTCCTGCGTTACCATTATCCCCTGCTTTGGATGATCTGGTCTTTTACAGGCCCTTCAGTAGAGAACAATTCCTGATTTCCACGCTGTCCCTCTGCTGTCATTCTGTATAAATATCATTTGCCCACAGAACTGCAAATCCTGGGCAAACCTAATAAACCCATAGCCAGTTTGGGTAAGGATGTTAAGCGCTCTTCAAAGGAAAAAGGTAACTGAATTCATCTTAAACCTCTCAGCCTCCAGCCTAAGCATGTGTCAAACAATGTTCTTCTTGCCTGCATCATATCATATAGTGACATTTACTGCAATTGAGGTCTCAGAAGAAAACTGGTGATTCCAACATATTTTTTGAGGCTCTTCATGCAAAGGAGGCAGAACTGTTACAATTCTAAAAATAAATCACAAAACATCAAAAACAGAGGAGTTTTGTATCTGGAAGGCACGGCTAGCAGGTCTGAGTGACACATTTCAGGAAAATATTTGGAAGATTAAATTAAAATACACAGACTGGAGCAGAATGCGTTTGAAGAAATGGCTAGTATGAGACACAACATTATGCATGAGATAAAATTTGGCTTAGTTCTTCCTCACAAATAACTGAAGGAAAGGGACAAATGTCATGCAGTTCTTCCCACAGTGCATAAGGCACTAACCCAGGCTGGCAAAGAGAAGGTGCATCACCTGTGCAGGCACCTAGTCTATAGAACTATTGAAATGCACATTTTTGAACTAGCAAGTGCTAGTTCAAATGAAAAAAAAAAAATCAACACAAAAGAGAGGAAGAGACTTCAAAATACATGGACAACCTCTAAAGGTGTTGGGTCTTTTTGGAAAACTGGACCAACAGCCTCGTTTTCCAAAAAGCACAAAAGTAATTTAAATTATATCCAGTTACCAAGCCACAAACAAGAGGCCAAAAAATGGATCTCCTTCAGGATTCAAATTTTAAAAATTATACCAGTTGCTTTACTAGTAGAACAACCTAAAGACCTACAGAGACAGAAAACGTCTTGGGTTATATCGGTGTTATGTAGCACTAGATCTCAGTTCTGGTTCACCTCTAAAAATGCAATCTTTTGGACTTTGGCACTGTGTTAACGCATGAATTAGAGCTTTGTTTAAGATTTACACTCTCTCTTCCTCTCCCTTCCAGAGAACATTTCAATCATACATATACTGAAACATGCTACTTCTTCACCACAAAGAACTAGTACTTATGTTTGTTAAAAATAAAAGATTACAAACATACATTTCCTTCAACAGGACAACCTAAGTTGTGCCTGTTATATAAAGGCAGGGACTGTAAAACAACAAGAGAACAAAAACCATTCCACGTTATGGAAAATTGTGAGTGTGCAACACAGAAATTCACAGGAAAGTTTTGAAGCAACTGTCACATCTCAAACTCAGTTTTAATGATCGCTAAGCTTTATATTTGTGGAATCTACATTATGTACCAATGGTCTGGAAACAAATAAAAGCACTTAATTTTATCTCCTAATCCTATTTGGTATTTGATTGTTAATACCACTTGAGATGGAAAACTCTAACTTCAAAGATTAGCTCTGCCTCAGAGTAAATATTAACATAAATTCTCATTTAATAATTTTATTTACTCTGAGAAATGCTTAGAGAAATGCAAAAAGCTGTTACTGAACTGCTTCCGTTTAAAATTTGCATTACAGCTTTGCTATGCTTCTTCAGGGAAAAAAATAGATTTTCAAAAGTATCACACACATTACAATACTCAAGAAATTACGCTTTTTTCTCACTTTCACTTTTTTAAAAAAAAAGATAAATATCTTAAAATCTCCAAAGCATGCAAGAAAAAAACGTCACCTGAGTTACATGAACTTCTGAACTATGTTTTGCTGCTTTCCTAGGTACTAAACATTAGAAACAAAGAAAATAAACAATTTCCAATGCTTATATATACGTGTGCATATTTAGAGAAAGAGAGGTTTAGAGGGGGCTGAGAGAGATGCTGTGGAATCACTGTCCTTGGAGGTTTCCAAGACCCAAGAGGACAAAGCCCTGAGCAACCTGGCCTGAATTTAGTGCTGACCAGCTTTGAGCAGGAGGTTGGACCAGGGACCTCTTCCACCCAAAGTCACTCCATCATTCAATGATACTGCTACATACACAAATCTCAGGTTTATCTATTTTAGAACTCTATGTGCAAAATTACACAAAATACACTTGCCACTCATCATAAAGTTCTGGTTATAACGATAAAAAACAGTGATACGGTGTGCTTACAGTATTAACCGTGCCAGTTTTGTCAGTAAAGATAATATATCCTTTGCTGTTCAACAATCAGTGGACCAATTTAGCTGGAATGTTTGAGTTTGTACTTAATTTAGACAACCTTTGAGAACAATGACCTAGTTCTGCAAGAATGAAATTCAATTAAAAATACCTTTTAATTCTGCAATGTGGTCAGTACACACTTCCCTCTTTGGGCACTGTGTTTATGCCTCTGGTGGCAATTACTTCTAAGGTTTGAAACTAAAACCACAAAGCAATACTGCAGCTCATGTTAGAGAAAAAATCTGGAACAATGAGTGAAAGGCAGAGTAAGGAAAAATAAAAAAAGGCAGTGTGAAGAAGAAAAAAAAAAAGAAGAATAAAAAAACAGACTTTGTAAAGTGCATATATGTTTCTTTCATAGTATTTGTGTCCCTTGATACATGTTCATAGGTTGCTATCTATATTTCATAGAACAATGCTGAGATCTCCATCCAAACTCTTCAGTTCCTTCAAAGTTCTTAGTTTTGGAAAATGTTAGCTTTACCGTACCAGAACACATCAAAACCAATTTCCCCAAGTGAGTCCATAAACCAAACTGTTTGTAAACCACAAATCCAGGGAAAATACCAGAGAATGAAGTTGCAAATCAGGCTCAGCTAATCATTCATACAAGTTCTCTTATTCTGAAGACAAGGTACCTGATTTCTTATATGCATAATTAGAGTTTCACATTCAAATCTGGGCTACAAACGTGCCACAGATGAAAATCTCTCTATGTAATTTGTTCTTTCACATCTCTAAAAAGTGAGTTTATCTCCAAGGGAAACAGTTTCTTTACAGGAAAAGGGCACTGACTAAGAAGAAAGAAGAAATAAGATTTTGCTAACCAGGAGAAGAGAACATTTAAGACTCTGCTTTTAAAAGGAGGATCTGACTTTCAGGCATCTAGTTCTCCCCAAAATAAATGCGGCATTGCATTATAACACTTAACTTCCTTGTACTTCCAACTCTTCTGCTTTGTAGCAAGATACTCGCTTTACAGGTAAAGTTTATGAAAAAAAGAATGACCCTGTTTCGATTAATATTCAAATGACAAACCATCTAAGCCAGGTATGTCCTGTGCATTGTGCTAATGGCTGGTAACAGACTGATGAATTAGAACAAAGTAGCAGTAAATGTTAAGAATATTGAGAAGATTAACACAGACTAGGCAAGTGAACCAAAATCATCCAGATAGAGCCTAGAAAGGCAGTATGGTGAACTATGCACAGGATTCCAAATCAAGAGTTCAGGTATATAAACTTAACTGTGCTAATGATTCATTTTCCTTTACCGGACAAGATCAACACACAGGTATATTTTCAGAAACAACCACTAATTTCAGCTGCTTTCCTAATCGATGACTACATTGTGATGCCTAGGAATGATCCATGAAGTCATGAAACCCAGGTAGATCTCACTGCTTTCACTTAGAAGTGATGGTCAGGCTTGTCTTTATTGCAAGCTGGCTCAGACTCTGACCTAGACTCCACTAAAATCTCTCACCTGAGTTTAGAGCAATTGTCTCTGCAGAGAAAACACGTCCTTGTGGAGAGCCTGAGGAACAAGGAACCATGACAGATACTAGGATGTTGTTTTAAATCAGTTCTAAAAGAGTATATTACCCTCATACCTCTTAGTATATGCCCTCATCCTCCTGGTTAAAACAAGCAGTCAGTGCTACTGAAGGATTTCTCAGCTAGCTGCACTCTTGATAAAGATATGCAAGTTCTAAAGCACAAGATCATCACAGCCTGACCTTCAGATCATTTCTTATTTCCAAACCCTTTCTAACCATTGTGCTGTAATTTAAAGAAGTAGAAGTCAGGCATCTGGAGAACACGCTCTATCATCCTGATACCTTAAACACAGCAGTACTACAGATTTCAGTGACAGAAGTTGTAAAAAATAAATGCTGTTTTGATCAGTGCACATTTGCTTCCTTAAAGCGTTCAAAATAGAAGTCTTCATAGAGCCCTGTGAACCGGACAAGTGTTATGCTCATGTGAAACCGTATTATCAGGAAACAGTGACAAAGACAGGACACCATTACTCTACAAAGCATTGAGTTTAAACTAGTACCACTTAAACTCAGACATTAAAAGCCTACGTCCTGTTCCTCACAAACACAGTAAGAATACAGCCAAGAACAAGACACTGCTCCTTCCCCAGGTGCCAAAGCACAGCTTCAGGAATTTATGCTGTACAGAATCAGTTATACTGCATTATATGTACTATGGGTGCTGCCGTGATCTGTACAGTACTGTGTAATACGTGTGGTCTCATACGCTGTTTTTCAGAACACAGGCCATGCCACCTGCTGCTGCAACAACTGTAACAGGCTCAAAAAACCTCTATTTTTCTCCACAAGTTAATGGCTTTTTATGGAAGCCTTCCAATATACTCAAACCAAAACGTAGTTTTTAAGTTTCAATAGTTAATGGAAGCACACGACAAGCCCAAAGGCCATACAAAAAGGAAAAAAAAAAAAAAAAAGTCTTCAGTTTCAAGAGCCAGTCAAGCTTTCCAAGTAATGGGGAAGTGCTTTGATTTATATCATTTAAAGCACACAGTAGCATTTTACAAGACAGAAATTAATATTTAAGAGCAAATCCTATATCTTTAATATATACACGCAAAATACAAATAAACACACACCATTTTTGTTAAGCTTAAGAAGATATGAAGTTTATTGCAACACAATCATCTTAAGTGTGACTATGAGGTTTAATTAACATAGTTAATAGTTGCCTAATTACGGTCTTACTTCTCTGCCTCCACAAACACCGTTAACGTAAGGAAATTCAACACCAAGGTGAGCTGGCATGAGACACCGGAATAAACGGAGCTGGGCCAAAAAAAAGGAAGCTAAAAGCAGAGAGGCATACTAACAGAGCGTATCTAGTGCCCCACACAAGGGGAAGGCATCTCAGAAGTATTAACCGTAGCCCATCAGAGCCACAGTGTTTGTACTGAAAAGCAAGACAGCTGCCCTGCTCAGGACCGCACAAGGCACGTGATTAACTCCAGAGGCCCTTCATCTGGGAGTACGTGCCAGCAACACAAAACCAATCAAAGGCTTGAAGAGCCCCACTGTATGATCATCTTCTTCCAGGGGACCTCCCTCCGCATCCAAATTTAGACCACAGCTGGCTTTATTGCTGTTAACGGGACACGCGTGTGGGAGGTCCTACATCAACAGGAAAATGACTCTTGAGGCAATGTAACACTGATAGATGCATCAGTCAAAGGACAATGTTTTATAGCATAAAGACATATACAAGGGTGTGACAGAGACTAAAAAAGACAATTCATGAAGAGTTTTCAAGAAATCTTGTGATAAGTTCCCAAACTGCTGAATTTTAGCAGAGCATGCTTATAATCCAAACAGAATCAGCCAGTAGTACCTGTATTTGTCTAAGAGTATAACCATATAGCATAAATCAAAGTCATTAACAGAAATAACTTTAATGCCACAGTTAAAATTACCCTGTCAAAAAAAGTATTTGAGTTTTTGAGTTTGGATGGTTTCCTTTTTTTTTTGCTAAGCAACAGCATCAGCACTTTCCAATAAGAAAGTCTCTGTATCAGGCCATGAAACACTCTATGCACCCATTGCATTACAAGTGGTTTGCTTTTATGTGCTGATGTTTATGTATGACAGTTTGGAATTCTACCTTAGCCATCACTGTAGTTCCAGTGAACATCATTGTTCCACTGTGTTCCTCTGAACATGGAACAGAAATGTATTTAAAAAGGCTGAACTTCTGTCATCAAATTAATTTGGAGGGGGACAAAGAGAAAGGATTTCATAGCTGCAGCTTGCACATCTCACGGTGTGCTAGCTCTTTCACTTAATTGCATCTCCTTCCATTTGATACTGAATAAAAAAAAAACCCCAACTTTATATTGTATTGGGTGTAGAAAATTAGAACACAAATTCAGTTTGAGTAAAGGAACTTGGGAAAAAGAAAAGGCATGTCCTGGCAATTAGTGAAGCAGGCATAATTGCTGGCGTGGGTTGATAAACCGAACTGAAACTGCTATTGACTAACCCAATCTCTTTTTTCTCTCTTTCTTTTAATAAACCATACCAAGTAGATAATGAGAACTCTGTAACATAAAATATAGCTGTATTTTGGTGCAGCATTTGACAAAGCACTGCAAAGAAAAATCATTAAGATATTGGAGATATTGTGCCAGGATAGAAATACAAAAGCAAATAAACTTCAGAACAGGGATGCTGGAGATACTGTTGGTGATTCATTAATCTGGAGTCAGGTACCAAATAGGCCACTTCAAATTCTGAGGCTAGAAATAGAAAACTACAAAACAGACAATAAAAAAAATACAGCAGATGACCTTGAGGAAAAAAAGAAAAAGTTATTTCACAGGGACAAAGACACAAGCAGGAAAGGGTATAACAGATATTAAAAAATAGTATTTTGATAGTATTTTGTTAAAATTTAGAGAACTTTTGTTAAAATTGAGAGAACTTTATACTCCTTAAAAAACTACCAAAAAATCTACTACATACTATACAAAAACTATACAAACAATACACACACAAAAAGATAAATCAAGAATATACAAATTACTTGTTTAGAACTGTTCACCCTCACACTAAAACAAAACAAACCTAAAAAGCCACAAACCACTATATGCCTTTCCCTACCTGAACCTACCCTTCACATCAAATTCTTGTACTCTCAAATCAGACTCCATGCATCTCTTAAAACAGTTTTCTTTCCTTCCCAACTTAGCTTTCCAGTTAGAAAAGAACATACCTGAGAGGAAGCTAGGTGTGGAGGAGTCTGTGATATTTTATATATGCTGCAGCCACATTTATTTGATGCTTCATTGCTGCTCTATGGACACAAGTTCTCAGGTCCAACAACAACTAGCCCCACATCAGCAAAAAACAGGGCAAGACGATCACTTCAGGTAGCTTAATGCCTGTTTGAGTGACACTTCCTTTTCACCTCTGATCAACTGCATACCAATTTTCAGGATTTACAAGCCGATTTCAGCACTGGACACCCCAGAGGACAATACTAAAGGCTGGAGCAGAAACCAAACGCTTCTCTCTTCTGCAAGAGCAGACTGCAATTTTTGTCAAAGTGCTCTAGCAAAATTGGTACTTACTGAGAATTCGCAGAAGGGCCGATCTAGCTGTAACATCGTGACCATCTGAACAGAAAAGACTAGAACAGCCTGAGAGTGCAGTGAATTAGTTCTCAAATAGTTTATTTCTTGATTTTTCTGAAAAGGCTCACAATATAAGTAGATATCTGAAACATAATCAGGCAAAATTCAAGGTAAGGATAATAGTGTCTTAAAGATGCTCCTCCAAATAAGCCTTAGAGACACAAGAATGCTTCAGAGCAAATACTACCAGATCACTCAGTTTTACTTTCCACCCTGACAGACTGACTGGTATGCATTGCTAACTATTCAATGCAAGATACTAAGATGACATAAAATACATGCCTTTATCAAAATACCCTCTAAACTCTTTTGTTCAGCACTAAGAAATTCCTTGTCATATCCATCGTCAGCATTTTTTTCATAGGCTACTCAAAAAAACAGCCTCTTGTGCCTCTTGAGATGCAGATGCCTATTGCTACTACTCCATGTATTATGCCAGTTCAGGATTGACCTGACTGCAGAGTCAAAAGACTGGTGGTATAGCTGCTCTATTAGCTTTCCGATGGGCAGGAGGTCATTCCTTCCACCTGAGGTGGGATCAAGTGATGGCTCTGCAAGATTACTGATTTGTAAGGGCTAAGGTAATGAAAGACAAGGAAATAACATCTTGTTTCAACTTTCACAAAAGGACAAACAAACATTGGGTGTCTGACTGCCCTCCATCCAAGAAATCCATTTCCCCCCTGACCCTGAGACTCTGCTTACTGATGGGAAAGAGTGACTTCACGTATCGATTTCAGATGGAGAAGCTGGAGAAGTTCATATGTTCATTTGAAGAGTTATAAAATCTGCAGGTTCACTGCAAATTTCAGATTCATCGTCTTCATGCTGTTTCCTTCCACACTTGGACGTAATTTGACAAAAACACCATACTTATCACTGTAAACTCTTGCCAACTGGAATCAGGCACAGTACTACACAAGGAAGTTTACAAACACTGATTAGGAGAGGCAGACACACAGTAGCAATAGGTCCAATAGGCATGGACCTAATCTCCTTTATTTCGGTGAACGAAAACAGGGGAGAGGGGAAAATCCCACAACACACTCTCTTTTTATTTTATTTTTGATCAGGCTGTTTGTATTTTGGATACCTAGCTCTCTAACCACCAGCCTATTAGCAAGGTGTGGCACCACACTGTGTACATCAAAGGAAGAGTTATCCTACAAGAAAGAGATTTGTTTTGTCAATCATATATGCTTTATTTGGCCTTCTTCAGTAAGCTACTAATGGATCCCACTCTCCTACCAAGGCTTTAGATGTTCAATTGCAAGATAACAGATGCTTGTAGAAGTGGAACAGGAGACAACTCCCTGGTAGAGGTGCTACGTTATCTAAAGGTCACAACAAGGCCCCAGCAGGGAAAGAATGAAGCTTCTAGAGAACAGTTAAATGTCCCACCAATTCCTTCAGAGCAAGCACAGGTCTCAGATAAGAGCATACTTTGAGGAATGTTTCCTTCAGCTGATGCCAGGTGCAGGAGCCCGGGGCTTGCTCCTGCTCTGGCACCTCAGGTATGCCAGAAGAACTGTCTGTGGGGCTGTGCAGGGAACTGCATCAGGAAACCGACTCACCAGATAAATAAACGTTTTCTTCTTTTCCCTCTTTGTCGAGTTATTTATAGCCTGGATGGCTTCTCAGAGCAGTTTACCACACGGCCTCACAAAATTACTTTCCTCTTCCTCCAAGAGTTGAAGTGGACAGCAAAATAGCGCAGGTGGAAGAACCAGCAGCTGGTAGTGGTTCAAGAAAGAACAAGAGTTTCCCAAGCTGGCTTCCCTACCGCAGCCAGCGGATCTCTCCACAGTAGGGAGAAGGGGAACAGTTGTGACCAGACGGGAAAGGCTTTGCTGATCAGGAAAACCATTTACTTCTGTTTTCAGGAACAGCCACATCTACAGACCAGAAAGCAGCTCTCCGGCTTTTGCTTTGCCACAGGGAAGAGACCATTTTCCAGTATGTGCTCCAGCACCTCCTCAATCCCACGCGTCCCTCTGGCAAGAGGTGCTTTCCATTCCCAAAACAGCAAAGTTAAATCAGCATGGAGGGATTTCTACTCAGCCCAAACTAGTCCATATGCTTAAAATTTACACAGGATGACAGAAGGTGAAGTGACAAGAGGTTTGTTTGGGTTTGGGGGGCTTTTTTGGTTTTGGTTTGGTTTTGGTTGCTTGGTTTTTTTTAATGAGTCACATGAGAGGCTTTGGAATGCCAGTTCTCTCTCCTGCTCTATGGGTAATTGTTCCAGATGTTAAAGGATGTTAAGGGAACTGCAGCTCAGAGGTGTCACAGATGAACTAGTATCAACAAATACGAGTCTTGAATAAAGGCTTGAAAAAATTTGAGTAGCTCACCATAGCCAAATTTCCATTCAGTAATAGTTTTTTTGCTACGACAAGTTACCCCACTGCTGCCAAGCCACAAGATGATGAACTAGTCTGGCTTCTGTTGGGGCACATATTATCTATCAACATGGATCTGCTTGGCATGTTTCAAATTTTATCCTCATCAATTATTCCCCCCCCCCCCGTAGATTACTATAAAGCTGCATACTCTATCACACATAGTAATTTCAGAAGAATGGACATTTTATGTACCAGGACTAATGTCCGACTCCTCACATTAACCTTGCTTCACCAACTCAAGTCTGTTTTCCACACAACACAAGCAACTGAAGTGGAACTTCCACTTGCATCTTTTCAGCCAAAAGAGGCTAAGAATACCTGCTTGGCATGTGTTCAGTTAGCCATGGGTAATGTTGTATCCTCTATCTAAAATGACTGCATATGCTCTCCAAGGAAAGGTGACCATCATCTTTGGATATAAATAGACAAAAAATGAGAAGTAAGAGACAACGCTCTACTAAAAAAGGAGATTTTAGAAAAGTATCAGTAGCTTTGCATGCCACCAGTTTTTTCTCAGGTGCACCTTTGTACCATCCTCATACAGACAATTAAAGATTCATTTTATTATTTCAAATTATACTTTTAATACATGGCAGTACATTTTTATATATATGAAATGAACTTTTACTTGAAGCCCTTTTTTTTTTTAATCAGAAATCTGATCACTATTGACTTTGTTATCTGTTCTTTTTTGTTTATTCAGAAAAAAAAATATTCTCTCAACTGTTTCATTTGGAGCAGAAATAAGACATAACTTCAAGACTTAAAAAAATAAAAAACATCTGAGACTTAAAGATAGAACATAAGGCCATTTCCTAATGAAAAAATGCCTTAAGCAAGTAAACACTTGCTACTGAGTCTCTCAGTACATGATATGCTCCACACAAATAGTGCAAATCCACCTTTAGGCAAAGTTTTCCAGTCCTTTAATAAGATTTGCAATTTCTTGACAACTCAATGATTTTTTTTTTCCAAAGAAAGTTGGTGAATCAGGCTAAGGCAGTTTTGTTTGCTCTAAAGTCAAATATTTGCACATACTTGAAGACATTAAATAGGATCCTCCTTAGTCTTTCCACTTTGCTGTGTTGTTAGATCAAAAGATTACGTTTCTATCAAAAAAAAAAGCTACTATTTCTTCACTACAGCACACACTCCAGTGTACCTATTGTGTCAAATACCAGTCTATGCATCTGCAGAGTTCAAATTTTCACAATGTACTTTCATAGTACATTAGCAGTTAGCAAATTATAATAATAATCATTCACTGTACATATTTATCATCTTTTTTTAAAAAAGTTTAAAATGCCAACTAGTCAACCGGCCCCATACACACACTGCAAAATAAATTTTAATGCATCTTAAAATGCTTTTTTCAGCTTTTCAATTGTAATATACAGTTAACCTGTGGGAACATCCCTCAGCACTTCCGTATTTTCATGAATGTACTTTTTGTATTTTCATGACAAAAGCTGATTTATCAAGTTGTCACAATTAAGTGACTTATAGGAACAGTTATGGATACTACGATCTCACTCTTAGACTTGACCTCAGATGATAACAGTTCCATCAGCCACGCTCTCTGCTCATTAAAGACTCTGCTCAGTTCTGTCAGAGTCCATAGCACATCAGCATTCCCAGCTGCATATCTTTTAGGCAGGTTGAAATTACCCTGATTTTTCAAATTGATTATTTTACATTAGTAGTTGAGAAGATTTCTGTAAAAAGTTTGTAAAGAAATTTGGGATCTCTTCGTTTACAGTGCTACACAAACATTTCTACTGTTAAGTAGAAGTGAGATCCCAGTATTTTTCCCAGTTCTTTGCCTCAGTCTAGACTGTGTTCAAGCAATGTTAAGCAGTGAGTGACAAACACACACATCCTGGTTTGTTTTTTGTTTTTTTGGGGTTTTTTTTGTCTTTTGAGGAACATTCCACTTTCTTGTCCTCTCTCAGTCTTGTTCCACTCTCCTTCCAGCTTACCATACTGGTCAAAGGTCCATCTCCTGCAATCTCTTCAGAAGTTCAAAGTTCACACACCCTAGAGAGCCAAAGGCATTCTTTCTTCATAGGTGGGTCAATTTGGACAAGCACTTCTGGAAAGCTTTGGTAAAGCTTTTCCCTAGTAACCACCTTGTTATGACCTTTTGGATTAGAAGCCTTTTTCAGAGCCTCACCTTGCACAAGATATGCACCAGACTTTTGCAACTACAAATACTGACATCCACATAATAAGAAAATGTGGTTTAACATAGCTATGAATAAGCCTTCCCAGAGGGTTTGCAAGTTATTTTTTTAAATTCATCTGTCCCTTGTTTTTCTTACAAGAACAAAAACAAAGGCAAGGAGGAAAACCATGCTTCCGCAAGCTTCATTTGAAGTATGAATCTAGAGCCACAATTCTTCTTTCAGATATGTAGTTTAGGACAATCTTTGGATATTACAAAAAAACAAACACATTCTTTTATCTTTGTATTTATTTTTTGTTTAAGGGTTAGGCTTTTTCATCTGTAACGAAAATAAAAGCTAGCCAGTAGGAACATTTCTTACTGTTATTTTGTAAAGACTTTTGATTGATTCATCCTTCTTCTGACTCATATAATTAACACAATAGAAATAGGTTTTTGCAAAACAGAACAAGCAGTCACCTTAAATAAGAGATATCTTTATCTTTCTGTACAATCCATTAGACTACATTGGACAACAAAAGAAAGGAAAAAAAAAGCCTTAAACATTTTTGCTAGGGCAGCAGATAAACATTAAAGATAGGTGGATGCTGGTTTTGGTCTCAGCATATGAAAGCAAATTATGTTCTTGGTAAAACAATGCAGTTCAAGACTATCCTAAAACACCGAAGAAATAATTGTCTCTGCTGACCAAAGTTGTTTTCCCATCTTTTTTACAATTAAGGAGCTAAAAATGTAGATTATTTCTTTTGCAGAAGAGAATTCCTGAGGAACAGTTGAAGAATGAGAATCATCTGCCCTTATTAATACCTTAGCAGACAACTATTTCCATTCAGCAAGAGATGGAAAAAGAAAAATCAATCAACTGATTTCAAAAGCGCATCTTATCCTGTATTGTAGAAGCTGTTTATGGCAGAGTCCTACAATTCAGGATAGATATAAAAGGAAGTCAAGAATTAAATACTGAAAATAGCCAAGATTTTCTCAAATTCTATCACAGCAGACAAAACCAAAACAAATCACAATCGTGTTCCATTAGTATTGTCAAACAAGGTAAGAACAGAAAGTACACAACTCTCTGGATCTCATTGTTAGCTATACATAAGCAAAGACCAACAGTCTCTGGTTTGTAGACAGGAGTATCACCTGGTCCAGGGGCAAACAAATGCTAATGTCCAGTGCCCAGGTGAAATGTGCTGGGACTTTCTCCTGTCCCTTCTGTGCACTTTCAAACCTCTTTCTTGGAAACTCAGAGAGGCCCCGAAGGGCTGAACATTCAGACCGAAATGCTCATTCACAAGAGCTGATATTATGATGGGTATCGTATACAAGTTAAGTTCATCTGCCTACGAAAATTTTCCTGATTGTCAGAATTAAATACCTCTGCAGAACAGAAATGAACTTGCCCTTGTGTATTCACTCTGTGGTTTGAGGAGGACTGTAACTTTCTGCTTGCCAGTACAGCACCCTTTACTTAATTTCCACATTCTACCTACCTAGAAGGTGGGGCGGGAAATGTAAGTTAAAACAGTATTTAAAATTAACAAGTAAGAGATCCCCGTAAGGAAGAAAACACATATGATAAAAGTAATGTTGAATGGCATGGTGAAAACATACCTTTTTATTTTATGTCATAAAAACTATGACAACTCTTAAGTCAAGTAGGAGAAACATTCTTTGGTGTTTTACAACAATTTATCCGACTGACAGTAGCAATCCCCTAAATTAACGTACAACCTACCGCTCTTCCTCTCTTAAGTGCTGGACAATCTTAAACCATTTCCTGATACCAAAAGCTGCTCAGGTTACATCATTGTGAAATAACTTACATGACTATTTTAAAAATAATTCAGAACCACCTTCAGAACTTTTAAAGAGACAGTAAAACCATGCAAGTAAAAACTATTTAAACTCTTGTCAAGGCAGAATTCAAAGCACAGTTGACGACAGTTCACTTCCTAGCATTTTACTACTGAGGAAAATCCAGGTGTGCATTTCCTCTGAGACCTATTAGTTCATCTAGAATCTCAAACAACTGAAACAAATGTATTTTAATTTGAAGTGGTGTAAAGGGTTCTAGCATTTCTCACTCAGCTACATCACTTCCGTCATTATAACTGGTCTAATACAGGGTTTAACTCTCTTTTGCTGTGTTTGTTATATAGAAAGGGTTGACCACATACTTCACAGAGAAAGCCTTTCCATACACCTACTTTTAAAATACTTTAAAAATACTTTGGATTTTACTGTAACGGAAGCCTGACAAAGCAAAACCAACTGGTTAAAAGAAGACACTAAGGAGTTCTCTGCTGTGCACAGTGCTACACTGGCTATTTCTAATAAATAATGTCATAGATCTACACCAAAGATCATTCAAACATGACTGATGTTTTTGCAGAAATCTGCTAATGGCAGGTGAAACCATGTCTGGTTTTCTGTTTGGATGCTGCTGTCCAAATGCAGATTCCTGAACTGTTCTGTCAGGATTTCAGTTCATCAGACCTCACGTGCACGCATATCTACATACATCGTGCCTTGCAAATTCAATACTGATGAGCTCAAAAGGAAGCCTCATTTAACCGTTATTGGTTCAGAAGACAAAACTAAAAGAAAGAACAGGAAATAACATAAGCATGTCAGATTTGGGCCCACCCTCAAGACTAGCATCAAGCTTCATTTTTATCTAAATAAAACAAAATTTAAAAGAAAGACTCAGGTTTGTACTTCCTTTCCTTGTTTCAAGAAAACATAAAAAAGGGAAGTTTCACTTGGTGGCAACTCGCTACATCTGATGTTCTAGCAAAACCAGTGTTTAAATAACGTTCTGGCGAGCACAGCTCTATTAAGGGTTGCCTACATAGGATTTTCAAGTGCAGCCTGTCGTGACGGGATTTCAGCTGTTCCCTACCTATCTTTTTTCATCCCACCCCAGCAACTTCTTGTTATGCTATACACTGAGGAACATTACACAGTGTGAGTGTGATAGCTTCCTAAACAGAGTCCAGCTACAACATCAGTAGGACTTTTTAACTACAGTAGCATTGTATACTGTTATAGTCAAGAAACCATTTTACTAATTCACACACGACACCCATATGAAGGTTCATACGCCACAGAAAGGTCAAGTTACAGACAAGTAAACAGAACCTCTGACACTTAATTAAAATAACTAAAATGAAGACAACAGTTTTTAAGAGACTGGATATTTCTTGAACAAGTATTACCATGTGCCCTTCTGCTACCGCAAAAATAACTGGGGGAGATGCGGGGGGTAAGGGAGGGGGGAGTGAAGGGAAGGTGGGAAATCACAATTTAGAGATCATTCTGTTAAAAAAGGAGGGACAGTTGGCCTGCAGATCACGACAACCCTTCAGGCATGGGTCCCCATATACAGAGATTTTCCCACAATACATGGATTTTGTAAGTACATCCATCATTCACTGTATACTAATTTTCAAGAGACTTGGTTACATTCTACTCGGACGATGATAAGGGGGTGCGATGTCAGCTTCTCGCAGGGCTGGTCTCAGGTGCACCATTTATCAGGGTACACCATCTCTCCTGTCTAGTCAAGGGAGGTTACACCAGCGTCTGTTAAGCATGTACAGAGATGACCAACGGGCACAACACACTGTGTTCCGATTCTTAAACAGTGGGCTTCGTACCGCCACACGCGTTTCAAGGAACAAAGACTTCTTGATGTCGAAGGCTGCACATTTAGCCCCTCGCAATGCAGACACCTCACAGGAGGGAGCAGCCAGACGTGCGGAGGCTGGCCCCAATGCAGATGTGTTCCCACCCTCAGCTAGACCTTCGCAAGCAACTCTGAAGTTGGCACATGACAGCCACGGAGCCAAGGTCCGATTATACCCTCAAGCCCCGGGGCCGCGTAAGCTATTTGCTCTGGCCCGGCCTCGCACAGTCATGAAGTGGTCCTCACACTCTGCTGCAGCTTCCCTGGATCCCCAGAAACCGAGGGCTAGGGGCTTAGGGTAGCTCCACCACCCAGCTCCATCCACCACCCACCAGCACTAGAGGGGGCTTAGCTTCACGCCACACACGATGCCACCAGCCCACGAAGCCCAGCTCCCCGTCCCCAGCGGCGGGACACCCAAACCCCGGCTGCCCGCGCCCCTTAACGGCGGCGGCAGCCTGAAGGAGAAGCCGGAGCACACGCCTCGGCGACGGGCACACGCTTCCCCCGCAGCACCGCAGCGTGGAGCCCGGCAAAGCCAACAGAAGCGCTCCCTTCAGCCTCCCCGCCCTCTTCAGCCCGGCTCGCCCGCACCACGGCCTCAAGCTAGCGGGGATGTTAGCGGGGGAGCGCCGGGCCGGGCCGGGCCGGGCCGTGCGGGCGCGGAACCGCCGAGAGGCGCAGCCGCACCGGCCTCCGGCTCGCCGGGCTGCGCGGAGCCCCGGGACGGTTCCTTGCCGCCGGCTACCCGCGCTCTGGCACCTGAGAGCCCCCGGGCGGGCTGCTCTCCGCCGTCCCTCGACCTTAAACCCCCGCCCCGGCTTGTCAGGAGCCGCCCGTCCTCTCCGGGGGCCGGAGCCCGCCGGGCAGTCCTTACCGCCCGTCACACCACCTTGCCCGGCTCCTCCTCGCCGCTCCGTAAGGAGGCAGATCGGCGGGGCGAGCGGCGGAGGGCCGGCGCCCACGCCTCAGCTCACCTGCAGGGGGAAGGTGGCCGCCTTGTTGCCCACGTAGCCGCGGACGACGTGGCTCTGGATGGAGAGCACCCGGCACTCGCGCTCCGGCTCCATGGCCGCGCCGCTCCGCTCCGCGCCGGGCCGAGGTGGCGGCGCCGGGAGCAGGAGCGGGGAGGGAAGGAGGTTGCGGGGGGGGAAG
>JAOXJM010000001.1:117537269-117547771 GCA_026413425.1 Tringa solitaria | reverse complement strand
CAGTATCAAATGCTTTTTGAAAGTCCAGGTATACAATATCAACAGCCTTTCCCTCATCCAGTAATCTGGTTATCTCGTCATAGAAGGAGATCAGGTTCGTCTGGCAGGACCTGCCTTCCATAAACCCATAAACATCCCAACAGTGCTACAGCTTCCCCTCCTCAAGCGTCCAGAAAGCCCTGTGGAGCCAGGGACACCACGGGGCAGCCCCACACGAGGCCCTGCGGTGGCACACAGGCTGGAGCTGTGGGTGCCCTGACAGAGCACTGCCCTCGCAGTCAGGTTTTGAAATGAGTGCAATTGTGTGTTATTGACACACACACACACAAAAACCCTTCAGAGGGCTGCCAAAGAGTAAAAGAAGATGTGTTGGCTGGCAAGTGCTACAATACATCAAGACTGCTCAGAGAGGACTTCGTAATGCGTTTGGGAATTTCATCTTCCCCTGGCCATTTGTCATTATTGACCGTCACAGGTTCAGTCAAAGATCCCTTCACAACAAGAAAGCACACCTGATGCCTCTTGTTCTTCTTAGTGGATAGCTTTAAATTGACTCTTGAAATAGCATGATTATTTCTCAGCATCATGAAAGCTTATTTTCCTCATCATAAGTAATCTGTTGGAAAATGAGGGAACATACTGTTCTCTTCTCTGTTGTCACTCCAGTCGCAAAACTTAGGGCTTGTCCTAGGCTGGCTTTTCTACTAACAGTTTCTCCATCACCTATAAATGTAGGTATTTTTTGAATTGTAGAAATTGGTGCATCTCCTTGGAATATAGAGTCAGAACTATGAATGATCTGCACTATGTATGTTGGGAATTATCTGCACCATGTGTGCTCCAGATCTAGCAGTCTGGAAAAACATTACAAAACAGCATTTCGCACAAGGAGGTTATCTCAAAGGGACACAGATCTGGATGGCAGGGTAAGCCAGAAGAATTGGAGCAGAGTCCTATATCGCAATGTGATCTTCCTCAGTTTCTGGCCACCTGTCTCCATTCTCCACCTGCAGGCTCCTTGCCTGCTTTCCTCCTCTGAGTCACTTGCCACATGCCCCAGCCTGCAGGGTCTAAAGTCCTAATTTTCCTCATCTCACCATTCTTAGAGCCAAAGCTGCTTGCCAGGGCTGTTACCTCTTTCATATTCCTCCCATTTCTAACTTTTTGTGCTAGTCTTCCCTCTTATTTTCCCTCTGACTTGAGCTATTCTGTCTCCCTCTCCAGTAACTCCACCACCTATCCCCAGCAACCCCACCATCTTTTCTTTCTTTTCATATTTCTCAGGTACATGTCGTTGACTATCTAGTCTCAGTTTCCAGTGATCACTCTTAACATAGTGTCATTTTGTCTCACCTTCCTCTCCTACTTCAAACTCCTCGACCCATTCCCACTCACATTTTTCCCACCAACACGTCTTGCTCTGGTCCAAATCAGGCAATCTGATTGAGGTTGACATTTTCTGAACTCACGAGGAGGAAAAGACAAAGCTCCCCTGCTTCCATTTGCAGTGCTGAGACCAGACAGGATACAGCTCAGACTGACAGCTGCAGGTCAAATCTAAAGACAAACCTTTGAAGAATTTAAAGCACTAGCAAATCTTAACAGACCACAGACAATGACTGGGTTGGTTTTTTTCCCTCACAAAGGCTAGCAGAACCGGGTTGCATTTTGGGTTGCTTTTTGTAAGTTCAGCAAAATTCACATTCTTGACATGAAATCACTGTCTTCCCCCAAATAAGAAATCCAGGGTTCCAGAGCTTAGGATGTCATCATCTTTTAAAAGAAAGGTTGCAAAAAAATGCGGTGTGGCCTATTCTGTATCTTCTGCAAAACTAATTTCCAGGCGTGACTCAGTTTTTCTAGCTTATATTCTTTCCCTCTGTCCTCTTTCCTTCTCTCACCCAAAATGAACCTGAGGCAGAAAAAGTCTACGAAAACACTCAAGGGCTGGCAAATTTATAAACAACAAAAAGTAAGGTCTTCCACGGAAAAGGCTATGCAACCCTAGAGAAGTTTCCAGCCCTGTTTGTGTTTGTCACTCATCATAATAAACGAGTATAAACTGCACACACTATAAAGAAAAACTTATACGTGCAGTAACCCTATGCCACATCCACGTGCTGCCCCCGTGATGCACATCTGAAGGACACAGCCTGTTCTGTAGTACCTACCTGTACAAGATACACGCTGCAAGCAGTCAACATAAAACCTACTCACAACTTGCTCATTCAGCCTGAAGTCCAAACGCTGTTTTTCATCGCATAGCAATTGCTGCCTATGTCCCGTGCTTTTCAAGGGAGTGGCTACTGCGTATTATTTGGTACAGAAGGCCTCCGTGCCTCCGTTTTGCTGCTCTTAAAGCCTCCACAAACACACTGTAACAAATGCTGAAGTGCTGTTGTCCTGCATTTTTCCATCTCTCTTGACACGCTGAGAAGAGTTTCTTTGGCTTTCCTCTAGCTTGGAGGGCAATTGTTGGAATACAGGTGTTGCCCTTTTTTTCCTGCTTTTCCTCCCTTCCCCAGCAATAGGGCTTAATGCTTCACTTTGACCTTGTAAGCATATAATGCATACATACTGGCATATGTTCCTTTTGGGGATGACTCAAGAAGATCTATTTCATGGGTCCCACAACATTGTCAGGTGAGGCTGGGCCTCAGTTTAGACAGTTGTGCAATGACATTAATTGTGTCTCTGTAGTGCATACACCAGCTGTATCTTTCCACTCCTGATACGATATACTGTCCAAAGAAGAAGCCAGGAAGTGTTCTGGCATTTACAGCTGTTCTTTCTCAAAACTGCCCAGACACGTCTGACGTTCTCACTGGAGCAAGTTCTTCTCCCAAGAAGGAAAACACACCTCACACATTTGTTAATGCCTGCCCTTAGGTTTTACAGAGCTGCTACTCCTGCACCTAGTAGACCACATAGTCAAAGCAATGAAGAGGGTCCAGGGAAGCTCACATTGCAGAGCACAGCTGGTAACCAGATGGTTCGTACACCTGAGCGAGAAAACTACAGCAGGGATAGCAATCGTAGAATCGCTTGGATTGGAAAAGACCTTTAAGACCATCAAGTCCAACCATTAAGCTATCACTGCCAACTCTGCCACTAAACCATGTCCCTCAGCACTACATCAACACATCTTTTAAATACTTCCAGGGACGGTGACTCAACCTCTTCCTTGGGCTTCCTGTTCCAGTGCTTGATAACACTTTCAGTGAAGCAATTTTTCCTAATACCCAATCTAAACCTCCCCTGGCTCAACTTGAGTTTCCTCTCGTCCCATTGCTCGTTACTTGGGAGAAGAGACTGACCCCCACCTCGCTACAGCTTCCTTTCAGGTAGTTGCAAAGAGTGATAAGGTCTTTGAGACCGATAATGCTGAGGCCCTTTGTAGGAAGGCAGGGAGAGTGCAAATGCAGAGCTCTGCTTTTCTCTGCAGCTGCTGGCAGAGAAAGCATATTTGTTACAGGGGAACACATGCTGTTTCTCCAACCAAGTGAAGAAAGCAATTCTATGCAGGATTGCTGCCTTCTTCCTAATATTCTGAAAGGTTCAACAAAGGCAAGTACTCCTAGCAATCTTTCTGCATACCCCAGAGGAACATCTGACACGTCCCTTTATACTCTAAACTGTAAAATTGGAAGCCTCTTTCATGGATTAGGGAGTTGAACCTGCATACGCAACCAAAAGTAAGCAAGGGGTTGACTCAATAGTATCAAGCCCCAGCATTTTTCAAATATATAGGGGAACCTATATTGTTTATACGCTAAGTTGCCACAAGCAATTCTCCTTTCCTTCCAGAAAGCAGCTCATCTAAATGTGAGCATTTAGTTTCTAAGCAGTGTTTTTTTACAGACTCTGCCCTATTTATTCTTTGAGAAATCAGGCCCCTTCCTCAGAAAAAAAGTGTGCATCTCAGAAAAAAAAGTGAAGCTAGAGTTCAACTCCATAGTCATCATGCATTCTGCTATCCTCAAGCCTGTTCTGTTTTAAAAAAATTAACTCCCAGGTACCCCTCCAAATCTGGGGTTCACTAGACCTATTGAATGAGCAAATAACCATTCAATGTGTGACAAAGAGCTTCCTTAGAAAAAAAAAAAGAAAAAGGCAGGCCAGGTTAGATCAAATGTAGGCAATAGGGAAGCTGTCCTAGGATTCCTACTGCAGCTGCTGCTGAGTACTACTGGGGTGATATTTTCTCAAGCTCCTGACATTGTCACTGGATGGTGCATGAAGCTTTCTGGTTTATTTTTTAAAGTAACCTGACCTGTCAAACCAGTTATCCTTGGTCAGAGCAGAATATTTCTGAAAATTGTGAATTTTGAGTAGAAGTTAATCATAATTTGATCAAGAGTGAGTATAGTCAGAAAGACTACACTTTATTAACAACTGGCAATGTTTCTATGGCAAATGTTCCTTGTTCCTCCTATGCTCTCTCCTACAACTCCCCTAAATCCTTCTCACATGCCACCCAGTTGTCTGCTCAGCTTGTCAGTACACCAAAAAGCAATACACCCAGTGGCAGACCTGAGGCAATAATACACATGGCAGTTGGCCAGCCAGCAATCCAGGAAGATACATATCTTTACCTGCTTTCTTTGCTTCTGGGCAGACAGGACAAACATCATTACGGGCCAGGCCATTGACTTTCTAGTCTGTATTGTTACCCTTTGGAATTCCAGCTTGTCATGCATGAAGAAATCATGAGACTACAGTCAATAACAAGCTTAACATGGGTCAACAATGTCACAATATTGCAATAAAGGCAGTCACCTTTTGGACTGCATAAACAACAATATAGTCTCCAAGACATATGAAGTAATCCTTGCAGCATATTGAGCAATGGTAGGGTCTCTGGTGGAGTACTGCCACGTTTTTGGAACAATATTTCATGAAAGAAAGGCCACAAGAAGGGTCCAAGACTTAGGACACACAACCTAGGAGAAAATGGTTTCTTTAGTTTAAGGAAAGCTCGACTCTAGTAACAGTCTACAAATAGATATAACTCAGTTCTGTGAAGGAGCAGAAGGGAATAAACCATGTCCATAATGAAGATCTTACCTCCATTATGCAAAGGATTATGAAGAGAGCAGGAAGAGATTGCTTTGGAAGATTGATGTGTTTTTATCTTCAGTTTGTTTGTTTGTTTTTCATAACTAGTGGAAGAAATATTTTTATAAATATTGATAGTAATATTTGTCTTGGAACAGGGGACAGACTGCATTAACTACCAAGGTCTCCTGAAGTCCAGATTTTCTGCGTGAGCACAACAGAAAAGATATGGGGCTGCCAAGAACACAACACACTCAGCCTGATACATGATGCATAGACAGAGGATCTTAAGTCAGGCTTTGTACATTGTATATGGATTTTCTAAATTATTATAGGCATTGACAGAAAATGAAAGGTCAAGGTTATGTAAAAATTGTATCAATAGCCTTTCCTTTTCTCAACATCTCTTCAAGCATCAGATTTGGACCAGCAGAGAGTAATAATTGACCACTCCCCAATCAGAAGACCATCTTTATTTAAGATACTGATTCTTGCTGGTCAGTTGAATGTTTGCGAAGGCAGATTGTAAAGTACCGATTTATGATTGTAATTGTAATACTAAAGTATGAGCAGCATTTGATGTAGGAGGGGGGCGTTATTCTTGCTTCAGACCAAATTTTCACTTGGCCTGTATTAAAATGATTAGCTTTGTCAGGTATTGTCAATAATGGCAGAGAAGGAGCCATTTTCTCAGCAAAAGAAAGCAGATTATTGAAACTTGCCATCAAAGCTGTTCTGCATGGGGGAATTAGAAAGGCCATTCTAAACACATTGACAGGCAGGTGGGGCTGCTGTCTCTAGTACAAAAAGAGCACCCACCAGTGCTGTTTCTCCAAAACCTAGCATGAAATAGAACTGCAAACTAGCAAGGTTGACATGCTCTCAGCTTTGGTGAAAAAACAGTCTGCAGAAAAATTGTTTGACTTCAATCCATGTTGACTCCAATAGCGATTATGACGCAGAGAACAATACACATAGATGCCCCAACATCTTTAAACAGAATGGAGAGAAACAGTCCTCATAATAAATGTGGTACCTGTCTACATCCAATCATGCAAACTGCTGGGTGCTCCCTTCTCTACTGGCCTCTGAAACCCGCAGAACAAGGGCCTTTACAATATTTCCCACACCCCAGAGTAGCCTGGCGTGGTAGCCATTTATCAAAAAAGAAGTCATTTATTACATTAAGAGATGACAAGAGTAACACTGGGGTGTCTCTTCTCTTACACCTCTGACTCAAACCTGTTCTCTGTCAGTAACTTGCCAAAGCTCCATATATTCTAAGCATTTTTCCAAAATGGGTTCTCAGGGTGGGTGGAGTTCATGCAAGAATCAGCCTCCAAATGTCAGGCCCAGTCTTGCAATCTTCATGTCAATTGTTTTATTGAAGTAAATGGAACTGCTCCTATAAAAAAACACTCAAAGGGCCAGGTGTCAAGATGAGAGACAGGCCAGCGATAACAAAGTTCTTTTCAAAATGCTGTGTCACTGTCACAAGTTATCACAGTTGAACAGCACTGTACAGCATGACATTCTTGATCCTCATCTCCTCCAGAAACCTAAAACTACTCCTCTTTTTAAAACAATGCAAGATCCCTCTGCTGTGAAATTCTAAGCAGAAACACCCTTTATATGAGTACAGTTCCCAGGAACTGGACGCAAATAGTTTAGTTGGTGCTGGTGTCTGCACATTTTGGTTCCTGAGTCCATTTAAACGAGATGGTTGAAGTTAATGACAAGGAAGCAGAAGGCTTCCTTTGGTTGGCTAAGGCAGCTACAGTGCAGTTTTGTCCAGAATGCTCATGCTTACACCCTATGGCATTTAGTATCTCCTACCTAATACTGGGGAAAAGTAACTCATTATTATCAGGAGCTTAATCCCAGTTACCCCTTTTTGTTCTTGAATAACCATTCACCAGCATTAAAGAGGTAGCAGATTAAGTGCACGTACCTCTTCATCAAACGAGATATTTCTAGCAGCAGGTGAAACCCCTGCTCTGGCAAGCAAAGAGATAGGAGATGCAAGCAGTTACGGCGTAACGTAGCACAACGTGGCGTGTGGCCATGATAACAGCTTTAGAGAAATGCACACAGATGTTTTCATTTTGCTTTTGCTTCATTTTTAAGGTACTTGCGGGTAAAGAGGGAAGAAACTGGTGCTATTTCACTGCTTTTAGTATTTGGTTTTTGCAGGCACATCTGCACCTAATTTTTACTACTTAACCTTGAGAATTGTTTGATATAGATTCGGGATCCGAAATGCCACACTATGTGTAGTTGTTTTTTAAGACATGGTAACAGCTGGAAAAGAACAAGGCCTTTCCTGGCAGCGGCAATAAACCTCTGAGTCATGAACTGCATCTCTCAGCAGTTTGTCCTGCGTGTGGCTTGCATCACATGCTGTCGTCTTGCAGTCATGAGTCACTTGCTTCAGCTCCCGCTGCTCCGGGATATCGGCTTGGCAAAGCTACGTCGCTACACAGCTTATTCCCTGGGGAAACGTGCACACAAAGCAGTGGGAAGTCAGGCCACTGCTGTGCTCAAAACAGAACAGATTTGCATTTGAGTTCAAGCTGCAGGGAGTACCTGCTAAGTTGACTAATACCGCATCAATTTCTAGTCCTGTTACCTGGGTAATGGCAATTTCATTTCGTTCTTTTCCTTCAGCGGTTGCAAAAAGATTTTCTACTTTAATTTAACTTCTAAAAATCTGAATGGGATTCAGTAAGTTTACAAATAACCCATGTAATTTTTCCATTTAGCATCATTTCACTAAATAGCAAGATAGTAATAATAGAGGACAGATTTCAGGAGTCTGAGAGACGTTAGTTCTGTTCCAGGCTGGAAATTCCTTTTTACTTTGCTCCTAATTTTCCTGTGCTGTTAGAGGACAATTCTCCGCGCTACTGTAGCTTTGACCATTGTGAATAGCAGCAGCTGCTAACCCAGGTAGTTCTGAAAGTCTCCTGGTTTTTCTTCTTAGTACAAAAATATAATGTCAGAACAAAATTAGCAGACATTAGTAGGACCAGGATTTCCTACCACGCTTTCATCAGGGGTTTCAGAATGAACCTAGGTTTGCTAGATTCAGCATTTACTAGTGAAGTACATTGTTGGTTAGCACCCATGGTATCTAAAAAAGGAAAAATAGAAAAAGAAAAAAGAGAAGCCTACGCATTTCATACACTTCTCCAGAACTGCAATTCACACAAACAGCCAAAGTTACAAAAACTAAGAGAATATTAACCATTAGCTTCCATTCTTGGAACCTGAATAAAGAACAGTTCTTTTCTGGAACCCAGCTTAAGATCCTCTCCGTGAACAACAGCAGTTCTAAGGCTGTCCCTCAAAACTCTTATCAAAAGTAAAAGGGATAAAATGAGAGCCTGAGACTACAGACCATTAGCGTGACACGAGCAGCACAATTATGTGCAAGCCAGAGAATCTGGAGTTGGGCTTCTGGAAAGGTAAGGCCAGAAAACAACGTTGGTTTGGGCTCATTTCAGCCTCTCACCTAAGTGAAAGCAAGATGCTTCACACAAGTTTATTTCTTATGAGGACCTTTCATTTTCTCAGATTTGGTGTCCTGGGACCAAAGGAGAGAAAACTTTTTGCATAAATTACCAACACCACACAGTGAAAAACATCCAGCAAGATACCAGTAGGTTTAATACCAAAAATTTTTCTCCAGGGCAACTACAACCTCTGTATCTAAATAAGCTAAACTGATACAGAAAAGATATGAAGATTGCACAAGATAAATGGACTAAAACTAAAAGTTGCCACCTGGTCCTGGCAGATACATGAGCATTATCATTAGCATTATCATCAGCATTATCATCAGCAACGGTAGGCTCCTTGGCCATCTAACATCACTGTGCACTGTTGGTTAGAAATAATCAGCAAAAACATCTGTACCATGTGCCAGCCCTAAATGTGCCAGTGGTCAACTGCAGATTCCTGTGCCTGGCTTTACAATGCAATACAATACTTCCTATTCTTGGCAAACAAATATGTTGTGGGATTTCAGGCCCTCAGTGGCCAATTTTGCAGCCTGTGAACATCAAAAGGCAATTTCTTTCCCTCTTGCTGTAAAGGGCTCCTGAGTGGATTTCTAAGGAAGGAACAGTGGGCACTCCCTCCTTTCTGTCAGTCTGTTTGAAGGCAGTGCAGACCTCGTGAATGATTCCCCTTCTTCCTTTCAAAAGGATTAATGATGGGGAAAGACTTGAGGGCTTTCTTTTCAGAAACAAAATTACTCCGTGGCAATACTCAGCAGAGACAAGTACACATTATTGGATTATAAAAGTATTTAAAGTTTCAGCCTTCATTTTATGGCAGATGTCTCCCAGATGTTTACATAGTGGAAGAGCCTGTGAAAATGTGTCTTGAGACTGGAATGAGATCTGCTTCCTAAAAAATGAGGAGTGTGGAATTCACTTCCCCAGAGAGCCTAACTCTTGGCACTTCCACTTTTTTTTTTACAAATCTGTGTCAAAGAGGTATGATTTAATCAGGGATGCTCTCCACATACCCACTAGTTCCAAAAGAGCAAGATTTCCTCACTCAGCACTATTTTAGTATTGTATCCTCCCCTGAGCAGTATCACAAAGAATGGTCCAGGCTGGAGCCCGACCAAGTCTTGATTAAACTAAAGCTGTCAATGCCAGAAAAACTGTAAGAAATTGTGCACTCGGAAATCTTAATGGACTTTGGGGAGAAGTCTGGCTTTTCTGTTACTCAGATCTTAAACTCCAGTTTCATTCTTTTTCCCTTCTGTTTTAATTTTTTGTCTTTCTGACCTTGTATGCATATTTTTGTGCTGTTACATTCACCATCATGTTAGCCTTGTTAGTCTTCAGGGAAGGAGGACCATAGAAAAAACAACAGCAGCTTTTCAATAATAATCATTGCAGGAATGCAAACAGGAGGTAGTTTCCAAGACTGCAGAACTTTTACCCAAAGTCGAAACCACACAACGAGCAGAATTCAAGCCTCCCAGGGCTTTACTTTGATTGTGCAAGACAAACATCTGAAAGAGAAATGTAAATAAAAAACAGTTTAGCCTAGGAACTGTGCAATTGCACCAGGTTACATGTTCTGTGTGGAGCATTGTAAAATTGTTGTGCTGAAGCCATTGGAGATTTTTAAAACAGAACAAAAAAAAAAAACCCCAAACCCGTTTGAAATTGACTAGTATCTGCTGGTGCTGAATCCAGAATGTTGTGATATTTCAAAACAATGCCATACAAATCCTAAAGGAATGATATTACTAGTAAGTGCTCTTTGTTTAACTCCCCCCAAAGGACTTAACTCACAACTGATTACAGGAAGGATTTTCATAGAATCATAGAATGGTCAGAGTTGGAAGGGACCTTAAAGATCACCCAGTTCCAGCCCCCCTGCCATGGGCAGGGACACCTCCCACTAGAGCAGGTTGCTCA
>JAOXJM010000001.1:117524173-117537169 GCA_026413425.1 Tringa solitaria | reverse complement strand
GCCACACTTCTCCTGATGCAGCCCAGGACATGGTTGGCTCTCTGGGCTGCCAGCGTGCACTGACGGCTCTGGCAGCCTATACCTTAAAGCTGTTCTCCAAGAAGAAATGTTCAAGACTTCTTAAGTAGGAAAGAATCTCACAAATGCCTCCTTTAACATTTTTGTATTTTTTCTGGTGTGGGGCCAATATGAGACAGCGTGGAGGTGCTAAAACCTGAAGCCTACCTCTCAGAAATAAGGAACGTGAGCAGTTCTGCAGAACACAGTTAACCGTATCTTTTTTGAAAGTCAATTTCTGTAAAAGAATTCATCTTCCAAGATGAAATAAATGCAAACAAGCTTCTAAACCCAGGTTTTGGAGCTTTCTTAAACCCCCTTTAAGAATCTTAAACCCCCTAAAGAATCAAAGATTTTTCCAAGTCTAATAAGAAGACATGCCAATAAAGTGGCTATCTTAAGAAAAACATTGTGCAATTTTGTGTTGAGTATTTTGTCTGTCTTCTGTATTTTATTTACAGTAATTAACTGTATTATTTGCAACATGTTGCAATGTTTTTTGCAGATTAAATATTTGTTTTCCTCTTCAAACTGGTTTGTGCTTTTACACTTAAAAAAAAGCTTGTTTGGGCCCTACAACAGAGAATGCTCTCTCTCCCCCTGTCATGGATAAGAGGAAAAAAAAAAATCTTGCAACTCCTTAAATTGAATTAGAATCGGAATAACCTGGGATGCAGCCATTACAGATGCCTGACTGCAGCAGAGTGGTCAAATACGCTGAAGCTATTTTAGAGATAACAGAATTATCATGTTAATAATTCTATCTGTCCAAAATATATGACAACTGTTGCAGTGTTGTGTTTAAGTAACAAAATCCATACGCCTTTTTTTTTTTTTTCCTAAAGAAGTTTTTCCCCAGGAAGGACTGTGTGTATGGGTCAACTTCTACTTCTGCAACAGGCTATATTAATCTTGAAAGAGGCACTATGTTTCTCCTTGATTTACGTGATTGGAGTAACGCCTGCCAGCATAAAGTCACTGAAATGCCAGTCCAGATCCAACCTGCTTGCATGGATCCCGTGAGGAACCACGAGGGGCACCGAATCTTCCAGCAACCTCTTGGGAGTGTGTTCAGGGCAGGCACCACAAGTTTTGCTGTACAGCACTCCACCAGAGTCCCCAAGATCCTCCATGGTGCGAAGGTGCCGTGGGGCACTGCAGTAAGTCGTATCTTGGCCCCACGGCTAAACTACAAATGGGGATTTCCACTTGACATGTATAATAAAAACACATGCAGCACTTAATTTACTTTAATGTAATATGCTATCGCTATGGTCTTCAACAGTATCAATGCATACTACCATCTAAAAACTTAGATGTGTGAATTATTTTGAATATGTAAGAAGGATGTCACCATTATAGGACGTTGTTCTGAAGGAAATCTGTTTTCATTTTACCTGAGGATTTAGGTTTTAGTTTTACTAGTGCCACTGCTGCGGAGAGGTCACTTTCCTTTGTCAGAATAAAGTTTTTTGCAATTCTGAAAATCCTGTGCCTGTCAAGAGAACACAATTAATTTTTTTTTAATTGCTCCTGCACAGTTACAGGGCCTGGCAGTCCCCGACACTCCATGCGGGATTCCTGTGTGTACGGAACTCCGTATGGCGTGCTGCTCCTAACAAATAAGGGAACAGCTTTCACAGCGTCCATCTCATACCTGCTTTGGCATCTGCACAACCATACCTTTGAAATACACATCTCACCACGTTATCACTTCAATTACCAATTTTAATTGTCAAGGAATGACAGCCTGTGATCTACTTGTTTCTCCAGAGCAATCTTTCAGCTGCTGGTGTCTACTCAGTGGCCCAACTAGAAAGGTCAAAAGCTCAAGCTGTATGAACAGGTGTATCCTATCACAACCCTACTCATTTCTGACAGGTGTCTCAGTCTTCATCAGGTTTGGCTATTTATACAATAAAAATAAAATACAATAAAAGGAGAGAGAGCACATGCACGCATGCAAGCAGTTTGTGCTTTCAAGTATTCCCCTGGGTGCTGCCCTCCCATCTCCCACTCCCCAAATTTACAGATTTTCCCAAAATACAATGTCCACAAAAAAAAAGATGGTTTATTGGACCAGACTAAATGATGTAATGCTTAGACACTGTACTTGTATTAACAATGCTGTTGCAGAGGTACATAAAGTGACAGATGGGATCTTCTTTTCTGCCTGTAATTAAGTCTAAGCACAGGGAATAAATGACAAAAAGGGTATTTGACGCTCTCCAAATCACATAGCTTTGTTAGACTATAAAAGATCTTGTATACCAAGTAATGTAAATATAATTTCAACTTTTTGCCTTGCTGAATTCATTTTGTGCTTTTGAATTCTCTTGAAGCTATAAAGAATTATAAACTATCAGAGCTTGAAAAGTACAAAGTTGATCAGATTCATAACAAAAATGTAGAGACAATCATTACAAAATACTGTCCTTTAAAAGGTAGGCCACATTAACTTTGACTCACAGCATGACTGGCAGCTGCAGAGCTGGAGTAACACTATGAAAAAATCTATGAACCAATATCAAACAAGTCAGATCAGTTTTTCTTTTCTCTTTTCCTATCAATACATCTCTCCTTACAGTACCATTGTGTCTGTGCAGTGGATATCCCAGATGTCACATCTACTTCTCCTTTTTCTGTCTTTAACATTTATCAGAATTGTGACTATCCAAATATTTTGGGTAATGTATTCAATTTAACCCAACAATGCTGATTAAACTGCATTGACAGCAGTTGGCTTTTGTTTGTAAAGTTGTCCTGAAAGAAATTCTAGACACCACTGAAGACAATACACATGCCATATGCATATTTACAAACCATTCCACCAGTTTCATGGCACAGATGGATTATGCATGAATCCCAACAAGCAATCACATCAGTAAATTATTTGATAAAAAAACGACTGCCATTTCTGCCCTCTCTATTTAGCACTGTGGGCAACAATATATTTGGACAAGCAACAGGGTCAATGGATCCGCAACCAGTAGAAAAAAGATCCAGACAACCATTTAAATACATTTCCATAATAGGTTATATGTATTAAAACCAAACAAAACCAAACCTCAGCGCATCCTGATCCTGGATTTTTCTGTGAACACCAGATCCACCTACTGATTGTTTGCATCTATATCCCTGGAGGAATATGGCATCTTCAACCTAATGCATTAACAACCGTGCACATACAAATGCGTTTATGCATATTCCACAAGAGACTTCTCACCCACAATACAAGACAATCAGTACAACATATCAAACAGCCTTTCTTAAATCCTACTTACCATCATTTTGTCAAAAAAATGCATTATGCTAATATACAATGAGATTTTTTTAAAATATAAATGAACAACAATTGCTCAAACAGCAAGTTATCAGATGTATTCTCCAGAGTTCTTCACTGATCAGCCAAACAAATACAAATCAAAACAAAAACAAATAAAATGCAGTCCTTTATTTTAAACGAGAAAAGACGAGCAAAATGACTTTCTGGCAGTACCACAAGCCATGGACTGTCACAAACTTAGTGCAAGAACTGGCACGGATTAGAACTGAGCAACTGAGACCCACCAGCAACCTACAAGGACACGAGTATTCTGAAGAAATTCTAGACGAGCCATGAAAGAGCAGTTTCACTCCAGTTGCTTATGGGGAGTGATCTGGCAGAGGTCAGCATCAAGACTGGAAAAAAGTAGTATTGAATTATGCAAATATATCACAGAATTTACTTTTGCTGGCTGAATTAGCCAAATGTTTACCAGGTACCATAAGACAAGGCAATGAAGCAGACCTACCCTCTCTCCTATAGGATCACAGAAGTAACTCGAGGGAAGTTTCATGAATAGCTTTGCTTTGGCACCAGGTTGTGCTTTGAAGCTGAGCTCTAATGTAAGCAAAACTTTCAAAGAAAGATTTAAAATCTTCCAACCATATCAAAAACGTTTTTATTTTCATTTGCTCTCCCCTTCCTCACAGTTTCCCCTCAGAATACATTAATGGTCTCTCACAGCAGTACACCGCATTCTTTACCAAAGAAGCAAAGAAAAAACAAAACATGCATAGCAGTAATAAAATATCCAAATAAAAACTTAACATAAGGAAATGCTGTGGAAAGAATTCTTCTGGTTCTACATCAAAACCAAACCCAAGCTGTCTGGGCTGTGAAGTTTTACCCTGTATTGAGAGGCACCAAAGCTTTTAGAGAGAGATGTGTGTCCTAACCAAAGACACACTACACCAATCAAGCTCTCCTTAGGAATATGTGAGGTTTCATTCACTGAATGAGATCTGAGTTCTGGTAAAATGTGGTGACACCAGCTGCTAAAGTAGAAAACGAGGAGTCTTGTCAGACCTTCAGGAAAGACAGCAGTGGGGGCTGGGGAGAAGACCTGCAAACATCAAAGATTTCTCCCGTGTGAGAGCATTATTTCACTTACATTAAATAGAAGGAGCCAGCTTACGATATGACAAGCATAAGCCAGCTTTGGCACTTGTGTTACTGAAAATAATGTGGTGACTGTTCCCAACTCAGCAGGCAAGCAGCTGTGAAGGTTTATTTGTAACAGTGACCACTTGAGCAGCTAGGCATTTCTTATCCCAGGGAAAGCCTGCTTCCTGCCTGTAAAGCTACCCAAGTCTGGCTGTTATTAGAGACATGAGGTAAACGTTATTTCCAGAAGAAGAATTAACAGGATGCCAAGGGTGGCACACAAAAAATGATGGGGTAAAAATTTAAAATACATGAACTAGGAGGTTTAAAATCTACATTGTCTTTTTCCATTTTAAGCCCAATGAAAGACAGTTAATAGCGTGAAGTACAAGTATTCGTAAACTGGCTCAAAAAAACCCCAACACCGGAACAATCAAACCCTGAACATTCCTTAATTAAATGAACAAGTCTCTTGGGAGTGACATGGGCAGAGACCATACTTTTTGTAGACCAAACCTGAGCAGAGATTGGATTTTGTTTCTTTTCTGTAAATACACAAAACAAGTATTTCAAGATACAGCTGAAGTGGTGTCAAAATAGCAATGACCCAGGTCACAATCAGAATTTTGTATATACAATTTGTATTAACTTAAAAAAATAAAGAAGTTCAAAATACCTCCAGAGAACATTCTAGGTTAGCAAAATGTCCTGTACAAAAGTAGGCCACATCTGTTGGTTTACAAGAAGTCCACAGCAGTTGGTCTCTTCTTTGCTGCTATAGTAAACGGTTTCTTCATTTGAGGCTGTCCTGTTGGGGTACTTGTGGGTGACTTCAGCACCCCATGGCGAGGTTTCTGTTCAGGATTGAAAGCCACGCGGGAGGGTCCTTCTGGGCTCACTAATATACTTTTGTCGGTCTTCTTAAACTCTGTTGAAAAACAAGCAAACAAGTTAAAAGAAATACAACTCCTGGAATAACTGGGTCCATCAATCAACTGTGGAATTGCTCAGCCCTGGAGGTCTGCCTTAGATCTCTAAGTCTATCACTAAGGACCAGAAGCCTAAGACTGCAGGAAAAAATGGGGAGATGGTGGTGGAACTCTTAGCAGAGTTTCTCTGAGAATGGGGTCTGTTGCACAGAGAGGCTGTGAACCATCCCACATGGTTTCACAGGCCACTGGAGACTCTGGGCCTACTCCTCAGAAACAAGTGTTCCAGCTGTCCTGAAGAACACCAGACTTTAGTTTAAAAGATGACAATGGGCAAGAAGTGGGTCTACTCTGACTGTTAATCAGCATCGCTCTAGAGACTTTTCGTTATCCCTTCTGCTGACAGGCAGGCATTTATTTCTCTTTGTGCAGCCATCTTATATTAACAGAGAAACATAGATCTAAACCCACTGTTCCCCATTTGAACTTGGCCTATAGCACATCTCAGAGAGTTAAAAAATTTGCAAAATTAATACATGGAATAAGCTTTTATGCTACGGAGCAAGACATTTATTTAACAGGGAAAACACTGTCTGCTTACAAATGGGATCCAGAAGGGAACTGACATTTGTATCTACTCATTACCATTAATAAACCACAGGCAGCCAAGATGAAACTGAAACTCTGCTCTTAAACAGCCTGAGCTCATCAGCATATCAGCACCTTTGTCCTGGGAAACAGAAGTGAGCAATGAAGACTCTGAAGTGCATATGTTCCCCTTAGAGGTGCCCTTCAGAACAGGCAGCTCCGAAGGGAGAGCCCATCGCTCTGCTGCCCTGTTTTCTATCCATAAGGCTCCTTCTGCAAGCCAGTAATGCAGCACACTGGAATCAGGCAAGTCGAGCTGTTGAGATGAATGTCCTAAACTTTACCATCTCCTCTGGACAGGAACTTGAGGATGGTTTATAAACTATATGCAAATATTGAGACAAAAAAGGGATCAGAATTATCGTGTTTCAGAGAGTTGAAAAGTTTAGGTGTTTATCAGTGTGTACAGCTGCCCCTTTCCTCAGCTACAAGAGAGATTGTGGAGACACACAGATGCATTAGACTCACCAGCAGTCATGTTTTTATTCAAGCCAAACGTGACTTTTTTGGAGCTGGATGACTGCAGCTTGTTCAGCTATAAAGTAAAATAAAGACATGAAAGAAAGTAAGATTTCTGAAACAATGCTACCAGTTCTTTTACCTGCATCCCATCAAAACCAAGGCAAAGCAGCCTGCTTCCTTCGTTTGATTTAGAACTTCCCCAATCCTCTAGCAGTTACCCCTGGTTAATACAGCACTGTTTTTCTAGCCAAAAGCAAACATTTTCCATTTCTAGAGAAATCACATATTCTCCTTAACATCATTACATAATTCAACAACAAACAAGAAGATATCTGTATATTTCATACATTGGCTACACTGCACTCAGGCCTCAAAGCACAAATAGGGCTTGAAAAGATATTATGTGTTAAAAACGTTTAGAAAAGAGGGCAGTCTTTTGAAGCCCTGTACTGTTCCCTGCCTCCACAAATGGCAAGAAACAGAGGCTCGACATCCCTTAGCAAGACTGAGAGGCAGTTTATGCTTTTGCTTTCTTGCAAAATGAGCAGGTTCAGAATAGTGTCCTTTCAACAAGAAGGTATTTTTTAAAGCAGGGGGGGAAAAACAGATTTTAAAAATGCCTACAACTCATTTTCTGAAACTCTGGAGCCATGTGTGACTCTGCCTACAAGGAAATGCAATAGCATTTCCAGTTTTATCTGCTCGTGTTAGGAGACTAAAGCAGACTGGAAAAGACAGCATGAGAGAGGTCATGCCCTTTGCTGGGGAAGGTAGTTTGGGAAGAGAACTGTGCCCAGACTTGCCATCTGTGAGATCACATTACCTGCATGGATGCCCTGGTGGAAGAGATGGTGCTTCTGGCTTTCCTAAAGAATACTCCCTTTGGTACAGTTGGTTTTTCAAATTTTACAAAATCACTTCCTGGTTTTCCTTTCTTTTTCTTTAACGGCAGTAGAGCAGTGCTGCTTTCCTATAAAGAAGGGAAAGGAAAAAAATGCTCTCAGTACGTAAAGTCTGTAGTTAACTCTACCTAGTACAGTGATCGGTGCTCAGAGCTTACCACACACAGCTTCTGTAAATATTGGCACAGCTGAGAGACAGCTAGTTGGTACTCACATAAGCTAATCATCATGGTGAACTCTCAGGAGTTAGTTTTGCAGTTAGCATGGTTGAAAACAGAAGTTTAAGTAGGCTCTGTGCTGAACTAGGAAGGCCATTGCAAAGGAAAGAAGGAAGAACACGTAATGCATTTGCCCAGCCTGCCAGAGCGCAAAGAAAGATGTTTTCTTCATATGCATGAGGCTGCTTTACAATTGACCCACCTCTCCTCCTCATGTGTTGATTTTTTTCCCTTGCCCTTAAACAAAATCTCTTCTGTGGTAACTCTGGATGCATAAGATGCACAACTAATGAACAAACCCAGCTTTAGGCTAAGATGGAGACTTTAGAGGAAAAAAAAAAAAAAAAGTGGAGTGTGAAGTCTGCCTGTATTCTCCGAAATCCAGCTCCTGCGTAATGCTACTAGTTTGCTGCTTCAAATTCCTACTGAGGATTGCCATTTAAATCAATCCTTCTCTCCAGCACAAGGCAATTCTTAGGACGTGTGCTGGCAGTGCTGCTAATGAGGTGCACCGCTCCAGAGCTTTCCAACCTGGTTGTCTGTGGGTCCCACAGGTACCTGTGGACTACTGTGAGGGGAAGTTCAGCTATGCTTCACAGCAACCTACAGATGTGAAATTCCAAAAACAGTTCGCAGCCGTGCTGCGAAAGAAGTCCAAGGGGTATGGCCTCATTCAATTTGAAAAAAATCACTTCTGCTTTACATGAAGTAAAAAAAGCCTAAGTCTTTTAGCTTTCTGAATTCTTGAGACAGGTATGAAATAAGGCTGAGCTTGTCTGACTTTTCCCCTTCTCCCCCCTCCCTCCTCCTCCCTCTCGATATTTGAAGCTAATTCTTTGGAGGCGTGTGTTGTCTTTGAAATCAAGAATCAAAACACGCCCCTAATGATTTCTGGGCACAAGACCAGTATTACATAACTAAAATCAGGAAATAAAACAACACGTTATTTCTCAAGCAATGAAAACAAAACTAGCAAAGCCTAATTTCCTCCACATTTGTGCATTTTAGCTTTACCCTACCCTCTCGTTATACCAATTACTCTCATTCTCCTCCTGACTCAACCTCCAAATTTCTCTCCTTGGCTCTGTCCCCCAACTCCTGCTCAACACACACATATGTACACAGCTACCTGGACTGGGCAAGAAACAGCAAATGCTCTTAATTTCTTTGGAATTATGCATGGGAAGAGCGGCCGGCTAGCCCGTGTGCTGTCCAGGCAGCCAACAGACAGGTGCTGGCATCGTGCTGCTGCCTTACCCTCAGGGGTTATGCTATTTTGTGCCAACAACTAATTGCCATGAAGCTTGCAGGAACTTCATCTTGAATCTACCATGCATCTTTGAACCTGTTGGTCAGATGCAGCCAAGTTTTACAAACATAGACGGGGGTGACATAATCATATTTTCGGAGAAACTAAGCTTTCATAGAGAAAGAAGGAAGAGGTATGCAACACACAATACTTAGGCAACAGAAGAAAAAGCAATAAACGAGGAGTTAAAAGAATATCAGTGGCAGGAGAGGGAAAAACCCCTGCACTCTCTCTCCTAGCCACACTACCAAAAATACATAGTGCAAAATGCTTCTTGACTCTCAAACTGTCAAAATTTAAAGCAAAATTAACCCTATTCTTCTTATTGCCAAAAAGAAAATGGGGGTGAGAGGTAAAGGGGGGGAAAAAAAAAGCTTGTTCCCAAACTCCAAGACATAAATTTTTGAAGAAGACTACAATCAGACCTTCCTAGTGAAAAAACCAGTATTGTCTTTGTAAAAAACTGGACCATTCTTAAACGTGATCTTACAGCTATTGATGACATCGGAGGTCACAGTGTCATATTCTCTGTTCACTCTTTCAGCACTAACAATTTGTTTAAGATTTAAGATTAGTGGGCTAGCAGAAGAAGCCACTATTGGAATTCCTGTGGGCAAATTCACAAGGAGCTTATATTTATCTAAGTGTGGCTGCTGCTGCTGCAAAAGGGGTGTTCCATCTTCCTGTTGTACTATTCTCATCCTTCTGCCAAAATATGCCCTTTGTGACCATGCTGTAAGCTCAACCAGAGATCCAATGTAAAAGAGTAATTAACCCAGGGACCCCAAAAAAAAAAAAAGAGAAGAAAAAAAGACAACCCCATACCCTAACAACCCAAGTTTCAGCTACATGAGCTCTTTCAGCCAAGTAACTGGCACAGTCTTTAATGTTGCTGTACAGGAGGGTGTAAGACCATGATGATGGGCGTGGATTTCTGGGGAACCAAGTTCTTTTTTGGTGACAAGGCATGACGACATCAGCATGCAGCCTGCCCGTAAAACCCCACACTCAGAGAGCTAAATATAAATTTGAAAATGAGCCTGGCAGTTCTTCTGAAGGTGGCAGAAAAAAGAATGAGATATACGTACCGCCTTCCTGCTTTTTTTGCATGCAGTCTCCAGAACTCCATTGGCTTCGACAGATGTTAGCACCTCTTTCACTTTTCTCTTCTTTTTCAAGGTTGCTGCTTTCTGGCTGGAGACCTTCATCCCTTCCAAACCAACTAGCTTTGTCTTTGTCTTCAATTTGACCTTTCTGGAGGGCGCAGATTCAGAGCCTGCATCTTCTGACAGGGTCCCCTTGTTGGATTTCACATCAGTTTGCTGCAAAGGGGTATCTCCGTTCACTAAGACAGCCCCTGCTTTCTGTTTCTTTCTCATGACCCTAGGAGTTAGCGCTGTGACAGATGGGCTGACATCCTCTGCCTCACTGGCATTAGCTGGTCCGTTCCGACACGTTGGTTTTACAGGAGCATGTTGCACTTTTGGATTAATTTCCTTCAACTGACTCTTTTGACTCTGTTCTGCGGCTGTTTGACTGTTCTGCACAGAGATACTGTGATTTTCTCTGGTGTCAGTTACTATGTTTGTGGTCTCATTTGCCTCATTTACTAGCAATTTCTTTTTCTTCCTTTCCTTGTTATTTTCTGGCACCTTCCCCTGTCTAGAAACATTAGATCCAGATGTTTCAGCTGTTCCCTCCTCACAATTTCCATCAGTTGTTCCAGAATCAGCACTTGCGCTGCCCCTCTTCCTTTTTTTCCTCTTCTTCTGGGAAACCGATAACTCTTTTGCACTTGACATCTCTTGTTCATCCTCTAAATCCACCCCAAAAAGAAAGCCATAGAAACACAGATGTGAAACACAGAGGTACTTACAACAACTGAATTCTGTTTTTTGTTTTTTTTTTTTTAATCAGCAAGCGCAACAGTTTTACTATTACAGCTGGTCAGGACATTGCATTCCTCTGATGCCTGGCCCAATTAATATTTTGCTGATCTTGCCTTGTCACAGCTAACATCTAAGCCATTCCCTGTGGTAACCCTGTTCTGTATAGCAATATTGCTAGAAAAAGTTATTACCCAATAATGACAACTCAGGGGTTCAGTAGTTAGGTGAGATATTTCTGGGTATGATTGGGTTTGTGCCACGTCAACATAAGCCATGATGGTAGAGATACTTGCACCTGGGTCTCAGTAACTCTCTTCACCTTTCCAGAAACAGCCCTAAATTCCTGTATTTTAACAGTCATGCTATTTTAAAAAGACTGACATGTTACTGTTTTCCTACAGTAGATAGAACTGCTCAGTGGAGCAATGCAAACAACTGCTTCCAGATTTGCTTTTGACTGAAATTTTTTAGGTGATTGCTTGCCTCAAAATTGGTAACAAAATTCCCACCGCTATCAGAGAGACCTTAATTTCACATTTAACCTTCATCACAACATGATACAAATCAGCACATCCTGAACAAGAGGTTTGCCTTCTTCAGAACAGTGTCTGATACTTTGCCAAGTTACACAAGTGACTGCAGATTGTCCTCTTCCAAAGGTCAATCTTGCCTCACCTTTTACTTTTTCCAACTTGTTTTTCTCCCAAGGCTTGACAGCTTTTTTCTTTCGCCTTCCCCTGCTAAATTCGTCATCATCTTCATCTGTAGAAACATCTTCAGGAAAATCCTGGGGGAAGATTCCTGTTGAGGAGGAAGGGTAAGGCATCTGAAAACTAATAGTTTTATTTCTATTAACAGTATTATGCTGTTCATATACAGCATAACTCCCCCAGAAAGAAAATCAACTCCTTGTTCCCCACTCAACCTGAAAGAAAATCATACGAGAGATTCCTAGTTAAGTAAAAATAATCCTCTGCCATTTAAGGACAAAGTACAGGGTTGCTCAAATTGTGAAGGGGATTTGGCCATTTCACCAAAAACATGTAATGTGTCTTAATGAGATTTAAAAAACCGCCACAAAGCGGTATGCTTGAAATATACATTTAAAAAAAAAAGAAAAATATTTCCAGTCCACATTGTACGGGAACATTATATATCCTTTAATGGAAAGAAAATACGGTGTCTAGATGCTGCTCAGTCCTTACCTTCTGCTAAGTCCTGGAACCTGGAGGTGGGGAGGAAGGGAGAGAAGGAAAAACAAAACAGTGTTACAGGTTGAGTACCGATAACAACACTAGCAGCACAGTACTTGGTTCTGTCAAAATAAGAGCAACATAATCTGCACAGGAAGTTACAAAAAGCTCATTCCGGAAGAGATCTGCCTCAGAAATTAAAAAATTGAAACCAAATCACTGAAAGTACTGACAAGAGAGGGATTTAACACTTCTCCCTTTTCTGTAACTTGCATCACGCTCGATCTAATGTCACATCCTGCAGTACAAATCCACCCAGTGTAGATACACCTCAGGTAGCTGCAGCTGTCTAGTACCAGTGAGGAACAGTAGCACAGGCTTCAAGCACCTCATGCACGCTATCCAGGGCCGTGAGACAAGCCTCCTCTCGTGACACTGTCACCAGGACAAGTGAAGGCGGACAGAAAGCAAAGTAAAAGCTGTTTAGGACAAGGAGGCTCATGCAAGGTGTATTTCAACAGAACTCACTTTTTGACCAGCTTGTACAGACGCTTTCTGTTACGGGAAGGAGTATTTTTCTTGCTCGCCAATTCAAAGAGTTTGTCAGCAACAGCCTTATAATCAAACTGTTGGAGGAAAGTACGATACAGCTTTTCTTAGTTAGCTTATTCATGCAAGATAACCCAATGTGACTCATGTTATCAACACTTCAAGTAGCATACACATCCTTTAAACGGTCACTTCCTTTAAACCCAAAGTATTTTTTCTCTGTTGAAATATACATCCCCTTCACACATGTATACTGACTTCTACAGATTATAGAATGGTTTGTGTTGGAAAGGAGCTCAAAGATCATCGAGTTCCAACCCCCCTGCCATGGGCTGGAACACCTCCCACTAGAGCAAGTTGCTCAAAGCCCCATCCAGCCTGGCCTTGGACACTTCCAGGGATGGGGCATCC
>JAOXJM010000001.1:117513028-117523733 GCA_026413425.1 Tringa solitaria | reverse complement strand
ATGCAGCCCAGGATGCAGTTGGCTTTCTGGGCTGCCAGTGCACATTGCCAGGTCATGTTGAGCTTCTCATCCACCAACACCCCAAGTCGCTCTTGAGGGCTGCTCTCCAGCCATTCTCTCTCAGCCTATATTTGTGCTTGGGATTGCCCCAACCCATGTGCAGCATCTTGCACTTGGCCTGGTTTAACTTCATGAGCTTTGCATGGGCCCATCTCTCAAGCCTGTCCAGTTCCCTCTGGATGGCATCCCCCAACTCCAGCAAGTCAATTAACAGAACCGTTGAACTCCATATCACTTTCTCAAACATTCTTAATTCTTACTGAAGAGAGAAGCCAACCAACTACAAAATGCCCACAAATATTTAGCCAAGTATCAGATTTTAAGTGTGTCATGTCCAAATTCTTGCTTAAAAGCCACAGATGCATGAAGTGTATCTATGTGCATGTGTGTTTCATGGGTGGATCTGCTAAAGACACCACACTGCACTGGAAGTGGGTGTAAAAACAACCCAAATTGCAGCATTACCCTCTCGCTTACGTATCCCATCATCCATTACTTTTACTCTTATTGTCAATGAAACTTATGCTGACTGCCTTACCACCCACAGTGACTTGGCTTTTACCATACATTTTTGAACTCTTGAAACAGGAAGGGAGGAGCAGAAAAAAGAAGGCATGGGAATGAGGGAAAGAAGAATTCAGACAGGGATTTATTTTCTTATAAACTACTCACAGAGTACACACTATATAAATACCACCTTATATTAGAGGAGAAGGAGATTAAAAATTTATAATGTGTTTATCTGATTAACACCCTTTAATTCTGTATGTCTTGAAAGGGTTGGGGAAAAAAAAGAGAGGGTGAGTATAGTAAGAGCAAGTAAGCTACAAACCTGCAGAACCGTCCCGATACCGTCATCAGCATTTTCATCATCATCCTCTGTTTTTTCGGAGCTCTTTGCTGATTTTCTTGCTGCTATTATAAAAAAAAGACTGAATATTAATATTTAATTTGTGCAAAATAAGAAAGCATACACTACTCTGATAGATCAGGCGCATTTTTCTTCATACTATCTTGTGAGCTTGCTCTGATTAAACTACTTTATGTCACCATTATGCAATACACAACTGCAGCATTATCAGTACCTTTTAAAAAAATGCCTCTGTATCAGAGTATGTCTGGATTGAAAACCTTCCTGCTCAGCTTTTTTTTATTTTTTTTTTTTTTTAAACTTAAAACTCCCACAGAATGCCAAAACCTCATCTTCCTCAAAAATGCTATGGACATCCAAGAGTCAAAGCCAGACTGGGTTATCATCTAGCACTGCTGCAGAAAGCTGATACTGCCTGGTTTTATAGAGACCACTGATTTTTGTGACACGCTCCTTTGGAGTCACTTTGTTTAAGCACATCTGAAGGGAAGAGAGGAAAACACAATTATCCTTACAACACCTTCAACATGTGTTTGACTAGTTCAGAGCAGAAATGTATTTTTAAGAAAACAGATTTTTAAATCCTAGCAACTGTTACCAGGGCCATTTAGAACTTCCTCCTCACCTGTGGTATTAAGCACCTCTTCATTTTCCTGTTTGTCTTCTTCAGATGCATCCTCCTCGTTGCTGTTGCTACCCAGTTCTTTCATTAGGTCCTCGATGGCGTAGGGGGACTGATCCACAATGAGCTCAAAAATGCCAGTGGCTATAGCATGCAGCGTACCTCGACTGCGTTACAAGAGAGCAGGGGTGAGAGTTGAAGGGCAGAAGCATACACACCCTCCCCATCACATTATAAAAATGGAAATTTGAGGGACACAGGGAAAATGGATAAGAAAGAAGAAAATGGAAGAGCATCTAGCTCTCCAGGTGAGGAAAGTGAACCTACTACTTCCTAAACACAAGTCCTTTAATTCAAACAGTGTCCTGCCAATATTACTCTCTTAAATTTCACTATGTTTATATGCTGTTATATATTACACTGCAACAACAAAGAATCTAACCAGCTCAGCCATTCTATGCATGTTTGAAAAAAAAAAAGAAAAAGAAAAAAAAAAGACAAACCCAACCAACAGAGGTTGATATAATTTTTAGAAATCTATGAAGACTATCTATAGCTTTGATAAACACAAGTCATCTTCAAATGACTGTGCGTATCGTTAGTAAAATATCCTTCTTTCTCTACATTCTGAAGTTATACTATGACTCTTTTTCAATCCATTTATTACCATGTGGAGTGTTACATGCAGAATTTCTTAATTCTTAAAAACTATTTATCCTTTCATTAAACTTACTCCTTCGATGTGGCAGCAATTTTGCAGAAAGGCTCAATGAACTTGAGATTCTGGTCTGCTGTGAGCTATATGATTGGAAAGAAAAAAATAATGGGTACAGTAAATATTGTATGTGTACACTCAAATTTCTTGGTTATTTGGTGTAAGGGGATCTTCTTTAAGAACTTAAGGCAAAGTCTTACGCTATACTATCTCATTCCAACTGGCAGGAGTATCCAGCAACTTTGTGTTACTACTAAATTCCAGATATTCCCTAGAATCATTATAAAAATGTTGAGTGCTTTGCAGGCTTCAATCTACTGAGTACAGAAATACAACAAAGCTTCTTATTTTACATATAGAAAAACAAGGCAGAGAAAACTTTTTTTGTGAACTTTCACAAAGAAGGTCTGTAACAGACATGAATAAGATGGGGGTTTCTCTTAACTGGACCGCCAGCTACTGTACTACTCACGCTCCACAATCCAGAGCCACTAAAGCTGCAGGCAGGATTGCTTCCAATACTGACTGCAAAGAATACAAATGGAAAACTGCTAATAGCTTCCTCCATTGCAAGGAGATGTATTAGATGCCAGAAGTGAGAGGAGGTAAATCAGCAGGAGCCTGGAAGGAGTGTGGGGCAGCGGGCAGCTCGCCCTACTGGAGTAGCAAGAGAAATACTCTGGAAGAAGTTCAGCAGCACCAGCTGCAGTAACAGGCTTTCAAATGCTGCAGAATTCTGCATCATTTTACTGTCAACCAAAATGAAGGGCAACTGAAACAGCAATATACAGCAGAGAAACACAAATGTCATCAACAAAATGAACAACTGGATGTAGGGGGTAACTTGCTCAACATAAGAGCAACAAAGTTTGAAGCCAACAGTAGGCAAATAATTGCCAACTTCGAAAGCTCACATTCTTCCTCTATTCAGGTGTATTGCATAATCAGCAAAGAGCAGGCTTTATGACAGTTTTTGCAAAAGCAAAGACTGTCAAACATGTTTACACAAGGGAAAAGATGTTAAGTCCCTTTTGTTGAAACAAATGAGAACAGTATAACTTTTCTATCACTATTTCCAACCTCAATTTGGAGCTGTATTCCAGTACTCAGGAACTTGACAGAAACTACTATATAAAGTAAAAGCAAAACTTGCAATAACTCACTTCCTCCATGCTTATTCAATGTTGCTATGTTACATTTAAAATTGTTTAAACATACATAGTCTAAAAATTATATTTGTTTTAAAATGCTGCATGTCACAGTTAACATTAACCAGGGAGAAAATGACAACATATTTTCTAACCTCCTTTGCACCAACTTTAGCCAATTCATCCAGATAGATATCAATGAAATGTAACTTTATCCCAGTGGGAGCATTGCTTTCTGGGTCCATAACTTCCTTCATTAGTAGTGGCAGCAGTAGTTCAATTAGACTGGAAAAAAAAAAAAAAAGAGAAAAAAAAAGCACAAGATATTCATATTTAATTGCTCATGTTCTATTTGCTTTGAAAACAAACTCTAGTCATTCACAGTTTTACCAGTTCTTTAAGATGGCCGTTCAACATTTGTAAGAAATGATCAATTTTCACATCTTTAAACAAAATTTAAAAAAAATCCATCCATAATCAGAACTCCTTACAGTCTAGGTGATTTTGTAGCATCAGACAATCCACTCAATGCAATTTGATACGGTGAAAATCACTGTTTTAAACTTCAGTCCAAATTAAAGTGTGAATTTTATTATGACATATGACTGATGTGTAGGAGGAGGGATTCTGCCACCTGAGCAGGGCATTCCAAAGATACAGCTGTCGCATTCATCCACCCCTAATGAGCAACACCTCATACCCTTCCGTTTTATAAGATTATTTTCATTTTGGTGCACACCCAAGGATTAAATTTAATACTGCTCCTTTCTCAAACTCCTTTCAATTGTGCAGACTTTGCCTTCGTTAAAGCATGTTATTCACTGCCCCTTGAAGCAAAACAATTACACTGAAGAACAGATCGAGGGCTAAGCTAGGCATGAAGAAATCACCATCCCAATAGCTCAAGCCAGAAGTGAATGAGCTGTGTGCAAGTAGGACTGTGGCTCCGTTCAGTTAGTGACTTCTGGGGGACTAACAAATACTGCTGGAGTGAGGTGGCTCAAAGAGACATGCTGTCAATGCTTCGTCTAAGCAGCACTTGGGATTTTTTTTTTCCCTTTTTTCTTCTTGAGGCCTATCCTTGCTATCTTTCAGGAAAGTGAAGCTTTGTATATCCCACGCTTTCTCCCCTGGCGTTCTGTGGGACCTCCTGCAATTTTGCCCAGAACAAACGTTTCTGGTTCCAACAAGAATTTAAAGCATTCCAAAACAATAAAGATTATTTTGGTCTACGTTAAAACTCCTTTCTTCAAAAGTGTTTTAAAAGAAAAGAGAAGTGGGAGACATGCTAGGCAGCTTCTAGGCTCCACCTGGGAGGGAAAGGCTCCCTCACTCTGAGCTCCCTTGCTCTGCAAAGAAAGGAATTATGATCTCTCCTTACACTGCCACCTCTGGTGGTGAAGCACCTCCAGGCCATCCTTCCAGTGAAGCTGGAAAAAGGGAGGCGAAAGCTGAAAGAAACCTTGTCAGAGATCGGTTTGGGTGACTATGTCTCCACCACGGGAATGTGTGTGGGAAAGGGCTTTGTCAGACCTCCTCCCACGCTTTCTGTTCCTGTCAAGGAGCATTTTCATCTCTGCAACCTTTGATTATTTACCCAATGCAAAATTAAGGTAGAACAGAGGGGATGGGGTATACTTTAGCTTTGCATTCTTTTCTATTTCCTCAAAAACATGCCTATATGCATTCTACATTTCAGAAGGCAAGAGAGAGAAAGGGTAACAACACTGGGTCATCAAGCGCTTTTAATTAAGAGACTTTAACGCTCTTCCTAAATTTAAACACAGAGCAAGCTTGGAAGTGGTACAAGAGCTCTAGACAGAGCAAGATGACTGCAATTACTTGCAGTTTTATAGAATATGGAAGAAATATAAAAAACACAACCCCCAAAGAACTCACTTTCTGTATTTTTTGGGATGCAAGTTGCCTGTCTAATCTCTCCGCAGGTGATATTCCATTGATAGCTCTCCTGGCTAAATCAGTCACATCTAGCAAAGTCCATTAAAAATTTCGAGCCCTTAAGATTTCACGACTGCTTGGAAAAACACATGACAAGCTGCTACGTTCAGATTTTGCATAAGCATACATGGATTACTTTCTGAACTGTCTTTCTGTGGAACATGCACTAAATGCCTTAGGTGAATGTGAGAGTGATGGATTACAGTGTGCATTTAACTTAACAAAGTGTAACACCGAACTTTGTTTCTAAACTGCAAATCTTAAGTGATCTGGAGAACAAGTAAGCCTTAGTTTTAAGATGGCAGCACCATCTATGGAGAAAAAGGACCTATTAAATGAAAATACATTTGATACAGGCAAATCGGGCAACTTTTTCATGATAGAACTACATTCAGAAATCTGCTTACCTTTCATCCCATTCATTTCTTTTCAGCACTTCAAAGGACTGCCTCAAAATCCTACGCATTAGCTGCAAAGTATAAAATTTGTTATACGTGTTGTTCCTGAAAACAGATAAAGGAGTTACGGTGACTGTAATGTGAATAGATTTCTTAGTAAACCTCTTCATAGCACAACATGGTGGAAAGTTTCCTCACATGAACATTTTGACAGACTTGTCTATCATGTCAAGCAACAGAAGGATGCTGTGAAGCTCAAAAGACAATAAACTATCTTCACACCCTAAGCCCAGAGAAATCCATGACTATATCTACTACACAGCTTTCTCTTGCTCCATCACCCTGATACCTTCATTAAGTGCTGCCAAGTCTGAAAACCCTCACAGCTTAAATTGGAGAAACAATATACAGCATATGATAAGAACAATTCGATTTACTTGAAACTTGCACTAAGAGACAGCCATATGTAAAATAGCTACATTAAACTGGCTCAAAACACCTCACTTACTGAAATACCTGGTTTCTGCTAACATTGAGAAACAAAAAGCAGCAGTGAATGTGGCTGCAATTAACTGCTTTCAAAGAAGATTAACGTGATCTTGTTCTTTACAAAAGGTAAAAAAGGCAGGTCTTCTAAGATTCTTCTTTCTCCAATTTTATTATTTGTTCTAATGTAGTGTTTCCTATAGAAAGAATTCTGATAGCTGAATGCACTACAGTGGAAACTTTAGTGGTGGAAAGTTGGGGGCCTCGTGACAATTACTTTATACAGAGTCATAAAAGAATCTTTAAACAGTCTGATCTAACTAACTGATGTTGATGCAGTGTCCTCTGAGACAGTATTTATATTCTGTAGAGAAATCAATGAGAAACATCACTCATTATAAAAGAAGGCAAACAAGAAAGCACTTGCAACCTGACAAGCTGGTGATGGCTTTTAGATTTGCAGTGAAAGCCTTTAAAACAAGTATCTCTTGCAATGTGTCAGGAAGATCGTCACTTGTCTTCTCTTACAATATACAAAAATGGATGTGCACACAAAGCTGCCTTCCAGCACACCACCAGCACACCTTTTCTTGTGGAAAAGACTTACAAGAGAGTTAGTATTACCATATAGTACTTATCAAGACGCAGATTGTCTATCCCAATCCATTCACGGTTCATAGTTTGCCAAAATGTCTGAATGAACAGGTGTCCTGTAAGAGATAAGAAAAAATATCTGCATGTCTGGCACAAAGGTTTATTTTGCTAACAAAAAGAATCTCAAGAAATCACTTCAATGTGAGAAAGGGATGCATTTCCCTAGGGATTTGCCTAGTGATAGAGCTACGGGAACAACACAAGAAAAGGCACACAGCTACTTGTATTAATCAGCTGAAGCTTTTTGGCCTTGTTGCCAGGATTCATTTTCATAATCCTTTGTTATTAAGTAGCACAGCAGGATGGGATGGGGTGGGATCTCTACTCTTGAATGGCCAACGCAAAAACAGCCTTGGTGGCTACTCATGAGAGTGCTGAGCAAAGATTCCTGCAGTCTTCGGTAGTCCAGGGAAAAAAGAGGATGAAGTACCTCATCCCATCCACTTAATCTTTTGCCCACTTTTGCCCAGAGAGGTGGTGGAGTCTCCTTCTCTGGATGCATTCAAAAACCACCTGGACAAGATCCTGTGCAACCTGCTCTAGGTAGACCCACTCTGGTGGGGGGGTTGGACTTGATGATCTCCAGAGGTCCCCTCCAACCCCATATGATTCTATGATTTTAAAGACAAGTATAATTACAGGGACAGTTCTGTATCTATTTCATCTAATATACACAAGTTAGAGCAAAATATCCATTCTCCACTCACTTCTACCCATGCAAGTTTTGGCATTGACTGAGCACTCTGCTTCAAGTGCATCTTGAATACTAGGTGCTTAACAGCTCATGAAACAAGATCGGGTTTGGGTAGGAAATACACAGAACAAGTAACTCTACGCAGAATGGCAAAGTAAAGGGACAGGTTTACTTTGCTACCCACCCTGCAAAGTCTCACCTTTTTCACACTGGAGATACAACTCTTCCCCTGAAACAACCAGAAACAAACTGCATCTCATGCTTCCCTTAATGCAATCACACACACCACTTGGACAAAAATCAAAGAAGAAAAACAAAGCAGCAGCTCTATCTGGCTTCCTCTATTCTGGCACTATGGTAGTGGCCTTAAAATCACCAAAGATGAAAGTACCTTACAAAGAATTAGATAATAAAACATTACTTACGAGCCTCTGTATTCTGAATGACATGGATAAGCTGTGAGATATTGTCTGCAAGTTCCTCCTAGAAGTAAATAAATAGTTAGTGTAGCACATTTCAGAGCTTGGTATCCTCATTAAACATGCAACCAGAAAACAGCAAGTAGTATAAATATCATATAACATCCCTCAAAATGAAAAATACTTTCTTAATAGCTGCTTTATTACTGCACTTATCCCTCCACTGGGATTAGGTCAGTCGTAAAAGAAGATTCAAGGGTATCAAGTCCTGTTCATTTCCTCAGATCTCTTTTTGACAGCAGACAAATTTAAACTAGGAGGAGAAAAATCCCATTTATTTAAAATAACCAATGATGTAAAACTTTAGGGGTACTGTTTTCGTCTAGCTTAATTGTAGGTGGAGCTCACTGTGCTGTGTGTGAGATAGAGCTTGTTCATGCAAACAGACAAGTAGGGAGTAGGGTAAGATTTGGAATTAGGGAGACAAACTGGTAGTAGTTGACAGACATCAGTAGTTGGTAGTAGAGGAAGTGCCACTGAACTAGAAAGAAAAGGAAGTGTGAAACTTTGAAGCAAGGCTAACTAATGGTTGCAGTAATGGTGTAGTTGTATTTAAGGGCAGATGGCTGTTACTGCTTTAGTTCCACCAGACCAATACACTTCCTAACAGTATATATTTCAGTTCTGGTTTTGGAAGGTAAACAGCTACACCTGCCATTCAGAGGGTAGTTCCAAACATGATACAATTTAAGTTTCTGCTCATGTGGTGAGGATCACTGAGTTAAGAGTCACCTCTCCTGCCACATATGTGCAGCAAGGGAAGGAAAAAAAAAAACTAACCATGACCAAAACTCACTAAGGTCATCTTCACTATTCTAAATTAGTATGACCCTGCAGTGCATTTTAGAAGCAACTCACTCAAGCAAATATAAAAACCAGTTACTATACCTGTAGCAGAGGTTTATCCTGCATCCACATACAATAGAATAAGCCCTTCCATACTTTTAGCAGTTCATCCTGGCTGAAGCCACCTACGGTACAGAAGAAATCTGAATGAAAATGAAAAATCCCACATTTCCACCAAAATGTTTTCCTGCAGTTCCCTCTGTTTCCTGGTTTTTATTTTGTTTTTGTTATATTCTCTTGAGCACAAATTCGTTCCTACCATAAGCATGCTAACTGGAAGGCAACTTAGCATATGTCAGTAATTCCATAACAGTAAGCTTCTATCTTGTACCACAGTAACAAATATTTCAAAGAAGTCACAAATGAGATGAGATGAATTCTGATAAATCCCTCTGGCATATTTCTAGCACCAAGTCCTAGAGATATTTTAAATGAGGGCATCATGTCTAATTTTGCAACAGGGGCGATGTGCAAATCCTCAAACATAACTGGCAAGGATTTTTGGGTGGTTTTTGTTTTGTTTTTTAAATAAAGCCTCGCTTTACCAATAGCTTTTTTCCTCACTAGGGGCTTATTTTGATAGAATCTAGCAGTCAACATATTTATTTTGATATTAAAATTCATAATCAAAAAGTCTGAGCAACCATAATGAAAATACTTTCCTTAGAGTTAGTCTTGAGGAACAGTATCATCTGAATTTTAACAGCAAAAGCATTTTCTCTAGTAACACTACAAAAATTCACATTTTAGTCAAAATCACACATTACAGGAGGGGATACTACCTGGAAAAGAAAATTTAACAATAAGTAATAGTTGTTCAAGAATGTTTTAAAAACTGTATTATTCATGACATCAAACACATTTCTGGGAAGTAAAATTACAATAGCATACTGTTAGAAGGTAACTACAGTAACCTACCTACAGCTATTTTCAAACTATGGCCTATTATGTACTCACAAGTAATTTCAAAAAAATCACGTTAAAAGAGTAATCAGCTTCAGTAAGCTCAAATTTTCTCCAAAAAGATCACTGTCACTTGAAAAATTTTCAAGGGTCTGCCCATCAAAAAGCCTGAGACCCAGTGCTAGGTCTAAATTAAGCACCTCCTCAAGGGATCAAATAATTTGAAAGCAATTATCACTACTGTACCATTCTCCACTCAGACAAAAAACTGTAAACATGTTAATTAAATCATCTACAGTCATGCTTGGTTAAAAAGAAAGGAAGTAGCGCTGAGCAAAGGAAATATGCAAAAATGCTACGTAGGAAGCAATACGTCTAGTAATATTCAGCATTAATTATGAATTTAACTTAGACTTGTCAGTAATATTCAGATTAAATACGAAAGTTTGATTCACTGATTTAATATTCATTGAGATATTAAAATTAATAACATTTATTAACAGAATTATATGCTATATATGTAGCGGTAAGAAGCAGGCTTAACCTCACAGGCAGCACTACCTTTACAGAGCTGGTTTCAGCTGGGATAGTTAATTTTTTTTCTAGTAGCTGCTGTGTTCTGGATTCAGTATGAGAACAATGTTGGTAACACATATTGGTTTAGTTGTTGCTAAGCGATGTCCACATTAGTCAAAGACTTTTTCAACTTCCCATATATGGAGCATAGTGAGTACATGCTGGCCAAAGGAATATTCCATACCATAGACATCATGCTCAGTATATACATTGGAGTAGGCCAGGGACAAGGGAACTGTGATTCACAGATTCATGGATTTGACAGAGTTGGAAGGGACCTCTAGAGATCATCTA
>JAOXJM010000001.1:117484048-117508240 GCA_026413425.1 Tringa solitaria | reverse complement strand
GACAAGATGATCTTTAAGGTCCCTTCCAACCTAGAAGATTCTGTGATTCTGTGATATATTTCTTATCTCAATCCCAGTACTTCAGCAGTGTATTTTACTTGCATTTAGCTTCTGCCTATGAACAGAGCTATCTTTATGCCTGTACCAAATTGTGCCTCATAATTTGGGCAATACTGAATTGCCTCTCCGTCCTTCCTGTTTGTGGTATTCTTCTATAGGCTCCTGTTGCCATAGGTTTATTCCATGCTTTCCCGAGACCTAAATGAGCTGTATTTTTCTTGAATCGTGTAACGTGGCGGCACGTGGCTGTAGAAACTTTGCACAAGAGCTTCCTAAATGCAGCTTAGAACATACAGTTCTAGTTAAAATATTTCTCCTATACCCCTTACTGCGGCTCTGGTGGCTCTGAACCGGGAAAGCTGGAACCAGCCTGTCCTGTCCTTACAACTGTCTGGGTTTGAAAGACAGCAAATAAGGGTAAGAAGCACAACTTCAATGAAATGTTTAAGCTGGGGAAGTAGGGAAGCAGAAAGAGAGAATTGTAGGAAACAGCTGGAAAGGATAGAAAAGCCAGAGTAGCATTGTCTGCATCACTGGTAATGATCTCCATTTGTCTTGTGCAGCTGGACTCGAGGGACTGTGGGGGTGGCAGGTTTTGTACCTGTAGGAGATGGTGTCTTGTGGTGCTCTGTAGTACCCTCTTCCTTCTGAAATAAGATGTACATAAAGGATCTCATAGTTTCTGCACCTTTCTAAATGCAGTGCGAAACAGTACCAAGATATGTTACAATTTTGCTTTGTGAAAGCATATTAGTGGATTAATGTTTTATGCAAAGGATTTTAAACCTTTTTTATGTCTGTATGCATATAGTAGCCTTTTTAAGATGCAGCAGAATTCGAATTCAGGATTTTTTTTGGTACAGAAACTTCTCTATAATTTTAAAATTAATGCACATTCTCTTGGACTGTGCAATTAAAGTTATTTTATAGAATCATAGAATGGTTTGGATTGGAAGGGACCTTAAAGATCATCTAGTTCCAACCCCCTGCCCTGGGCAGGGACACCTCCCACTAGAGCAGGTTGCTCAAAGCCCCATCCAGCCTGGCCACATCAGCTTCATGGCAGGAGAGGAAACTAGTAAACATTTTGTCTTAACTTGGGGTTAAATTACTTTTATGTGGGATTGGGTTGCAAATAGTAGCAAATATTTTTTTGCTTCTTGCAAAAGATGAATTCTTTTGGAAAAATACGTATTTCTCTAAAAGAGCTGTTGTAATTTAACAAGGTGACTGAGGGTCTTGCAAAAACCTGAGTTAAGTAGAGAAGTGAGTTACTGTATCTTTTATGACAGTCTTGAAACAATAGTTTGGCATATGCATAGCTGCTCACATTGTTGAAATGTGAATGTTAATTCTTACAGCATTCTGAGGTACATTGCACACGTTTTAGGTGAAGAAACAGATGCAGAGAGGTCATATGATTTCCTTTAGGCCAGACTGGCAAAAATTAGATTACAGTCAAGGAGTCCATCTTGGAGACTTCTGGATTTAGTTATTACTGGATAGTTCTCTTTTAAAAGGTTATGAATTTCTGAAATGATGTAATACTGAGGAATATTTTTGTCTGAGAGAAGAGATTCATATAGAAAAGCACTGGAAGGCTGTAGCAGTGTCTTTGGTTGGTTGTTGGTTTGTTTTTTGTTTGTTTTTATTTCAGAAGGCTGAGGACAAAGAAGAATTTGTTAAAGTTAGAAGGAAGGATTTGGAAAGGCTGACAACGGAGGTTATGCAATTGCGGGATTTCTTACCCAAAATAATAAATGGGGATATCCTGGGGACATTCCAGAAACTGGATGCTATTGAATCAAGTGAGTAGTACCATGTTACAGGCTCTTACAGTTTCTGCCAAAACTACTTAGAACAAATTATCATGCCCCTACGAATAGTTGAAGAGTTTATGGAGGTATTCCAGATTAAACCTCGACGTTCAGTGAATGCTTCAATAAATTAATGTGTTTGTAATAAAGAAAAAGACAAACTGTGTTAGATATAATTAGACGTCAAATGAATCTTTAAAAATATTTTACTGTGGATAAAACCATTATTAGTTCAGGCAGTAAGGGAAGCTGTATCAGGAAAGAAGTGATCCCTCTGAGAAAAAGCAAAACTGTTTTGTTTTTCAGAATGTCACTTCGATGCACAGCAAAAAAACATGGTAAATAGGTATGGATAAAAAGTTAAATTTGAAGGAGGAGATAATATCATTGTATTTAGCCTCTCTTGGTTTTTTAGCTTGTATGCTTTATATTGCTATAATTCATAATAATAATTAAAAAAAAAAGTTGAAGACGCTCTGTTATAAGGGTCTTTTTACTGCTGTCTCCGAAGTTCAGGTTTTCAGTGTTATGATTCTCTGTGCATTATTTTTTTATCAATTGCACCACTCACAAGGTGCCATCAGGACCAAATCTGAGTTGGCTCCATCCCTAACCTGTAGCTTACATGCAACAGTGCCATTCACCTGTTCTGCTAGGAGTTGGCTTTGTCTGAAAAGCACTGAGACAGATTACAGAGAGTGTGTCTCTTCTAGATATGTCTAGATTAATCAAGTGATTAATTGAAAGTTAATTTGCAACAGCTAGCTAAGAAAGAGTCAGATAAAGCCTCAAGGCCCGTCTCCAATACCAAGTAATATATTGAGGCAGAGCTTCCAAAGAGTGGATCCTTGAGGCTTCCATCTGCCTCAACGATCCACTCTTTGGAAAGATTCTTCTATGCCATCAGATCCGAACAGAGATTAAAAGACTGTACCTCCTCCACTACTGCCAGCTGAGATGTCGTCCGTGTCACAAGAAGTGATGTAGGATCTGGAAATGTTCTCTTTTTGCTATCAAGGACTTCTTCCAGTTGCATTAAGTGTTCGAGATCCTCAACTAGTCAGATTCTTGTTTTAACTACTTTTATCAGTGCTCACTCTCAAGATTTCTTGTACTGATCCTTCTTAGTTCCTTGTGCCAGGCATCAAGAGGACACTCTCGGGGCCTTCCAGCAGCAGATTTGTGACATCAACACGGCAATTTTAAGGCTTCCCTTCACATGTTCTGCTGGCTGGCCAGTATTTTCTGGGTCCTTTGGAGGAGTACCTGAAGCTGTGTCAGCCTTTGAAATCTCTTGAGTATATCCCTGCAATGGAGATTTCTCTTGCCTTTAATAAGGTCATTTGAACATTTATTCAGGCTCTTGCGCCTACAGCTGGACAAGTCAGGTGGTGATTTTTGCCACTCCAGTCTGCTCCTTCCTCTGCAGCATGCAGTAAGGCAGACTGAAAGGAGGCTTTGGAGCTTATGGTTCACAAAACATTGGACAACACAGAGCACAAGCAGCCTTCAGTCTCAGAACGGTGAGCTTTCTGGTGCTGTTCGCTAAATGCAGTCTCTTGGTGTTGGCATATGAAGCTTACAGGAGTCCTGGCAGTTACTAGGGATGTTTTTTTCATGTTGTTCTTAAGCCTAATGAGTGATTTGTTCATCTCTCTAGGCTTTCATCAGCTATTGCAGTTTTCTAAGAATTGTACAACATGAAGTGGTTAGCAGGTTCTCCTGCTCCTCAAGAAGTGCAGATGGTGGTCAGAGACTTTTAACACTTCTGGCCCATTCTGTTGTGAGACTGATAGAATCTTGAATAGTTTTGGGAAACCTTGAGTGAGATCTTTGCATGTTTCACTTGTATATTGAGGTCAGTAGGATACTCATTTGCAATGGAAGCATCCCATAGGTGATATCTGAGATGGCAACAGTCAGTGCAGCCAACATCTACTTTTTGGGCTGGTGGAGTTATATATTTCCTATTTGTGCAAGGATGCCATTTCATATTTCTTGCTCATGCAAGTTGATAGCAAAAGCTGCTTCTTCACTTGGTGGAGGTAGACAGTCCCAGTCTCAAGATTTTAGTGTCAGGAGGCGAGGAACTTTATTACTGGGGGTTGGGACTTGAGCCAGTCGGAGAACCTCTTGGGCTTCTCTATGTTCTGGTGTGCAGGATCATGGTGTGCGGGAGTCAGGGGTACAGCTGCTGTCTTCAGCGTCAGCAAAATGCCTGCCATGGTGTGTCAGGAGGCCGTCCAGTGTCAGCACTGGTGCATGCAGCCTTGAATTTGCTTTCAGAGCAAGGGAGGGTGTGCACAGCTGGGAGAGCTAACTGGGCATAATAGGGAGTGTTTCCAGGAATGAGATACAGCTGGAAGCAAATAACCTCTCTTCATCAGCTTCCAGTATTACCTATTTTTTCCCCTCTAGAATGGACCTCGTTTCCCTTGACATAAAATGTGATGCCTTACAGGAGGCTGGCACATTTGTCTTTTATCTAGGGATATTCAAAAGATACAGGTAGCATCATATTAACACTCAATAAATACTATTCCCCCTTCTCCTGGCTTAGTTTTGCTTCCAAGAGCTTTGAAGTCTGCCAGGGAAGGATTTGGCATCTTTGCGTGTCTGCTGGCTGTGCTGATAGTGGATTTGGAGTGGGTCCATCCTCTCAAAGGCTGGAAGTGGTTCTTCTCATTCAGGAGAGCTTGTTTCCTTGCAGAAAGGGAAATTTTCACTGGGAGCTGTGTTCCACTGGATGACTTACCTGGCAAGGATAAACAGACAGGGTTTTGGTCTCCCACTGATAAGCAGGGCATGCCCTGGTCTGGCTCAAGACATCTTTCTGTCGAGTACTGAAGATTAACACCTATATAGTAATAGGTCGATGGAACGGAATTTTCTTTATTTGATGAGGGAAAAAAGTTTCCTACCACTGACTAGAGTTATTCCTCAAAAACCTCAATGAATCCATTCCTCCCTTCGTTCTTTTCTGTTGGATTAGAGGTTGAAAAGAACTGAGTGCTCGAGGAGCGTGCCTTGGCACGTGTGTGTTTCTTAGGAGTGGACCCTTGACTGGCCTCTTTGGCTTCTGTTAAAAAGTCTTGGCTGTCGATGACTTAGAATCACACAAGGGCTGAGTGGAAATATTTTCCATGTTGTTAGAAAAGCTGTTTGTGGCCACATCATCTTCTTTCATACCTGCTACTCCTCAAAGCAATGTGTACATATTTGAAATAAATTCCTTTCTGTTTTGGTCCTAATTGACAATATAGTTATTTCCAAACCATGTAGAATTACTAAATAAAATGCCGGAATCTAAGCTCTTTGAATAGTAAGGACTGTTTCTTTTAATGATGTTATCTCTTTTTTTGATTGAATTTGACATGCTTTTTGGTAAATACATTCAAAAATATTGACCACATGTAAGGAGAAATATCTGAAGTGTGTTAAGCCATAGACCATACTCTTACGATCAAGGATATGGTGCTGAAAGTGGGGTGTAACTTATTATTTAAGCTAATCAAAGTTGGAGTAGATGCTGTTTGGACATTACTCCTTGGAATTACTTAAATGTGTTTCCTTTTTTTTTTTTTTTAGTCAGTATAAATACTAAGCATCCAGAACTGTGATTTTTAAAGTAAAATACAATACACAAAAATTGTTAAAAATTTCCTTCAAAGTGAATTTTTAAAAACATACATCGTGGTTGTGAAGTTTGATAGTTTTAACTTCATTTCCATTCACTAAATAAAGCATCTAAATAGAAATGTGTTTCTGATAACATCAGGGTTTAATTTTTTTAAGAGAATACTAAAATTTGCTTGTCACTGACATAAGGTTTCAATAGTTTAATAATACTTTATAAACATTATTTTAAAATGTTCAGAGTAGTTGCATTTCAATCTTAGTATTCATATAATTTGTACGTTATATATTGAAACACTTTTCACTGATCTTGGTATTCTTTTTCTCCGATTTTTCACTGTACTCGCTGAATTTCAAAGGTAGCGGACGTGAAAACCATCGTGAAAACAAACAAACAAAAAATGTCGGAAATTGGATAAACTTTTAAAAATCCCTGAGGAGCTCAGTTTCAAAATGATATCGTGTGGACACACGGCATTTAACAGCTAGCTGTAATTCTTTTGGTCTTTCGCTGTTCTAAGTCAGAAACATCCCGTTCCTTTAGTTGGAAGAGCTGTTGAGATGTGGCAATATTCTGGCGATACACCGGTTTAGCCACTAGGGGGAGACAGAACACAGGCAAATCGTTAAAGCGCCTCATTATATTTGCCCCCGGTGGATTCTTTTTTTCTTGAGCGCAAGCCCGTTGGTCATAACTTAATACTTCGTTTCTCCGATTTATTCTGTCACAGACATGGAGAAAAAGGAGGAGGAAATAGAGCAGCTGAAAATGGATTGTGAACACTTCAGAGCCCGTCTGGAAACAGCCCAGGCAGATTGCGTGAGAGAGAAGAAGGTAGATTTTTCTGTCAGAGTATTCGTATCTGTATGCTTGAGTTTTAATAACAAAAGCGGTATTGATCAGTTTTTCACCTTCAAGTCACAAAATGCGTCCTCAGCCTGAAAAACAATCTGGCATTTCTTTTCATATAGTCAGGTGATGGGTAAATTAATTACCTATAAGTTCATAATGGATGTGGTTTTCCCCTTCGTATTTCCAGAGCAAAAGGGTCAATATTACAAATAGACAAAATATAATAAGATGCAGTACAAAAAATGTATTCAAGGTGTACAAATAGGGGAACCAACTGACAGCCAGTGTCCCACTTAGGTACCTAAGTCTCGCGTAACTGCATAGATCTCTCTTAACTTCCATACTGTGTGAGGAGCAGTTGTATGGGGTTGCGTTACAGGCTTCTTGGCAGGGTTCATTTTGGTGTTTGTAAAGTTAACCAAAATACTAATGGTTCATTTTGAAATTAACATGCATAAAACACTGGGTATTCAGGAAGATTGTGATGTGGCTGGCGTCAAAAAGTCCTTTGTGGAATCAGTTCCTTTGAATTTAATGTAACTATAATGTATTTTCAAAGACAACAACAGAAGATAATGTAAGCAATGCAATGTACAAAATGAAACTGGCCTCTCTTTTGGCTTGCTGAAAGCTGTGTACCTTCATTTAGTTTTAATAGTCTTCCCCAATGCACCTATTGATCCGATTCCCACGTACAGCTGTGAGTCAAAGAACAATTACAGGGCTCCTTTTGCTCTGTCAATATTGTATTTAGTGATTATGAGAGGGGAGATTCTTAACAATGAAGGAATAGCAAAGACCTCAGACTTCTCAGACTGTGGGTCTTCTGTGAAGCCATTGGAGTTAAAATGGGCTCATAAAGACCAGCGGCTTAATTTCTCAGAGGCGTGAGAATTGATTGTGATTATTTGCTGCAGAAGTTCATTTCCTTGGAGCTGATAGCTATCTTCAGTAGTCAGCAGAAGCTCACTTTTTTGGGGTTCTGGAGTTAGCATCTGCCAGCCTTGAGATTGCACAGACAGGTCAATCCCCAGAAACTCTTTTGGTTTTGAAAAAGAATAAATGAAGAGTTCAGAGATGCAGTTTTAGGGCATATCTGCGTTCACGAGTCATTCTGGAATGGGGTTTGATAGGAATGTGAAGTATCTATTTGGATATTCCTTACTTCAAAATAAGTATATTCTGGGATAGCCATTGCAATTTGGCAGTAGGTACTCATTAATTTTGCTGCGCACCCAGGTCTTTAATTGTGCAAACATCTAGGATGAAATTTCTGTAAGATTTAATGGTGCTGCTTTAGATATTAATGAAGTCAGCCCCACTCTTTCTTCTTATTAATATTAGAAAATAAATGGCAAGTGTTTTAGGTTTGTGGTTTCTTTTGGATGAAAGTTTTACTTAAAGCATGGACAGTTTACTAAGAGTAGATGTTGTCTTGGTGTTCCTGCTCAAAGCTCTAGTTTCTGTATCTTTGCTGTTGTGCAGTATACACTGATTTTCTAAATGGCTTCTGTTACATGCCACAAAGGTGTATTTGTCTGAGTGGATTGTGCTTACGTAGATTGTTAAATCCTTTAGCTCTTTGGGATAAAAGAAGATGGTATGTGTATATGTGTGATTTTTGTTCCTGTTAATCATTTTGTGTGCTGTTTTTCATTTGGTTGCTGTTCTGCTGTAGGCATCCTTGCGTGTAGTTTCTAAATTATTTTCTATGTATTTATGTTCTGAAGGAAAAGGAAATGATTCACTGAAATACACGTAAAATAAATGTATTTTCTAGTTGAGCAGTGCCCTTTTAGGGGATCATAAATCAACGTTTCGCATCTCAAAACTTCTGTGCAGTGCTGTTTCACTGATTAGGGAATTGCCACGCTTTCTGAACCTGAGCCAAACTTAAAGCGCACGTTATTCTTAGCTAACAAGTTCTTTGTCTGTCTTTTCATAGTTATGTAGTTAAGCACTGCTGTATTCTCGTGCCTTGACCCTTTCCTGAAGATGGTGGTGTTGCATAGCGTAGGGATTGCTTCGTGATGTGAACTCTCAGGAGTGTTGCTTCCAGCTAGGTTATTTGCTTTTGCAGGCTCTGTTTATTTTCCTGGCTCTTGAATGTACTATTTTGTTTCCCTTGCTTCGTACCTTTGTTCTGATGCTGCTTTTGATCTACTAAAAATTCTGGCATTTCTTGTGCTGGCTTTGCATCCTTGCTGGGGAATCTAGCTTTGGTATTACAGAATTTTATCTCTTACTATTCTGTATTAGCATCCAAATGCAAAATGCAAATAAAGTGTATTAAAAGATACATTTTCCTAAGATGAGGACAGTGTGGGAAAGAAAGGCAGGGACAAGACAGGTGTTGGACAAGGAAGATGCCTTGTGTACATGGTGGGAGAAAAGCTGATAAGCCCGGCAGTGAGTTATTTAAAAAATAAAATTTGGCTAACATGCTTTAAAATGATCAAAGTATTAAGTAGTAAGAGACTTCTATGCCTCGGGAATCAGCAGCCAGTGTCAGTGTTTTGCATATATTAAATGATAAGGTGAAAGAGACTTCAGAGACTAAATTTGCACAGAAATCTGCTTGATAAATTTAATTTGAATTTTACAAATCCTAGCCTGTGTGTTCCATCAGCAGCATGATAAAGCAATGCAAATCAGGCTGTCAAGTGTGATGCAGAAGGCTAGGTAGGTTATTGATGACAAACAAGTAGCTTCATAGTGCTTAATATCGTGTTATGTAATTTTTCAGATGAGTCTGTTTCTATTCCTTCCAAATCCTCAACACAAAACATTGAGGTGAGCCCCTAAAATGACAAGATACTTATTTTAAAATCTTCATGGGAGTACATGGTGGAAAGTTCCGTTCTGTTTACTCGCTTTCACAATTGACATAGAAGATTCCTTCTCATTTCCCTGGACTTCATCCTGACAGCTCAAGTCACAGGGGAGGCTGGGCCAAGGAGGGTGCTTTCTGCGGTGAACGTGAAAATCCCATGCCCACAAAATGGGCAGGGCAAGATCCTTCTCTTTTGACGCTGCGTGATCTGCAGTTCTCTCTCTCTCTCTCTCTTTTAATACTCGAGTTAGCATCGCTTTTCTTGATTGACCTTGTATCTTTCCCTGCAGCTCTGTCTAACACCACCCCACAGTTAGCAGGGAGCCCTCATCAACCCAGAGAGACCACAGACTGCGGTATCCCTGCCGTCATCTCGCTGCCTGCACTAGCTCTATAGCTGAGAAGTGCAGCAGCTTCACTATCCCTGTGGCAGGTGGTAGCAAGCCAGTGAGACCTAGTATCATACCTAATCTCATGGTATTCTTCTGGCCAGCTTTCCACGTGAGTTGAAAAAAGTGCTGCCAAATTGAGCTTGGGTGGCCGTGTTGGATTGCTGCGTTCTCTCTTTACGCTTGGTGGCAGGGAGCACTGAGCAGCTTGCTTAGGTGATGGATGTGTGGTGATGCATGGGCTTTCTTGGTATGAAAGGCCCTCCAAATTTCAAACCTTAGATGCGTTTTTCCAGGGACTCTGTCTTACTTTGCCACTGCTGCTCAAAAATATGCCAATGGAAAAAAAGTTGGAAGAGACAACAGTATTTATCCTAGATATCCAGCAACTCTACCACATTGGCTAAGGCAGAAGTCTGTTTTGGAAAACAAAACAATCCTCCCTTCCTAAAAGATGTTTCCAGTATCTTTTGTAAGGTGTCTGGAAAGGCTGACCTCGGATGCTGAAATCCCTTCTCTCTCGAAGAGATGTGTAGCTATTTGCTTAGGAGGAGTAGTGTCTGCTATCAGACTTCTCTAGGTGCCACTCAGTCTCAGTGGGTCACTTGGTCTGACCTTGTGGACAGGCTTCTGGTTACTGTCAGCCTCCACGATGTACTCACTACTTAGATATAACTCAGGAGGGGAAGGTATGTGTCTGCAACTGCTGTGAGTTTGCCACCCCACCCCCTCTATTCCCTTCTCCCCATTTCATATATGGCCATGATGTTGTTTCTCGTTCTGTCCCTTAGCCTAGAAACGTGATTTGGCTGACATGAGGTGCAACCAAAATTTCCTTATGCTATTTCAGGAGAAACTAGACCTCCGCCAGCAGCTGAATGAGGCCAAGCAGCAGCTCCTGCAGCAAGCAGAGTATTGCACAGAAATGGGTGCAACGGTGTGCACGTTGTTGTGGGGTGTATCTAGCAATGAGGAAGCTGTTAAAACCCTTCTAGGAGGAGTAAGTATGGCAGGTGAATACTTACTGGTGGTAATGCTGTGTAGGCCCTTAAAATTAGGACCTTGACCTGTAAAATGCTTTAATGTAAGGATTTATTTCAGAAACTAATTGGACTGTGAAAATGTTTTCTGAATTGTATATTCTTTGGGAACCATCCATTCGCATTTAAGAAGTGTTAGAGCTATAAAGTGTTATGAAGCAGTCTGGGAAAAAAATGCAGTGATTAATTCTTAACAAACAAGGATTTTCTGTTTTCCACCACACACAGTTAAACCAGAAGCAAGGCTACAGCTAGCAGAATTTAAGTATCTTTGCAAGGTAACAGAAGAAGAAAATAATTCTTTGGCACATGGAGGAGTTCCCATGCCTGTAGAGAACTTGGAGAAGCTGTTTCCACAGAAGGAAGACAGATCCATCAGTTCTCAACTTCTTTAAATGTTTTTTAAGATTTATCTTAAGGCAAAATCTTGCCTTAGTTCTTGCATGAGTCTTGGAAATTTAGAGAGCCCAGCTGCTTTTAATCTACTGAATCTTACTAAATCTTCAGTGTTAAATGTGGGCAGGTAGCTTGCTTGAAAAAAGCCATGACAAGAACAGTTAAAGACAGTAGTAATATTACAACTAACACAGTTTCCTTGCCAAGTGCAGCTGATGGAATTAGGAGGGATCAGAGGAACAGGCCTGATGAAAATATGATTTTCAGTCTTGTCACAGCCAACATAAGGAAAAAAAAATTGTATTTAATCTGAGTGAACTGATGCCACAGTTTCATCTGGTTTGATTTTTCAGCAGCGTGATGAACAGCTGAGTGAATGGGATTAGTTTATGATAGTAGGTGGAAACTAGCATGTTTGTAAGAGGTTTTTCAGTTTGGGTGCACCAAAATACAATTGTAATTTTATATTGGTTATTAGAAAGCTGTATGGTGATACCTTTTGGTGATAATTTCTGATGATTCAAGATCCAAGCAGCAACAATTACTAAGGGAAAAAAGTCCGCAAAAGCACTGTATAAAGCAGGTTTTGTTTTTTTTAAAAAGGCAGGTGGATACTAAAGAGCCCCCATATAGCAGCAAAACTCATATAAAATTATATTCCCTATTTTCAGAACATTTTATAACTGTAAGACTCGACAATAGCGAGTAGCCGTTGTTACTTGACTTGTGAAATGGTATTAAAATGGTATGTTTCCCACAAACAAAACATTAGCAGTGATGGAAATGACCATATTTCTATGAGAGTAAAATTAGTAGAAGCCTTGTTGAAAACAGTCTTAAGTATAAAAATTAAGTAGAATTAGGTAAATCCAAAGCTGTTACCTGATGATTTCTATAAGGGTAAATAACCCAATCGTGAAGATGCAATGCTTCTCTTCCTAGGTTTGTTTGATATAATAGAATCGTAAAATAGTTAAGAGTTCGAAGGGACCTTAAAAATCATCTAGTTCTAACACCTCCCACTAGACCAGGTTGTTCAAAGCCCCATCCAACCTGTCCTTGAACACCTCCAGGGATGGGGCATCCACAGCTTCTGGGCAACCTGTTCCAGTGTCTCACCATCTTCACAGTAAAGAATTTCTTCCTAATGTGTAATCTAAATCCACCCTCTTTCAGTTTAAAACCATCATCCCTTGTCCTGTCACTACACTCCTTGATAATAGAGTCCCTCCTCATGTTTCCTGTAGGCTCCTTTTAGGTACTAGAAGGCCAGAATACTTCTACTGTAGTCATTCCCAGCAATCATTAGAGCCCATTGAACTGCTATACTTCTGGTGAAGGTCATAGCAACATTTTTGATCATTGTTTTCTTGTGATGGTGTACATAACGTGGTAACAAAGATGCCTGGGTTTGCAACAAGACTAGTAGGAAAAACACGAACGGATTGTGTGACATTATGTCAACCACAGATTACAACTGGCAATGAGTCAGGTTATTAAAAGATGAAGGAGATTTGTCATACATGGTTTTTTGGTTTGGATTATTTTTGGACAACTCACACATCTTCCTCCCTCCCCTGAGAAGGTGTTATGAACTTTGAAACTTGCTCATATTTAAGCATATGGGGAGGGTGGCATCAATTGAAAATCATTTCATGCCTTAGAGAGCAGCGCTCAAGCTTTTTTCAGTCTTTGCACAGGTGTGGAAATAGGTCTTTCATACAGTCCTATAATGCATATTGACTGAAATGATGTTTGGGACCAATATAATTTGTGCTCGTATGGGCCGGGAAAGTCAAAATTCAAGCAGCAAATTTGAAATGTAACACAAATAGTTTTCAAGGCAGTGGGGGGAGAGATGCCTGCTGTTTCTGCCCATGCATAATGTTTCTAGAGAGCACTTGGAGACATCCAGAAAAGCAGCATGAGGGAGAGTTTTCAAGGATGCCTACCTGCATGTGCCAAAAAAAGAAGTAAATTAATTCCCATCAGATTGTTTTAGATGCCTTTCAAAAAACTTCAGCCAGACATCCACATGACAGGGCTCTCGCATGGAAATGCAAACTGAAGGTTTGATTTCTGAACAGCATCCAGGCTTGCTTCAGCTTGAGAAATTTTGGATCCTACAAGGTGGTCTGCTACTTCAGTTATTTGCTATGGTGACAAGCAGCTTTATATTTTATAGCAGCAATTTTGCACGTTAACTGATGTTTTCACACAGGGGTTACTTGGACAGCAAAGGGTTCATTGCACCATCTGAGCTCAAGCACATTAATGACTGCTCTCAGAGCTGTCCTTATCTCAGTGTCGGTGGGTGAGACATTCTTCAGTCCCATGAAAATACTGTCGAGCTAATAAGAGACTGCACCGAGTACGTAATGTTTGCTATTTATAAACCCGATTGGTTTCTGCTGCAGCTCCTCAGACCTCACTGCTAGTTAATTAATGGCTATTTGGAAAGAAGGTCCAGCAGAGGGGACACCGGCGGCATGCCAAGAGACTGGCAAATAGAAGATTTTGCGTGTTTTCTGTGCAACGTACCAACTACTTGGGTTACTTGGTACTCTATTATGTTCCCTTCTGAATGCATATTTTCATAATAGCTTATAGTAGCCTGCTATAGTAGGCTCTCTTCATTTTCTCTCACACCTTCTGCTTCTTGAAGTATGGTCACTGCTTAAGTTAAAGTTGCCATCTTTGAGGTGTGACGCCTGTGTAAGTATAAAACGTACATCCAGCACCTGCAGAAGTGCACATTTTTCCTGTTCTCTTTCCCTACGATCCCTTCATTCCTGTTACTCCGGGACCACAGTATCATTTGTGAAGATACTCCTGTTGCTGGAGTCGCCTGACAGGAACTGTACATCTTTAATGTGGTGTGTGTGCAGCAGTGGAGGAACACACAAATATTAGCAGTAGCTTTGTGCATATTGTGAAAGCAGTGGTTTTAACAAAATACTGAAATTTTCAGTCACTTTGCAAAAAAAGTTCTGGCATTTCTTGGGCTGTCCCATTGGGTCGCTGCCGGGAATGATTAAAAGTTTCAGTTGCTTCATAAAACAACTGGCAAAATTATTAAAGGCACTGGGAAACCCGGGATTATGGGCTTTCTGCTAGGCTGTTCTTGTTATGAAAACCATCATCTTCTGTTGGAATGCTATTTCATGCAATGTTCTACAGGTCAGAACTAATAAACTGAAACGTTTCTCTCCATCCCTCTTTGTGAGCTCTCTTTTCACCTCTGACCAGGCTCTTTGACCTGCCCTGAGCTGTGTACCTTTGAGGTGGCTCCTGGTTCAACCGAGATATCCTAAAATTGAGGAGTATTCCAGCTGAGGGGGGAACACTGCATAACATAATTACGGGCTGTACTCCTGTTTATATGCTCTGGCGTGATTATCGCCTTTCTCACCTGATGGTGCTGATGTAAATTTAACCCCAGGAGACCCAGGAGAGACCTCCATTTCCTTTTCTAAAGAGCTTCTACCTAGCCTATTGTTCTTCATCCTGTATTGAGCAATTAAGGAATCCTGTTAGGATCCAATTGAATTTTGCTTTTTTTTCTGGGTATTTCATTGGTTTTCTTAGGAAATCCACGGCAAGTCACTACATCAGGCTGCTCTCCAGCCTTCACCTGGATAGGGTTTTCATAAACACTGCTGTAGTAGCCCAAGTAAATGGGAAACACCTTGTCCAGCCATTACAAAGCAAAGAGATGTTATCCTCACTTTTGAAAATAAGCTTTAATTCTACTGTCTGATATATATTATTGTGAGTTTAGGAGATAAACATGTATCGGTTTGTTTTTATAAATGAATGTAGCATTGAGTAGTTTCCCATTTTCTTCTGCGGTAATGGTTTCAAATATTAGGGGACCAAACTTGTCATTTAGTGCATACCTGCTATTTTCTGTTGTTTTTTGAAGTAAGTGGATGTCTTAGTGGTTTTGAAGATTGTCCAGTTTTGCTGTAGCATCTAATAATCATAGTTGCTGTTGTGTGTATAATCTTTTTTTCCTCCTCCGCACTTGCAGAGTAAAGCAGTAAAGTTTTTCACAATCACTGCACAGACCATGGAGAGCTTTGTGAAGTCATTAAGTGAAGACATGAAACAGCAGGATTTGGATTCTGATGAAAACCAGTTTGTATTAGCTTTGGCAGGGATTGTAACAAGTAAGTTAACGTTATCTCTCAGAATAGCATTCCACATGTGCTGGGAATTTCTATATTGCCTTATATGTGCTGCAGTAAATACAGCTTTTCAAAGTCAGGTATTTAGTCATTGTTGGTATCTTGGGTGACTTCCTAGTCTTTTAAAGTTCTAGCAGATTTTGTCATTGACACTACTGTGGGGCATTATAATGTCTGTGATCCAGTGAAGGATTAGACAGGTAAGAGCCATTGAGTTCTGAAATTCCCTAACACATTGTTCAATCTGAAGTAAAACAAGGACCATTCTACTAGTCTTGTATGCTCACCTTAGTTCGTAAATGTCAAGCAATTTACTTTCTGAATTTCCAATAATGCTGACATCTTCAAGATGTATGAATTAGGGATGATGTGAGTAGATTAGTCCCATCTTAAGGTATGTGTTCAGAATTTTGAAACTGCTTAGGAATTTTGTTGCTGCCAGATGGAGCCCACCTGCACTGTCCATAGTTCTCAGAGAATGAAAAGGCAATAAACCTGTCTTCCATACCAAATGTTTCTTATTAGGGTCAAAAAATAAGTAGGAAGCCACAGCTGTAGCTTAGTATGACTGCCTCTGGCTTGGAAGGCTGTGAGAAATGGGGTTGTCATCTGCGTGTTTGTGAAACTGTGTAACTGTCAAAGTGATGCTACTGACATGATGCAAAATGGATGAAACTTACAAATAAGTGAATATTGCATTAACAGCCTTTTTAAACGTGTGATTTTTAGCTATTGTGGTACCATTAAACATGGTAATAAAAACCAGTATGTGATGCATTACGCTGCTGCTACTAAGGTGGAATCCAGTTCTCCAGTTGCTTCATTTATAAAAAAAAAAAAAAGAACAAAAAAAGCATAGCAAAAGGAAAGTCTGAACAAAGGAAATGTTTAAAGGTGGAGTGTGAGGGGTGTTGGGGTTCTGCTTGTGGAGGAATCAGGATGATGTAACAACATCTTGCTTCACTGAAACTGATGCAAATTTTTCAAGTGAAGTCGACATTAGCAAGATTTCTCTCTTTGTCTCAGTAATTTGGGAGGTTGCTGAAACTCATGTGATAAAGGATGAGAGTCCTTTGATTGATGTCCACATGATTGATGTAGAAGGTACCAGTTTAATTATCCTAGTTATGCTGTAAAGTAGTATTACACTAGAAAGCGTTATTAAAAGAACACTGAGGAGGTGGTCATGAAGTGCCAAGTATTCAGAAGTTCAAAAACACCAGAAAAGTAGTTCTCAGTGCAGTCTTAACATAGTCCAGTGTGTACAAACACTGCAATAACAGTCTTTAATTATAAGCTGTGTCCAAGCTAGTACTTCTGCTTATTCTGAGGTTAAAAAAGGCATCATGGTGTATGTGCGTAGGAGAGAGAACCTGAGGCTGCGTGAAAGTGGAAGAACTGTATTGTGCTGCAGATCCCCAAACTTGCCCTGAAGGGGAGGCCAGGGAACCAGGTTCTCTCAGTAGTTACCTACACTGCTCTTCACACGTTTGGAGGAGGCTTGGCCAGACGCACCAGACAAAGAAGCTCGGTTTGCTGGAAGATACCCCTTGCACATAAGGATAAATAAGGGAAATTTTCATAGGGAAAATACTGAAGGAAAGTCTGCTTTCAAGCAGTAGTCTTCAGAAATCTTTTTGCCTTTTTGTTTGTGCATGAGTAATGCAGTGCTTGCAGAGAGGTAGGAAAAGAGCTTTTGAGTAGATGTCCACAACAGTTTTGGTTGTGTAATGTGCCAGATATATTGGATTGAGTAATTGTAAAACAATCTGAAATCTCTTTTCTTTGAAGTGGGACCTATAATGGTCAGCTCTGCTTCAGTCTCACGTTATTTGTGGATGAAACCAACCTTTTGTTTCGTAATTCACGGTGTTACTATTAGGATACTGGCCACTGAATAAACATTTTAATGACCAAAGTAGAATTATGAAGGAGTTTGACCAGTATAATTTGCTGCTTCAGTATTTGCTTTGTAGGTGAATATATTTTGAAGTTTATATAGATGTCATAGTTCATTCTTCACAGCTGACATATCTTTTTAGTGGTGCTGATAATTAGCATAAACTTTTGTTTGAAACATGATTTTTATTTTGATGTTTTGTGTTCTTTCACAGATGTGGCTGCTCTGGCATGTGGTCGTGAGTTCTTGGTTAGTTCAAGTCGTGAACTACTGGACACAATGATGCACCTCCTGGGAGACATGAAGCCAGGATTCTGTACCAAATTTAAAGTGTACGATGACTTTTTTTTTTTTCCTTTTAAATGAAATGCACTGTCTTGTAATGTAGGTCACAGTGATGACAGTAGTTTTCACACTCTCCCATTATTTCCTGTTCTGGAGAGGAAACGTAATTTTTGGAAATGTATTTCACAGTAGCATTCCTTGCAGATATATTGAGCTCAGCTATATCGAGGCTGGCTTTATCCAGGTTTTATGTCTTTGGAAGTCTCTCAAGCACCATAATACCTGTAGAGATGAACAGGGATGCACTCTTTTACCTTAGGAGAGGCTTGTGAGTTGAGGGTCAGATAAGGAAGGTGTGAGGTCAAGTTTTAAAACAGAGGATGTGAGAAATGTGGTCTCTTATTTATTCCCTTCCAATATGAGGACTGTAAAATGCTATGTCTGCTTAGCGAAGAAAGTGAGCTAAGAGAGAAAATTAAATGAGTTGATGCTACTTCGTAGGCAGAAGCACCATGCGCTTGTATTTGTAAAAGGTAATGCCTATAAAGGGGCCTTGTGATACAGCATAGTAAAGAAAAGGCAATGTTACGTAGTTTGGATGCTGGAAAAGCTGTACTTTCTGATTAAGAGATTAAATAAACTATTGTCTTTGCCTTTTTCTCAGAGCTGTTACAAGCTGAGGATATATGGCCTTGACCAAGGAAATTACTGTGGCTTAATGAGCCTTTGCTCATCTGCTAAGCTGTGGGCACTTGCCCCGTACACCTGGTTAGTTTGTTCATGAAAATGGCTTTGGGTTTTTGTGGTGGTTTTTTTTAATAAATGGGACACACACACACAAAAAGAACTCGTACCCAAGCTGGCTGTCACAGCTCAGCTGACAAACAGCAACCCTGTCAGGCACCCTATCTTGACTGTGTCCATGCACGCATTTAGGCAGGTCCTACGTGATAGGCATGAAATCGGGCTCCGTCTTAACTCTGGATAGGTTTTATCTCACCTAACCTCAGCTATCAGAAAGTGAGATGTCAAGTATCTGCTAACTGTCTGGGCTCCTTCCCACAGCCGGTGGAAGGAGATGGGGCTGTCTGATGATGGAGCTCTCAGCCTTTGTCTCAGGGGGAGCGAGTTGCCCTCTGAAGATGCCTGCCTTTCCCTGTTGGGTGGCCAGGGGGAAGCTGAATAGCCTGTGCTGCTGGTAGTTGTTAGGTGCTTTTGATATCAGTCAATCATTTACTGCAATTCCCAAGGGTTGGGCTTGAAGGTCAGCGCTGAAAAACAGGGTAGTTAACTCTTGATAACAGGGGGGTGGTTTTTTGCAAAGCCCCAACTAAAAGATTTCTATGAGAATTTTAGCTTAAGAATGAAAGGATAATTTTTGCCTTCATGTATATAACAAAAAAAAAAAAACCCCAAACGTGAAAAGAGGACCTCTACTGTTTCAAAATCTGTACAGGAAAAAAAAATACCAAACAAACAAGAGAGCACTTTAATTTCAGAGGAGGGAGAGGAAAGTGTTCCTGAACGCATACTCTGAATTTCAAGTGAATGTGTTTCTATATGTCCAGATAGATGATTTTTTTTTTTTTTTTATCATTTCAGGTTGCATTAATGTAATTAGACCATCTAATTGGATTTGAGGCCTTTCTTTTGAATTGATGTTTTGGGTGTTTTTTTTAATTATATTTGAAAATCTGACTGCTTTGCAGAAGAATTACACATGGTGATATAAACTTGGCTGCCATACAGCAATACTGATAAAATATACATAAAACAATGCTATGAGGTGGCTAGGGATTCAGGGACCAGCCTCTTAGGCTAACAAATTGACTGAAGCCTAAAAAAAAGAGGTTGCACAAGGTATTTGATAAGTGAGAAATGTTAAGCATATGTTACAATAGCTTGAATTCAGTGCAGTGATAATGTTGTCTGATGTTCCACAGAACCAACATATTTTTTTCTTACTTTGAACTTTCCACTTGATAAAAAAATTGCTGTATTATGACAGTAGAGCAAATGCCAGAACGGAGGTTTCTTCATGGCCTTGTCATGGAACAAGGGATCTTAATTTGCTCAAATGTTGTAGTGCAAAATGTTTCCCCTGTGTTTGTCTTTCACGTCTGTGGTCAGGTTTCCTTTTTGTCTATGAGCTCCCTGTGTGTCTTGTCACTATTCAGTTCTTAAAACCTGTTACTAACACTGGATCTCTTTCCTGTCCTTTTTGGGGATTTCCCACTCTCCCAGCCTGGCAAAGAAGGGATTTAGAGGTGGGTTGGTTTGTTTGTTTTTCAAAAAAATTACTAAGTAATCAATGTTTTCACAAGCAGATGTATCAGAAGAACTCCCTTTTCTCTCTACCGTAAGGAACATAAGGCAGTACAACATGAGAGACAATTGTGAGATAGGGATATGATAGTTAACAGAAATTGTAGTGAAATTTCAAAGTTATGTATAGATGGACTCTGGAGTCATTGTAAATAACGTTTACATGCATACTTATATACATGCATACAGACACATTTTTAAAACTATACCTCATGGATGAAAATGTCTGTCCCTTATTTTGGAAATGCAATGCGTTTTTTCTCAAAGCATCACAGTGGTATTACATAGAAGGACATTATCAACTTAAAATTTAATCAGCTAAGTAAAAAATTTGGCTCATTATTTTTGGGGATATGTTTGTCCTTTGCTCAGTTTTGAGGTTTTGCAATTTTATAGCTTTTATTTTCAAAAATATTTTTCTTTGAGTGAGAAATCAGGGAAAACTGGGTCTAATTCTGCTCACAGCAGTATCTAATAAAGTAAGCTGATAAAGGTAGGAGTTCTTTTTCATCTTCTAGTTCCATTAATCCCGTGTTTTATTTGCACTGGTGTATAAATACAAATTTTACAGGGAAAAGCTGTCATTTATTCCAGCACTGCTACAATATCCATTGTAGTCCATGAGTATGTAGTAAGTATATCCAAGGCATTCTACGTGAGTGCTGGAACTGAAATCTCATGGGTGTCTGCCTTTCTGAAATAGCAGTGGTGTGAAGACTTGAGGTTTTCTTCTCATTGGTACAGGGTTTGTTCAACATTTGTAATTGTTAGGCAGTCAATAAACACTTGCACAATTTTTCATACCTATAATTAAATTGTTAGAAATATTCAACTTTGCTTATATTGCAGGTGAAAGTAGTCAGTAAAAATACCTACTTTAGTACATATTAGCACATTTTATGTACTAATCTCATGCATTAAGAAGACAAGAAGGGGCTTTAGCTGTGCTTTTAGTTCTAGATTTTAAAGAAAGCATTGACGGATATAGCAGTATAAGATTTTAATTAAATTTTCTTGCCTAAATAGGAAGACTATGAAGTGTTTAATTAAAAAGCCCTCCACATAAAAAAAAAAAAAAAAAAAAACAGAAAGTGTTGTTTATTAAGTAATTGTGTGTGTCAGGTCTGCTTCAATAAGCGTTTTTGCAAAAATTATTGCAAAAAATTTTCTTAGTAGAATGTGCAAGTACTAGATCTTAAGGTGGTATAAAGGGCTGGAAATGCTTTGACGTTGTACTCAGCTGAGTGTGTTTAATTAGTAATAATATTCTACTACATTTTCTTGTGGGGTGGGTTATATCTTCTTCTGACACTCCAAAACCACAGTACTTTCCTGAATTACCATCACCAGGCCCTTTTGTCTGCACAAAGCAAACAAGTGAAATAAAAATACAAACATAGCAGTATCTTTTTACGTCACTTTATTTCTAACTGCAAATGTCAAACAGATTAAGGATGGAAGACGTTGTCAAGAAATGTTAACACTTTCCATTAGAAGATACTGTTTTATTGATAATTTTCATTCTGGGGCTTTGGGCTTGAGTTCTGGAAGCCAAGTAAGAGCTGCAGAGGCTGCACGAAAAGAAGCATTGGGGCTTTACGAGCTGCACTTTCAGTTCTGCAACTTAAGCCATGAGAACTTGTTTGAGAAGAGGATGTGAGGTGTGAAGTCCATTTGGAATAATGTTATTTCCATTTGGTTTGGAAATGGTGGCAGTGCAGTGACATGCAGGTTTATCGCAGTCATGCAAGATAGGAGTTGCCCAGTTGGTTTCGTTTGAAACCCAGCACCCTACTGTGAGTTGGTACGATGACATGTTCCACAAACGTTGCAGGAGCCCTGCTCATTCATCTTCCCATTCCGTTTGCCAGCAAATTGACTTGCATGTTACCATCTTTGGAAAGAGATAAAAGTAATAGCACCCATCACAGCACATCATAAAGTGCACTGATGCCTTCTCCCTGCAGCTGCTCCACCAGCTGTAAAGATGATCTGCATAAAATCCAGGATAGGAGAAGTTTGCTGGAAGGATGAAAGAATTTATTTGTAAGACAAGTTTTGACTCCGGAGTATGGTATGGGGCTTTTTCCAGGCACATCAGGATCTCTTGGCTTGAAGTTCATAGTACAGCAGAGATCTGATTTTCTAAGAGGCAAAGCATTAGTTTGTCTTGCTAATGTCAGTGGGGCTTTTTTTTTTTTTCTGGATGTTTTCTGCTTTTGACCATCAGGTCCCATTCCTACTGCAAGTTAGAGGGAAATTGAAGTAATTTGTGTTAAACTTAGAGACTCTGCTTAGCTGAAAAAGAGTTTTATCCACTAAACTCATAAAAACTTGTATCAGCAATGTGGAAGACAGTGTAACATCAAATGCTTGAAAGCAGAATTTAGTTCAGTGGAGACTGCAGAAGATTTAATCCCAACGAAATGCTCTGCATTGAGTACTAGTGACTGTTCTGGATAGCTTTGGAAGGGATGCTTATTTTGAGCCCCAAGTTACCATACTTGTCTGCCAGTCAAAAACAGCTAAAAGTAAATTTTGACCTAGGCACTTTATCTGCATAAAGAGGCCAAGCTGCCATTTCCCCTACCTTACAACATGACCTCAGCTCCGTCACGGCTAAGGCTGAGGGGTTACCTGTAGTTGAACCCACTTTCCCCGGTGGGTATCAGATTTTGCAAAGTACTGATTATAGGGAACCTTTTCATGCTCACAGTGACTTCAGCATGAACCACCGTGGGAGAAGCTGGTGGGATGGGCAGTCTAGAATAGTCCTTTTCAAATGTAGAGCCTTCTTCAGCCTACCTGTTTTTCTCTCTAGAAAAGTTGAGATGTTGGTTTAATTTATAACCCATGATGTATGCAGCCCCAATAACTAATGAACTTTATTTTAGGAGGCTGATAAATGAGGAAATCCTGGGTTTGGAAGCTTTTGAAAAGGTGGCTGAGATGAACATATACTTTGTATGTGTATTTTTATTTTGTTGTTTACACACCGACATGCAAGGGACAGTCTTGGTTTTGGTTTGTCAGAGATGTCACCTTAAGTTTTTTTTCAATGCTTATTTAAGGAAGTGTTTTCTAGCTGCCAGGTCATAAACATTTTCTGTTACCTGGAAGACAGGATATGGGTTCTGTCCTCCTTAAACATCGATGACCGTAATAAAAGACCTAAGGAAATCACCTTCTGGAAAAATAAAATAAAATATGGCTTTGAGTAGGCACAAATTTTGTTTTGAGCAGTTTTGAAGAGGTGTGGGTGAGAGTATCATTTGGCCTATGTTATCCTGGTGTTGACCTACATTAAGACAAGAGCACAGATTACAGCCAAATTGAATTCCATGGTTATTCACTTAAAAAAAAAAAAATTCCACGTGTGCATTGAACATAATCAGTCTGGGTTTCTGAAGGCAGAGTAAATAGGAAAGTCCATGATGGCATTTTAGGAGACAAGTAGTTGGTTTTTTTCCCACGGCAGGGTCTCACTGGTTAGCCCAGATGGCATGGCCCTGCCTGACTGCAGGGCTGGAGAGCAGGCAGAGCAGGCTGGTTCTCTGCCTTGCACCCGCAGCAGAAGGGACAGACCTAGCTTAGGGGGGAGTGTGTAAACTGAGCTGGGACTACTAATACTTTCCTTATCTCTCCTTCAGGCCCGTCCCCTTCTTCCAAATGCTTCTGTAGTAACTTCACCTGCCAGGGGAGAGAGTCTGTATTAGTGTTTGCTGTACACGGGCTGTATATTGCATCTGTTCCCATTTGCAGGAGGAACAGGAGGGTACACGAAAGAGGATGGCACGGGCAATGTGTCGGTGTTTCAGCTGACAGGAGGGTCAGCTGTACAGAAAGGCTGGTGTTGCACAGCTGATGGAGCATAGACTTACTTTGACATGTCTAGTACTCAGGATACAAGTCTTGCTTTCTGTGTTTCCAAGCAGCCCTATTATTTGTCAGGGCAAACAGCTTATTTGAGGTGATCGTCTGCCCAGTGGGGGATTGTCACCACGAAAGCTCGATTTTATAGGTTGTGTGGTCACGTAAAGCCAAGTCCTGGTTTTGCATATCTCATGTAGCGAATCTCGTGGAGTTTGATGAGACTTTCTTACTCTCACATGGGGTATTTTTCAGATATATTTCACATATTTGAAACGTGATTTAGCAGTAGAAACAAGGTTTGGTACAACGTTGCTTATATAAAATTTGAGACTTGTCTCTTTTATCTAAATATAAATTATTAGAGCAGGCTTCTGTATCAGTACACGCTTGGCATAAATAGCAAAAGGTCCTAAAACATGCAGAGAAATCAGAGATCATGTCCTCTATGATATCATCTATCATATTAGCGGCCTTCCCATACTTAGTGGGGGCCTCCAGGAGAGACGTGGAGGGAATTTTTATCAGGGAATGGAGCAATAGGGCAAGGGGTAATGGTTTTAAACTGAAAGAGGGGAGATTTAGATTAGCTATTAGG
>JAOXJM010000001.1:117458960-117480331 GCA_026413425.1 Tringa solitaria | reverse complement strand
TAAAACATCTACTAGCAAATGGGTGCTGGAGAAAATGGGTCTAGGCTCTTCTCTGGGTTTTTGGTTGTGGGTTTTGTTTTTTTTTCCTATGCTGTATCTTTATTTTGGTTTCCCCCACTTTTCTTTGAATGCAGTTTAAAAGGTTGCTCTCCTTGGGTACATGAGAAAGTGTGGAATTCAGAGAGACTGTGTTACTGACATTTCTTATCTATAGCTGGGAAATTGCTCCAGGTACTTCATTAAACAAAAGACAACACTAGAAGTATGACTAATTTTAGATCTTGCCCTTCAGTTTCCTCCACCACAGTTCCACATGGAAATCTAACCTTGTTTATCCAAATTCTTTGCAAATGACGGTCTCTATTATAAATGCCTGTATGAAGCACATTCTCATTTTGCTAATGCCACCTGCAACCTTCAATATTTGCTTTTCATGACTAACTCTTAAGGTTTCTAATGCCTTGCTTTTCTGTTTGAATTGGTTGTGGCTGTGAGAGTTTTTCAAAATTCAGGTTATTTGCATGGCAGTGTGTTCTTTCAAAGACATCTGGACAAACAGAACCCCCCTATTTATAAACCAGTGCCTGTATTAAAACAAATTTGGGTTCATAAATCAAAACCTCAGTTACCACTCTTTCAAGTGCTCAGCAGTTGCATTCTCTTCAGACTGTGAAACTAATCTTCAAAGGGGTATTGCCCTTGCCCTTTAAGACTGTATCCATGTTCTTAAATGCAAAAATGTCAGCTCTGATGAAGAAGGTCCCTGAACCACAGTTAGCTAAGGGGCTGAAAGAGTGGCCAGGGGAAGTCCACTGAGCGCTTGCCCTTTTCCACTCTTCCCTAAGCAGCTGCTGCAAATGACACTTGCCCAGATGGAGCGTCAGCTGGGTGCGGTGGGGCTGTCCTTGCCATCTAAGCAGGAGTTTCTTGACCAGGTCCTTGCCCTGCCAAACAGCAGGCTCAGGCAAACTGATGTTCTCCTGAGGAATGCGGCGTTTCTCTCCTTTTGTAAATACGTGTGAGAAACCTTACTTCTGGTAAATGCATCTGTCACTGTAAAGTGGTGTTTTGTTCTTAGATTGTTACTCTCCTTCAAGTAGCTGTGGTTGGAATCCTCAGAAACCCAAGCAAGGATTGATGGGAGCTGGAGAGCATATCTAACAGCTCACCCACAGATCTGCCAGCTGCAGAGCGATGGTCTGGGCAAGCTCCTTTTCACTCGCAGCCCCCGAGTAGCAGTCAGGCAAACCGAGACCAAATTGCTGCTTCGATCTAGACCCTGGGAGTCCCTCTCAAGGATTTCCCTGATAAAAGCATGACAAGCATGTGCCTGTAGGAGAGTGGGGAATTCTGGTTAGCTGAACTCCATGTCTGACAGTGAGAGCAATCACCTGGCCAGGGAAGAGACTGAAGCAAACTGAGCTGTTGGACAGGAGCTGGGGCAAATATGTTGCAGAGAGAAAGTGCGTTTGCATCCATAGGAATTGCAGCAGCAAATCTCAGTCTTTTTTTTTCTGCTACGGTGTTCTTCCCGGCTCCTTCCCCACGTGGTGTCTTTATTGCAACACTTCTTGTCTCCTCGGACCTATCAGCGTTATGAAAATGTCTGGAAAACTGCTGCTACAGATACTGGAAAACTGAAAAAAACTGGATACTGAAAAAAGGAAAAGGGGGAGTGGCAGGTCGCCCCTTTGCGCTAGAATCGGACAGTAACGGGATTGAATGACGTTTACAACAGTGGTGGGAAGCTTTTGAAATACTTCTTTTGTACATAGACATAGCTCTAAACAGCTTGCTGGTAATAAATCTTTAGTCCAGGTACCCAGGGAATGGTATGGGCACATGTAAATTGAGTTCCCACAAGTCGGAGCCAATTGTAGATAAGCTGTTTAGCATGGATGTAATGCAATTACTTGAACCCTGCTGCAGGGGACAGTTCATCTGAAAGCACGGTGCTAATGACAGATGTGACTAAAATCTGTCCACGTTATCTGTTGCTTTTGTCAGTGACTGAGAGCCAGTGACATCAAACGGTAGTGCTGGCAGCTAGCAGAACGTCAGCAAACGCCAGCGGTTTCAATACCTCGTTAAAATTGCATCAGCGTTTTATGATGGTGGTAGCCTTATGCTGCTGCTTGTGAGGCAAGCAGCTTGATAGTTCTCCGTTCCCCAGAAATAACGATTGCAGGTTCAAAGTTTTAGTTGAAGAGATGTGTGGGCTAGTTGTTGGGAGGATACGGTGCAGTGATTTGATTGCAGCTAAAGGATAATTTTTGATCTTGTACAAACGAAATGTTAGCCAGCTAGCGTAGAAATTTCTAAATCTGGAAGTTACTGAAATAAATATAATGCTGAATAATGAGCATTCTTTGTTTCTTCTGAGTATTCTTTAGACAGGGTTTTTAGAAAAAAAATCTCTAATGATATTGGAGAGACAAGAGAAAGACTCCTAGGGTATTTTCTTTTAAAATCCTCTTAGAAAACATGATTATCTGTAATGAGTAGTATTCTCAAAACCACATGTAATCCTAAGGGAGTATATTTTAAGGCATATGTATTTATTTAACTTGAAGAGTCTCAAAATACACGCAAAACAATGGCAATCAGAGGTTAAATGCGTATTAAGTTGTCTTCTGGTGTAGGATCATTTCCTTCCTTTGCTGTATGCCTGAGTGCTTAATCTGTTCTTCATTTGAGTGACTCAAACCATTGAGCTTCCCTGGCTGCTGTTGGAGATTCTTCCTAGAACCTCTTCGCTCTTACTGGAAAATGTTCTTGCTCGTCAAGCTGGAAATCATTTCCTGATCTACAGATCCTAATTTTGTTAGCTCCCCTGCTAATGTTTCTTCTGTGATCAATTCTTTACTTTCTACAGCCTTTAAACTTACAGATAATAGTAATGTAGATGCCTTTAACAGTATTAATAAGAAAGCACTTTTCATCCAGGGATTTAAGATATCTTACATATATGAAGCTTCCCAGCAGTACTGTAAGCCATTAAAAGCATTAATGGCTTTATTTCATGGAGAAATATCTTCCTATTCACGGAAGAAAATTGTAATGAATTACACAGATTTTACTCCTAAAAGCTTTCTTGGTACGTATTTGTGCTATGGCTTGTTGCTGCTATTTCTGCTGATTAAATGTAGAATAATTCTAAGTACAGAGAAAGGAGGCAGGTGATACGTGCAGAATTTGAACATTATATCTGGGGGAAAAAAAAAGGGAGAATTAAAAAAGAAATCTCTGGCAGGCATGAAGACAAAAATTGAAGGAATGGGAGGGCAAATTCAAGGCTTTTAGTCATATTTTGATTAGGTCAGAATAAATCTAAAAACCAGAATTTGCACCCAGTTTTTTTTCAGAAGGATTCACTGAAGTGTTGCTGCCCAAGAAATTGGACATAAAGTCTTTCTGTCTGTGAGGCTGAGTTGCAGCATTTCCCCATGAGTTACAACTGCTCAGCACTCAGAAAATTGTACCTGCAGGTACTGCTGGAGGTGATGGTGGAAAGAGGCTCCTGAGAGCCTTCAGCCTAGGTGGCAGCAATATAAGTGGCTGTGCTCTGGGTACGGCCACTTTTGTGGGGTGTACAGCACTAATCACTGGGTTTTTTTTTTAAATGCTGATTTGAATGTCTAAAGTTGTCCAGTATACCCAATAGCTAAGATTCTCATTACCTGGAAAATCAGAAAATGCATGTTATTGTTCGGTTTTGGACAATTCCCGTGTCTTCAGATTATACCCCACTCTGCTAGTTTTCCAGGATAAAGTATAATTCCTTTCTTAAGAGGTTTACACTTTAAATAGGGAAGAAGCCATCGTAGAAAAGACCTACTTACCTCATTTACGATGGAAAATTGAGGAACAGGGAGATAGTGCCTGGCTTGTGGGTGTAGGTCAGATGTCATAGTGTTTAATATTGTACTTAGCCATGTGCTAGTGGGAATTATTTAAAATTCCCGTCTTGACAGTCAGTTTCATGCTTAAAGCCGTAGTCTTCTTCACAGTTGATCACATTCTGTTTTCTTCTCTTGATTTTTTTCAACATTTCCCCTTGTGCTTTAATGAATAATTTTCTTAGTCCTTTTTCAGGTCACCAGTGTTAGGTATTAAGTAAGTCAGGAAAGGAAGGATCTTAGTTCAGCCCACCAAATGCTTCCTTCAAACTCAGTACAGCGTGGTTTATCGCTGCGCTGCATTTATGTTCCTTCAGTGAGATTTTGGTCTCTGGTGATTTTTGTGTGCAAAGTGATCTGCATTAATTTTTCTCAACATTTCTGCACAACGCTTTACCAAAAGCTTGCTGAAGACTAGGTATGCTAATGACAAACACATAAAAAATGTGTGGCACGTGGAACAAATAACGACTTCAGCTGTAAAATATATTATACATTTTCATTTGGAATATGCAGCATAGAGAAGTGCAAAACCGGGACTTTCTACCAGATGCTTTTGATAAAGCTATAAACAACTAAATGCAAATGGACTGTTGTGAATGATTAAAAAGTAATGCTTCTAATGTTTCAGTAATTAAAAATGCATCCTGTGTTCTTAACAGTGGAGTTATTATATGTCTTCCTAGCTTAAGTCAGTCAAAGGTCTTTGCTAAATTTCTCTGACGCATTCCTAAGCAGCAGTGCTTAGCTTCAGTACCCATTTCAATTTTGTGTAAACTGAATTAAACACTTGGAAGGTTGATACGTGGTTGCCAGAAACTTTTATAAAGATTAATATTTCATTGAGCTTTGAAGAAATCTGAAGGCTTGCATAAAAAGAACTTAAAGAAAAGCCTAATGATTTACTGCAGACTTGATTAGCTGGTCTGTTTGTTTTTTAAGACTGAAGAGTTGTGGGATATAGCTTGTTCTGCTCTTGAATTGGTTTCCATCCAACAGTACATCTTGGCTACTGACTGTATAAATTCAGGCTGATAAATTCCCTCATTTATAGCACTTCAACATTTCAACAATGAGGGAAGGGTTCCTGGTTGTCTCTCACTCCCAAACACTGCTGAGCACACGCTGCCGAAGAGGGCAAAGGTGGTGTTTTCAGGTTCCTTTTAGAGGCAGCCAGCCAGCACCAAATGCCAGCTGTGAATTATGAAACTTCAGTTATTCCCTGAATGCCTGGTGGCTCCTGAGGAATGGCACTGTAGAGCTTTAATGCTACTTTTTTTGGACTCGCTTCTAATGAGCACTGGGTTTTTATCTCCCCCACTTTTAGACCCGGATACAGAAGTTTGCCTTCATGCTCTGCGGCTGCTCCAGTCTGTGATTCTGGAGCCAGAAGTGTTATTCAAGTCAGCCTCTGAGATGCGTGATACTTTGCCATTTCAGCGTATCATTGCACTGTCAAAGAGCCGCAATGCAGATCTGCAAGCACTTGCAAAAGAACTACTTGAAGATCTTAAAATACTTGAGTATGAAGCGTAGAAGAGCTCTAAGACACCAACTGCTTATGTCCTTCCTATATTTTTACGCTGCAAGAGTTATTGGAGATGGGCTTGTCTGAAAAAACCTCTGCTTAAGTTCCTCTGACAAAATCCAACTAAAACAATTCTTGGGAAAACGTGTTGGGTTTTAGCTGCCCAAATATAATCTTAGGTGAACTGGTAGAGATGAGGCAGACTTAATTTATTTCAGTAGGATTTTGTTGATAATGGCTTTCCACAATGATCTAGGTTATGTTGTCTATTTACCATATATAAGGAGTAAAGTTGTCATCTCATTATTCATTGATAATATATAGTTTATTGCAGTGGTAAAATATCTTGTTGGTCCATCCTTAAGGATTATTGTACTGTGAGGAAAGCTTTGTTGCTTTTCATAACTCTTCTGTGTCAGAATGCATCCAAAGTTCCAGTTTTATTGCTGTTGTTTCTCACCTCTCTTTTTCTATTCTAATAAAAGAAAACTTGAATTCTGCAGCATGTGATGGATTCTGCTTTCAAAATTCACATTCAGATTCATTTGAACTACAAGTTGGCCTGGTCTGTGGCAGCCAGGCGTACTGGAAACTCAGCCATTGTTTTTTGAAAAGCCCTGAAAAAAAGGAAATTAATTATTGTCGTCCTACCTAGTTGTGTGCTGAAGAGGGTAAAATGAACTGCTTCTCTTTCGTGAGCATTGTTGCATTCCCTCACAACTCTGGTGTTTGTTAGAGCATCTGTGTACAGCTTGCCTACCTCAGTGGTAAATACAACCCTGTATGTGCTTTGTATTGGTATAATTTACACATTTTTTACAAAAAAATAGCATCCATTTCTGTTATTACAGAAAAGCAACCAATTAGGTGATGCTATTCAAGGGAATAGAAATGAGAAATGCAATGCCGTAGTAGCAACTTTTTTCATACGAAAGTTATGGTACCTCAGCTGTGAACCCAACGTATTAACAAAATACAATGTGGACTTCTAATCCAAATGTATAGAAAACAAGAAGTAAACTTCATAGAATTTAAATACTGTGGTTGGCAGACAATTTTAGAGGAAGACCATTGTAAAATGTGTAAGTCAAGGTATAGGTCATCCCCCATTAGGCTGTTTGCAGAATGATGAATGTTCAGAGTTAAAAATGTAATAAAGCAGCTTAAAATTACTTAAAATAATTGCCTCAAATGCTACAAAGGGTAGCAGTCTGATTTGGGACTGTCTAAAATGAAGATTAAGATACAGATCTCACATACATGGAAGGGTTGCAGTGGGTTCTGCTGCGTCAGATTCAACACTACATTGAACTTACCAAGTGTAGATTTTTGGAAGGCTTTAAATCCTCTTTAAAGCATGCTTTCTTTGGATTTGTTTTCTTATCTTGCTATCCTAGTTAAACCACCTAGAGTTTAATCCTAAAGGGATCAAAATGATAATTGGTAATTTCCTGGAATTTCAACTCATGAAAGTGGTCAATTTTATGAAACACTAAAGGGCATCCACTTGCCATTTAATGGGTAGCTGCTCATGAAGGTCTTTTCATCAAACTTGTGGAAGCCAGTACATAACAGAAAAAAGAAAAAAAAGGAGTTCTGTGAGCAGAAGAGCTGGTTAAGCCTCATGTCCTGTGGATTTGAGATAGTTATTGAAAATGTCCATGTCCTTTCCAGCCCTTCCCCTTGAAACCAAGTCTACTCCTGGAGCAGCGTGGAGTGCACGAGCTGAGGGTGACGTTGATGCCCGTGGCCAGGTCAGTAAGCTGTGGCATTAGGCTGGTTACAAGCAGGGTGTATGCCACTCTGCCAGCTTTCCCTCCTGAAGGTTTTAATTTAGGTCTTTTCTGCTGTTGCCTCAAGCTGGTCACGGAGCTTGAGGGAGCGTAATTATTTTTGAGAAGTCTTCTCCCTCTGTCAGGTTTGCCGGGAGCTGACTGACAGATTCAGTGTTAGGAGAGGGACTGGCAATGCAATTGCACCTCATTTCCATATGAAATCAGGAAACAAAACACTCAGGACTGTTCATTTTAATTGTGTGTCCACTGGCATAGTCAGCACTTAAAAGCCGTGCTAAAATAGATGGTTCGAGACACTACAGATTTTACCCAGCAAGCTGCTCAGATCTGATGATAAGTGTTTCAATGCCTCCCAGATGACTTTATTTTCGGGTGTAGCTCGCCAAGACTGTCCCTTCAAAATCAAGCCATCGATGATGCACTCACCTTGAGAAAGTCTTTTTTCTGTACTAAGTGTTTCATTGTGCAGGACTGATAAATAAGGAGAAGTCACCCCCTTATGAAACACAGTGCGTCTTCAAAAATACCAGAGAGCAAAAACGTTGGAAGCTTCAGAGGGAACCTGTGACAAACTAGGAAAATCTTTATGTTTTCCCTAAATTTACTTTGTCTAGGTGTTTGCAATTAATGCTATAGTTTTAATTTTTCATTTGGATTTATTGTAAAGAAAAAGAAAATATTTTAGGGGAACTTGTTATCACAGCAAAGCAAATACATAATACTTTTTGGGTTGGAAAAAAAAGGTCACTGGAGTCCAATTGTGCTGAAGTGAGGCAAGTGGATAGAAGCCAGGGATAAGCCTAACCCCTTAATATTTCAGAGTGTTTGAAATTTCATTAAGGTTTCTCATACTTCAGTATTTTAGTAAAAAAGTTGGACTAGTTGCACATTATGTTATGAGCTGTTGTATCTTTTTGCTGTTTTTCAGATTCCTTTATTCCCCAGTCCTCCATTTGATGGAGCCAGGGACCAGCCCCCTCTTCCTGCTCCTCTGCAGGACTAGGGCTGTGTTGCAATTAGTGGAACCTTTTTTGCTGTGGGAGTCAAGCCGGTGGTTTTCCATACAGGTGTCTGCTATACCCCATTCATACTGTTGGACATGTCATGGTGGGATTCTCCCAGACCTTGGCATCTACCATAAACTAATGATCTGGACTCTGCAATCGGCAACTTCAATGCTGCCTTCTCCGTTCCTTTCTCCTTGCTAAAATTGGTGAGAGTCTCATGCCGTTGGCTGTAGAGGAAGCTCTAGTGACTCGCTGAGACAAGGTGCCGACTGTTTAGTTTAAATGGCTAAAATGAGGTGAGATGGATCTTTGCTGTGCTTTTTTGCAATAATAGATACAGAGCAAGTTGTCAGGTTACCCTACTGTTCGCAGACAGCAGCATTTTAGAATCTTGTTTGTTGGTAAGTTTGTGAAATCCCTGTTTGGAGGAGAAGAGCATTTAGAGTCTTAATTTGTCTTCCTGTGGCTAGTGCCAGAAATTAGGCTGTTAAGTAACTGTGGATCTCCTTTGAGTTTCCCTCTCCCCTGAAACACATATTTTTTGAGAGTTTATGAATAAAAGAAAGTCTCTAAATAACAGGTGATGCTCAAAAATCTTAGAGTGTGTCAAAACTTTCTTTACAAAGTGGAGCAATGGGTTATACAAAGAACACAATATGACACCACAAGGTGCTGCTGCAGTTAAAGACTGGTTAGCATACACATTATAAATCTCTGGTTTTACTTTGCTGTGAAGTTTTGCTTCAGTCTGAAATTGTGGGCTATTAGAAAGTTTTACTGGTTTAAAACTAGGAGTTCCGCATATGCTTTGGAAAACACCTGTTGCTTTTTCTGGATCCTATTGAAAAGTTCAGGATTCTTCTGTGAAGTAATTGATTGATTGCATTGCTAGCTTGCAGAAGAAAAGGTGGTTCACACAATCAAAGCACTAGTTTCACTAGCCATGTTCAAAGTCTGGAGTTACTCGATTGTTGACATTTCCTCTGTTGCACAATCTCAGAGTTTCAGCAAAAAGGAAAAAGTTTGGTGTTGCTTTGAGATTATCAGAGTTTCTCCAGATTTATATCCATGTAGCTGAAGGCAAAATTTGATTCTCATGCTAAACCGTCTCAAAAGATTCAAAATCTGTTTTAAAAATCCTTAGAAGAAAGCACTTGTTTACTTCACAGTATCAACTGCATGATTAAAATTGAACTTTACTCCTTTCAGTTTTATATACTGCGTACAGAGCCACTGAAATGACGTAAGTTTGCTGATACTCCTGGGAAATACTGGATTTTCATATTTGATGCTGATAATCAATTAGATGCAAAGGAAAAATAAATGAGGATCCCCTGAGGGTATTTCCTGTAACTTAAGAAGTTTAGTTATGTAATGTACTGCCCCACCAGTTCTTCATGTAGTATCTTAGGTTGATGTTTGGGCTGGGCTATGAGCTGGCTGAAAAGAAACTGGAAGACCTCAGCAGAAGGAAGTAAGGCTCAAACCTTCCTCGCTGGCTTTGTGTGCTGTGGTGAGTGGCAGGCATGGCAGTATTAGTGGCCTGGCATCTCTGAAGGGGACTGTGAGATTTTGGATGAGAACAGCAACCAGCTGCCCAGCTCCTGAGGGAAGCTGGTGTTTGGTTGTGTGCCAACGCTGGCCTGCTCCCAGGAGCTCATGACAAAGGTGGTGAACTACAGTTCAAGACACATCATCCTGTTATGGTGGTTTAAGAGAGGGAAGTAAGTTGGAAGAAGAAGGGGAGAGTGTGAAGATCTGGTCACATGGCCACAAGTGAACTTTGAGATGATTCAATTTCAATTGGTTGCACCAGTCGTTTAGCTATTCCTTCAGGTTAATGTTTGCACTTGTGATATGGGGTGATTAGCACAAATTGGTCTTCAGAACTGATAAGATTTTACAAGTCTTGCAAATATTGTATGATTCATCTCCTCTATTGCTTCCAGTCCTGTATGGATGCTGGAGGTGAGGAGAAAAGAGTTTTATTGGGGAATAAAGAACCTCTGTTATCCCTGCCCACTGCGTGCACTACAAGTTAAGGGATATGCAAAACATGGTTGCCCCTTCCCTTCCCTTCATAGCATCTAATTTGCAGCTGATTCTGGCCATGTCTGTTTTGGTCTGTAGGTAATTTTCCTGATTTGTATGCAGGAGCTTGGGCAACTGCTAGTTGCTTCTCATACGTGTGTGTTACAAGTTACAGCTGATAAAAAGTAATCAGAAAACTTGCGAGGTCATACAGATTTTAACTTCTCCAGCGCTTTATGATGACCTTTACAACCTATAACTTGCTTGGTCGGAAACCTTAAAAAGACTTTGACCAAATTATAGTTCAGCATGTAATTTATAGGACTATAATTTTTACTGTGGGAGTGGCTGCAGTTAGAGCACTTCTGATGCCAGGTGCTCGGTCTTTATGAATGCGTGTGTTTTTCATTTTCTGTGCTGTTGGGCTGCAGTCATGAGAGGCAGCAATCGCTGAGGACAAGGCTGGCGTGGGGGCTGGGGAAGGGCAAGATGGTGTGCGACCTGGGTGGTTCTGCCAGCTGGATGGGGAAGGTCAGGTCCAACTGAGCTGCATAAGTGGCTTTCATGCCACCTGGGTCTGGGACAGAGGAATGTATTGGGTGGTAGGAAGTCAAGTGAGCTGTTTGAAGATAGATAGGAGATAGATGCCTCCTTTCTTCTATAGCTATATTGCCACCAGTGTCAAATAAAGTGCAGCAGTCACCCTGTATTAGTACAAAACAGAAAATGGAGAATGTAGGAAAAAAAACCACATCAGTTCTTGTGTCTGCACCCCTTCCTCCTGAGCAGGATCTGCAGTGTCCAGAACCAATTTCAAGGGCGCTTTGGCTTAGTCATGGCATGTGCGAGAGCTGATAGTGCAACCAGCCCCTTGCTGCTTGCCAGCGTACTGCAGCCTCACCGGAGGACTTCCTACTGTGGTTCCTGGTGTTTCTACAGCTCTCGTGGGGCTTATTGGGGCTTTTGGTGCAGCACTTGGATAGGTCTTCAGGAGGGCTTCTGCCATTTGCTCAGTCCGTGTGTTTCTGGGGCCTGCTGGCACAAGGAAGGGGGTGATGGGCGTTCAATGGCCAAGGAGGGTCAGGGCCTCCTGCTAGGGGCTAAAGAACTCCTCCAAGTCACTGTGATGGGAGCCTGGATTGGTGTCAATACTCCTGGGCACGTGCCAGAACATTGAATTAGAGGTGGAAAAACTAGGAGGCAATGCCAGGGAGATGGTTAGGAAAGAGCGACGTGGGGGATGAGTCTTCAGGCTGTTGTAACGGGGGGAGAGCAGAGCACCGAGGTACTGAGGGCAGGGCAGGCCAGGGCCTCGCCAGGCAGCGCCATTCCTGCCAACAGGGCCGCCGCTTCGCTGGCCTGCCAAGAGGGGAGCAGTAGATGGGGAAGGGACTGATTTTGGGTGGGTGAAAGTCAGCTTCTGCTGAAAGGGAGGTTTCCACAGAGCCAACCTGCTGGTGGGGGGCAGAGCTGAGCTACTGCCTCAGCCTAGCAGCAGGCCGGGAGGGAGCTGTGGCGTGTGGACCAGGAGCCATGCTACAGCTCCCTCAGCCACACCTGGCTCTGGGGGCCCACTGGGCCTCTCTCTGTCTCCATCTGCCTCCTCTGCTGCTTTTAAACATGGCCGATGGCACCCCGGGGCCAGGCTGAGCAGGTGTCAGCTGGCCTTGGTGCACCAAGGGCAGCACCTCCATGCTTCTCCACGCTGCTGTTGACGGCACTGAGAGGAAACGTCAGAGAGGTTTTCTGGTGAAAGGACCACTTTGCATGTGGGAGAGCTGTCTGAAGCTTTTCAGGCCAAGCATCTCTTGCCTCCACAGCGTGAATGGCTGTGAAAGAGGGTTAAGACGAGCCTTAAAGCCCCCAGGAAGCCTGCAGTCAGCAGCCAGGCACCCCTGCCACCATGCCAGCCGGTGGCTGGACCCCACTGCTTGAAAGCAGGCTGGGCTGCAGTGATAAGAGGGAGCAAAGTCTCTGAGGAGGCAACTGGCGGGACCGGGCAGAGCAGCCGAGCCAGGTGGGGACAGATAGGCCCGGGATTTGAGCAATGCTCCAGGCTCTTCTCCAAGCAGCAAGTTTCTGCCCAGACAGGGAGCACTGACGCATCCGATCCTGAATGAGTTTTGAGTTTCCTGAGCTGCCTTACTTGGAGGGGTTGGCTGAAAACACTGGGGCTTTGGCTGTGCCAGAAATCTGCGCTAGCATTATATGGGATGCCTTTTCCCAGTCAGGAACCTGGGGTGAAAGACAAGGTGGCCAACCTGAAGGGCAGACAGACACTTTAAAACCCGAGCACTGGTAAGCAATGGCTCTCCTGCTGGCCTCCCTGAGTTCCCCCACCCGCCCTGGCAGACCTTGCTGGCACTGGAGGTGTGGGGGCAGAGCTGCTCACAGGGAACTCAGGGGGCTTCAGGGGGGAATCTGTAATGCATAATGGGCCCATAGTCACACCACTGATAAGGCAGATGGGCAGGTGGTTACCTCTGCTTTGCATGTGTAGGCATGCCATAGTGTTTGCAAGATCCCCAGCATGCGCATACACAAATATGCCTGCTCTTGTGACCGTTTTTTTTGCATTTCACAGCTTGGCTGGGTGCAGCTGCATTTTGGAAAATGCAGTGGATGCTTCATCCTGTGCCTGACACAAAGAAGTGCAGAGCTCTCCATTCACTTTGAAATTGTTCAGCAGCAAGAAGCTACTGACAGCGATTGCTGTTCTTCCCAGACGTATCCTTTCTCTTCTTTCTATTCCAGTAAGTGTTTATTCCTTCAGAGTGATTTTCATGAACATCATTACTACCCTGTTGCAGCAGAAGCTTAATCTCTCTGAAACAAGAGCAGCTGAGTAGGAGTGAGTCACCCTCATTCCAGTAAGGAAGCCCCTTCAGGAAGCCTCTCTAGCAATGATGTCCTGTGCAGCCCTGATCCCTCGCCGAGCTATTCAGCTTTAACAATGCTGACAGCGTGTAATACTGCCCCGGAAACCTTCAGAGATTGCTTGTCAGGCATAGCCAGTGTCTCTAGTGCCCAGGCAGCTAATCTAGTAGCAGACAGATCTCGGGTAAGGAAGCCAAGGGAAAGGAGGTACCCTCTTGGCTGTAAATGGCAAAGGACCAGAAGGTGCAGGAGTCGTTTCATGAGTACCAGTAGCAACCTGGAACAGAGTCAGAACAAAGGAGACTGCCTCTGGGGATCTTAAAGTCAGCTGAAAAGCTGCTAAAAACAATAGTGCTGCTGTAAGTGTCCGAGGGAAGAGGGGAGGCTTCAAGGGCAGATCACAAGCATGAGAGTGCAGTGAAACTGATGTGGAAGCTCCCACAGAGGAGGTGGCTTTTGAGAGATGTACTGAGCCCGTAACGGAAAGGGCTTGGTATCCCACAAGCCTTTGGCTCTGGAATGATACACACTTTTCAGGATGGAGAAAGGGATAAAGTGCATTTGCCATTAATTTTTAATTATAATGGACTGCTCTGTAGTGATAGGTAGTTTGTACTGTGTAGGTTGTCTACAGCAGGAGGTGGCCCACTGGCAACCTTCTCACTGATAAGAGTGTCACAAGAGGAGCAAGAGGAAAGGACTGGAAAATATTTCTAAGGTACTGATATAATGCCACAAAGCCCCCCAAACATTATTACACAAACCAGGCATTTCCATTGAAGTGCTCTGCTGCAGTTAAACTATAGTTTCTTAGACCTGCATTTTAGTTTCTTTGGGCACAAGAAGATCGTACAGCTTGTGCTCCACTGGTGGCCATGAGATACCGTCTCTTGGTTCCTGTTGGGGCCTGAGATGCAGCCCTACAGGATGAGGTAGGGCATATCTTCTGGGGTGATCATCTGGGACTTGGGGGATGGGGACTTGGTTCCCTATGCAGCCACAGGCCTCCTGTGTGCCCAGCTAAGCCACATGGACCGAATTTGCTGAGGGGCTGAGCTTCTTTTGGAGTGTTCCTCATTTCAGAGAGAGTATGCTGGAGGGTTCAGTCCTCCAAATTAGATTTCTGCTTTGGTTCTCTTTTCATGTAACTTCCTTCCTTTCTGCCTTAGTCTGACCACTTTTCTTTGGGTTGCACAAGTCTTTGGGTTAAGTATTTAAAGTGTCTGGCAGGCTCAAAGGGGCTGTCATCTCGCTTGTCTAGTGCTGCAGTCCAAATAATAGGTGGCGGGGGGGGGAGGAGAAGAGGGAACCTGGGGTCATGAGGTTACCCAGACTACTGCTCCTTGCCTCCAGCTGGCTCCTGGCTCAGTTGGGTGGATAGCTCTGATACAGCCTCTCTGCTGACCTGATAGTCCACCCACAGCCTGAATTCGGGCATCATGAGCTCTCTTGGGCTTATACTGTGAAATCAGGATGCAGGTACCAAGAGAAGCAGCTTCTATATTGCAGGGAGGGCAAAAACCGGTGCTCCTGCCGTCACCACCATAGGTTAGGGAGGGAGAAGTACTCCAGCCCAGTGTTCCTCTGCCCCTCCAGATGGAAGACTGCTAAGATCCTAAATGAGGATCCTAAGATCCTAAATGAGATACTAAGATCCTAAATGAGAATGAAGGAATGCTTTCTGGATACTTTGAGGGAAAACAAAAGGACAAAGGGTACCAAGAGGAAGAGAAAAAAGAAACTTGCTTCCAAGGATTCAACCCTTAAGCACAGTGACTAGAAAGAAGGAGATTCTGTTTATGGAGGAAGTGGGAAAGGAAATTAAAGAGTAGGGAAGGAAGAAGCAGCTTGCCAATGAAAGCTTCTTCTTTGGGGCAGGGCAGAGAGGTAGGTCTGTTCCCCGAGGGTCTCATCTTCCAGAAGCAGAAACTACCGTCCGTGGCTGCGTTGCCCGCGGCACTGCTGCACTGCTGTTCATGAGCCAGGCTTTGAGGAGGTCTGTGTGTGCACTTGTTGATGCCACAGCACAGCCAGGCCTGGCTCCCTTCCCTCCCCTGGGGGGTGAGGGCAGGATGTTTTTTGAGTATTGAATCTGTTCATTCTTGAAGAGCTCAGTTTTCCTGGAAAGTCAAAGATACAGTTGGAGAGTGGGTAACCTAAGACCTGGAGCCTGTCTTGGAGACTGGAAAATGTCCTGTGTGTTTGGTTCCTGCTGCTAGTGGGAGCCTGGAGAAGCTGGTTGGATCTGTGGCATCGTTCTGGCCGTGGTTGAGCACATCTCGCAGACGTTCGGCCAAGCACAGCATGTGTTGGTGCTGCCCCTGCAACTCTCCTCTCCCTGTCAGGTCTCAAAAAATTCCTTCCTTCATTTCACAAGGTCTTAGAGCAACCTCCCCATACCCCTAAGCCTGCTGGTAGCTTTGGATGGCGTACCTGATAAGCTGACAGCAGGGTAAGCTGCAGTGATGCTATCCCCGAGGGGCTGCAAACCCTGTCTTAACCAAGCAGGCTGATACTTCAGCTTCTCCACATCAGCAATGAGCCTGGGATTGATGCAGGGAACAGAGCAGAATTGAGAAGGGAAAACAGCAGCAGCGGTGACCAGAGTGCTATGTAAAGTTACCTGGGCTCTCTTAAGGAACCGAGCCAGGGCACCAGGAGCTGCTCGGCTTTGGCGGGGTGCCTTCTTCTGTCTGCTCCGTGGCCGCAACCTGTAGAGAGAGGAAGGGAGACAGATAGGTAAGGTGCTGTGACTTTCTCTTTATTCTGATCCTCTCCCAAGGGCTCACTGTGGTTCCCTTCCTTCCTCTGCCCTGCAGGGGATGCTTTGGTTTTTTGTTTTGAAAATCTCACTGTCCTTGAATTCAGAATAGCAGCCAAGGCCAAGGATGTAACAACAAGGACAGGACAGAAGGTCTCCTAAGTGTCTGTGACTGGGGGTGGGAATCTTTTTCCATTTCTTGCCCTTTTCACTTCTTTCCACAAAGATAGGCACCTTCCTCTGTTCTGCCCCCTTTCCTCTCCTGGGCATTAAGCACTAGAAAATGTGCATGAGCCTTTGTATTGAAAAAAGCTGAAAACTGCTGTAGCAGCTGGGATATAGCTGTCTCTTGACAGCAGTACTAGACCTGATGCTTGTCTGATTGGGACTTGGGTGAATGGGCATGCAGAAAGCACCTTCAGTATCATGCAGATAATGCTATATCAACCGCAGGGCTTCAGATGCCGGTGCCGTGGTGGGAGGGGACAAGGACAACATCAGCAACAATAAAGTGTTGCAGAAGTAGAACCTATTGTTTAACAGATTTTCTGCACAAGGCCAGAACTAATTTGCAGTTGAGCCAGCAGAGGAGCTGTCTGCAGGCAGCTGGCTGGATTCAGGGGTGACTCAGCATGTGTTCCCTCAGATCTAGTCATTTCCCGCCTCCTGCTTGACTTTCCTATCTTACAAAAATATTTGAAGAACTAACCGAAAGTATGTGCTCAAGAGTATGATGCAGAGTATGGGCTTCCCTGAATGTCCCAAGTTTTCTCTTAAGAAAAGCAATATGGAAGGTTTTAAAAAGTTGGATTAGTTTTGATTCTTTCTTTCTTTGTTTTCTTTTGTGGGTTAAGACTTACGATATGGAGCAAAAGCAACAGTACAGAAGGACAGAAATGGGAGTTTGCCAATAGAGAACTGAAGCAAAATGTAACCTCAGCATTGATGATGTCATTTTTCAGATGAGAAGCGCTGAAAGGCATTCCTAAACCGTTACAAATGCTCTGCTCTTTACCTGACATGTATACAGAGTCAATGTGTGAGCACTACTAAGCAAACTCCACCTGTGTTCCAGCAGTACCAATGTTTCTGCATTTGCCTGTGTATGCCTGGAGCGTATCTTGTGGCTCGTTGGGCGGAGAGGCTCTAGCTCTCTTTCCCAGGCAGTTAAAAGGAAACTTGTCTGTCTTTCCAGGAAAAGATCAGGAAAAGTGAGGAGAAATTCTCAGTGGGAGATTTTGAACACTGATTGATTTCTTTTCACACCTTCTCTGTGCAGACAGGCAGCTCAGGACATAATCTTTGCTCTTGGCCACACCAGCTAGCAAAAGTTCCCCAGGCCAGGGAACTTCCCCTGTGTAGAAAGGTAGTGGAGTAAGAATGAAAATTGTGTGACTGCAGAGAAGACAGTTACTGTTCATAAAACCACCCAGATGGCTGCTGTGGTTTTTCACAAGAGCTGGCTCTTTAGAGTTTTTCATAGTAGGTAAAAATATGTCCCTGTCCAATGAGTGCAAATGGGATTCTTGCGCCTGTAAGATGCATTCTGCCTGCAGGTTAGCAAGAATTTGAAGGCTTCTGTAAGACATACCAACATCTATCTCAGTGGGGATGTTCCACTGATCTTTGCTCCAGCAGAATTAATATTTAGTTCATCTATTTTGAGATGAATAGGAAATTCCAGCAGCTGCCATCTCAGAGGAGTACTGCAGAAGGGTATGGTTAAAATCCAGCATTATGATGAACTCCTGAGATTGCCGGGCAAGGCATCTCTCTACTAATGATGACATTTTTAAAAACACTCTGAAGGTTTGATCTTGGTCCCATTGGGCATTTTGCCATAGATCTTAATGGCTCTGTGGCTGATCTCTTAATCTCTAATGCACCTGTGCAAACTTGACAGTTTATTGCGATTTCATGCTTTTTGGAAATCATCTCACACTAATGCCATCAGAGAGAGCAATTTTTAAGGTCATTAGCTCAGGACATAACAAATAAATAGTGAGAGAAAACAATCTGTAAATGTCATATTTGTTTAACACACAAAGTAGCTCCTAAAGAGCAGTTATCCTTATGTCTAGAGACAGCATGAAAATTACATTCTGTGGCTTGAAAATGTGGATCTGTTGGAAGTGAGAAGAGTATTAACATGGTTGTTTATCTTCTCTACTCTGTTCCCTTTATCCTCATTGTTCCCCATGCATCTGTTGTTTGACTTATTCACCAATATCCTTAAATTCTTGGACTACAGACCAGAACTCAAGGCATAACTAAAGAACTTCAGATTCTGCTGCTGAGATTTGGTAACAGTGGGTTCTGCTCTGAGGGTATATAATACTTTTTAGCAGCTTCTCCCAATAAAAGAAATCGGAGTGAGTGGAAAATGTTAACCCTTCTCCACATCAGTAGAAAAGACACAGGCCCAGTAATGTAACTTGGTGCTCTCTGAGCAAAAAAAGGCAGAAACAGGTGAAACCTTTATCTGTTCCATCAATAACTACACTTAAAACTGACTTCCAAGTTTGCCAGTGTTTTGCTTGTGGAGGCAAACCTGAACACATGGCCACAAATAGGGATTAGGATGGGAAAATTAGTAAAAGACACATAAATACCCGCTTTTGGGGAACAAGAGGAATGTGGACGAGGGGACTGTAAGCCCCCTGCGCTCCCGAGTCCCCACAGCAAATCTGCCTCATGGTGTGTGCTTGCCATGTGGCATGATGGGGAGAGGCCACCCAGCCCAACTGCTGCTGGAACTTCAGCATCTGCCTGGCTGCTGACGCCAAGTATTGTGTGGTCACTGACACATTTTAATTTGGTCTAAAAAAGACTTCCCTTTAAGTGGTCTTCCAGCTGGCCTGAAGAGAATCTCTGAAAGTCAGAATAGTGGTGTCACCACAGTTTCAGTGCTCAGCATGATTTTGCTGGTAAAACCTCGTCCTGTGGCCCATATTGGTCCATTCCAACAAGCCAGGGTGTCCCCACCATGACAGAATGCTGGGGGCACTGGCACACTCTTAATGGTCCATGAAGGTGGTCTTAAAACCTTTTCTGCTTTTCCCTGGGTGCATGAAAACAGGGCATGGTATTGTGTTATGATTCCCCAGGTAAGAGGCTTTGTCCTCTCTGTCACCATCTACCCTTCCTCTCCCCTGTTCTCAGCACAGGGTAAACTCTCCTGCAGTAGTAGAGCATCTGCTTGTGGGGCAGCACAGATTCACAGATTTAAAAGAAACCCTGACTTCTTTCTGTGTATTTTTGAAAGGTTTATGGGAAGTCACTTACAGCGGCTTTCCCGTTGGTGAAACTGTAAGTGGGAGACCAAAACCTCAGCTCCTGAGATGGATATTTAGTAAATACTCACCCTGCCCTACTTTAGGCATCTGAGCTGATAGATTTGTCAGCTCTCCAAAGACTGACTGTAGCCCCAAGTGAGTCATTCAAAGCACCCAAGTGTTTCTTTGTTTACGCTGAGTATACAGGCAGTTGGGCCTCCTAAGGCAACGGGTGGATTAAATACGCTTGCTGTCCAAGATAATGGGGTGAAATGCACGTTTCTTTATGTGCTACAGGAACACCAGGCTATCAGCATGCCCAGATAAGCTTCAGTAATGGATAATTATTACAAGGCATTGTGTCACACTTAGGTTAAGCATGACAAGAATTTCCCCAGTGTAAGAAGATGTCAGCGTTTGCTGAAAGTACGTGCATTTTTTTTTTGCTTGCTTAAAGTATTTATTTGTTCATTCTGGAGAAAGTTAACACTGTAAATTTACATTTTACAATGTAAATGTTAGTGTGCTAGCTAGGTTTTGGCCAGGTTTCTTTAAATATTAGCAACATATTTAATGGTTGCTTCATTCATTACAGTTTTATAGGTTGCTTTAATTAATCTTGTAACTCAGCAGGGCGGTAGAGTCTTGAAGTGGAGCTTCAAACCCGTTATGATGACGTCTGTTTGCTTTTATCAAGCCCAGTGACTCAGTTTCAATTGATTTGTACATCCAGAGTTTCAGCCATGCTAGGGTGCAGATGCAATTTCAAATGAAGAGAAACAAACTGAAGTGAATATAGAAATTCTGCCAGTTTTGTCATGCTGGAGGATTTGATGTCTTTGAAAATTCAGCTTCTGTAAAGAGCTTAAAGTTTTGTCCGGTGGAAATGTGAAATGCCAGGATTTGCTGTCCAAGTGGCAGGTGCAAGATGTTGAAACCTTCTGGATGCTTAACGACCCAACACTCTGCCATAACACACATCAGCTGTAACCCAGACATTCCCGCCCAAAATGTGCAGTCGATCAGCACTAAAGAAACAGCAAGAACTTCGTCTTCCACAGACAGGTTGTTTCCACTGTGGTGGGGACTGTACGAAGGCAGCGCCAGCTGTATCGGGCAAAATAGCAACCTATAAGCCAGAATCCTGTCTCCAGAAGGGAACACCACCAGATGCTCTCAAGGAAGATGCTGGTCGTCTGGGGAATAGACACATTTCTGAGGAGGAGGATGGGAGACTTGTTTGCTCTGATCTGTACTCTGAAGCATGAGCTGGCCCCTTGGCCTTCACCATGCGTTCCTTGGCACTACCTTGTGCTCTGGCAGGAGAAGGCACTGCGGCATCTGTCCTGCCACGTAACAGCCCCTACCATCTTGCCTGATGGAAGGGGTCAGCCTGACCCATGGTCTGTGCTGCATTGCCCTCAACAGGGCCCTGTTGAGTCCTGCTAGGAGACACAATATCTGTGCCTGGGCCCTCCTTCATCCCATCCCACGGCCTGGTGGTGGAGCAGCTCTCTCCCTTAAGGGGGTACTGTAGATCCTAAGGAAGCTTGTGTGGATCCAGGAGAAGGTTGGACAGGTTTGTGGAGGAAAATCCACTGGGCGTCACCACAAGGGTTATAGACACGGCAGCTGGCTCAGGAAATCCCTGAAACACAGGCAGTTGTAGGCTGGAAGGGCATTCAGGAGAGGTATCGTATATGGTTGACTTGTTCATGGAGAGCCAGGGGAGCTCAGCCAGGTTCTGCTTTCGCACTGCTGTGCCTTCAGCAGCACTGCTGCCTTCAGCAGTGGATGCCCTTGGCTCTTCCCCTTTGCATCACACTGGGGATGTTGTGTCCTCTGTTGCCTGTCCTCTGTTGTGCTGCCCGTTTGCTTTTGGCCAGTGCTGTCAAGCAGGTGGCACACCTGAGCTGGGTCAAAACCCAAGGATTCTTTGTTGTGTTTTTTTTTTTAAATTAGTTTTCTGCTGGATCCGTTCCCTAAACCAGTTCAAAACTTGGCCTCACAGAGAACTAGGTAGTGTGAAGAGTTGACACAGGGGACAAGAAGGGAGGGAAACGATAATTGCCTGAGCAAGTGTTGCTACTGATGGCTTTGTATTGTGAAACCATAGCCTGTTAGTCCTGGAGTTACTATGTCCACAGGAACCTTTTCAGCTAAAGCCTCAGCTGATGGCAACAGCTCTCTTTTAAAG
>JAOXJM010000001.1:117432109-117458860 GCA_026413425.1 Tringa solitaria | reverse complement strand
CACAGGAACCTTTTCAGCTAAAGCCTCAGCTGATGGCAACAGCTCTCTTTTAAAGTTAGGAGAAGCGTGCTCATTTGCAGCAGCAACAAGCAATTTTAGAGAACATCCTGGGCTTCCAAATACTACACATCAATCCTACCCAGCCTGTGAGCACGTTGCTGTCCTGTGGCAATGAATTCTGCAGGCTGCTGGAGCTGCGCTATAGTCTTTGTAGTCATACAGGTACAGATCTGAAAAAATATTTTCTCTTTCTCACAGTTCACCTTAATAAAGTTAACAAAACTCTCTCCAACATATTCACTACTGGCATTTTTCCAGGTTTGAATCCAAGCTTTTTTTAAATCCCTCTGGTGGTTTTTTGTATCTCTCTGTTAGGAAAAAAAAGAAATTATAAACCTATATGTGTATATGCTTATGTATGTGTGTATATATATATAATTGCGGAGAAGAATAAGTCCTGCTATTGTAACAATTTTAAGCAAGAAAAGGTTCTATGAAAAGCAAAGAACACATCAGTCAAAGAAATGCTGGTATAAAATAATTGCGTCAGATTCCTCTGTGTGCTGTGATTGCTGTGCAGCTTTCCGGGAATTCAGTATAGCCATAAACTCAGCTTATGGAAGGCAGCTTATGGCTCAGAGCAGTGGCTCCAAGCGTGTAGTTGGATCAGTAAATTTGTCCCTATACAAAGACGAGAGATTTTTCAAATGCAGAGTGCAGCCCCCTGCTGCTCGTGAAGCCTTCCTGTGTGTCCTGTGAAGGCTGCAGCAATCAATACATGACACATGACAGCAATCATATATTGATTGTGTATCTTGTCTGTTGTATATTGCATATATTGTCGATTGTATATCTTCCCTTTTGCAGCCTGACATCAAACGATTCATTGACCTTTCGGGGCACAGTTTCCCTGTGGAAGTGGAGCAGCCTTCTGTGTCTCCAAAATCACCAGCCGCTCTGGAAACCTGAGAAGTAGCTCACTGAAGAAAACACAAATGTAGGTCTGAGGTATTTTTTTACACCTGAAAACCCCAAACCAAGCAGCCGCTTGCTGTAACAGCAATGGGCCCAGTGTAGGGGGACAGGGTGGGACTTACTTCCTGGCGGTACATTCCTTGCTGAATTATGGGCCTAAGGCAGAGACCTCATTTTCTCCAGATGACTCTCAGGAAATACCCTCCCCATCAGCTATTATTGCCTAAATAATAGGGAGGGAAGTGCAACAGACTTGAGCAATATCTGAGGTACTCCATAGGGCACATCCCAAATCTGGTGTAGGACAAGGCTGCTAAGGCAACTGATTATAATGTAACTCGGTGGGCGTATACGGTTTTCTTTTTGCCCCAGAGTTATGAGGTCATGTGGAAAAATACAGATACTTGTTTAGAAATAGGTAACTTGCTGAAAAGAACATTACAAAATCTCTTCCTATGCACAGGCCCGTCCTGTCAACATTCGTGCATAGATTTAACTTCAATAATGGGGCCTCTAGGTAGGAAAACATTTGTACAAATGTTTGCAGGATTAGAATCTTAAATGTTAAGTTTCCAGAAAGTCCAGTCCAGGAAGGGAAAAGCCTGTCGAGGGAGAGGTCTGCTGGGATTTGATTTATGAACAGGACATCCTGCTTAGTTCCGAGATCTTGCAGATACGATTCTAGTGAGACTGCTGGGTTATTGTGATGGCAAAGAAAAGGAGCTCACCCTCTCCCTTGTCTGCCAAAGGCACTCAAACCTGTCTGGGCATCGTATCAGTGCTAAACATTTGGCATTCTTTATCACGTTTCATCACCACTGTTTACTAAGCAATGTTAAAAATGCACGGCATGTGTGCAGCTCCATGCAAGCAGACTGACATGTCTGTCGTTAATTAGGGAGTTGCATGCTGTCATTTGTGCAATTAAGCTCAGGGTTGATTTCATGACCTAGCCACAGAAGAAGACTATCCAGAAAGTTGGGGCAAAAGGCAAAGGAGAGGTAGAGCTCTTAGGCGGGTATGAGGAGAGGTAGACCTCTTAAAATCACATTTCCCAGTTCCTCTTCTGGATCACTGCAGCTGCATCTACATTTTCTACAATCTGTGGCGTGGGCCTAGCTCAGCTTGTGCACTCAAGTTTCCTTTGTGTGGGAACTGGGGTGCAATGGGGATGAGGGAAAGGATATTTCACTCCCACATCATTCTCTAGTAGGAGATGAGAGGCATCCAAGACATGCTCTGGGGCAGTGATGTTGACACATCTTCTGTTACTCCAGTGAGTCAATCACAACAAAGAGGCTTTAGAAAGCTGCTTTGTTCTTGTTGCTTCAGATGCTGGTGCTCAGCTCAAACCACTGAAGGGTGGCTGCCTGAAACTATTCCCTGGTTTTAGCTGGAGTTACAGTATTTCAGCACCTCAAGCTACGTCTTTGCTACTTAATTAAATGGTCCCAGGGCACATTTCCAGACATTAAGACTGAGACATCTATACTATTAAATTATTAGGATGTCCAAAGTATGCACGTCTGTGGTCCTTCAGATGTTTCCCAGGCATGACTTGGAAGCCAGCAGGGCTCAGAGACCATTTTCAGTAACATTTGAGATGAAACTGCCTTGTTTTTGGAGATAAGACAGTTCAATAGTCTGAAAGTGGAGTGTCTCATGTTGGCTGGCCTTAGTGCCAGAGGACAGACCTGGCGTGTCTGATACACTGTTATGGACATAGCCTAGGTGTCTCCAGCTGCCTGTCCTTAGGATAGAAGGCTCTTTTATTTACAGGGGTGTTACAAAGGATTGTACAGTGCTTTAAAGGTCAGTGCTGGAGCTGGCTGTTCAACTAAATATAATACAGTGGAGCTTGGTGGGAGCTGGTAAGGAAGGAGGTGGGTAAATTCAGTTGCCTGGCTGCTTCCTCATACGTTGAAGGAAGGAAGTGTCTGAATTAGAAATGGGTAAGCTGTGTTTACCTGTGTTTCCTTCTGGGTACACCGCCAACAAAGCTAACTTTTTACCTTGTTTTATTCCTAGTATGTCCCTTATTCACCTCATTCCTTTACCTGGCCCCACATCCCCACAAACTAGTGCTGAATCTCGTACTTTGTTGGACATAGCAGAAAATGTCAAGCCCACCCTGTTGTCAGTGGACAATGTGTGCGTGTTATCAGGAGGAGTATTTCATCCAGCTGCGGCTCAACAGAAGAGTCCTCCAGGCAGACTTTCCTCCCTACCTCATTCATTACTTTGTCACTGGCTGAATCCCTGCAGTTGATCTTTGTGCTTTGTCATTTTACTGGGAGTCATAGCGCTTCACTTTTACCTCCAAACAAAGGAAAAACAAATCAGAAATCCCAGGCAGATGACTCACAGCCACCTCGTGGAGCTGCCTGTGTCTTCCAGTTGCTGATGTCCAGTTAGCTGCGTCATCTCCAGAATGAAGAAGCTCTGGGTGGGTCTGCCTACCCACAGCTTGCACTTGGTAACTCCCCTTTTCTAACCTTGTAAGTAGCCCCGAAGGTATGTGGGGCAGCTAAAATTAAAGCAGTCTGACCCCGGGAATGGGACGGATGATATGACAGCTGCGTGGCCTTTGAATCAGTTGTTAATCTAATGAAGGGTAACTTAGCTCTGCCCAGTCACACATATACATTGGCAGCTGCAGCAGTGCCTATTGGAGATGCGGTCAGAGAGCCGCCCTGCTGCACGGGGATCCCAACTCCCCCTTCCCCAGGGCTGTCTCCAGCACGGCCACAGCCCCAGCTGCAGGGCCACGTGTCCAGGAGGTGGCAAATCTGTGTTTAGAGCGCTTTGTCCTGGGCAAAAGAACACCGCAGCCATGTGACATGAAGTGCTTAAGAGGAGTAACATTTCCTGGCTAAATCAGAGAGGTGTGAAAAATTCAAGCTGGTGTGTTACAGTGCTCTGTGCCTACGTGGCTCTTGACTCTCCCCCAGGATTTTGCTCAGTTGTCCTACCTCCTTTCCCTTCTCAGTGCTCCAGAGCCACGGCCCCAAGTGTGGCCCCCCTCTTTTAAGCAGGTTTGTACTCATACACACCTTCTTTCGCTCAGATGCTCCCCTGATCGGATGATTCCTTGCTGCCAGCTGCCTTGTGCCAACCTCCTCTGCAGCCAGCAGCTTGGCTCGCTGACACTGAGCAGAGTCCCAGCACCCAGCCTGCTCCCCTGCCACTTGGCCTCATTACACCCAAACTCTGGAAAAGCGTCTGCTCTGAGAAAGCCAAGGCAGGACCAGGTGTGCAACCCACCTGTGCTTTTTAAACTCTGAACAGAGTTGCAGACAGTGAAGTGGGTGGGATGGGCCACGTCCTACTGAAAAGGGGTACAAAAACCCCACTCTTGTCCCCAAAAGCCCCAGAGGGTGGATGAGAGGACAAGCCGTGCCAGAGGCAGGCAACTGAGACACAGGCTCAACTGTCTTCCCTAATCTCATGTAGGGAGTCCGTAGCAAATTGAAACACCAACTCAGACTTCCTGTGTCTGGGCCCCAGCCACATAAGAGCAACTTTTGGTATCATAAATGAGGAGAAACCCCAGCACGCGTGCCTTATCAGCAGGTTCTATCTGGGACCGGGTGGCGAGGCTGGATCCTGTCCTGCGTGGGGCATCCTGGAGGAGCGCGGGTGAGAGCTGATGTGGGCTGGGTAGGAGGCAGCGGGCACTGGGAGGGACGCATGTGACTGGTGACAAGCAGAGGAGCTGCCCCTTTTTTGCTCAGGAGCGATTTCGAGGTGACTTTGAAGCGGTCTGCAAATGTTTGAGCAGTTTTGGCCAGCTTCTGAGGGGGAACTTAATGTCTGCCAGTGGAGACTCCAGAAGTGAAATAACATGCCTGATAGCAAACCTCCTGAGACAGATCCTCGGTGGGTGTAAATCAGCACCGTTCCCTTGATCCCATTTAGAACTCTGCTGCCTTACAGCCCGTGCTCCCAGCCGTCCTCCCAGGCAGTGAGAAGCACTGGAACAAATTCAGGTGTAATTGCTTTTCACAGAAAAAAAACTGCAAGGAGAAGCAGCTCTCTTAGTGAGGATAAATCTAGGTCTCATTGTTTTCTTTTCCTTGAAGGAAAGCAGAGTTATGATGCAAAGGCAGAAAGACAGGAATGCCATAAAACAAGCAAACAAGGGTGGAAAGGTTTGCCATCTCATGGCCTGTTTTTCCTACATCCTCCTGCTACAGAGCAGCTAGCAAAATGGACTTGAAGAAAATCTGAGAGAATGGTTGCATGAACAGCCTTTTAAAGAGCCTGGGCTAGTTCTTCTCCTCATTACGTTGTTTTTTTTCACCAGAGCCACTCCATTGATTTTCACTGCAGTGACACAGCTGTAAAACAGGTTTAATGTAGTGGAGAATCAGACCCTGTGTATCTAAATTTGTTTTTCAGAACTGGGCTTTTCTTACAGGGAAAAAGAAGTGCCTCGAGTTTAAAGGTAAGCTTCAAATCTTCACCGCACCATGAAGATTTGCAGATATAAATCCCATTTAGATAACTTTTTATAGAACAGTGATGTATTTCACACCATCAGGATTTAACCTTGGGATGTTCGCTTGCTGTAATGTGATTAATGAGCCTTTTCCCATGCATAGCAGATATCTAAGCAATTTTTTGTGTATGGAAGTAGAGCAATTGTCCAGCTTTACGCAAATGAGGAGCTACTTCAATGTTTGCCCTGTGAAGAGACTTCAGTTTCAATGGGCTTCAAGATTGCACTTTTGTGTTAAGTGGAACTGTGATCTTTTTCCAATGAGTGTTGCTATGCAGGGCCAATTTGTGACGTCCATTATTCTAAAATAAGTAACTTCTGCACAGCAGAAATATGCTCCACTTGCACTGCTAATCTGTCTCTCACACAAAGGCGTGTTTGGAAGAAAAGTTATTTATTGCAAGTAATAAATGCAGGTTCTCAAAAACATTTATAACTTAGTTTCCAGAGTCAGAGCACTCTAGTTTGAAATAATTTCCTTTCAATTTTCTGTATTTTCAATCTCTTTCCTGGCTGTTTTAGACCATATATTGCTTATTTAATTATTCTCCGAAGGAGAATCTCAGCCACTGAAAATGGAATATACTTAGCAAAATTCTTCATGCAAGAATCTGTTCTTTGGGTATCAACATTTGTCTGTTTTAAGAGAGGAAACGTGGTGCTCTTTTAAGGAAGCATCTTATGTTGAAGTCTCCTGCATCACTGGTCCAAATGGTTATGGATCTCATCTGTGTAGTTTATGAGCTCTTCTCAGTCATTGGTATAACAGTCCTTTGAATGTCCTCTGGTGGAAAATGGAAACTGTAGTTAACGCTTATCCAGTTTGTCTGAAATCTCAGAGGAGAGCTGGGGTGCAGTGGGATTTGAAACCAGCTTGTCTGTGTTTTTTTATGGTATCTGTTCCTTGAGATAAGCTGCATCACTGTAAGAGCAGAGCAGTTTAAATTCTTCCCAAATGGACCCAGAAACCTTAATTTCATTAGAAACCGCGTGAGTTACTAGCTATTGAGGACTCTACTTACTTGATGAGTTTGTGTGATTTTTGAGACTGTTCTCAAGAAGCTAAAATGAAAATCTGTCAATATTCGGAAGGGCTCATAGGGTTAGTTTGGCATTTCTTAATGGCTTTGGCCATTAGGTACCACGGGACTGGAAAGTGCCACTGAATAACTCCACGGCAGCAGAAAAATGAGTGGTTTGCACTCCTGTTTTATTCCTAGGTGAGGCTGGCTAAGAGATCCCAAGCCTTTTCCCTCCCCTGGCAGCAGCTGTCTTTGGCTGCTGGGACCAGGGCTGACTCTAATCTTGTGCAGAGTTTGCAATACAGGATGAAGTACAGCTGCATCCCTCTCTTCTTTAATAATCATGAACAAATTTATAGCTGTCTGAGTAGGTATGTGAGTAATGAGGAAAGTGGAAAAGAATGCTTGTAGCAAATAATTAATTTGCTTAAAATACCTACCTGTTCGGTGTGTTACACTTACTGATGCCCTCATAGAGTGGGAGGAACTGCAGGTGGTCCTGTCAGCTCTCTGCCTTTGGAGGAAGGGAGAAGTTACGGTTCAATGGGGAGTTAAACTATTGTCCCGAGGTCACACAAAATTTATGTGGCGGTACTGGAAATACCCACATTTCGTTCTCATTTCCAAAATCCTTCCAGGATTTCATCCTTTCTGGCAGACTGTGTTAGTCAATAGAGGTTCCTCCTGTTTTCTGAAGGACCTTCTGCTTGACAGCTCTGTCCTCTGAGGAAACATTTCTTCATAACAAATTTGCCTTGAATCAGCTTGACTCAATTTTATTTTTTTCTTATAGCCCACAGCAATACTTGTACCCCAGTGTAACTAGGTACGTAACTAGGGTTGTAACAAACATCCCTAAAAAATACAGGGCAAGCTGTGTTGGCTGCTTCCCACAGGAGTGGAAAATGAAAGACACAGTTGCATCAGCCCGTCCCTTAGCAAAGTGTAAAGTCTGTATGGGACCCTCGTTCACCAACTGGGCTTTTCTTACAGGGAAAAAGAAGTGCCTCGAGTTTAAAGGTAAGCTTCAAATCTTCACCGCACCATGAAGATTTGCAGATATAAATCCCATTTAGATAACTTTTTATAGAACAGTGATGTATTTCACACCATCAGGATTTAACCTTGGTTAAACGAGGGTCTGTATGGGACCCTCGTTCCACTGAGCATAAGGAACCCCCACATCGATCAGGCATCGGGCTCACGTGCAAGGAGCTATACATGCAGCGTATCGTAGAATGTGAATTTGTATGTGCAGCCCTTTCTGAGGCATTGGTGCATTGCTGCTTTGACCTGTGTGACGTGTTGCATGGCTGCCATTTGTTATTGCCAAGTTATACTTACATTGCTTATGGAGGCTGCTAAGTTCTCTGGAGGACAGAGCTTTCTGGGGATCTTTCTTTCCTCGGCGGTCAGGCTGCTCTAATCAGTGTTTACAGGGAGACAGCAAAAAGCTGTGAGCTCATCTGTAAAGTGAAGGCTTCTCTTTCACTTCCCTCCTCAGGACATGTCTCCAATATGAAGCTGATATTTATGTATATGTAATGTCTGAGCCCTGAGGGAGGCACTCCTAAGTGAGTCGGGAATTTGTTGTGTGCCCAATTAACACACTGCGGTAGTGCCTGCTCAGTCCTGCCACCCTCAATTTCCATCTGTGTCACTGGGAAGACAGAAAAAGGCTTTTCCCCTGGTGCTGTCACAATGAATATGCTGGCCAGACTGGTTGTGTCCAGGAAGACAGGGGATGCCACCCCTCCCTGAGGCTTGTGCCATCTCCTGGGGTGTCGACTGGAACCTGAGCTGACATGGACAGCTGGGAATGACACAGAAGACAAACCCAACTGGGATAACTGAAAAAAAATTACCCGCTTTAGGCATCATACTGTAGTCACTGATTGTCCCAGGAGTGGTTTGAACCCAGCAATGGGAGGCTCCACACTCCCCCGTGAATATCTGCAGAGCTGTTGAATTCTCTCATGCTTACGAAGTTTGTAGATAACTCACCAGAACTTTCTGGGGCTTGTTCTGGAGACTGGCAGTCCAGCTATGCTTCCAGAAAGCTTGAGTTCTTACTTTGGGATTGAGCTAGCAAGTACAAATGAGGGTTCAAGTTAGTTTACTGATGCGTAAAAGAGGTGCTTTATTTTGTACAGCTATAAACGCGTGTGTGTGTGTGTGCATGCACACAGGCACTTATCTATAAAGAAGAAATATGGGCTGTTCCCTTGGCCTCATCCCACTTTCCATGAAAGGAAGCGTTCCCCTGGAAGCCATAGCCATTCATGTCTCACAATCTGCCACCTGTCAAAGCAATTTGAGATTTACTAGTGACAACTGAGTGCTAATGTCTGCCATCCTTGCCCTGCAAATAGCCGATGCATTCCAAGTCCCACGGCTCTTACGTCAGCTCTCCTCCCCAAGATTAGTTCAAACTCAGCCACTCACCCAGTGGCCATTTGGAGTGATTCACTCTTAGAAGTACATATCTTCGACACTCACTAAAACTTCAGGGGGAAAATGAGTCATTTCACATTATAGAAAGTCATATCTTGCCCTTGGTATTTCTATGTATACATGAGTGATAATCATTTATTTTTAGATAAGTTTCTCCATTATAAATGCTGCTTCCTTTGCTAAAGGTCGTCTTGAGAGCTACGTGTTAATATTCTGCTTATTGCACAAAGGCTTTGGGAGATTATTTATTTATTCATGCATTTGCAGCAGTGCAGTCGGATGACAGGGAGCTATAGCAGGAGCTGATATTTGGGAGTCAGCCTGCAGACAGGGTCCCTGTTGCTAGGCTTATCTGTCAAATGTGCGTTCAGTAATGCAGTGAAATCATCCCTTTCTGGCATTTGCTCACTGCTTGAATCTCTTGGGCCTGCCTCCTAGACCATCCAGCGATGACTGTTTTCAGGAGGCAGATAATCCTGGCTTTGCAGGGGAAGCCATTAGACAAGGGATTTGTCACAGTTGCCCTGGAGGAGATCTCAGCACTGGCAAACCAAGACCAAGCAAATGGATAAAGCAAAGCCTCGGGCCTTAAGTCTCTTCACCATCCCAAAAAACCTAACCATTCAACTTGTGGGTGGATGTGGTTTGGGTCCAAGTGTACCGTTGTGCCTGTGCCACCCACAGCAGATCTGTGTTGGGACCTGTGGAGGTTTTGAGACATGCCAACCCTGATATTGCACCCAAGTACTTCAGCTGCAGTACCCTCTGGATAACAGCCTCACTTTTTTTGAACAAAACACAGCAGCACTGCAGCCTTGGGGTCAACCTGGCCTCACCTCACTCAGTTGCACCCACGGCAGGTCCATCCCCTGCTAAGTCTGCATGAGATGGGCAGCACGAGTCCCACAGAACTTCCTAAGGGGCTCTGGCTCTTGAGCAAGCACAAAACCGCTGCTGCCTTCTCGAGACATCTGCAGAGAAAGGCAGGGAATATCATCTGGCATTTCAGGGCCCTACCTGAAGGGAAGCAGAACAACTTGCTACCTCACTTAAATGTCTTTTTAAAAAGTCTCCTGAGACTTGTATACACGTGTGTGTACATGTATGTTTGTATTACAGATAATGTGCAGACTGATATTTAAAAATCCAAAAATCTATGTATGCCAGAGGGGAAATTTGCAAATTATTGAGGTTTTTTTCACTGTCCTCTCGCCCTGAAGATGATATGGGTATCATTCCTTACTGCAGCAACCTTCAGCCCAGTCGTTAGCAAAGCCAAAATAACTGCAACCTTTACATCAGGGGCTATGTGTGGGTCAATAGCCAGATGCTGATCACCTGGGGGTGTTCGTTCCCCCCCCCCCCATGCCCAGCCGGCCCCTCAGCGGGGGGGAGGATATGTTCCCACATTTTCGAAGCTTAGCTCCCAGGTTTTGGGCTGTATCTCTTGCTGAGGAGATGCATGGTGTCCTTTGGCATGAAGCGAGGGAGCAGGAGAGGAAGCTGAGTGGTGGAGGGCTGTGGAGCCATTCCCGTCTCTTCCCAGGGCAGGGCGGTTGGTCAAGCTGCCTCACGTGCCAAGATTGGCCCGAGCCTTTCTCATTTGAGCCTCCTGCCCTGTAGCATACATTTTGGGGGAAATCCCAAGTGCCTTTGCCCTTCTGTACGGACATATTTTTCCCTCCCTGCTCCTCTCTTGCCTCTCCTCTGGCCTCCAAGGCCAGAGTTTGTCCCAGCTCTCTGGATCTTTTTCCCCAGGTTAGGCATCCAAGAGGCAGTTTCCAATGCACCAAATAAAACCTGGTCTGAACTGTGACTCTCCCTTCTCCCCATCCTCCAACAGTTAAATGTAATTTTGGATATAAACTATCCAGATTAAAGAGATGTCTGAGATATTTTACTATCATGCTGTCTCCTAAGTTAAATAAACACTATAAATTGTGGAGCCAGATTCAGCTCTGACTGAACTTTCACATCAAGCTTTATTTTGATGTTGAAATAAGGTGACATACCGATTTCAAGAGTACTGACTTATCCCCTATTGGTGTTTATGTAAAGAGAGTCCAACTCATGGACTTCTCCCTGCTTGTGGAGATACTGCCAAATGTTACTCAAAGTGGTGCTTTCCTGCTCTGTCTTTCACCAAATGTTCATAGGGAAAACAGGTCTCAGACAGCATCTGTGTAGAAACTGTTTGAGCACAGATGTTATATCACTTTGGCTGAGGGTGACGGAACATAATTATCAGAAAACATTTCTCAGTAACAGGCTCATTGTCTGCTCTATTTAAAATAATTTCTGGCAAATGGTCATATCACAGGCAAAAGACCAGCCATCTTCTTGTAGCAGAGTGGATCTGTGTAATGAATATGCATGGTGACGATACAAGACCTGAGTAAAAGTCAAGTCTGCAATGCATCTGTCTACTTACAGTGAAGCTTTCTTGCTACCCTACAGAGAACAGAAGGAAACCCAAGAGAAAAGGCAGACTGTATATGATGGAAGATGTATTCCCCAAATGTGACGTTCGGCGGATTGACCATTTTTACTGCAACAGCTAAGCTCAGCTGGCTTAGCAGGCGAAGTAAGGCAAGTACTTTGCATGCCTCCATTAGGACATATTTATGTTTTATGTGACTGGATGACATGAAACAGTGGTTCTCATCTCTTTCTGTAGCTGTGAAAGCTGGCCGTGTTCATGCTTCATTAGGCCTGCTGGAGACAACACATCAGTGATGATCTCTGTTGTTTGGCAACCCTGGCCATAGAAATTACCCAAATAGACAGAGCAATGTAGTGCTTCTTGGTATTTTCCCTGCCTGCAGTCCAGCTGCAGAGCACACTCTCCCATTCTGCTTCTCCTACATTTTGACAGAGACAAAAGTTTTTCGATTCTTTTAAATTGATATCTTCAATGTTTTAAAATCCTTTGTGATCACCTTGCTTGACTTTTGTATGATGGAGGACTTTGACTTTTATCCTCCAGTCCTTAAAATCAAGCACGACAGCTTTTGGTTGAACAGTGTCTGTTATGAAAGTTTTGCCAGTCTAGCTGTAAAGGCATCAAGTCATGGGGATTGCACGGTGTCCCTTGGTGATGACTGTCTTGATTGATTACTCTCAGGATTAGACATCTGCTAGCATAATTCTTTCCTGAATTCAGTTTCCAGCTGCTCGTCTTACCACTCCCTTGCCTGCTTTGTTAAAGAACCATCTTCTCTATATAGTGCTTCCTTGGCAAGGCACCTGGACACTTCTCTTTGGTGTCCTGAATTGAGATCCTGACTGAGCTCTTAATCCATGACAGCCTTCAACAAGGACGTATTCCCATTGCACCTTGACAGATCAGGGGGTGCATCTGCAAACTGGAATTATGCATAAGGCCCCACGGCCATGCATATGCTTGTGCTCTTATGGCTGGCCCCTGTGAGGTGTTTACGGTGTCTGTGTGATGCTGAACAATTACTTCCCATCAAAATATTTGCTGTTGGAGGACACGCAGTATCTCTCGGGCAATCTGGGCACCTTGGATGATCAACTTTTGTAGATGGAGTTTACTGACACCTGGACATTCCTGTCCCTGCCAAGCAAAGGGCTGTTGCATTGAAACAGCCACACAAGTGGTTGCCTCTTGGCCAGCCAGAAGCCTGTTTGAGGGAATCCTGGGCATATTGCAGGTGATTTGTTAGGGCTGTTGTAGTGGAGTTATAGGAGGGAAATAGAAGGAGGGAAAGAGGACAGTATGTACTTAGAAATCATTTGTGTTATTTATTTATTTATGGTTTGTTTGTTGGTTTGTTGTTTTGATGTTTTGAGATTTTTTTGTTGTTTTTTTTTTTTTTCTTAAAGCAACCCCTGACAGGCCTTTATTTGCAAAGAAACATGATGTACTTATCAACAGTAGGAACACAGAGCTGTTTGTTGAGCTGTGGCATTTTTAGCTTCTGCTCCCCTGAGCTGCTGATGAGACATTGAGAAATACTTGTTTAGTGGCCTTAGAATTGTGTAAATCGTTTTAGTCAACAAACTTGGCTGCTCTTTCAAGTCAATGTGCCCTTAAAATTTAACAACATTAGACTATTTGTTTTCGTAATGTTAATGTAAGTACTTTTGCTTATAAACAAGAAGCAGCTATAAAAAGGACTCTGCAAAACGACAGTCAGTCCAGGGTGTGCAATAGTGCTCCTTCCACAGTTCCAGCCCTTTCCAGAGAGTGAGCTAAATCACCCTTCTGCCTCAAAGTGTTTCCGTTCACTTCAACATAACCAAGATTTGGCACAGTAAGAAAACAAGCTCTGGGTGTCAACATATTCTACCTCTCCCAGGTGCACAGACACGCATTTTGACCCTCTGACAGTGTATGTTTTACAGTTAGGCACCGGTTTATTAATGTAAATCCCAAACAATTCCTTAAGTCTGTAAACAGAATATGAAGATGCAAATTCTAAAGCTCTTCCATTAGGTCAGAATCTCCCTTTTTCCATGAGTGACAGTTGCCTATGCCATGGAAATATGTCAGCAGCTTTCCTGCTGTACAGATTATGTCCTGTATTTTGCAGCTTAAACTTCAGTCTTTTTTCCCTATTAAAGCCCTGCTGGGAGTATTCAGTCGTGCAAAGTCGTTAAAGTCAGTGGCAAGGATTCTTACTGACTTCAGTGGAGTTTGGATCAGGGCCATATAATTAAACCACAAAAAGGGCTGTTTTGCTGTAATAACTTTTCCTGGTTGAATGGTGCTACCTCGATAGGATCATATAAACTCTGTCCTATATGGCTAATAGAAATGGCACCAAGAGCTACTGAATAGCCAGTAAAGCTGCTGAAAGGTTGTTGCTGCTACGGGTTGAATTATTTTTTGCGACTTTAACCTGTTCTTTCTTTTTTGTTTTGTTTTGTTTTTTGGTTGGCAAAACATCCTAAATCTTTCCCTTTTACTTGGGTGATTGAGTTTTGCCAGCTGGTGTCTGGGATACACAGGCTGTATTCATATACTTCTGAAGGAAAGGGTTTTGGGTGAGCTGTAAGAGAAGCATTGTTATGTTCCCTCTCCATCTTCTACCTCCATTTTGCACATTGGACTTTGATGACGACAGCCACAGAGAGGCTGGTATGGTCACACTTAGTGGTGCCTGTTTGGGTGTGCTCATGCACAGGGAGTCTCTCCTGCTCCAGAGGCTTCGACTATGCTGGAGAGCAGAGCTGCTGCTTGGATGAGAAAGCATCTGATCTTGAAGGCGGTCTCAGCCCTTCCCTGAGGACATAGGTTGAAAGCTCCTGACCCTGATGTAAAAAAGCATGTAGCCTCCTGCATTGTAGCTGTTGACTATCAGTTACTGTCTCCGGTGCAGCCCACTCCTCTGAAGTGTGTTTCATCTGCAGTAGTAACGACCAGCTTCTGATTTGGGGACTCAAATGCTTCAAAGGAGCTCCAGCTTCTCTCTGAATGACGCTCGGTATGATTCCCTCCTCTTTCTGAGGATTCCCTCCTCTTTCCCTTTCCCACGAACAGAGGTACCCTGAATAAGAAATACACAGAGTGCCCAGCCTTATGGCTGGGCTCACCAGCAGAGGGCTGCAGGAAGAGGAGGTGGTGGGGAACGAACCCAGAGGACTGAAGGACTGTCATGTCCTCACCTTTCATGGAGAGGCGGGAAAAAGCAAGGGTTTTGGTTAAGTACAAGAAACCTGCCCATAGAGTTGTTTCAATGTGCTAAATAGCATGTGTAATGTTGCAAATAAGAATTCTTTGACTATGCAGTGGTGTGAGAGGTGGTGGGTTTTGGAGAGGCTTTGACTTTGTATCTCTAGCCTTCAAGGGCGGCCAGGCCTCCTTCCTTCCTTTGGAGCTACCCCTGAAGGAGGAGGAGGAGAACAAGGAGGAGGAGGAGGTCTCAGGACTTCAGTGACCAGAACAGAGAAACAAAAGCAAAAACAAAACAGGGGAATCTATTTCCCATGGAAAATTATCAGAACGAAAGTTTGCCAAGCCCGTCCCTACTGCATCCGCAGTGACTGTAAAGATGAGGATAAGGTAGCTACTCATAGCAGGGTGGGGGAAGGAAGGCCAGAACATTGGGAGGACATCTGAGGAGGACATTCAAACAAAGAGCAGGTAGGGGGAGGGGATGGGCACCATCTTCAATAATGCAGACTCCAGAGAAAGGAGAGTGAGAAAATTTGGAGAGGAGGTAACAAGAGCATGTGAGGGTGGAAATGCCCAAGCCACGGACCACTGGGGATGGATGTGGAGAAGAAGACTGAAGAGCCCTTGAGAGAGAAACAGCAAGAAGTGGATTAGCAGCGAGCTGGATGCAAAGGGATGACTCGGTAGTGATGCCTCCATTACAAGAGCAGCTGAGGGGTAGCCTTGAAATGTGCAGGGAAGAAGTGGCCAGGCATAGGTGCAAGAAAGGAGGAGGAGAGAATAAATGCAATAAAACCTTCTGATGAAAAAAAAAGAATAATCTTCCTGCCTAAAGCTGTAAGCAAATGAATTCAGAGCCGTTTGTGGCACTGACATCAATTCTTTGTAATGGGAATAAAGGGAGAAAGTGGGAGGAAAAAGAGGAAATGAAGGAAATTAATTTTTGGCAGTAAAATTTATCAGGAGCACTTAGGTACTTCTGGAAATGTTATTCCTAACTTCCCAAGTAGCAGAGGCCATGGCTCAATGAGATAGTAAATCAACTTTCAGGGCACTTAGCGCTGACCCAAACCCATTGGAACTGCATAACACAAAACAGCAAGCTGCTATTTTGAATCTTCCTGCTGCTTCTTATTCACCAGACAGCGTGCTTTTGGATGGGTTAACGTTATTACAGCCGCTTTCATGCTAGATCAGGTGCTACACGTGCTCCTGAAGCTGGCATGAGGCCAGGGTGATGGAGTAAAGCTGCACAGACGTGGCGCCATGTGTTGTTGCTAATTGAACGGGGAGGCAACTGCGTGAGCATGACTGCTCGGGCTCAGCTTTGTCCTGCCAAGTGACCCCCTTAGCCCAGTGAGCTGATGTGGGCAATGGTGGGGCCGCAGCCTTCAGGGCCGAAATCCTGCTGGTGAGTGATGCCAGAGGCTCTCAAAGGCCAGGTGTGCAATGAGCTCTGGGTGGCAGGGGGAGCAGTGGGGCTTTAGGAAGTCCCTTGGTCGCCAACTTCCACTGAAATAAATGCATTGGGAGATCGGGATCTTTTGAAAACCCTGCTGGGTGCCTTTACTAATGTGCCTTCGGGTGCCTAATTCTCACCAGAAATGAACCAAATTGTGAAGTTTCTCCATCATTTCTGCAGACTTGAACATCACCTTACCCTCTGGCTATGCTTCCCTGGGCTGGGCTGACCTTCTGGTCCTCACCTCCCGGGTATGCCTTTGGCTGGCATTTTGGAAGACGCCATCAAGAAAATTCAGGACTTGTCTAATTCACAAGGGCTCCAAATGACCCTTCTCCTCTGAGGGATTCCCTCATTGCAGGGATGAGGAACTCAGGGAAGACGCAGCGGCCGCGCTGTCTGAACACCAGCCCTCTCTGGCCAGGGGCCAGGGCTGTGGTGTACAGGAAAGGCCTCATTGACAGAGGCTGAAATCAGATGTGACCCTTCAGCCTGGGAGAAGCACTGTGGAGCCTGATGGCAGCTCACAGGGAGAATGCAGTGCATCTTTAATACCTAGCAGGACATGGGCAGCTTCGAAGTTTCCTTCAGCAATCCATAGTTCTTTGGAAAATGGCAGTATATATTTTGGAGTGCTGTGCAGAGCAATGGTAGGATCAAAGGCATCTTAGGGTAGGAACTTGGTTGCCACAAGAAGCTCCGAGGGTAGTGTGGCGTAAAGAGAAAGTATTGCCTTTTGAATAATTTCCTATCATGAGGCTGAAAGACAACTTCAACAAGCCAAGGACCTTGAAAGAAGAGCTTCAAGGCAGGAAGACAAAGCCCTTGTAAATTGCTGTGGGAGGTGAGCTCAGGTCCATGAGAGACATTACTAGTGCTGTGTCAACATGACAGTGATGCAAGGTCAGGTGAGGTTAGCTCTAATGGCACACAGCTAACAGGATGCCTGGAGAGCCGATGTGAAAGGGGCACTCCAAGTTGCTAATACCTTCATCTGGGTCAGCAACTAATAGTTGGACACTGATTCACAGCACTTCCCTTCCTTGAGAAGCCCTGTAAATACATATATTTTTTTAAACAGTGAGGAAATGGATGGCCATGCTGAGGATTAAGTGCTCCTCATGTCTGACCTCAGGCATGCTGGCTTTACCCCAGCCCAAGCCGTCTGCTGCCGAGGCACTCCTCTCCGGCTTTCTCCATGTTTTCCCCTCGCCCTTTACCCTGCTCCCTTCTCCTTCCTCCTCTCCCTGTGTTGGGGCCATCCAAAATTGAGTTCCTGCTCTGGCATGAAGTGGGGAACAAGTGTTGAAATCCTTCTGGTTTGTTGTTTTTTTTTTTTTTTTTTTTTCTGCGAAATGCAATTCTTGGTCACTGATCATCTTATTCTCGGTATAGCCCCTGCTGGACCCCTCGCCCCTTTTCCCCGATCCCAGCTGTGCACAGCTGCACAAAGATGTCGGTGACATTGCAAGAACTGCTTCCCCCAAGGGCCTGGTCTGGCCCTGAAGGCACCTCACTGGTCCCAGCTCCCATGCTCGGGAGATCTCCTCTTGCCACAGCTGAAAGCGGCTGGCACGGAGGCCGGCTGGAGCCTACGCACACCTGCCACCAGGAGCTGTAGCCAGCTTGTGCCCTGGGCTGCCCACGTGCACATCGTAAATCTTCACAGGACTTCTGGTAAAACCCTTGAATTGAAGAAATGTTGTTATTCACTTTATTGGGGGCTATTCCAGTTCAGGCTTTAAATAACAAATACCTCCACAAATTTCAGCAGGGTCCTTTCATCTAGGCCTCTCTGCTTCCTTCTCATCCCCAATGGCTCTGTTGTCCGGAGCCTGGCCATTTCTAGAAAGGACATGCCCTGAAGGACATTTTATGCCTTTCTTGATGTCTTTTGTTTGTCCCCTGATGTAAACTCTCTCTGTGACAGGCTTTTAGCATGACTCTTTCTGTGATAAGCTGTTTAGCTTTTTTTCCTTTGGGTTTTGTCAGTAACAAAAATGATTTACCATGGGGAAGCCTTTCCTTGCCTGTTTTTTATCCCAAATTTCCTGCCTCTTGTCATCTTTATATTTCATTTCTCCCAGACTGCCCTCTTTATGTGTGTTTGCCGCTGCATCAGTCTCCTCAGTCAAGCTAACGTTCTGAAGTTTTTCTGGGGAAAAGAGATTATTTCCCAAACCAGGTTAGGTAGGTCAAGAAAACCCGCTGAGTAAGCAGAATTTAGACCAGCAGAAGAACAGGGCTTATTCTATTCAGGGAGGACATTAAGATAAATCTTCCAAATCAGCCCCTTCCAAATATAAGCTTAGTCTGCTTTAGGAAACACTGCTGCCATAAATCAGACAGCTTAGCTGCTGGTGAAGGCTTTGTAGTGTAGACAAGTGCTCCTAAGTGGAGCCGACTGAAGTGCTGGTGGTTTGACTCAATTGCCGCACGTCAGTTAGGTAAGGTCACCACTTTATTCATGCAGCGTTTCTGCAGATTCGTGTAGACCCCCGAGGGAGTGACGCTGTGCAGCGAACCTTTTTGCATTTGTTATTCTCACGTCCCGGGTGTCTTCTGGCAGTCATCATATGCATCACTGCTCGATTCCAGCCTCTCGTGTTCTCAAGTCTCCTTTACAAACAGGGTGGGATCTGGCTTGTGGAGCTCGGGGTTGTCTGGGCTTGAGTGAAGTGAATCATCCTTACAGAGTAATCTCCATTCTCCACCAACGCTGAACTGCAGCAAGCCGCTCCTATTCAGCAAAGCACATAAGCCAATTTTTGGCTCATTTTCTATTCAGCAGAACGTTTAACCATGAGTTTAATATTAAACTCATGCTCAAATCCCATGGCTTATTATTGGATTTAAGTGAATGTCCACACTATGTTACAGAATAAGAAGGGGATTAATTACAAGGAGGAGGGAGCTTTGATGAGTTGGATTCAGACAGAGGAGTGGTGAACTCCTGTCCCAAGGCTTCCTGTCTCCACCAGTTGTACATTCAACAGTTTATTCCCAGGGCACAGTGTTGGTATTTTAGTCTTGCTTATCAAGGGACATTTTTGTAGTGTTGGATTTGCCAGGTGAAATATCTCATGTGGGGTTGCTCGAGACCTTGGTGAGCATCTCACTTTGCTGTGTGGGAAGGGTGATGGCAGCTGGCTGATCCCATGCAGCATGCAGAGCACCTGCTTTATATCATCTCCAGCTTCAGACGGTGGAAATGGAGGAGGCACATGGTGAACAGGGGGCTGATTTGACTGCTTTTCCATAGCAGATTTCACACAAATTCAAAAGGGTAAAAACTGAAATACTTAGTTGCTGCCGTGTGTTTTTAGAAGGGAGGAGTTGACAGCTCCGTTTGTATACTGCCCAAGAGCAGTTTGGGCAGGGCACCACATGTGTGCTGGTCTCTCTGAAGGGGTTCTTGCTTTCTGTAAAGGAGAGATTCCTCCCTCCCTGTTTACTTCTGGTGGAAAATGTTCAACCGAATATGTTTTTATATGTTCTTCACAAAGTCCTATGATTTAGACAGATCTTTTCCTCTGAGGCAGAGTATGACATTACATTCATGAAATGTTTCACATAACCTTGTATTGTCCTTACCTACTTGCCATAAAACATGCTAATTCCTTATAGAGGTGCATTTCTGTCCCAATTGCAGCAAAGATGAACACAGCCCAGTGTCTTGATAAAACAGTGTTGTACCTGTTCCTAAAGCTAGACCTCAGAAAAAGTGTAAAAATGTCTAATGAGCTGAGCAGGTTGCAGTACAAGGGATAGGGCCCGTAACAGCTAGCCCACACAGAGGGGAGTACAGGCAGAGCTGTTATGAAGGCCATGCCGTTGGGATGTGATCAGTTAGAAGTGGAACACAAGGTAAAGCAACTCTTCTACAAGCTATCTTGAGCCCTGGGCCAAAGCTGGACACTGCATAAAGGTTGATGCTGTCGATCCTTGAGTGCTGATGAAGACCCCAGCTCTATGGGCACAGACCAAGCCCTCAGTCTTTGCACCTCACTTTTCCCAGCCTTTACAATAGGAGTAATGATAGTTGCCAACCTCCCAGCAGTGTGGTGTTTGCTGTGTTCAAATAGTGCTTTAAACAGAAAGTCTGAGCACACTTGGTGAGACTCCATTTAATTGCTTATGGACTTAAATTTAGGAACTGTTTTTTCCAGTGTTTCCATTGCATGCATTGGCCTGAGAAATCTGCACCCCCTCTGACATGCAGTGGCAGTAGGGGGCTGATCTGTGACTACCAAGAGTGCAAATCAGAAGCCTTTCCTTCAGCTGAGCGGAGATGGGCCATTGCCGGGCTGTGGGAAGTGAGAGGACGTTGACCGCAGACTGTTATGATTTGCAGAGAAAAAACATAGAGCTTAGTCATCAAAAACAGGAGTTAGTCATCAAAAACAATCTACCTTCCTCTTAAAATACAAAAACGCTTAAAAGTTTGGTAAGGTTTAGAGGGCATTAAAAAAACACTGCTATTACAATTGCCGGCATTAATTCCCATCAGGTAGCCTTCCTTCCCTATTTGATGCAGAGACGTAGAGCTCCATGCCTGTTGCCAAATGCTTTAGCCCTGCTGCCCATAAAAGGTTTCTGCTGTAACTGTCTTGTTATCAGACCATCGATGTCCTGACACTTCCTAGTGATTAATCCTGTGTTGAAATGAAATTAAGTTTCCATATATTTGGCAGAATGACCCCAGGACTTCCTATTTGGGGAATACAAAGAATAAAGCATCTGCAGCCTACAGGAAGCCAGAGTCTCTGATTTCCTGCAGAGGCAGAACAAGAACAAACAGGGAACACATATTTCACAGCGGCAGTCGAAAGCGCACGTAAGAGCCCCGGCGGCCCCCATGATGAAAACAATTAGAAGGGGGGAACATCCCTGGTCCCAAAATTATTTGTGGGTGTTTTGTTACGTGCACAATATGCCATTAGAAAATAGATGTAACTCAATGTTTTTTCCAGGTGACTATTAAACTTTCCCTTGGCATATGTCTTTTGGTTTACATCAGCGAGATTGTACTTGTAAAGCAAGTGAGTTTTACATTGCCATTTGCTACGTTAGGCTCTCTGCATCCATTTGTGCTTAGGAAAACACAGTGACATTTTCTTTGATGGCTTTGTTTAAATGAGCCAGGCCAGATCCAGGCTGGTGTAAACTCTGGTGAAAGGGGCGGGAGGAGGTGATAAGGCATTAAATCCTACTTGCAGCCTAGCTCTGAATGGCAGTGAAAGGTACATGAGGAAGTGGAGGCATCAGCCTGCTTTCTGGAGCTGTGTAGCACAGTCTCCCCAAGAGAGAGCCATTGCTGCCTCAACAATGCAATTTAGCAGCTCTACACCCACAAAAGGAAATGCTTCCAAGTGCTTCCAAATTGCTGGTTACGCCTTGCGCTAATGGACATCATCAGCTTAAAATTAGACCTCTGAATAATGCTGCTACCTGAATATGTGTCCTTACATGTGTGCATGTGTAAATATAGATGTGCGTGTGAATTCGTACAGGCAGAGAAAAACCTGTTCTCTTTACCCACTACTCTGTTGGGATTGTCTTGGCTGTTGTAGGGTATTTACTTATCCTTGTCAGATGGCTCTCACTCCGCCACGGCTGGTTTTGCCAGTGTCAACGGTGCTGTTGCTGCTGGTTCTTGTCAAAAGAAATTGTCTTATTTCTGTCCTGCAAAGGTACTATATTACCATAACTACTGTATCTAAGAATATCTTGTTTCCTACAGTTTTATATCATTGAAACTTCTTTCAATGCTTCCTAACCCAAACTGGAGTGAAGGAGGGGAGACCTACATGCTGCAGGATCTTAGGCTTGGTGTGCTTCCATAGGGAAGGGTCTGACGGGTGGCTGGTTAAGACAGCTGTCCTTCAGCAGGCAGAAATGGGGCTACTGTGATTCCCTGGAAGGTTGCCTGTCTTGGCAATTTTGATAAATGTTGGTCTAGAAACAAAATGCAAACTGTTGCTTTCCTTTAAACCATGGCTCCATACAGGGAACAGGTTTTGAAGCGCCAGACCTGAGACGAGACTCAAAGCATCCAACCATGACATTTTTCTGAAAGGGCATTTTAACTTTTCCTTTGAGATGTTAGCCTTAGAGTGGATATTTCTTAGCCCTGAAAGTATTAAATTCACGAGGAGCACAGGATGTGGCTCACAGGTCCTTACTGTGGTGACATTGAGAAGATCATGTTATATCAAACAAGTCCCAAGAGAACCGCAGAGAACTGTGAGTGAACTCAGGACAAGTTTACACCACAAAACGCTGCTTGCCGCTGAAGTGCCAGAGGCAGCGTGGATCAAAGCTGCTCTGCCCACATGGCACAGGGAGCATTTACTGCATGCAGACTAGACACATTAACTTGGCGACTGCCTGGAGTTAATAAGCCCTTTTTCTTAATCCATGCTCATGTCTTATGGACTTTGTTTCCCCTGCAGTTTGGTAAAAGGCTCAAGGAGTACCTGTTTGTGCTGAAATCTGCAGGGATTTGGGGACGCAGCAGGGAACAGGGGCGTTCACAGAGAGAGACTTAGATCTGCAAGACTCTCACGCTGCAATTCTGTGTCTGCAGGGAGTTGGGCTACGCTACCTTTTCACTTTGTTCTCTGAGTTTTGCAAGGCACCATGTGTCCCTGTCTCTGCCAGTGGGCTGGTTAAATCTCTCCCAGTTATTCTAGAATGAGTAATGTACAGACGAATCTACACAGTGCTGCCAGCTCTTGTGATTTTGTGAGTCTTGCAATATTTGCTTTTTGTTCTCTCAGCTTTTGCTCCCAGACTGATGCAATGGAATTCCTCTTCCTATTAGCAAAAAAGGAAGGGGAAAAAAAGCACTCCAGATGTCCAGTCTACTTGGCAGGAGAGGAAAGCCAGGATCCAGGACACAGGAACCCCCTGACTGTTAGAACTTGCTCAGACACGTAACCCCCACAAAAGCTGCAGCTACATCTCTGCACTGTGGATATTGTTGTAAATAACTCCTGCTCAACAAATTGGACTATCAAATGACTGCTCTTCTCTCTCACTGCCGCCCACTCCCATCCATGCATTATCTCATTGTTCTTTTCTCTTACAACAATTACACTTTCCTGACAAGAGCTTCTGGTGGTTTTCCACTCTTCCAGGGGAAAGCCTTCAGGGAGCATGCTCCCTTCCCCACGCAGCGATGCCCGCAGCCAGATGCAGCAGGGCCCAGACTGAGCCTCAATAGCCAGGGCAGAAGACCAGCCAAGGCAGATCTCTTAGAATAGGCAGCTGATCGCCTTGGCACCTCTGGCCTGAAGACAGCCCATCAGAGAGGCCGGGGTACTCTGCAGCATCTTTCCTCAGAAAATGTGGGGTGCTGCCCAGGTGGTGGACAGGCCCCCCTAGGGTGCAGAGGAGCCACTGATGCATGCCCCATCCTGCACAGGAACCACAGACCTCTGCTGCATCTAGCAATGGATGCCCCTCACCCATCAGTCAGGGCTAAGCCTCTTGGCCACCCCTTCCAACACAGATTTCCTATATTATTCTGTCAAATTCCACGTTCCTGTATGAGACGCACATGGGACACAGCTTTTCTTGTATGCTTTTGCCATCTGGCCATTGCTTGCAGCAGAGTCTCTCTCCACACGTGTGACTTAGCAGTCCAGATGTCCCTCGTTTGCAAGCCCTTCGGGCAGCCCTGTGACCAAGCACGCTGCCCTGGCCTACACTGATCGTGGAGGACTTTTTTCCACAGCCCCCAGGGTAATCCTTATCGCAGCAACACTTCAGTTTTAGTCAAAGGAAGCATTAACTCTCGTTGAGACACCTTGATCTAAAAGTCTTGATCTAAAGATCTAAAAAAAGATTTTTCTTTAAGGAAAAGGTAGCTGGATTGCAATGGTTGCTACATACAAACTCAGATTATCTTGTTCAGCAAGTTTGTACTTTTATTCTTTTACTGCTAAAACCCACCGTTGTGAGTGAATCAGTGAATTGTAGACATGATGCATATCTGGAGAGGGAGAAGTCATTCTACGGCTGCTTCTGTTGGTCAAACCCTGTTCCTTCCATGAGCAGATCAGGTATAAGCATCCCCTTCCTTTTCTCTCTCACCGACGCCAAGCTCTCCAGGCTGTGGCTCTCAGGCTTCACATGATGAGAAGCACCTGTGACACCACTGTGACTGCCACTTTTTCCTTTGTAAGCTGTAATGTAGTAAAGCACCTCAAGGTGCTGTTTCTGTGTGGGTGACTGGAGCTAACTGTAAAGCTATGTGTTGCCTTGACAAAAATGCAGGCATCTGAGCTCTGCTGCTTCACTCCTGCACAGGGATAACCCCTTATTGTGGAAGTCATCATTACTGATATTTAATGTGCACCGCAGCTGGAAAATACTATAGTTGGGTTTTTTTCAGTGTTGTAACTCTCCTTGTGTAATCATTACCTAAGGACTTCATCAAAATCACTGTTGTGTTATTAAGGTGTCAGTGAACAGAGAATCCGCCTGATATGTCACAAGTGATAACGTTTTCCTGATACAGCACATAAATTGCCAACTAAGTGTTCTCTTCATTTACATCTCTTTTACCCCAACGTAACTCCATTAATTTGACAATTACAGGAGAGGTGTGGATCTCCTGGGAGGAAGCTCACCTTTACAGTTCTTGAAATTGATGACGTGGGTTTCCAGCAGTTTAGCTGTGATTGTTCAGCAAAAATTAGCTCTGTGCAGAGCACGCACTTGGGTCATTAGCAGGCAATGAGCAACAAAGTCTTGTTTGCATCATTTCAGACAGTGTTTAGGGTTGGAAACTTATAAATGAATGATAATATCCTTTGAGGAAAGATAGTGTTAAACTTTCTATCCTTACCTGGTCTCTAGCCCGAGTAGGGACAGCCATGGCAAGAAACTTCAGGATATCTCCAGTCCATTCCTTGTTCAGTGGCAGAAAGGAGATCAGTCCAGAGGAAGGTCTGACCCTGACCTCTATCCTATACCTCTTGCAACACATGCAAGGGACATTTTTGCCTTGCCTTTCGATGGTGTGACCATATCTCTTGTATTAATTTTCATATCCCTTGGGGCCTGAAAAGAAGTTGAGATTTTCTTCTTACAGTTTGAAATGTGTAGATCACTTTCCAGCTTTTGTCCTAGAAGAAAGCACTCTAGGAGCAAAATATGTTGCTGGATCTTGTGTGAGGTTGCATTAGTTTATACAATGCCTGATACAAACTGAAAAACTCCGAAGTTTGAAGAGGAAAACTTCTGGTCTGTACTCTAGGTCTGGCTGGTAGGGAACCCTTCTATGCTTCAAAGCTTTTCTAAGATGTCAAACACTTTGAGTTAATTAGGGTTAGGAGCTGTTTCACTGTTTGAATTTCTGACAGCAGAGAGTTAAATAAAGCTTTGCTTACAAAGTCTTTCACTTGGAAATACATACAAAGCTGTTCAGTGTTAATTCCCAAGCTTGCTTTAAGGTTTTTGGGTAAACACTTTCTCTGCTCTCAGTCTCTAAGAAGGAGCTCTTCCAGGTCTTTATTTGCCTTCCTTTCAGAGCAGAATTTGTCTAGGATTGATGGGGATTGTGCTAACTTTGCCATTGAGTCTGCAGGAAGACAGTTAAAACACTTTCTACTTCTGCACCAGCTCTTCAGGATGATTGCTAACAGAGGGCTGGAGATTCAAATTTAATAGCAGTACTGGTATGATGAGCTACGAGTTTACAGATGATTTCTGACAGAGCATTCAGTGTATTAAGGGAGGTTTACCGTTTTAAGTTGAAAAAAGCTTTCAAGACTGTGACTTGAGCTAGACGGTGGTGTCTTGGTTAGGTTTATTTGTGAAATTTTCACTAGCTCTTTAAGAATTTTACAGAGAGGATCTCTAGTCCTTCTTTATTATTAGAGGCAAGACACTAAAACACAAAAAAGAAAACGTATCCTGGGTTGATGTGAGCAAACTCACTTCTCTATGCCATCTAAAGGGTTAATCAGAATATCTCGGGCCTCTAAGACAGATATGAAACTTTTTCTTTTCCCAAGGTCTGACATTTGGAGCTGCAGAAAGGCATGTCTCACCCCCACCTTATGAGATGAGACTGAAGGAAACCACTCGGCTGGTCCCAATTGGTGTCCCTCACTCCACCAGGAAATCTATGGGACTGCAGCCCAACACCTTTCGAGAAGCTTCCTTAAGGTAGTTCCAGCTGCTCTGGCAGCTTCTCCTCTCTCCTCTGGCCATGTGCCAGCACGTGGCCTTTTGCACAAGTAATTGCCACTCATCTGTGCCTGAAGAAGGAGCTCCTCCATCCCCACACCCTGCTGTGATTGCCACAGTGCAGGGTTTCCACCAGGCAGGCCACACGTCCTACTGCTGGAGGCTGCAGTCCAAGGTTTCCTGGTGTTTGAGAGCCCAGCCTCATACTGCAGCCCCCAAACCTTGCCAAGCCATGTCCCCAGTGCCACTAATGGCTGACCTACCAGTTGCAACTGCTTAGGAGGCGAAGCAAATGTGTGTGTCTCCTCTGAGACATCTTGTCCTAAGGCTCTCCCTTGGGTGGGTCAGAACCCCTGGATGCAACCTGGCATCTCCCACCTACTGACTGGAGGCATCCTTCCTGCCCCACCACATGAGAGACGATCCCACATCGTGTTTTTATTAGACGTGCCAGAGGCGCTGTGGCTGAATAGAAGATGTTGTTCAGCCT
>JAOXJM010000001.1:117415018-117429020 GCA_026413425.1 Tringa solitaria | reverse complement strand
CTAGATGATCTTAAAGGTCCCTTCCAACTTAGACAATTCTATGATTCTATGATTCCGACCTCTCCCCAGCTCCACTAAAATGCTCAAACCTGGCTCTGTGCTTTCAAGGTTACCATCCCCGGCGAAGCCTGAGGGGCAGAAACTGTTAATGCCAAGTATTTCCAACACAGCAACCCAGTGACCCCATACAAGCTGGGCTGGACCACCACAGAGCTGATTACACAGCAGCAACTTATTTTTAGAGTGCTCCTGCCCTTTCTCCCAGTATGTTCCCCTTGGGTTTAATGAGCAGAGCCCTCACAGGCTTCGCTGTGCATTTGCTGGCAGAGAGCTCACTCAAAAATCAGCATTCATCCTCTGGTGCTGGGACCAGGAGTGGGGAGAGGATGCCGGGGGCTCTCCTTTTGGGGAGAGATGCTGGTGGCTGCCCTTGTCCCAGAGCAGAGGCCAGTTAAAGGTGTGTCTGTTCCTCCTGGGGGACACGCTGGTATTTCCCCGTGGAAGAGCTGCCTTTCTGATGGAAAACTGAAAACTAACCGTTTTTCACCTGAAAATCCAAAGACTTTCTCCAAAGAAAACCCCAAGTCCAACCCCTTCCTACCCCATTTCAAATATTCTAGTTTTCATGTCTGCTCTTTCCAACAACAGAAAAAAAAACCAAACCAAAACCAACCAAAAAAAAAAAAAAAGTGAAAATAAAAAAGCCAAGGTTTTCCTAGGAAACCAATTCTTAGTGAAACTTTTTGGTTTGGTCCCTAACAGAACATCTTACATCTGACCTCCCCGTTTGAATCCCGGCAGTAGCTGGAGCCCGTGGCGCAGGAATGGGGCCTCCTTTGCCTGGCTCCCGGGGCTCTCCCCGTCCGGCCACGCACCACGGGCTGTGCCTGGCGCAGGGTGGGCTGCGCAGAGGAGCTGCTGTTCCCTGCACTGCACCCTGTCACGGAGGAAAAGCACTTCTTTTAACACGTCTCGCCTGGCAGGCGTTTCAAAGGCTTCTCCTCTGAATCAGGGCTGCAGGCACTGCCTACATTTCCTTTCTGCAGAAATTGGCAGGTTGAGACAGGCAAAATTCCCTAATCCTGTTTATCTGCTGCCTCCTTCCCAAAAGGCACAAGGCTCCCGTGGCCTCTCTGAGCTTTCCTCTACGCCGTTGCTGGAGTTATGTTTGCCCATTTGAAGGCCAAACACAGGCAGGGTGGGAGGAAGGCAACCTGGAGACCCTTAGCATGTGAGAATTTGGGATTTCAGTGTGCAGTAAGGCAGACAAGTGCAATGGCACCGTGCCCCTTTGGCCTCTCCTGGAATAATAAACTCCACAGCGAATTATTTGTGTCCAGAACAGGTGTCGGGCCCATAAAAATAATCCATTCCCCAGGGCTATAAGCAGCAAAATGATGACCTTAAGGGAGGAGCAGTGTGGTGGGTCACACTCCCCCTTGCCTTTTCCCTGGCGCCTTGAGGTCCTGATGGGGCAGGAGGAGGGCAGTGAGTTGGGGATGTGGGCAGGGGAGCCCAGCTCACCTGTCTTCTGGGCAAAAATCTTGATCTCAATGCCCCGAGCTGCTTGATGCAGGGATGCTGCTCTGTGCTGAGTGGCTGAACTTTGTAGCCCCAAGGGTAAGGAGAAAATAAATCACCTCTGTCCTTAACCTTTGCACAGGGAAATTCACTTCTGAGCTTGCCGGGGAGAAGCGCTGCTCTGGTCCTGAGGGTTTGTGATGGAGGCCAGGGTGCCCTTAGGGAATAGGGGACGAACGGAGGGGCTGACCAGGGGCTGAGTTGTGTGGGGGGGGTGGCAGTGGGTCAGGCTGCAGAGGTACGAAGTGAGGTGCTGCCAGGGTGGAGGAAGAGGAAGAGTTTGGGCAAGATCAGCATGAAGGAGGAGGAGAGAGGAAGGGTCTCACTTTTGGGGAATGGCACTTCAAGCCAAGTGCCACCGGGAGCAATGCTCACCTTCTCGGCTGGGACCGCAGATCACCAAACCTCCGTGCGACTGCTGTGGGCGAAGGTGTGTGAAAGCCCTTGGGGTGCTTGCGTCTCACCCCTCTCCCCTCCTGGCCTACAGATGGTCCGTGCGGGCATCCCTTACTCCAGGAGGTCCATGCCAGGGATCCGGGTGGTGAACTTCGAAGTCCAAATGCCACTGATGAGCAGGTTGAGGGCTGGCACACCACCGCAAGGTGCCCCCGAAACAGAGCTGGTGGCACATACAGACGTACATGGTGGTCAGTGAGCGCTGGTGCCAAAACCTTTGCAACCTTAGCACTGTTTTAGCAAAGTTTTTGTGTGGGTATTGACTGAGCAGGGATCCTGTCTGGATATGATTCACCTTCCTTCCCCCTCAAGGGAGGTACGTTTGGGAGCCTATCACCAGGCTGGCAGCAGCTCTGTGAAACACTGTCTTCTTGTGGGGCTAAGCAGGGAGGCCACCTCAAGTACATTTCTAAAATCAGCCTCTTTCTGTTATTTACGACATTATTTTGCGTAATGAGCGTTGCTCGTGAGCCTGTTCTCTGGGATGGCATACTGAAGGACCATATGTCATGGTTTGGACTGCCAACACATCAACATTGCAATCGCTTGCAGACTGTTTTATATTTCTTTGATTTGGGAATCTGTGTAATTAGCTCCCCAGAACAGCCGGGTAGAGGAAACGCAGTCTGTTATTTAGGCAGAATTAACATCCTTGTTCTCTGTATTGTGATCCTTAGTTTCCTAGCGCTGCTGTCAGAGCAGTGGAGAGACCAGTGCTGAGACATTCATTCCTTGAACCTGCCGTCTTTGCAAAACTATTTCTGCTCCTTCGCTAGGCTATCCCGAGGACCCACGGACTGGTACAAGACGTGCTGATGCCCTAATTAGTAAATACCCACAGCAAGCGGCAGCAAAAGATTTATAGCCACCATTAGAGGTTTCAGCAAGAGGAAAAGCACCGAAGCACTTCTGCTCACCACCAGCACAACACTTTGCTACTGTTTACCGCATTTTTCTGCAGCTTCCCAGCAGGTCCAGCCAGCACTTCCTACCCTTTGTGCTGCAGACCTAGTGAATAAATCTTTACTGACCTGTTATGGCAGAAGTCATCTATGAACGTGCTGGTGGGGAAAGAGTTGTGCTATTTTTGTAGGTTAACAAGCCTGTATAGGCTTCTTTGCTGTCAGCATTTGGCCTGCTACCAGGCATATGATCATTCTGTTATGCTTTCTGTTCCCATTCGGGTGGCTTATGCAGGTTGATTTTTAGCACTGCCTGTCTACGTACCACCAAAAGCAGGAGGAGAGCACCTGTGTCGAATGGCTTCCCGCTCGCCCGTAGCGGGGAGCTTCATGCTTGTGCTTCGGAGGCGTGAAAGGGGTCTGCCCCCGGGTAGAAAGGGCAAGGAGGTGCACACAGGTGAGTGGTTAGGGGTTGGGACGGTGCCCCCCCAACCTCAGCATGGTCACCAACCCTACCTGAGGGGATCATTTGGAAGCTGTGATGCACTGTCAAGCAAAAGGTGAGCTTGTGTTGGGCCCTTGCAAGTAGCACGTCTCCCAGCCACATTACCAGCAAGACAGTGTGTCTAGTCCTTGATTGGCCTCAATGTCTAAGACCATATGAGCTTGGCCAGAGTTGTTCCTGGTGTTTGGACACTCTTCTTTCCTCACCCCTGCAGAGGCATGTGTACACATGGATTCTCTGTTGCTTGGTAAATGGTGGGTTTATACTGGTCTCTCAAGTCCAAATAGGATAAATTCTCTTTATCTTTTCTGCCTGGTCAGGGCAACTCTTATGGGACTAAACTCATGTTTGATATCATTGCCTCTCAGTAAATTTAATCAAAATTGGCCCACAAGTTCAAAAGTTATTAAAGTCAAGGGGGAGAGGATTAGAGAGAGCACAGGAAAGCAGACAAAAAGGTATGCGTGTTACAGAGGAGAAATGCAAATTGCTATTTGCCATCTTAGCGTGTTATAGTTTATCCCTCTTTCCATTTTCTTCTCTTCCACGTGTAATACAAACGTTTTAACTGATCATTATTTCCTCCCATTTGCCCTTTCTGCTCCCTTGGCCAGCTCCGCAGACAGCACAGGCAACCTCCTCAGCTGATTTTGAATGCTTTCCTCTTCTCATGTGCTCCTTCTCCTTGGGAGACATGTCCTCCCTGTGCTGGGAAGGATGTGTTTGGCTCCTCAGCTACAAATGCAGCAGAGATAGAGCAGGGGTAGTTCACCAGGCACTAACTCATGCCTTCTGGCTCGCGCTGCACGAGCCGTGCTCTTCCAGTGACCCTCTTGTCCCACTGAAGGGCACCACTGGATGGTTTGACATAGTGCTGGGCATGGTAGCAGGAGGCGTAGCCAACGTTAGGTCTGCTGGATGTGCTGGAACACGTTCCTCCTGTGAACTACCTGACTCAGTTGCAGTAGCTGGCCCGTAGCTGACCCTTTGACTCGTGGTGTTTCAGCCATGGGGGTGCTATTTTGGCGATGCTTCTGCAGATTTAATGTCATTTTGGCCTTGTTCCTACCGATGTTGTGGCTGTAGCTCTGGGCCCTGTGCATCAGCTGGGCCCCAGCCTCTCCTTTTTGCTCGTCTTCTTTCTGCTGCATTTTGCCTCGCTACCCTCAGCCCTAGGTTGAAAGCTTTGCTTTCTCTGGGGAAAGGCTCAACAAACTGCTTCTGCCTTTAGTTATGCCTAGCTCCCTTCCTCTCCCTCGTGTTGCCAACTTTGGTTCATAATCTCGAGGGGTTTCAAACTTAAAGGGACTTTTTTGTTTGTTAGTCTTGTTTTAGGGAGCTTGAGGCAGTCATCCCCACCGTTTAGTATGATTCCCTCCCTTGGTCACCATCCTGGTTTCAGCCCATTCCTTTTCCGTTTGGCTGCCACTTGACCATACAAAAGTTTTGGGTGGCTGTAGTGGTATAACCAGGCAAGAATTCAACTGCTAAAAAGGCTTTGGAAAGAATTGGACTCTGGGTTCATTGGGAACTTGGTTGATCAGCGTAACAGGAATCATTTGCTTTGACCCAGAAGCGTGGGCATTGTGCCAGCGGCGTTGTGTTTGTAAATTGGGTGAAAGGCAAGAAGTGCTGGGGATGTGTTAATTTGATCAGAATTCGCTTGGAAGCTAGTGAGGTTTTAGTAAGATTTCAGTGAACGAGGCTGCTGTTAATACTTACTTATAGGTCACCATGACCCTGAAGGTTCCTGATAAGACATTTGCAAAGTCATTCTGATTCTGTGAATGTACATGTAAATTAATTTATATTTTCCCAATGATAAAAGGCCAAATCCAACATGTTGCAGAATATTTGCAAGTGAATGTAGAAAATAGATACTTGGGGTCATAAAAGGGCATGCTTGAGAGATTATTTCTGGGGCTTTTCCTAGGATGATATTCTTGGTCTGCCAAGCGAAGGAGGCTGTGAGCATGGTCCAGATAACAACTCTCTAATAAGGTTTGTTTTGTAAAAATGACTCTTTGAGTTAACAGTTAAAATGCTCTCTCTTCCCTTGACTTCTGCTGGAATACGCCTGTGATTTTCTCTAATAATCTTTATCTGTATATGGAGAATTTAACCTAGAAGCATAGCTGGACAGCATTAATTAAGCTTTATCTACTCTCCAGCTAAACTGACAGTCAACAAATAAAGAGGACTTTCTCAGGATGAGTACTCCTTGCATTTACGTGGTCCATAGCATAGTTTCACCACCTGGGCAGAAAGGTGTTCCCCAGTCACTTTGTGGTGCACTTTCTGGGAGGAATGAATCCCTCTCCTTACAGCTTATTTGTGTCAACCATATGTTGTGGTTTGGGCCGGACTGGCCACTGAAATGAACAACAGATGCTCTCCCCAACCTCTCCCCTCAGGGAGAGAAGGATGAGTGTGAAAGAGATAAGTTTAAAAGAAGCTAAACTACTTTAATGAAATATTAACAATAAAATAATACAAAGAAAAGATATTAATATCAAAAAAGAAAATAACTAAATATGTACGATATATACAAAACCGTATTTAGCTCCCAGGATGATGTCAGTGGCAGGCACTGGTGAAGTCCCAAACTGGACTCAGCAATGAATGGGAACTGGATTCTGGATCTGGAGTCAGGAATGCATGGATTGGGATCAAAGGCAGACAGACACAGAGTCTCTGTGGATGTTGGCCATTGAAGAAAAGAGGCTGACCCCTTTGATCCCTCAGCTTTTATACTATGCGTGAGGCAGATGGGATGGAATGCCCCATGGGTCAGTTTTAGGTCACCTCCATCTGCTTCCCCCTGTGGTGTGACCTCTCTACACTTTTCTGCTTCTGACCCTCCAATGGTGCATATAACGAAGTTAGCTGACCTTGGATGTTATAGCAATAAGTATAAGCAGGAGCCTCTCCGCATACCATCCCTTGGTATTAGTTGTAAACATCAGGCCTTACCTCTGCTAGAAGCTGATGCTGTCTGAAAAATTTCTGAGAGTTTGGTTAATTAGAAGAGGCTTAACTGAAAAATAAAATTACTGAAGAGAAAATTGGTTCTGTTTTACCTCAAACGGGGACACCATTAAATATCTCTAAGTCTCTACTCCCAGGAGCCGTGGGTGCCAGAGAAGGTCTGTTCAGGCGGCACAGCATCCTCCAATCATCCACAGGCTCTGACACCTGAAGTAAGGTGCTCATTTTGTAAGATCCGGTCTTATTTTTGCATTTTTATATTTCCCTCCTTGCTGCATCCACTTGCCCAACCTAGTGCCTCTTTGAGGGTGGTATGGATTTCCTTTTCCATCATATCCAAACTGGAAAATACTACTTAACCCATGTCTTCCACCGCGTTCTTTAGTCAGAGTTGCGGGTACATCCCTAGGACTGATCAAGACTGGAGTTAGTTTGCTATGTTACCAGCAACGTAGGCCCAGATGGGCATTTTGAAATGGAATTGAATGAAAGACAAGAAATGATGTAGTGACTATATATATATATTTAACGAGTGCCTGTGCCTGTGATTTCAAGGGATATCAAGCTGCTAGCACAATTGTTTTCATTAAAACTAAACCCACCAGGACATTATGTTTTCACAATAGCTTTCTTTGGGTTCTTTTCTCTCTGAGGCGATCCTACTGTTGTACACATCTGAATGTGGATATCCCCTTCCAGCCTGATTTTAGTTCAGAGGGAGAGTCATGAAAGATCTAGTTGATTCAGGTCTTCTCGTTGTCTCTGTGTTTGGTGAGGCAAAGGCATCTGGTCTTCCCCTGGCTCTAAAGCTAGGACTGAGAAGCCCTGCTCCAGGAAAAGGGACAGAGAGAAAATAAAAGGAAATGTGCAATAGTATGGCCCGTGGGTGCTAACAGAGCTATGAGGGAACCTGAAACCATAAATGACAAATTCCTCCAGGCTCAGCGGGAGGTGCATCACTTCCTTTCAATGTGTTTTTACCCTTGAAACCTTCCATGAGAAGAAACGCAGAAGGAAAAACCTTTTCACTTGTACATGACAGGATGCCAGCAAGTGGCAGCAGCTCCCTGCCTGACAGAGACTGTCCACATCGCACATCAGCTGCCTGCTCTGTTGTTTATCTGAAAACAGAGCGACACAAAAACATACACATCACAAGCTCTTCTGACACTGCTGGAATAGCTTAGCCCAGGACAGACTTGAGGAGCTGCAAGAGGTGAACTGGAAGCTGGGGGAAGAGTCCTGCTCCGATCCCCTTGTGGAGAGATCCAAGGGGACTGAGCAGCCTGAAGGAAAGGAGAAATGTGGGGTTTAGGAAATACGGAATTCCTTTTTTTTTCGCAGGAGGAGCTCCCGTTACTATTCTGGTTTCTGTGTCTTCAATCATCAAATGAAGGTTTTGTCTTTTGATAGGGTAAGGAGGAAAGTATTGTACAATAGCAGTTCTGACAGCTTGGCACACCCAACTTCAGTGGTTTAAAGCTTTCTTTGTGCTGAATTTGTTCTTATAGTGCTAATGACCAGGTTGCCATAAATAGGCACTAAATAGGTCTGGACGCAGTAAAGGAAAGTGAAGGTCAGCGTTAGCTCTTATGTTGTGCTTTAGATCTCTGTATCAAAGAACTTCATAAGGAAGGGGAAGGTGCATTTTCAACTTGGGCTTCCATTTAGTTACAGAGGGGGAAACTGAGGCATTAAAAAGTTGCTTGTCAGAGCAGGATGGGGACGAGAACAGATGCGCGCTCTGCCTGATGTCCTGCAGGGTCCCTGCCAAACAGCAAGCCATCTCCATACAGAGCAAAATTAACTCCTTGCTGAAACTGAAGGTAAAACTGCCAGTGACTTCAGTAGAGGCAGGACTTCAGCAGCAGCCCAGCTCAAGCAGCCCAAGCTCTGAGCCAAGTACCCTAGTCTACATGTCCATTATGGGGAAGGCAGGTGATGTATTTGGGACACTGGGGCGCAGGTGCTATGCTGGCCCCAGCAGCTGGATGAGGAAGGATGAAAGGGGATGCGGAAGGTGCTTGTGTGTGAAAGCAGAGGGGAGACTGCATGGCTCATGTAGAGCTGATGTCTCATTTTGTCATGTCTCCCGTCACGATTCTGTGATTCATTTTAGGGTGCCAGCACCTGACAGTGTGTCTCCTTGATGGTTGGTCACTGAGCCTGGTGCTCTGCCAGGACATCACCCTTTGCACGGGTGCCAAATGGGTGAGAAAGGGCACCTTGTGAGAAGCTCAAGTGCCCTCCCTCTCTGCCTCACCGACTAACAGATGCAAGTGACTGTGCTGCACCTGGTGCGGGGAGGCAAGCCATGGGGCATTTTTAAAGGTGGGGAGTATGAGTGGTTTAGTGGCTGCATTTCCTTCCCCTGCCCTAAGCCAGGCTTTGAGCTTGAGCACCGAACCACAACAGTCCTCGGATGTACCAGACCTCAGTGCTAGCCACGCGAGCCCTGTTATGTCCCAAAAACTAGGGGAATTTAGGATGTGCTTCCCTTTCCAACTTGCTGCAGCAGCGAGACCATCAGGTCTACAAGCATGCAAACTGGTAGGCATTTTAATAATTGGGGGTAAGCCAAGAGCCTAGCTTGGATGCAGTCCCTTTAGTAAAACTCTGGTGGTACAAAACTAACAAACGAGGCAGGGCAGAGTCCCTCTGAGGTTGGAAACATACTCCTCTGGGTACTGATGGTTGGATGGGCAGGAGGGCAAGGCACAGTGCGGCCTCATCAGGGGACACCAGCTCAGCTCCCAGGGGCAGTCACTGCCACGTGTGTCGGAGGGTGCCTGGATATCTCGTGCAAAATCGAGCACAGTTCCTGCCTGAGAAGGTTGGTTTTCACTTCAAGACTGTGCAAGACCATTCTGGGTTGGCAATGGTGGCCTGCGCCCTGCAGCCACGCTTTGGGGACCACATTGTCCACCATTCTCCAGGGGTTTGTGAGGCTGGGCAGAAACCAGCCTCGCTGCTGTTGCAAAGGGCTTAATGGATGGGTGAGGGACATAGAGCTGGTGCCTGCAAGGGCACAGCTCCCTGCTTTATAACACGGTGACACGTGGCACTTCGTATCAGGTGGGGAGGACACATTATATCCATGGGAGGGTTTCCAGATATTGCCGGCCCCAGTGGGTCCAAGTTTAGCTTGCAGTGGCTCAGGAAGTATCCAAAAAGAAAGAAAGGGAGGGCGAAGTTGTTCTGCAAGGGAGGCTGTCATCTGCGGTTGTCATAAGAGGGTCAAGCTCATTTCAGAGCAGCTCTCAGCAGCCACTTCAGTTCATGTAGGTCTGGTGGTTGTGAAATACCCTGTACCAGCTGGCCAGACCCAGAGCGGCCTGTTCCCCTTCTCTTTCTAAGAAACAAGCCCTCCCTTTGGACTCCTTTATTTTTTCCCTAGCGTCTGTGCCGGCTCAGGGCTCCTCTGCCAGGGATCAGCTGCCGTCAGGGGCTCGGGTGGCATCTGCCCCCAGCCCTGCGGGAAGCTGAGCCCGAGCAGGCGTTTTCCAGAAGAAGACAGCCAGCGCTGGGTACAAAAAACCCCAGCTTTCCAAGTGGGGCAGGCTGGGTTGGAGCCCAGGGTATGACCTTTTCCGCGTGGCGCGCTCCTGTGTGATGTGACCTGATGTCATTCTGCTGCCACGTGGTGTGGCGACAGGGCTTGCTGGCCTTTGCATTGTGCGGGTGGGGACGTGGCATTCCTCCCCTGAACCGAGGGACTGCTGGTAAACCACACAGGATGCCAACCAAATTTTGCTATTCTTCATTTTATGTTGCTTAGGATGAAAGTATTTGACCTTAAGTTACTCTTCTTTCTTGAAAAGGGAGCTTGTTTCTTAGGAAAGATGGATTTGATTCTTAGGTTTCGGAGTAAATCTGGTATGAATCCACCCATTGTTTGATGCTGCCCGTCCTTCCCACCCAAACAGGGAAACCACTGTAGAGGCTGGCATTAGATGTCTGTCGATCAGGTAGGGAGTCTGAACCATGCTCTGTGCTCTCCGACTGTGTTTCAGGCACTGATCCAGGAGCAGGGGCACTTTTGGTTACGGCGCAATGCAGGCTGTGTACCCAGTGTAAATTAAGTTTACTGCACACAGGTAAACAGCTCTGTTCTTTAAACACATCAGCTCAAGCGGGAGACAATCCAGTGTGAAATGCTTGCGTTACGGTGAAATCACTTCTTTTCCACTGTCGCAATTCATCCTAATCCTAATCATCCCGGTTTGAGCCTGTGCTAGTCTGTAGAGAGGGTGAAATGCAAAGAGGTGGAAAATGAGCTCTGAATCTGCTGCTGCAAAAATCAACTCCCTGGCTTCTCATCTTCAGCAGGCTTCTTGCTACCGGTGTGAAATGTAACATGTCTTCTTCTGAATTCCCCTACCTGCACTTCAGACTGTAGCACAAGAGGCTTCTTATGCTTTGGACATTAGGGAAACAAGATGGAAATGACAGAGATTTTTGACAGAAAGGTGAAAAAAGGAGTATCTAGAAAAGGGACAGAGTAAGTGAAAATTCAAAACTGCCTTCCAGAGGATTCCACTCAAGAATTTAGGATTTGTAATTGCTCCAGTTTGTGGGCTCACTACAAAAAAGGGAGTAGGGGCCAGTTGAACAAAGTAGCATAACTTCTGGAACCAGGCAGTCAAATAATAGGATTCAGTGCTAGCACTCTGATCTTACTTCCCAAAGTCAGAACAGCTATCAAGAAACGAATTGTGGGCTATTTTTATTTTTGCTTCACCTTGTGTAAATTCTGTCTGCAGCTTTTTAGTTACTGGTGCTAATGTTGGATCAGTAAGCAACCTGGCTTGACTCTGGGAATGCAGGCGGGGTTTGCAACGGTAGCACTTTAGAAGACCTTTCTTTTGACCTACTGATGCAATTAGCCATGGTCTCGCTGAGAGACTTATTGTGCATGGAGCATCCCCTCTGAGTCCAGCTGCAATGAACAAGCAGAAACTTCTGAGACAGCACAAACTTGTAAACCCTTCCACAAGATTATCAAATGACAGCAGGTTGAAAGTATGTAATGAGAAGCACGGGTTCACTGACTAAGCATCCCTAAATGGACTGATGCTTAATCCTTTCATAGACGGTGCCCTCTTACCCTGCTCTGAAGGAGAAGGAGGCAAATGCGCTCTAGAGAAATGACATGATTAAGAGTAAGGTTGATCAACTACTAAATGTGAGTAATAAGGAATTTGCCTTTTTACTGACATGCCTAGAGCAGGCCAGTCTATCAGTCAGGCCACTGCACATAGTCCTCGGTTTGTCCCTAACCACTTGCCCCCACTCCTCCCTCTTGGGAGGCCAACAAGGGCTCCTGCTCAGCACATGGCAGTAAAGGCTCAGTGTCAAAGCAGTTGAGGCTGATGAGATTATCAAGTGTTACCAAGTGTTGCCTTGGTCCCTTGCTCCCCTATTCATATATGTGCTGAGATATCTTAGCATATAGCTGCAATATTGAACTTTAAACCAAAGCTGGGGTAAGGAGCTAGAAGATAAGTCTGTTGTAAATCACTGCACAAACTAACGTCCATTTGCCTGCCACATCTAATTCCTGCTGCTACAGAGGGCACTAGGTACAGCCCGGGCTGAAAGCGGTGCAGGGTAGCTACAAGAAGACCAAACCCATCCTTATTCATCTCTGCAAATCTTTCCCTCAAAGCAATCAGGGTGGTGAGAATAGAGTTCCTGTGCTTATGCAAGACCATTTCTTTCTAGGTTAGCAGCTCTGGCTGTCACAGCTCTGCAGTAGGACATGCATATTAGTGTATTAAGATAACCCTGAGGGCATGCCATCTACAGAGCACATGCATAGCTAGCAGGGAAGCAGGGACGGTTTAGGTGCCAGTGTCCCACACAAGTTTTTACAATCCATGCTAACAAGCTTGTTTCGTTGATACTTTTGTCCTGGCTAGGTCTTGGGACACCAACCTGTGTGCATGTACTTACATCACAACTTCTGGCTACACCTACAGGCATCACCCTGACATCACCCCGGTGCCTCCCTGGAATCTCCCTGCCGTCACCTCTGCATCACCCTGGCATCCCAGTGACTGCAGATGACTCCGTTGTCTCCCTGACTGCTGGGGACATACTGAGAGCTGAACAACTGGCAGCTGGTTTGGGATACTGTGAATTCCTTGTGCTAATGTCCTCTTCTGCCGCTCCCCTGCCCTGCCTCACCCCTGCCTCTGCCTTTTGTGCTCTTGCTCTGAGGCAAGAGGGCTACATAGCAGAGGAGACATCACACAGATTTGTCTGGCGGGTTTGTAATGAGAGGGGTGTGATGACCCTGCACATTCATTAGATGCTTGTTTTCAGCCTGGACCCATCTGGTATGTTTTTATTCTTTTTTTTCCTCCCTCCGCTCGGCTCAGGCTGCTTCGGGAGAAGTGGCACGTAGGCACATACGTCCTTGTGCACACTATACTTGTATAAACTCCATCAGGAAGTCATCTGGCCAAACTTTCCCGAGCTCTGCTTTTAACTCTTCCCTAGGCAGGCTGTACTGGCAGCCTGAGGATTTCCAGGGAGCGTGGACATGTGCATTCATCCTCCCGTTCTGTTTATTGATTCCCACCGCTCTCCTTCCTACAAGCCCCGAGCACGTGGCTGTGCAGCTTTTGCACCCATCCTACTCCGAGTTCCCATCAGAAAGAAGTCCTCTTCAGCTGCACACACACACACACATGTGCACCCATGGGCACACGCAGGGCTTTGCAGTAAAATGCTGCCTTGGCTTTCCTGGGGGATGAAGCAGCAAAAAGCCAGTTACCAAGAAGTGCTGCAGCAGAGGCTGCCCCGGCGGAGCAGGAGGAAAGACCACAGGGGCAATTCTCCCTTGCGGTTGTTATTTCCAAAGCGTGTCCTCACCAGGCACATGAGTAGCAAAGGAAGTTCTCACAGCCCTTAAATGTTTGCTGCGGTCAGGGAAAGACTGGGAAAAAAAAAACCCAACTCCTTCGTAAGTGACCCTGTCTTCAATGAAGACGTGTTTTGCTCTATGTCCCACTCTGCACGGAGGCATATAGATGTATGAAAGTGTTGAGAAAAACCCTATGAGACTGTTCACGTAGGAGAAAGGCTGCTGTTCCTCCCCGTGATGTGTGGATTAATAGTTCTCCTAACTGTTAAATGCAAAACAGCAGTCATCCCATTTTGTTGGTGCCTGTTAGCTGCCCCGTTGCCAGATTTGAATGGCTCTTACAAGATTTTGGAGCCTACTGCACAGGAGTGAATAATTGGAATTGCTGGAAATTATATCCTCTGTGAGCGGGTATGGAGCAGGGATGTCCAAGCTCATTTGCTGTTTGGCCAATTATGCTGGCCACTTTTTGCTCCTGCTTACCTTGGTGTGAGTATAAAATGTGTGTCAGACCAGCAGATCTCTGCTGGAGAGGTGCAATGGTCATGCTGTCTCTCTTGACTTACACCACTGTAAAGCAGCCCAGAATTTAACCATTTATCCACGAAGTTGTTCACAGGCATTTGTCCCTGGTTTATAATCTTCCCTCGTGTTACAAAATCATGACATGGTGAAATAAATTCAAGGTACAGATCTTGA
>JAOXJM010000001.1:117392891-117405451 GCA_026413425.1 Tringa solitaria | reverse complement strand
GGGGGCACAGGCTCACCCCTCTGCAGCCCGGGGTGACAGCCGGGGGCCCTGAGGGTGGTCCTGCTTCCCTGCTGGCGAGCTGAGGGGATGGGTGCTGCTGGGGGCATGGGGCAGCACGGAGCTCGCTGCCGACTCCAGCTCACCATCCAGCTGGCTGCTTTGGCTGTACCAGTCTGCAGAGCACAGGGGGGCTTTAGTTAAAGGTCACTTTCCTATTGATCGCAGCCTCCACAGCCTGTTCCATTTTCATTTACATCTCCATGTCCATCGATCTCTGTCTCCATCTCCACCTCCATCTCTATCTATCTCCGTCTCCATCTCCATCTCCACCTCCACCTCCACCTCCACCTCCACCATCTCCATCTCATCTCCATCTCCATCTCATCTCCATCTCCATCTTCATCTCCATCTCCATCTCATCATCTCCAAGGCAAGTCCCTTCCTTCCTCCCAGGAACACAGCCACGTCTCCTGCTTCCTTTCAGTGCCACCCCTCGGGGCTAGGGTTGCAAACTGTCTGTCCTCTCTCATCAGTGTGACAATTGCCCACAGTCCTCTGGTTGCCTGTCCTCAGCTTGTCTGCAGTCTTGCTCTCGCAGCTCTGTCTGGTGGGTTCAAAGAAAGCTCTAGCTCATCACGGGCAGTGCAGCCATCTCTTCTAGCCATGAACCATCGCACTAGCAGGTCACCTTGACGGGCAGGGGGGACCGGCCAGGCTCGGGAAGGGTGGGCTCTGTGCGTGTGCAAGCATGGCATGGTCCCTGCTGATGGGAAGAATGAAGGACTTTCTTCAATTACCCAGCATGTTTTGGAAACCAGGATTTCAAAGCAGCAATCGAGCCCTGATTGATTAAACACTCACTGCATTCTGGGGACTGAGCCACTGCCCCTCAGATAAATGGGAATAAGTCACAGGCAATTAGCAATTTGCCTGAGGTGCTTCTGTACGTTTGCAGTGTCTGGACTCAGACTCCTCTGGCCTTGTTAATCATTAGACCACACATCCTCTGTCCTCTCCGGGTGGCATCCCAACAGGCCTGCTAGGGCGGAAAGAGCAAAACAATCTAACTTCGCATTTATCTAGGAAAAAGTTTCCCACAGTCTCTTCTGGCTCTTTTTGTTTTGATTCTGGGGTTTTGTTTTTTCTGAAAAGTTAAAATAAATCTCAAACTGCAACTGCAGAGCTTTTTTGCACACAGTGCTTGTTGCTAGATGATTGATTGAGGGAAACATATTAAAAAGTAGTACAGTGCATTTATTGCCAGAACTGAGCTGGCTGAACAAGACTGATCAAGTATTTTAAATGCAGTGTGACACTTACACATGGCAGAAAGAAGTCGTGGTGTCTCTGAGCTTGTGACCACTGTTTCTCTTCCTTCTGGGCAGGAACCATTTCTTAATGGCTTTTCCCTCCAGCTCTTTGCTATGCTATGCAACACGGAGCCTGACTTTCATCCTGCTTATCCTGTGCTGCTCCCAAAGTGCAGGGGGACCAGGAGACATTTCCCACCCCATGCTCCCCACTGGTATCTGACCATCTCTTTTGGCCACATCAGCAGTGCTAAGGGCAACTCTCAGTCGGTCTCGATGTCCAACAAGTACTGAATCACATCTCGGTTGTCCCTGTGCCCAGCCCATAATTTGGGAATCAGTGAAGAAATGTTTGTTCTTTCACGCTTTCTTTCCCTTTAAAGACACTTTAAAGCAAATGCTGCTTTTTTTAAGAATGTGGTATTTTTGAAAAGCTTTTAAGATTGTTTTTATCTTTCTCCTTTTCCCTTTGCTATTCAGTACTATCAAAAGTGACTGGAGTGACATTAATGGAAGTTAAACAGGGTCTTGACCTTCTCCAGAAGGTCTAAACCAGCACTTAAGAGTCTCCATCTTGCTGCACATTAGTGTAGTTTGAAAATCCTTCCCATGCGATGGTTGGGATGATTCCATCTGGAGGGGTCTTTCCAAGAAAGCCCAGAAAAGGTACTCTGTTTGCAGGAAAATGGATATTTGTAGGTAAATGCAGCCCTTTTCCCCAGACTAGCTATTTTAAAGTCATGCAGTAACTACCCAGAGAATTTCTTCAGCTGCACACAGACTGCTGGTTTCTAAAACTCTGAACTTTGCTTTTACTTGGTGTCTATTTTTTTTTTTTTTTTGATAATATCTTGACCTGCTCTTCCAACAGTGTGGGATGGAAGTGCTCGACTGCAGGCATCTGGGGAAACTGGGAGGAAGGTGCTCTGTGCTATGAAATCGTGCCTCCGTGAACAAAAGCTTACGGTGGGATCATGGTCGTCTAGCACTGAAGCCCACCTTTAAACACTTCTCATGGACAAAAGGATTTAATTAAGGCCACCGTGGGCTAAACAGATACCAGGTTAGCACTTTGTTCTGGAGTAGTACAGATCTTTCGGAAAGAGAAAGCTGCGCTCACGTGTTTCACTTGAAGATGTGGCCTTTAAATAGTAATTAGCTGTATCTCCACTCTAATCATAGTTGTCTTATAACCAAACGGTCTCCTAAAAGCGAATAAAGCAGCATTCCTGACCACTGCATGCATTTTTTGAATATCTCAGTGCTAGGAATTCATTTCTTGCAGTCAGCGGAAAAAACCTCCAGTGACTCACAAGGGATAGGAATCCTTAGGAAAATAATCCGTGCTGGAAAACCATCACTTCCCCTCTGTTATCACTGCTTGCTGACAGCGGGGGTGAGAGCAGTGCGGCAGACAGGGCTGCAGGAGGACTTCTCCTACCCTCACCGGGTCAGGTTGCATTGAGGAGTAAAAAAGGCACCCGCAGCCCCATCTCCCCTCCCAGTGCTGCGAAGAACAGACACGGTGACAGCAGCCATCGCTGTCAGTGTCAGGGAACAAATCTGGATGAGAGCTCAAAGAAAGCCCCTGTGTGACAGTTCTTCTTCAAAACCATTAAAGTGTGGCTTCCCTGGGTCACATAGCACCTTTTAGCACACCTCAGCTAGCTCCATACACAGAGGCACTAGGAGACAGGGTCAGAGGTGTGACCCGATGGAGATGGGCTCCCTGGGGCCAGACATATGCACCCCCATCTGCTGACACTTTCATGGTGGGCCTTCAATTTGTGCTTTCCTGCATCTCCTTTGCATTGTTTCTGCTTCAGTACAGCCATCTCTTCCACAGCTGCTGCTCCTGTCCTGAAAATGGGATAGGATGAATTGGGATAGGATGGGATGGGACATGGGACATCCATGGGACATCTCCCAAGAATGCAGAGGAAGCCAGGCCAAGGTGTGAGTGGCATTGCCAGCAGCCACTGCCCTCTTACAAGGTTGAGCCACTGCCTCTGGGTGGTAGCTCCCTGGAGGAGCCCATCATGGGGAAACCTTCTCTGGTGGCTGGGATTTGTGAAGCTGATCTCAAAATGCTGAAGGGGGGTCCTTCTCCTGAGGGCGGGTGAGATCAGGGAGGCTTGTGGCAATAGGACCTGAGAATGGAGAAGGTGCTAACACAACCAACGGGGTTAAGCTGTCATTAGGGAGAGGAGTTGCACCCACACTCCTCCACACTACTCTACCGTGATGTTCCCCTGTGCTGGCCTGCCTGCAAGGGGTCAGGAGGGCTTTCCCCTCCATCCATAGGCTGTGTTTCCCTCAGGCCTGGCCATTTAGCTGCAAGCATGCCTTGGTCTTTCCAAGACGGAGGAAATCTCCCTTGAAATCAAGCAGCCTCTCCGGCTGGAGCGTTATCTCCTCCTTCCTGTTTACAGCAGAGGTCCCTGAAAGGGCCATTTGTTCCCACTGCCACAGCACCCAGCGCCTCCTGGGGATGTCAGGACATCTCCCACTGCCCTGGGAGCCCTGCACTGATGCCTCTCCTCTTCTCTTGTTCTGCACTCACCTTGTGCTGGGCACGGCATGTCCCCCTGCAACACCCATCAGTGCCCGTGCCCTCCCTACCTGCGGGGCTGCCCTTTCCCTCCACTGCCATCCCTCTCCCTTCCCTTCCGCGTTTGGTCAAGCTCTTCCTCCTGATATTTAAAACTCTGGGCCGAGCAGCTTCTGCCCACACCTCAGCTCAACTTTCCTCCTACTCTTCCCTTCCTTGTGGGAGCACCACAGGCTCATCTCTTCTTCCACTCTCCCCATCTCTGGCTCCCACTCCCGCCTCTCACTTCCCATCTCTCTAGGCTGCTCCCTCTGACTGCGAGGGATCTTGCTTTCATCCACCGAGACACGTACCCATCATCTTCCCCATGCTGCCCCACAGCTGCCTTCCTTCGCCTTGCATTTCACCTATGCTCCCTGTTCAATAATGTTTGTTCCTCTTTTGGGCCTTAGGACAAAAATATCTCCCCACCCAGGCAGCCTGCCCTGCCGGTCAGATTTCCTTCTGAGTTGTGTGAGCAATGTTGTTTATGTGCTGGGCAATCCACTGACCCAAAGGGAAAGAGCAGGCAGTTCCTGTGAAAATGTTTGTTCTCAGTTCTCATATTATTGCTTTTTCTTCTACATCTTCTTTTTTTAAAAATATAATTCTTACCAGTTTAATATTTGATTTTTATTTTGAAATGCACAGGCACACACACACACACCCCCCCTCTATTTCTGGGTGCAGGAGGTTGTTATGGTGTTGCAATTCATTCAAAAAAAACCCTACCCCTTATATAGAGTAAGATGTGCTGAAAGCTTCAAGGGTCACAGTCATAAATCCCGCTCACCTCCCTCTCTCTTGTTTGCTCTCTGGCTGAGGCGTGTCAGGCATCACCGTGCCCTCGCTCCCTTCCTGCCGGGGGGACCGTTTGGTTTGTCCTTCATGCAGCAAAACGGAGCAGTAAGTTTTGCATGGGATGGAGTCCCTCATCTGATCCTCAGCAAACACCCCCCAGTTGCCGTTCCCCTCCTGCTGCGGACGCTCCTCACAGAAGTGGCAGGACACGGCGTAGAACACGTGGAGGTGCTGGTGCCTCCATGTCCCCTGGATGAGGGCTCTTGCACAGGATGTGGGCAATGCAGAGCCAACTACTTCACCCCTTGAGGGAAACCCATGTCTCCAGCCTCCTCCGCAGCATCCTGACCACATCTCGGGGCTCAGTCCCTCCTGCTGGAGTTGTTCCACTCCCCACAGGCTCTTTAAATAGCCAGGAGCCAAAGAGAAGGTGACCTGGGAGTTAAGAGACTTCCTTGTGTGGTGGGACGTCCCGCTTCTACTGCTTGGTCTGAAAGAGGCAGACAGGTTTCCCACAGCTCAGCTCCATGCCCTGACCACGAAATGCTGCTGCTGGGTCCCAATGGCTTTGTGATCCCTCCTGAAATGTCAGCTGCCGAACAGGAACTGCATGCTCCACAGCTGATTGGAACCATGTTTCTTGCGAATAAGCTATCAGCCAGAATAAAAATCCTGCCTTAATAAAGTTGCAGCTTAGAGACAAGCAATAGCAGATACAATCTTGTGGGTCCCTGATGCGGAGTAGCTCCCCACAGTCCCTGAGGTAAGCAAGAGGATTTTTGCATCTTCTCATTTAACAGTTAATAAAGCAGAGGAGAGTTTAGCTCAGTCTCCATCTTCAGGGTGCCTTGTTGAATCATTGTGACTTCGTCAGCACTGGCCATTGAGTCATAAAACCACTGACTTGTGCAGGTCAGGCAGGACCTCAGATGACATCTGGTCCCAGCCCCTGCTCAAAGCTTGGCCAACATAGATCAAGCAACTCAGGGACTCATCCAGCTGAGCTCTGATTATCTCCAAGGCTGCAGAATACAGGGTCTCTGGTCAGCCTGGTCCAGTGCGTGACCACTCCTCACAGGGAAAGAAATTTTTCTAGTTCCTAATCAGACATTCCCTCTTGCAACCCATTTCCGTTGCCTCTCATTCTGTGCACCTCCACCACCCCCTCCCCCGATGCCCAAAGAACTCCAGTTCCTTGGTTTGTGCTTTTGAAGTTCTGGTGACTGAAAATGCCAGCTGTTAATGCTGTATTTACAAAGAGCCAACAGCGTGCTTAACTCTTTGCTTAGCAGATCCAGCCCCTGGCACAGGAAGTTTCTGATCCGAGAGGCAGATTAAACGCGGGAGGCTTGGTGCCCAGCCCATCTGTCTGACACGTCCAAGCCATTAGCAAAGCTGGCACAGTATGGAGAGCTGGCCGTTTCACGTGCCTACCCCCCCGGATAGGGTTCCGCAGTCCTCCAGGAGTATCGCACTGACCCCACTGCGTTTTATTGCTCAACGTTTTATTGGACGTTATTAACACGTAGGTACTGGAATATTTTGGGCATTTCCATCTGCAGCCGGGTCACTGGACTCCCGAGGAGCTATTGAAAACATTGCAGTGCTGTTCAGTGCAGTGGCAAAAGGACTGAGCCCCGCAGAGTGGTGTCAGAAGGAAAGAGATTGGGCTCTTGCCATAGAGCAAATGGGAGTAGAAGGATCAAAGTCTGTGACTAATGATGCAAGCCACATATCCAAAGGATATTTCTACCCATGCGAACACAGGCAATGCAATAAGCCTGGCCTGGGGTTCAGAGCAGGCACATCTTTGTAGGAAAAAAAAAGGAAAATAAAGGATAGACTCAAAATTACAGTCCTACTGGGATCTGTTTGCTCAGAGCTACGCAAAATCTTCATAGCTTGGACCACTGCTAACAGCAAGATTGTCTTGGAATTACCTCTCCTCTGACTCATGGTGTTTCTGCAGGACGCCTTGACTATAATGTTACTTCTTCCTGAGAGTAATTATTAGGGGAACATTTATTTTCACTGTTTAACACAATGTAGACATTAAAAATACCTTGCGTGCGGCGGAGGGAAGTCAGCATTGTTTGTCATGGACTCGATGAATTGGTGTGCATGCTCTCCGGGCTGTCCATCAGGCCCTAGAGGCCAGATCCTGAACACTGGGCATGTGCTCACTGATTTCAGCTGGTGAAAGCACCTAAGCCCCTGTGGTGCTCACGTCCTGGAAGTCAAAAGAAAAGCCATAGACTGACCCCATGCAGCACTTGCTCACTCTCTTTTCCACTGTGCAGGATTAGGGCCCTTCCGAGCAGTCCTGTGTTGGAGAGAGCTAGCTGGAGCAATCCAAAGTGAGTGGAGCAGTAGAGTGAGCTACCAGTTAAGCAGCGTGGACAAGCAGGTCCCTTCTTCACTTATTATTACAGGTTACCTATAAGTGACTATCTGTGGCTCAATTACTGCATTGGGCTCCACCACTCATAGAATCATAGAGTTGCCCAGGTTGGAAGGAACCTTTCAGACCATCTAGTCCAGCCATCAACCTAACAGTGACGAAAACCATCACTAAACCATGTTGCTAAGCACTATGTTTACCTGCCTTTTAAATACCGGCAGGGATGGTGACTCAACCACTTCCCTGGGCAGCCTGTTCCAATGCTTAATAACCCTTTCAGTCACACAACCTAGGACCAAGAGGCTTGTTCCTTCTGCAATGCCCGTGTGTCAGGGAAGTCTTCTTCATGAATCAGTCTTCTTCGTGAATCAGTCTCCTTCATGACTTACTCCTTCATGGTGTAGAGGCAAAAAGGATATTCCTACCCTGAGATGTCTGTGTCAGTCTCTTGAGTCAGCAGGGCCTTTGATGTTGGGGGTGATGGTGTAAGCGGAAGGGTTGTACTTTACCTGCTTTTGTTCAAACTCTCTAGTTGTGAAAACAGAAGTTCAGCCTCTTTGCAGCTTCATATGTCACTGATGTTTACTGACCTGGCAAACATATCTTTGTGCTGACCCGGCTGTTTGATATAAAGGTTCTTTCCCCAGAAGCTGGGATAGGAGGAAGGTGAATGCTGGATCACAGCGGTTAGAGAGAAAAAAAGCACCCGTGATGCAAAAGCTTTCAGGTTTTTTTTTTTCTTCTTGTGCACAGATTAATTAAAGGCAAAACTTAATGCTGGTCACTGAGCGGAAAATCCAACCTAATGGGTGGGCAGTCAATTCTGCCAGACTCAACACATCCACTCTGTGGGGGTACCCGGAGCGCCACCGGAACTTATCCAAATCCTTTGTACGCACTTGGCCAAATTTTGCAGACGCTTCATATTTTTCACAGGGTGAATAATGAGGATGCACTGATCTACTGACTGCGTGGGGCTGCTTACGCAGAAAGACGGCTGCAGCTTTGGAAACTGAAGACCACACCACCACAATCTGTTTTCTGGTGGTGGAGTGCACCTTCCTCCAATACCTCTGAACACCAGGTGATGCTGTAGCCAAAAAACCCATCGTCTCAAAGCTGGCAGGATATACTGCCTCTCTCTGCAACAATTAGCATGCAATTAGGGAGCAGGTAGGGGATTTCTTTTGCTTGCACTTACGGGTTCAGAAATGGAGACGTCAGAAGCCACTCACATGAGATTGTTAGGGAAAGAAGCACTGGTATTATCACCTATAAAAAAACCAGCTCTCGGTTATCCCAGACGAACAAGGAAGACGAGGTAATTATGGTTTTGGCACAGTTAGTACTGGCTGAGGGCATTTTCAGTCAAGCCAGGACAGACAGCATGCTGTTTCTTTCCAAGGCAGTTGAGACAACTGTACGCATTTACAGAAGTCCCTTTTCCCTTTCCGAAATACAGCTGTTAAACAGTGCACATAAACACCAACCAGCTGCTGGGGGCTGTCCGTGAAAGCCTGCGGGGTGACTTTTAGGTGGACAGGATGCAGTTGTCTTAAACTATTTTGGACCTGGAGCACACCAGCTATCCTGGCACCAGAGCAAATGAAAGACTCGACAGCTGCAAGGACTTTCAAGGATAACCAACTGCATCAGCTAGGGAGCCACTGGGAGACAAAGCTGAGCCATTTGGGAACTCCGGGAGAAACCCTTCCCCTCAGACTGCCCTCGGGGTCAGAAAAGATGGAGGATGGGACACACACAGCTTGCTCCTGCCTGGGCATCCAGATCCAGCTTTAAATGGAGAGCCTGGGGTACTTCCCGGTTCAGGTGTGCACTCTGTTCACCTACACAAAGACTTGCACTGTCAGGAGATCCAGCAGTGGAGAGATCAGGACTTTTCCTGGGAGAAGGAGCTGGCAAGGTATATAGAGCTTCCTGTGCTTGGCCTTGGTAGGAGCTAAACGGAGACGGCAGGGACAGCAGGCAGCAAGGCAAGGGTCAAGGCTGCCAGGAAAGGTCTCCTCCGGAGCGGGTCCCTGCTGCTGGGCTGAGAGTGCTTGCTGGCAAACGGCAGAAGGCAATTTTGTCGTAGTGTGCCTGCAGGACTGCTGTGTGGAGCAAACCTGAGCAGCCACAGAGCCTTTCCGCTCACCTCCCCAACGAGGGGCTGTGCCAACAGCACACGGTGCTGCTTTACATGTGTCCACACTTCCCCCGGTGCCGTACAGACACGCTGCTCCCGCCAGGAGGGCCAGATCCGTTGTCGTGCTTTACAGGTGGGGAAAGGAAGGCAGAAGGAGAAAGGCGATGAAGGGGGAAAGCTTGCAACAAGGAACAATTTGCAATTGAGGCGGAGGGAATAACACACTGAAACATACATAGAAAGAGAGGGAAATGTTGCAATTTTTGCTTTCTTCCCCCTTTTTTTTTTTTTTTTTTTAATTCTAGTTTAACTATTGCTATTCCCCTCCAAGGGCTTCAGTCAGCCTCGCTGCCACTGGCACTTGAGTGAGCGGGAAGCCCAAGAGGAATACCTGTGTCTGTGTCCATCAGGGGTCACTGACGATTTCCTTTCTTTTAAAGCTCTTTAAAGCTTTTTTTTCCCCTTCTTTCTTCCGTTTATGGGGGTTCTGCCATCCCAAGAAAGCATCCATGTTGTGGGTAGGAATGCACTGTTGGAGCAAACTAGAAGTAAGGGGAAATGTCCTCTCACTAAGGCGAGGATGCCTTGACCTGCACTGCCAGCAGTGGGCCAGCAGGAGTTGGTCAGGTGGAGCATCCCTTACACTAGTGGGTGCAGTAGTTACCAGCAAAGCTCATGGCCAGTGGACCAGCTATGGCTGTGAAGGTCCTATCCAAACAAGATATTCCCGTAGAGATGGCTTGATCTTCATTGTTTGTGTGAGTGCTTGGTCTCCTTGCTCTCCTGCCAATGCAGCTCCCAGATGGGGTGAGAATAAAAGGACCTCTCCAAAAAACAAACATAGGATCTCCTCCCGTCTTTCTCGGGGGCTGCAGGTTACAGAAACACTGAGAGGACCTCATTGCATTTGCTCTAAAGTTGCAGCTGCCCAAGAGACCGGGGATGATCCCAACTTGGGGGAATGTGAAGCCTCCCTCTGCCTGTGGGATAGGGGTGATGCACATGTGTAGTTTTCTACCTGGACAGGTAACAAGGACAGGCTGGGACAGACACAGGCCAGGGAAAGATAACGAAGCACTAGCACGCCAAGCACCAGGAGCTGCTGCCAGGATGAGCTACGGTCAGGGCTGGGGAAGCCAGATGTTGGAGGGGGGCAGACCAGTATTTGGGAAGCAGAGCAGCAAAGCATCCTTGTGTGCCTGTGCCTGTCCCTCCTTGGTCTTTCCAACCTGGTGGAGCGATGGCTGGTACCCACAGCTTCAGGAGTGGGGCACAGCCTGGCTGTGTCCTCCTTCCCCAGGAGGGCTCTGCTGCTCGCTGCTCCAGCATATCCCTCACTGCGTAGACAGCACGAGTCTCCAGTTTTCTCATGCTACTCCAGTGACAAAAATTTGCTGCCATTACTCCAGGCTGGGACCGAGCCTTTTTTACCTTAGGTTTATTAGGATGACTGGTTTATGACTCGCCATGTTTTTACTGTGTCCACTAATGACTTTTATGTAAAACGATTCACTGATGAGACTGTAAAGGCCAGCAGCCTACGTGAGTGATATTTCTACAAAGTTTCCCTGTCCTTTTCATTGACATTTGCCGGGGCAGTGCAGAACTGCTGGTCCCTCTGTGTCAGGACATGATGATACGCCAGCGCAGTTGGCAAGGACATATACTCTGAGTGTTCATTCCAAATGGAAATATGAACTGTCAAAATGTGGAAATCCACCATAGACAGGTCGCCTGCACCTGTCTCCTGGCGGGTCACCCTCCGTCCTGGGCTGAAGCAGTCTGCTAGTGGTAGGTAACACCAGGCATTGGGCACGTTGCCTCCATGTTCTGCAGCAAGATGATTTAGAGGGCATTCCTCCTCTGGATGCAGGTGTGTGCCTGCAGACACACATTATTCACCCACAGTAGGCTTGAGAGCGAAGCCCTGGGTGCAGAGAGCTGCTGGTGATTCAGGGTGGTGCTTCCAGCTGGAGTAGCCTGTCCTACAGAGACTTCTGAGTTCTCGTGGATCCTTGACTCATTTGTCAGGACGAGATGCACCTTCATCGCCGCAAATTGCACCTCTTCTTACTAACATTTCTCTCATGACAGGCAGCAAATTTTAGCATGTTTCTTTCTGCTCGGGAACCTGTGACAGCCCCCAGTCTGCAGTGCCAGTCCAGTATTGCTGTTTCCTATAACTACATTTCCACCATCATCCAGGATTCAGTGACAACCTCCTTCAATTTCATCTTCAGGCATTCCCAGGCTTTCCTCAAAATGTAGTGAGCAGTCAGAGACGCCAAGTCCCAGGTTCTTAAGGGGTGATGAACCACATATCCCCACTCTGCTTTCTTCTAAGGCTGGGCAAACAGCTTGCCATTAACAATAAATTAAAGAGAAATTGTCTTTCTGTCTGTTTATGAAGCTGGACGCAGAGTCTTGGGAGTTCATTATCACTGGAAATTCCTCAGTGAATGGCTTTAGTGATCAGCACTGGATTGCCCAGTGAACTGTACTGCCGTTCATGCCTTTAATACTCATTGCTCATTCTGTGGGTTAGGTCTTGGCATTTTTTTCTTACCCCCAATTCCCAAACCAGTATTTCCTTTTCATAAAGGTTGTTGCATGAGTACATTCTCTCATGTGGCTGCTGTGTGTTATTTAACAAGCCTCCTGTTTATGAAAAACAGCAAAAAAAAAAAAAAGATATTCTGAAAGCAGAGGAGCCTGGTGTAGGCTCCTACATAATACCTTTCTGTCTTGTGGAGATGGAGTAATAGATGTTCTCACCACAGACTCATCCTACTCATGGTGGTGAACGTTGCTCTGTCCAGTACTTTGTCCATACTACACTGCAAGCTTGTGTCTATCCATTTCAATGTGTGTTCTGTAAGGCAGCTTATTCCACTTCCCCAAAAGCATCAGAAGTATCTTCTAATGCCAACAGGGAAGGCACATATCCCTTTACGACTTACCACTTTGACTTCAAAGGTGAGAAACTTACTTTTTGACTGAGGAAAATAGTTACCAATATTGCTAGTAGGTTAAAGCCTTGAATCCCAGGTTAGACTGCATTTGATATTACAATCCACCAGAATAATTTCATACTGTTGAAAGGATGAACATGAAAATACATTGACTTTCTTACTAGTATCTCTTGTTGTCATCAACAAATGAGTGTATGAAAAGGTTTGGCTTTTATTGACATGCAGTGAAGCAAGAAGCTGCCTCCAGAGGCCATCCAGACTATACACTCTATTGGCACCAGTTTTCTCAGCCCAGATCATTACCCTTGATGGAATGTCCCATCTGCACAGGTAGTGCACA
>JAOXJM010000001.1:117356315-117372675 GCA_026413425.1 Tringa solitaria | reverse complement strand
CAAGATGATCTTTAAGGTCCCTTCCAACCTAGAAGATTCTGTGATTCTGTGAAATGGTGACTAGGTAACTTTCTGGTGGTAGTTGGCCCCTCCAACAAAAAAGTCAAGTGAAAACTCATTGACCTGGCATGGTCAGCTTGCTTTAATTGTACTGTCTGGATAAGGAGAGGTTTGATAGAGAGAAGGAAACAAAGGGGAAAGTTATAGTCAGGGTTAGGGGCAAGAAAGGAGGAAGAAAAACATTAAATTATCCTGGCAGTGCAAATTAACCTCTTCCACCCTTGGATTTTGTTCAGAATGCTCCAGTTCCAGCATCACCAGCTACTCCAGACAGCTTGTCCCCAGAGTTCTCAGACATCTGCAACAAATGGCGTCCCCTCCTCTGATAGTGTAGGTACCTGCAAAGCATCCAATTCTCTTCTGTTGTCAGAGCTACAAAGAGAGAACTCATTTGAGCTGGCCTTTGCTGGCAACAGCCAACTGCTCCAACCTCATTTCTTTGGTGTCAGCGTGTCGCCAGTGTCCTCAGCAGCTCACCTTTTAGACACGCACCTGTACATCAGCAGCAACGTTTCTCCAGTTGGCACCACCTTCTCTCAGCAACAGAGTTACTCTGTGCAGTCTCCAAGCTATGACGCTGTCACTCTGCAGCACGGGGATTGTGAGATGGAGGACCTGACTTCCAACCAGCTAGGGAAATTTGTTCTGGTCAAATGAGAGCCCCGGCTGCTACAGCTCACGCTGCTCTTGTTGCGAAGAACTTTCACCACTGTTCCATGGTGGGTGTGGGTCCGTGGCTGGATGGTGTCATGTGGACAAGTGGACTCTCAGAAGCAATAAATTTTGAAGTATGTGAAGAGGCTGTCTGGCTCAGAAAGCTAGCAACTTTATAGAACTGAAACAAGCAATATGTATGTCTTTTTGCTTCTACTATTCTTGCACTGAACAAATATGAATAGAAACTGAATTTTTTAAAGGAAAAATAATGATGGGGAAGATGGGTGGGGCATTTGTGGGGAAGGGAGGGATGTGGTTGGGGAAGAACTCTTCGGTACTGTACTCAAGTCAGACCAATACAGCTCTGCTGTTATGCAAGATTAGCAGCTGTCAGTAATGGTGACACAGCAGGGAGAGGCTTTTCAAAGAAGGGACCAGAGCCTCCCTTTTTCACAATATTCATTTATGGGTTTGTGAAGATGATTACCTCTTTTAAAGAAAATAAACAGAAAACCAGTGGCATGCAGCATTATGTATTCATAGAAGACAAAAATGGAAGCATTGCCATTTGTCGGTTTTTGGGGGTTTTTTCCTCCTGTTAACACTCATTTTATTTAAAGGAACCAAAATCCCCATTCCAGACCTCCCAGATACATATACTTTAAATGAAAACTGTGAACTTCATGCTTGATACATCAGCTGGTAAAGCTTAAAAGGCCCCTCTAATTAGTACAGAAACAAGTAATCCATTGAAAATGTATCCCTTGATATTGGAATCCAAATTGCATAATGTCTGGTCTTTTGCAGGGATGTTTGTTTGGGGGTGGTGCGTGTATATATACACATACACACCTGCACACATGCATATATTTTGTCCCTCTGAATAATCTTTAGGAATCTTTTTATAAACGCTAAGTTTTTTCATATTCTTGCAGAAGCACTGAGGAGGGGAAGCATTAGAACCGGTGGGGTGATGGGAAGGGTTTTTCTTTTTAAAAAGCCCTCCTGGAGGTTGCCTACAAAATTGCCTGAGGGGTATTTCTTAGTGCTGCACATTGTTATTTCAGCTGCTAATTGTTTTTATGCATTTCATTATCAGGGTCCAAACAGAACTGACTCTTGGGGAAATGTGCAATATTGAGGTTATAATTATATACTGACAAAGACAAAAGGAATAGGCTAGAACAGAATTCTACTCTAACGGAGTACAGCTATTTCTGAACAAAACTGTATTAAAAGTGAGTTAAACAGCACAATCTTTGAGTGTTTGTTTTTGGTTGGTTTGTTTTTGGCATATTAACAACATGAGGTTTTGGATTAGATAGGTGTTTTTTCGTATGGTTTTTAATGCTGTATATGTATATAAATAGGAAGCAGAATATAACACTAGGGTTTTTTTTATATTTTGTAATATGCTTGTATTGTGTTTCTGGTATAAACCCCACTCCAATTGCAAGGCAGAGCGTGCCTTCTGTTGGTATCAACAGAAGTTATGCTTAGGTATAAAGGGGAGAGCAGACTGTGCTCCTACAGAAATGAGTTGGGGAGGGCATGCAAACTTTGGAAGCAGGTGAGCAAACAGTGAGCCAATTTGGCTGGAAGCTGCCATCTGAATGTCAGAAAATAGCTGCATTCTGTCTAAAAGCTTAAAGGACCCATCTCCCTAGTGTGACACAGGGTGCCTTCAAGTTACCTTGGCTTCATGCGACCTGCAGTATTACGCATTCGCAAATAATATGGATACCTGTTTTTCTGTTTGTTTCTTTTTTTTGTTTGTTTTTAAAAAAGAAAAAAGCCAAAGATTGATCAGGTTAATTGGTGGGAGTAGGAAGGGTTGAAGATGTCATGTGGCTCTGTCTGTGGCTCTCCATAAATGACCTCTTTATCTGTGTGTTTATCTGTGTGTCTATATTGGTGCATCTCCAGCTTGCCACTGCTGCTACATGGTCTGGAAGCTTCAAAGTGAGAGAAAATTGCCTGAGTTGAATTCCTGATAATGAGTGGTGCCTTGCAGCAGAGAAAACACCAAAGTCTCATGCTCATTTGTAGTGGTTTAAAAAAAAAAAACCAACAAAAAAACAAAAACCAACAAAAACCTAACCCAAAAAACCAGATTGCGTGGAGATGGCTGGAGAGGAGGGCAAGAAGAAGCCAGCTCATCACAAAGCAGCAACTTTGCCTTCAGTTTTGTAAGGGGCAGCACACATACTTAAAACGCAGAATTTCCTCTTCAGCATTGGTTTTGTTTAATGCCATGGATCAAAAGGCCACAGATTGTTTTGTTTCCTGTCCTGAGCAATGACAAGCACTTTACTTTCATAGTATTTTTTTTTTCTTTTCCAATTGCTGTAGAACCTCTTTGGAATTATTGCTGGAGCAGAAAGAGGTCATTTTAAAAGTTTGGGTTTTTTTGTAGATATCTTGACAGTGCTGTTCTGCAGACTGCAATGCAATAGGGTATTTAAAGACACTACATGATTGGTTTAACTGAGATGTATAGTTTATTTTTTATCATGACTGAACAATCATTTTATTTCTTATGTTAAAATGAGAGGTGTACACCGAAATGATTAGTTGATGTGTTTTATTTAATATTTAAATAAAAAAAATGTTTTAAAATCGTTGTCCTGCAGCTGATTCTGTGGAGTATTTTCTCCTGGTATATACATATGACTTGCATAGTTAGGACTCATTTTTAAAGCCTAAGTCCACAGGACATTACTGACACTTTCTATTACGTACTAAATGAAGAGAAATGGCGGGCTCGCAAATCTGATAATGGGATATTGAGCCTTTCGCTGGTAGGCAATCTGTCTGAATCTAACCCAAGTCTGTAGTAATCGGGTTATAAAATCTGACAGTAAGAGAGGTCCACGGAGTGAAAATGGTCATGCGTGGTTTAGTTGTTACCAGATGAGCGCTCCATCCGTGTCACCTTGATGTGAAAGAGGCCCCAGCCAGATTAAGGCAATGACGGAAAAAAGGGTAAAGGGGAAGAGCGAGGGAGGGAGGGAGAGATTCCATGAGTGCTGGCTTTTCTCCTTTAAAATACAATTTGAGAGTTAAAAAAAATACTGGGCTGGGAAGGTGTGTGCAGCGGCGGCTGCCCTGCGCTGTGGAGACACCTTGGCCAGCTTTAGACAAGCTGAGGTTCCTGCTGCCACCAGGCACTGCCCTGGCTGCAGGTGGGGATGCACCTCAGCTCCAGCAAGAGCAGTCGGGAGAGCATCCAAGGCGGTTGCCTGTGGCACTGAGACTGTGCCACTGAAGCTGGTGGAGATATCACCTGGGGAGAGAACGGCCAAAAGGAGGGGAAGGGAGTTGGTGGCAGGAGGCTGGACCTGTGCAGTGATGCCAGGGGGACAGGGGAGAAGGAGAGACCAGCCTGACCGTGCTGCTTGGGCTGTGGAAGCAGATCATCGGTCTCTTCCCTGGTTTTACTCCACGGGCTCTGCATTTCCTTCCCATCTTCGGAGAGGTGGCCAGCCCTGGGCTGTGTCTGCACAGCAGGGACACTGAGCGTGAGCAATAGAAGGCCTTGTGCTCCACGTGTGCAGGCAGAATGAGGGTGAGGAGGGGTCTCACATGCAAAGAGACCCCTAAATATTTGCAACCTCTAGTTTAACCCGGCAAACACTCAACAGAAAAAAAAAAAAAAGAGGGGATTTTTTTTTTCTTAGTGAACAATGATGAGTATGGTTTTCTTTAAAAAAAAGCCTCATTCTGGTTTTTATTTTCAAATCGACCTATTACATTTGGAAAGAAGGGAGGAGTGATGGGAAGGTAAATCCAAAAACTAAACAACAGCTTTGGGGCAACAGAGATAATATTTACTTATTTTGCTTTCTAAAGGAGTTGCTTGGCTGAGCTGGAATTTGTAGGCCTCTATGCATTTGCCATGATGCTCGAACTGGTAGAAAATTGTAATACACATGTTCTTCTAGGGTTGTGTTTTCAATGTGACCATCCAAAGATAGGTTTTAATAGCCGTAACTATTAAAAATAATGGAGGTATTCTTAATCATTTTTAATCTAGCTCTTAGTACGACATGGTTTAAGAATAATCCCAACTGCTGTTTTCATCTGGGTTCTCAGGGCCTTATTTTAAACCCCAGTAATTCTGGGAAATCTCAGAAAGTTGCTTCTTAATGGCTATAAATCAGTGCAGCTCCACCGACTTTCACTGACATCACTGACCCTTGGGTATAGAGGGATCTTGACAGCATCATGATTTCTGTGAAATGGTAGGAAAAACAAGAACAAAGAAACCCTGGGACTCTGGACTCAGTTTCCATGTGTACACTGTTTCACTCTTGGTGCTTTAGTCACTGTCTTCCTGCCTTTCCTCTGAAATCTGTCTCTGCTCCTGTTTACCACGTTTGTTTTTGCCTTTAATATCTCTCGAGATGCTGTTTTTCTTGGCTTCATTTCTCACATTACAACTCGGTACCTAGTTCCTTTTCCTTTCTTTCCCAGTCCGGGATCGGTGGTTTTCCTCCCCCCTCCCTTTCAGATGGAACAGATGCTGGGGAGTTTAGCAGAGTCCCAAAAGTGAATGATCAAACCTTGGGGTTTTTTTCTTTCTTTTTTTTTTTTTTTTTTTTTCCAAAAAAAAGGAAATGCTTTGAGCTGGCAGGAAATGCTAGACTGGAAGCAATGAAAAACACAGGCTGTTTTTGCACAGAGCAAGCCCAGCGCAGAGACCAAGCCGAGCACTCACCGGTGCCAGTGTGGTCCAACCACGGTAGCGAGGGCTTCTCACCTGTCCCTCTCCTCCTGCCCTCCAGCAGGCAATGCATAAGTTGTCCCCAGACCCACGACCTTCTCCTTGGCTGTCTCCAGAGCGGCAGTCACACCTCGGTGAGGAAAGGACTGCCTGGTGGTGAAAGGCATGGTCGTGTAATCTTGGCCGGTGTCAGCTGGAAAGGAGGAGCAGCAGAAGGGAGAGCAGTTGAGCGTGCAAAATTATGGTGCATGAGACAGAAAGTGATCAGTGCTTCCGTTTTACTCATCCCTGCAAAGTGAGAATAAGGCACGCTTCATGCAATGAAGGAGAATTAATTTAAGAACTAATAAAAGGAAATATGTGCCTTGGGAGGACATTGCTTCGAATACGGTTGCTGGCTTATTTCATGATGGCTAACTACTTTTAGTGGTGACAGTTAAATCAATGATAAAGGTAATCCACTGTCATGGTTTATGGATTTAGCAGAGCACCTGTGGGAGATCAGGAAAGAGCTGGTCTTTCGTACAGACTGCCAGGGGCATGATTGATTGATTTTTAGGGCAGAAATGCCTTCCTCCCAAGGCACTAGTGCCTGCCAAAGGCAAGACATCCATGCGAGGTGAACAAACTTGATCATCACCTGCAATAAAATCTAGTTTCTTAACATACATCTTGTATGTAATGCCTTATGCAGTGATAGCAGCTCAGACCAAAGGTCCAACTAATTGGGTAGCTCATTTCGGAGGCAGACCCTTAGGGAAAGGGTATAAGGACAGGGCAAGCACAGCACAATCCCTCTGTGGTATTACCAGCTCAGTAGAGAGCGGACTGCGGTTAAGGGAATTTTTGACTGGCATCTGGGTCATTGTGTTTAACAGCTGCAGATGGGTCAAGCCTCCAAGAATTTGGCTAACCCCTTTAGGAATTCTTTTGTAATTCTGGCCTTCACGGCATCCTGTGGCAACGAGTGCCATAATTCAATTTTGCGTCGTGTGAAAGAAGTACTTCCTTTTCTTTGTGTTAGACCTCCAGCCCCATAGAATGGGTTGTGCTGCTGTTCTCTGGTGATAGCAGGCACGCCGTGTAATGCTTTCCTCTTCACACCTCCGCGCTGCTCATGAGTTGTTGGGGCCTCTCTCACATCCCTTGTTTTTTCAGGTGACCGAGCAGAAGAACGCTACTGTAGCTAGGCTGCCTGCCTATGGAAACCATTGCACGTTTCCATGCCACCTCTTCTGTCTCTTCACCGGTTCCTCTACATCTTCCTTGCTGCACGCAGAGCTGCGCCCTGTGTTTGATGCAGGGCTACCCTAGAAGCGGTCACTTTTTCATTCTCTCTTCATTCTGTAGTCATTCCTAAAGCTCCTTTTTTGTCTCGTTGACAGTTGTTGAGCAGTGAGCTGGAGTTTTCAGCAAAATCGGTGACTCCGAGGTTTTCTTCCTGACCGATGTTAATTTAGAGCCTCTGATGGTCTCTGTATGTTTAGGGTTGGTGTTCCTCATGCTCCTTGCTTTGTATTTGCTGCCGGAAAGTTTCGTATGTCATTTCATTGGCATGTCATTCAGCTTTCTGAGATCATCCTCCACTTGGTTGCAGTTGGTTCTTTTACAAATGTGCCAAGTTCCCCAGGTCTTGAGGCGAATGGATTTGCGATGCCTGAGCTCTCACTCCACAAACTTTGCTCTTTCCTGTTCTATCACATATCTAGCTATTATACACTTTCTGTCAATTCTGCCTTGCCCGGCTGTCTAGCCCACAGGTCTCTGGATGGCCTCTAGAAGCCCTTTTTAAAAATGAATGTTAACATTTGCCACCTTTCATTCCTGTGGTGCCTCGCCATTTCAACAGCTGCTGTGGTATTGTGCTGAATAGGTCAGCAGTTTCAAGTCGGAGTTCCCTCCGAGCTCTTGAGTGAAACAGTCTGGTCCCAGCAATCTGCTAATACTGCTTTTATTGTTTTATCCTCAAATCTCTTATACTGACCCCTTGAGTTTTGGAGAGTTTCCGAGGCTCGTTCCCTGTGCAGCCAGCCACTGGCGTGGGGCTGCAGTGAGGCATGAAATCGAGAAGAACCATCACCGAGTGGATGGATGGCTCTGCATAGCCAGCGGCTGAGCCACGCAGACCACATGCTGTCCCTTTTTGCACCTCACGGGCAGGTGACGAAGCCGTGACAGCACGGTGGGCACCGGGGAGTGCCCAGGCCAGAGTGCCCTCGTTATGTCCTCCAGAGATGACCAAGCCTTTTTCCCTTCACTGTACTTACAGAGATGCAGAGTTGAATTTATGGATCACTTCCTCGGCTGATGTAAACTGGCGTTGCTAAATCAAAGCTAATGCAGTGACACTGCTTTATGATATAAATGCTATTAACAGCACATTAAGGTTCTGACCTCCAGAGCCAGACAATCTCATCTTTTGTTTCTTCAGCCATTGAGGCAGTGAATTTAGATTCATTATTTTTGACGGAGCTTTTCCTGTATCATGCTGGGGTGCTTTTTTAGTTCTCTCTCTTTCTTACATCCCTTTCCGCTACCTTGGGCAACTCCTTTTTTTTTTTTTTTTTACACCAGTCCTTGGTTTATTCTGTGACAACAAAAATATCTTAGGAAAGAGCTGGAAGGGATTTCAGAAACTCTAGCTAAGTGCCTTTTTGCCTATCCTTGCTGATCATTTCTTTCCCATTTCCTGGTAAAGTAATATCATCGTCATTTGGTGAGCTCTTCTGCACACTTGATTTAGATATTTAGGGCCTCTCACACCCATTATCCCCAGCCACCTGCTGGATTTCCAAATGTCTCCTCCTGCAAGCAGCATTTTGCAAAAATTGATCTTTAAACCCATTTGTTCATGCCATATGAAAAAAAAAAGAGCAACCAAAAAACCACAAACTAGCAAATAATTTGATTTTAGCTGCTTTGTCTTGCTTTCTTAACAATATTACTCTGCCATTTGCTGGGATATATTCACACGTTCTGTTCTTTGGATCGAGTGAAGGTAGTTGTGCAGTGGTCAGCTAAGTGTCTTACTGTTTTTTCCTGCTGAACCCTTGTATGGTAGCAGTGCTTTTACTGAAAATGTAAAATTAGATTTCCAGGAACACTTATGCACATGCCTTTGACATCCATTTTCCATGAACATTTTTGCTTTCTGTTCATGGAAAGTGAGCACAACAGGAACAAGGACACAGAGCCACCAAATTAACTGCAAAGCTGGACAGATCAGGCAGTTATTTATCTGACCCACACTGCTTTTCTTTTTTTGGTATGTCTGAGAAAAAACAGGGTACTGTTCTTAATTTTGGGGTAAGAGGGTTAATAAGGCTCTACAGAAGAAGGTCCGGACACTTTGAACTCAATTAACTATGAGAGTGAAAGGGTGGATCTGTGTCCTGGAGGGAGGAAAGGCTTCTCTGTGGATTAGTTGAGGTAAGATGGTTTTAAAAGGCTACAGCGATGTCTTCATAATGGTTTTGACACAGAAATGTAGCTTTAATTCTCAGTTACTCAGATCTCTATTGTAAATCACTGAACAGCAGACCTGATGAGTTGTAGGCATCCAAACGATGTGGCCCAGTGGGTTGTGTTCCCATGAGAGAAGAACAGGAGATCTGACGGGACAAGGTGATTTCAGGCCACTCAGCCCACTTTGCACACTGACAGCTGCTTGGAAGGAGGTCCTCCTGTTCAGCAGGAGTCCAAAGTGTGGCAGCAAGGGAGGAGAAGCTGCATTTCAGCCTGGAAAGATGAACATCAGAGCTGAAGGGGGAAATGGGAATTCCAGTCTCCCTCTTGTGCCCCTTGTTGGTGGAAGAAGCTCTCTGGACAGCTTTGGTGCCTTTAATGCCAGTGTCTCTTCTACCACCAGCTGCCTGTCATAAGTGCCACAAGTGGTGGGAGATGCTGGTGATGGTCCCAGGCAGCAGGAGGAGGAACCATGGGCCCTGTGATGGAGGTGTTGCTGCAATTGAGCTATGAAGTTGTACTTGCTGCTGGACCTTTGGCAGCAAGGGGAAATGACCTGGGACTGCTGGGCTTTTGCCATAGCCTTACCATTTGTCCTCAAAACAAATTTTGTGGTGCAGAGGCCCTCCTCTGCACATTTTGGGGGGTTATTCACAAGCTGAAATCCACTTTCTCCCAGCTCCAGCCCATTGTCACTTAGCAGACACAAGGGCCGTGGCGTGCAGCAATGCTTGGCTGTTCTTCAGCATAGATTCTGTTTTGCAGGACCATAAACACCCTCCTGGTCTCAGAGTGGATCCATTTCTCCGCGCATAGGACCCCACAAGCAGCCGACGGTCACTAATTGGATTCTATAACTGGCTTAACACTGCAAATGCAATCAAGTCACCGGCTGCATCCATCCCTCAAGCGATCAGGATCAACCGGCTCCTCAGGGCAAGATGTGCCCTTAAACATCGATTCTCCACACAAGTGAGTGAGCAGGAGCCAGGCACCCCACTGGCACCTCTCCTGCTGCCCTTGCTGGCTGCTGAATCTGAGGTGCCACGGACACCTGCTCTGCATGCCACAGCCACACAGGCAGACTGGGGATATATTTTTTTTTTCCCCCTGCTGTGTGTTGGTATTTGGCTTTTTCCTGATGTCCAGGACATGTGGCTGCTTTGGATATCACTGCAGAGAGGTTGATAGGCCACCACTGCCAAACCTTGCCTGTGAACTGAGCTGGCGTTCGCCTGGGTTTTGTGCTCTCTGAGATCATACTTTCAGGTGTGTATTGTTTGTTGGAGGAATAAAATCTCACTAAAAGAATGAAAGCTTCCAGCATTACGAGTTTTTTCCCCTGCCCCAAGAGCCGTTACCAAAGTTGATGAGGCAATCACAGCGGCTCCTAATTGCACTCTGTAGAATACCTTGCATGTCGAGACCATCCTAGTCACTCCCCTGCCTGCTCAAACCCAGTTGCATCATCGAAACAGGACTTGGCTGGAGTGTTAAGGAGAAGCCTTCCCTCCCTTTGCAGAGATGAGACGTGTTTCCTCTGCCGCCTTCACATGCCAGCACCGGGGGCTGTGCTGGAGCAGGGGGAGAGCTCCCCATCCTTGTCTTCCTGCATCTCACCCCTGGGGCCAAGCTGGTCTAGAAGGGACCACCTTTTGAAAGGACTGGAGCTCTGGGATTTGTGGACAGGTGGGATATTTGGAGCGGATTAACCCAGGGAGGCGAGGGGTGCAATACCAAAGGGCTCCAGACCTTGCTAAAAGTCCATCTCTGTATTTTAACCACTTGCAGAAAATATAACTATTCCCTCAGGCCCAAGGGGAAGGGCTGAATTTTGAGATGCCTAAGCAAACTGGTGTTTGTGTTCTGGTGGCAGGAGCTGGCTGCAGCAGGGGGACCTTGGTGGCAGTAGTAGCAGCAGCAGCAGCAACTTCTCTTGGTCCCAAGTAGTGCCCCTTCATTTGAAGGGACTTCCCCCATGTTTTCTCTTGAAATGCCATGGAAAGAATTGAATTCCCTAGGGTTTTTTGTTCTTGTCTGTTTTGGTTTTAAAGAAAACGAAATGCAAAGCTAATGAGATCCTGGAATAAATAGTTTAAGTACGCTGATCAGCGCTGGCGTCTGGCGGGGCAAGGCAAGGGATCAGATGTGATCGTGGGTGTAGACGTGCCCCGTCAAACTGGAGCAGTGGAGACTAGCTCACCTCCCTTCCCCTGGCTGATAGGCATCAGGAGAGGGAACGCACATGCGCACCCGTGCCTGGATGCGTGAATACACACGTACATGGTGTGCTCCGAACTGCCTGTCTCGCATTCAGAGCCTGAATCAGTGCAATTTCTCAGTACCACACAAAATTATATTCCCAGAATTAATAATGACACTCTCAGGAGCTCTTTCTTTGCCTAAATGGCTCCTCGATTATTACGTATTGTCAGTCCTGCCCGGTTATGAGGGGGTAATAAGGCTTTTCAGGAGTCACTAACAGCGAGGGAAGCTTTTCCTTGTGGAAAGGCCTGAAAAGAGTCACTTGATGCCTTTTTCTCAGAGAGATAAAGGAGAGCAGGGATGGGAGCTCAGAGAATCTATTTGGTGGGTTTGAACTCTCATTTTTGTTTAGAGGGTTGTCTTCTGGCTGAGTGGTGTGCAGGTATGCACATCCATGGGTATGAGAGAGAGCATTATTTTTAAGGTGATAAGGAGGGAAATATCTAATGCTAACTCTCACATATCTTGGGGAACAGGTCCCTGCTTCATGTTAATATTATACTCACATGAGGAGAAGAGGATGGCTTCTTTGAGAATTAAAGTCTTTTAAGAGATGACATTAGTATTAAGGTTATTAAAATCTAGCAGGTGGATTGTGTGCATTATTATAAACCAAAATGATCATAATTTTTAAAATAATTTAATCTTCGTTGTTTGTTTATTTACTTTCCTTCTATGATTTTTTTTCTTTGTGGTACAGGGAGAAAGACCTATATTTCGTTGTTCCTGGATTAAGATCAATAGACTTGTGGGCACTTTCTTCCCACAAAAATTCCCCAATGGAGTCCCCACAAAAGTTAATCACTGGAAGACAAAACCAGACAAGCTGGAAGGCACCTGGAGCCAATGGGCTGGGTCTAAACTGAGCATTTTAACAACCAGGAGGCACAGATGTCCCAGCTCTCTTCTGCCACCCTGTAAGTATGACATGGACTGGGTGGTGAGTTACACACCGAAGTCAGATCCAGAATCTACGTGCGATGGAAAGCAGCTAACGTACTAAAATGTTCCAAATATATGAGCTGTCATTCACGTAACACGTAGGTCGCTGTGGTCACTCCAAGCTCCAACATACATAATATGGGCGTATCCATTTGTGATGTTGCCGCAGCCCTCTCCTGGCTGAGGAACTGTCACAGAATTAAGGATTTATGGATGGAAACAACCTATTAGGTCATCCGAGACGTCCCTCTGCTAATGCAGATTTATTCTCTCCTGTAAATTTTCCAGCACTTGGTCCAGTCTATTGTTCATATGACTCAAGCGTCCGCTGCTTCCCTTGAGGGACCATTTGGGAGCCTAACAGACCTTGCTGTCAGGATTTCGTTTCCCGTCATATTCCTCCTAAAGGTTCTTCTGCTTAATTTAGTTAGTTACTCTTTCTGCAGAACAGTGATGAGGAACAGGACTATAGAAATAGGACGTTCGTTTCTCACATATTCAGCGAATTCCTGTTATCCCATTTTTGATGACCCTGCCTAGTCTTGTTACCCCTGGTATTTATCACCTCACACTCCTCTCTGGGGAGTGCAGTCCAGCTTCAACTGGTAGGTACCTACGTACTTTGGAGGGAGCCAGAATGGAGGCATTAGCTGCACAGACACATTTTTTTCCACCTCATTTTAATTCTGAACAAATCCCTTAAGGTTTGGCATGTGTTAAAGATGTGTGGAAAATGGAAAACAACAAACATTGGTAAGGAATTTCAATGCTCTATTGAAATTTTCTTTAACATTTACCTCCTCCCCCTTTCATTAGTTATAATTAAGTGATGGGAAAGAGAGAAAATAATGCAAAGTTCAGGTTGGAAGACAAGCCACCAGGAAGTCAGGAAATTAAAAAGGAGTGTAATAATAATGGGGTTTCCCAAACAACATGAATTTGGCATTATTCCACAGCCCAAGTACTTCATGTTATTACGAGAACTACCATCTGATTCTCATTTGTGCAGAACTAGATCCCTTTGCAGCCAAGGCATTAGATTTAAAGGGAACGGGAGTGTCACTTGTCCCCTCGAGGACATTTTACATCGTCAAAGTGGTGTAAAAAGCCTTCACGTAGAGAAGAGTCGTGTCCCCGATGTGTAGAGGTTTAACTTTACTAAATGACAGATGAATAGGAATTTACACTATATCCCCTTTGCTGCTACATCCATCCTGGGGGGTCCATGTCCTCTTTTTCCCAGAGGCTCACCACAACTCCTGCGCACAAAGGTAATGAACTCCCACAGCCCTCAGACACACCAGCCCAAAGCTTCTGGTGAGCATGCTTGAAACAAGAGCTCTAAATTGACTTAGCTTGCAAAAAAAAAAAAAAAACAACAAAAAAACCAACCCAAAATATCAATTCTATTTTTTTTTACGTTTTTTAAACCAAGTCATTTTGCAAAGTTGGCTTAGAGCAGATCCAGTCCAACACAGAGATGGCCACAGCTGGTGTGGGCAGATCTGTAGATATAACAGCACAGATGAGGGCAGGAGGGCACCTTTTAAGCTAAATCTGCTTCCCAAGGAATTGTAATATGGAAACACAGCCAGAGTTAAGGTTGCCAGGTCGGTTTTAGCTTCGGGGATTTGTGTGGCTTGTAGGTATTTGCTATAATGTGGGCATATTAACATTAGTCATTTCAGCATACAGAGCATAAAGATATAGTTCAGTATCCGTGCTTGATTTGCTTTTCAGGCTGCAGGGTTAGAGATGAAGGATGCCATTACAAAGGCTTCAGGGCACTTGGTGAGGAATGGGGGTGAGGTTATACCGTGCAGGGTCTGTCACGACTGACTGAACAGTCATAAGTGCTACGTTCTTGATTACACCAGGGCTGCTAAATACAGTAATTAAGGAAGAAGCTTGTGCGAAAAGCTTTAGTTATTGGCTCAATACATCAGTGGCCTTTTTGCGTGTTCTCTTTTGTTTCTTTTCTCTGCGTGCACTGCAAGCTTTCTGTGCTTCTCCCCACGTGCTCCATGGGTCTCTGCCATCTTGAGACTGAAGGGCCTGAGCAAGGTGAATGGAAAAAGCAAGGCAGTGTGGGGTAGGGGGCTTGGGAAGTAGGGGGATTTTTCACCACAGGTTTGGACCGTTTTAGACCTGCAGTACAGCAGGTTTATATCCAGCGGGTCCTACTTTGTGAGAGCCTGTGACCTAATTATTCCTCTTCCAGCCTCATTTTTATGTGGCTCTGCAGTCCTGGGTTTGCATGCTAGCCAAGTTTTGTTGTCTCTTTCTTATCTTATTCTCTCACCTCATATCTTTTACCTTTTCCTTTCATCTTAGGGGAAAAAAAAAGGTTTAGCAAAAAGGAAAAAAAAAACCAGTCTGAAAAATGTTCCTTTGGGGGTTTCCGCTAAATATATCCTAGCATAGATTTTCCCCAGAAGGTTTCACCAAGGAAAACTTTCATTTTATATGTATGTGTCCACATGCCCACAAAGAACCTAATCCTAACACACCACACCAAAGTCCTCAGCTAAACAATTTCAGCAGCACGGCCTGGTAAACAGAACTTGCAACCACTGGTCTCCAGCACAGACTTGAGCGAAAAGAAAAAGATTATGCATGACCTGTCTTGGATCAGGCTATGAAGAATGAAGCGGATCTGATTGATGCAACCTCCACGTGAGGGGTGGTGAATATGTATGAGTTCAGCACATTACCCTGCTCATGGTTTTGAGCTTCCCTTTGTCATTACTGCATGCTTGAAGGTGGTTCGAGATTAGAGCTTTCATTAGAGTCCTTGGACATATTTACTAAAGTACACATGCAAATAGCTCTTCTCACCAGCTTTCCAAGGTCACCTGCACAAGCCTCCACCCCACCTTTCCTAGTCTGTTGGTGTGGGCTTTGTGTGGTAGCAGAGAGGAAGATGAATGGGGATTCCTGGGCAGCCCAGTGCCAGCTGGCAGCATGTCCCCCAGCTCCCCGGGGTCCCAGGGAAGGCACCAGGCAGAGGGGTCCTGCCCTGCACCAGGCAGAGGGGTCCTTTCCCCAGCCAAGCAGGCTGCCAGGGGAGAGGGGACCAGCCTTGCTGTCCTCCCTGAGCACACCCCAGCACCGAAGCCGGGCTGGCTATGGCCAAGGGGGCCAGCACTGGAGGGAAGTCCTGGCAACAAACTGCCTCCGTGCAAGAAAAGGCAAACGAAATCAAGCTGCTTCCATAACAACTTCCAGAATCTCTTGTTCCAAATCGGAACAACAGACCTGGTGTGAGGCTCCTCTCTGGGAGATGTGGTCTAGTGGGAGGTGTCCCTGCCCATGGCAGGGGGGGTTGGAACTAGATGATCTTTAAGGTCCCTTCCAACTCTAACCATTCTATGAATGCATAATTCCACGATTCTATGTTTTGTGCCCTTCAGAAAACATTCGTTAGCGGGGATGAAATATGCAGGCTTGTGCAGAAGTTGGTATCTCCGCGAGGCTGGCCAGCCAAGACCCAGCAGGTTCCCCCCGGAGCAGGCAGGGCACTGCTCCCCGAGGGCTCCTGGCTCTCTGGCAGCCAGCAGGAGAGGAGAGGAGCTCTGCCATTCCTATCTCAGAGCTCCTTCCTCGGGCAGACTGCCCGCCGCGGTCAGAGGGTGATTAGTCAGGCTTAGCAGTAATAGTACTCCGTTGAAGGAATGAACTTATTATTTTCCATTTCATTTGTCGCTGCACCTGCAATGACAAAAATCGGTGTACTGAGCCCCTCAAATAACGCACATTTCTTCAGAACACACTGTCACTTCTGGGAAACCAATGATAAAAATTACCGAGAGTTTTCAGGACAAGGGCAGCACAAAGACCCCTCCGTGCTGATCTCCTAGAGATGGTCGGTGCCTAGCATTGCAAGGGAGGAGGCACAAAAAATGCAGAGACCCGTGTGTGGCAGGCTGCTGCCCCACCAGGGCTATGACTGCATCAGGAGGACTATGGCCATGAAGCAGAAGGTTTCTTCCCTGTTTGACTCCAGGTCCTGGTAGCATTACCCCTACCAGGAGCTCTGGGGCTCTGACATGGGAAGAGGAACAGTGACGCATGCATCCCACTGGTGACTTACAGACTTCCATTTTGCTCTCCCCTTTCCCATCCTTGTCCTTCAGGGAAGGGTCTCTCTCCCTAGTGGTGTTTCTCCAGGACCTGTGAGGGTGGTAAGATACTGGAACAGGTTGCCCAGAGAAGCTGTGGATGCCCCATCCCTGGAGGGGTTCA
>JAOXJM010000001.1:117330648-117344191 GCA_026413425.1 Tringa solitaria | reverse complement strand
GTGTTCAAGGCCAGGCTGGATGGGGCTTTGAGCAACCTGGTCTAATGGGAGGTGTTCCTGCCCATGGCAGGGGGGGTTGGAACTGGATGAACTTTAAGGTCCCTTCCAACCCAACCCAATCTATGATTCTATGTTTCTTGATAATTTTAAGGTAAAACAAACAAATGTTTAATAAACATAAAGAAAAAAACCACAAACCTTTCAGGACTACTTTATAAGTTGTAAAAATGTGACTTCTTCAGTCATGTCTCAACATATTTTTAATTTTTCTGCCATGATTTCTTTTCCTTTTTGTGTCTAGGCCTCAAGGAGTCACCTGGAAAGATCAGACATAATTTGTACACAAATGCCTAAGAAGATATTGTCCATGGGGACCACTAGATAGCCACTAAACAGCCCTTCCTTCCTAACATCTCTTCTCCACAAACCCACGCTCTTAGCAGATGACTGCACCTCAGCCCAGGAGCCAAAAACGCTCTGAACTTACATAAATCTAGGAAAAAGAGAGCAAGTCCCTGGGGGATCCTAGGAGGTAGATGATGCTCCATGCTACAGAAAAAGGAAGGACAAGAGCCTTGTCCATTATCCAGTCTGACTGGAGGGTGGTAGGGGGGACATCCTTTCTTTATTCCACATATAAGAACCAATTTAACTTTGAGCACAGATGCAAGATAAAGTAGCCTTTCAGGACTCTGAAAGGCTTTCAGAACCATGAAGAGATGCAGGTCTTCCTGCCCCACGTCCAGTCTTAAGCTCTGCCGCCCAGTGTGAAGATGTAGGGCATGGAAGGGGCCTGGGAGGAGAGGTGTTTTCCAGGATGTTATAGCCAGTCATCAGAAACATGTGATCATTTAACCTGCAAACATAAGGCACTCACAAATACAATCAGTGAATGGTAATTAAGTTTCTTTGGTTGCAACCTGGAGGTAGGCTATGAAATTTGGACCTAAGAGGGATTTTATAAAGCACAGATCATTTGTGTAAAACATCCTGAAGATTTAGAGTCTTGATGTTTTATGAAATTTGCTATATATGCTGGTTTCAGCTACTGAAATGAGAGAAGCCTCCTATGTTATAATAAGTATTTCTGCTGATTGTTCAAAACTGGAAAGGTATGTGGAGGAGAAAAAAAAAGATTAAAGGTGAAACAACTCTGAACAGGATGAGAGAGGATCATTTAAGTTTTGGGTGTAGTTTCAGGTTGTTCTTTATTTTATCTGAACCGGTTGTCCCACCCTAATTACAACAGTATTAAGACATTCCTGGGTGTGGCCATTTGAAATTCTTAAGTGGGCAAAAATTTTCAGCTATGTAATATACTTAAGGTGTGTATCACAGACCACTTTAAATGGTCCAGCGTGGTCCTGACGGCTTCGTCTGACCTTGTGTTTGCTGTAGCTTTAGCACAGAAAGGGTCATGTCATTCCATTTTAATGAACCTGAGTCTTCGTCAGCACCACAGAAGGCCGTCTTCTCCCAGCCACAGCTCAGATGCTCTGATAAAGCTTCCTGGCTCTAACACAGTCCTACAGAAGGGGCAAAGCCATCATACCAGCTCCCATTGCATTTTCATTGAGATATTTTTTTTTTGGGGGGTGGTGGTGGTGGTATTTTTCTCTTCAGATTTATTAAGATTACAGTATTGGCAATTTTTTCCATCTTCTTCTCCATTTGTGGGGTTTTCTCAAGCCAGGTAAAAAATTTCAGTTTGCAGAACAGATGGTGAAGCGAGACACTTGGCTTTGACTCACCAGTGGCTTTTACCTTGTTTCTTAGGATCTGTTGTAAATCACAGTGCATGTGAGACAGCAATTATAGTACAGTTGTGCACGAAGCTTACTCTGGATAATTTGATAGCTTGTTAGCAACCAGCAGACTAATTTGGCTTTGAAACAAAACACAGAGTTTCTGCCTCTTCTGACTCCATGAAAACTAGTAACATTTGGAAAGCTTTCTCCAACAAGCCCAGACAGCATTCTCCTCCTTTTCAAAGTATATGTTGTTACCAGCTACATGGATATTTACAAACTTACCATAAAAATACAAACATTCAGTGGAATTGGCTTGAAAGCCAAGAACAACTGATGCATCATCCACTAGCACAGTCTATGGTGCTGGGTTTCATTGGATGTGCATGGGAAGCCTCAGAAGTTCAGATTCTCAGTTTGTTCTCATAAGCATCCCAAACTTAGGTGCACACCTATGATTTGTTTAAACTATTTCAATCTAGTTTGTTGGCTAGAGAACTCAGTAAGAGAGGGAAATATGCCTTGGTCTCTCTGGCTAGGCTGGAAGGAACAGCTACGTCCTTCTGCACCAGGACCTGAAAGCATAAAGGTGCTGCACAATCACTTTTCCCTTTTCAAGTTAGTTGACCAGTCTTCTCATGGAGGCTCCTTAAAACTGGCTAGGCTTGATTTTGTTCTGAACTGATTTACCTGCAGATGGGCTAATATTGGAAACAAGGCGTGAGAATTGCCTTTAGCCTTAGCTATTATGAAATGTGGACATTTCAGAGGTCTCCTTTATATATCTCTAGGGAGCCAACTTTGCAGCAGTTGGGAGTACGCACAGTATATTGCGGTGCTGGGTGGGAAGTCTCTCGGGGAACCTCAGGTCTGGGAAAGGTGTAGCCATGTCAACGCCACGTGGTATTAGGGCAAAAACCTCTGTACTAAACCATACATTTACGCCCTCAAAGTCAGGCCCAACTGCATGGGTCAGGTCTGACTTGAGCTTATGCTGTTTGAGTAAAAACTCGCATAGCTTTGCAGGTCCCACCTGCTGGAAGTCTGGAGGTTGAGCTGGGTGGAGAGCAGACTTGAACTGGGGTTCCCATTTCGCATGGTGTACTTCCCTCTTTGGAGGGGCAGGGATGAAATTCTAGCCCCGTGATGGAGATACGTGCATGGTAGATGGGATGGGAGTGGTCATCTCCGATCAAGTGGAGGTTTTAAGTGCTCACGCAAAGTGACACGTTGTCAGCAGGAGAAACTGAGCTCTGCCCTTCTTGCTCCCTTTGCTCCTGAGTGTCATCTCATGCATTTAGGAGAGTCATCTAAAGGACACAAGGTGGGGGGGGTCAGACTCCTTTGCATGGAGAAAGGGAAAATATTGGATCTCCTCATCCCTCCTCATCACTGCTGACCATATCAGGGAGCATGGTAAGGGAGCATGCCTGCTCCTCAAGCATCCCAGGAAACCAGTTCTTCACTTCCTTTGCTTGTTTAACCGATGTCCCAAAAGAAAAATGTTTTATCTGGGACAAATGGAATATTAATGTTCAGCATCCAGCAATTCCTCTGGCTTATAGCATTGCAGGAAAACTGAAAACACAGTGTGATCTGAACCCTTTCCTCTTATTTTTTTGCTTGGTCATCAGGCTAGGGGAAGAATGCTTATTTACACATTTAAAAGATAAATAGGAAGTCTTATGCTCTAAGTACTGAATAAATAATCCTGCAGAAATACTGAAAATGATCAATGAATAAGCGAAACTTTTAGCTTTCTTTACACAGCCTTTTCCCACCTTTTTTGCTTACAAACTGTGTTAGTTACGTTCTGCAAACTTATAATTTATTTTTCAAGGATACCCTTTGAATACTTGGTGCCAAACACCTGATAATTTAGGCCTGTGATACAGACTTGCGTCACTAGCAGAGGTACTGGGCTCAAGGTTGCACTGTGTATTACACAGGCCTATCAGAAAATAAATCTGACAGGTTGGGAGGGTTTGGGACTGCCTAGAGGTGATACAATACACTGCTTCCAAAATGCTTGATGATGATTCTTTTGTTCAAAAAAAAAAAAAAAAGACTTTGCAATACTTGCTCCTATTAAAGAGAAGGCACAGCAACTTCATCAAGGAGACAGAAATATGGGCAACTATTTGTGGTAACCTCCTTGTTATTAAAATAAATAGAAAGGTTTGAGGTTTGTGGGGTTCACACTTCACAGGATTTTGCTGGCTAAAGCCTCATCAAGGACAGCACACATTAGAAGAACAAGAGCTCTTTTTTTTTTGTTATGGCAACAAGAACAGCAGCAGCACACAAACACAAGTCCCAGATAAACCAGAAAGGTTATCTTTCTTTTAAAAGCCATCCTTGCTGTAGATCAAGGCTCGTAAGCAGTTTGCACACTTGAAATCTGGCTGCCCTGTGCCCGTGAACAGCAGTGTCCCCTTGTTATGGACCTGCTGCCTCCTTTGCAGGCCCCTCAGTGAGCACCACACTGATCTCGCTTGGGGACAGCGTGTCTTGGGGCAGTAGGTCAAAGCAACAGAAGCAACAGCCACTTGTCCGTACAGGCGTGCCTCCACGCTATATGTATTTTAAGCTGGAAAATGCTGAGGATTCTCCTAAGCACAGACAAAGACACCCCAGGAGCCAGAGGCTTTCAGCAGAGCTCAAACCCTCCTTAGGTGCGTAGAGACGGGGCAGATTTTCAAGGTATTGTGCCTGTGGCCAAAGAGGTAACTTCTGCAAGCACTAAAACACTTTATGAAACTCAGTTACTATTTTTCAGTGCTGAGACAGGAGGAAAGTTTCTGGAAATCCTGATACAACTGAGGTTTGGTCTCCCTTTGAACATTTTGTCCCTTAGTTTTTGTCAGTCTCTCTGCAGTGAGTTGAAGTAAATCATATCACCACTAGGGCATTCAGACTGGTATTTTCTGTAGTTTGTCTACATATGAAAATCTCGGTGTGCTCTCCAAGTGACCACGTGCCTTGATATAGCAGCTATGTGTTTCACTAGAAAAAACCCTAAAAAGGAAATGGTACTGCAAAGGGGGCTGGAATTTGGCAAGATGGAATGGTACAATGCTTGCCTGGCCAGTGGGAATTCTGTTCACTAGAGGTATTCAGCTAAGGTGTACAAAAAACATTATCAAATGAAGAAAGGACAGATACAGTAGATTATAGCAGGGGAGAAAAGTCCTGAGTATACAAGTTCTGGGAAGTGTTGAGTCCAGACACCTGAAAGGCTCTCCATGTATCCAACCAACATCTGGCCTGGTGTAGAGGCAGATCTGATCAGTTAGACAAGACCTTCCTCCTTTGTGTCCTCCCAAGTGCACCCAAAGAGTGCACTTGGGGGCCTGGAAGATGGCTCCTCAGCTGGAGCCCAGCCCCGCACCCACACCACCTGCCCTCTTAAGGAGCCAACATCATAAGGTGAGGGAAATGACATGACGGTCACTGTCTAAAGTGCACCATCGCATTTCCATTCAAGGAGCATGGAGCTTTCAGCCGCCGTGCCCCTCTTCCTGCCTCCTTGGTGCTGGCCCCCATTTCGGTTCAGGGAAAGAAATCCCAAGGATTGAGAGCAGGGGGAGGGAGAGCCCAGGTGGTCACGTTCGAAGGCGCTAAGACACGAAAGGTTTCCTCTCCTCTTTCTTAGGGGCTGTGTTCTGCGGCTGGCTCCCCTTCACGCTGGCTTTGTCCTGCCCTCCCCCAGCTCTGCGACAGGATGCAGCGAGAGGAGTTCCCCGAAGTGCTGGGGTTTCGCTGCGCTCGTGAATCACGCTGCTTTCCCTTGGTGACGTAGGGGTGCATGTCAGAAAGCTCAGCCAGCCATTGCTTTCCGCCTGAAAGGTTATTCAGCAGCACGGAGGGATTCCCTTAAATGACTGCCAGAAGTCTCTCTGTTAGCAAATTCTGAAGCGTGAAGGCTTTTTTTTTTCCGTTCCTTTCTGAAGGAGGGGATTTGCGTTACCGTTGCCATTGCATCTCCGTCCTTTCCCAGCTGAGCCTGTGACTCTGTCCAGCCTCTCAAACCAAGGAGACGCAAGTCCGTCACCAGATTTTTTCCAAGGAAACCCTGGATGCAGCAAAAGGTGACCCTGAAGACAATTCTCTCTGTCTGTATGATCTCTTTATTGATCAAACAAACGTGACTCAGTCTCTTACAAAAGGCCCTTGCCAGGCATTTGGGGACACTGCAGATGGGGTGTATCTCGTCCAGCTGCAAGCGCCTGCAGGCATCTCTGTTTGCACCCGCCGTTCTGGGCTCCCTTTATCATCGGTGAGGAGAAGCAAGAGTTCCCATGGTGTGAGTCATCTGAACTCTTTTAGACATCTGCATAAGGATGAGACAAACTGTCCCAGAAATGCCCACTTCTCTCCATTTTCCATAAGCAGCTAACTTAGGTGTAAATGTCCACTTTAGTTGTTTGCTTCCTATTTGTTCCCAAACATGGATGCTTTCAAAGGAGATAGGAATTTCCTCATCCTCCTTCTCCCCTCTCCTTTTTTTTTAAATGACTTTTCATCTACTGTTGTTTTGGAAAATCTCTGGGTCATCAGATGAATTCCACCCTGTGATACAGGAACTAACTCTCTGCCTTCTTCCCCTCCCTGGTGTGGTAAAAAAACAAAATCAGGCTGACTGGTTGCCATTCGGTTGCATGGCATTCTTTGCAGAAGTAGATGATCAAGTCTTGGCGCAAGTAGATGATCAAGTCTTGGCGCAATAGCTATGTTTCACCTGGGAAAAAAATGTTGCTTGCTTTAAAGAATTTTGTCTCTTTGACACATCGAATGCATATTTATGGGGCTCTATTTATATTTATATGGGGCTGGAGCACCTCTCCTATGAAGACAGGCTGAGAGAGTCAGGGCTGTTCAGCCTGGAGAAGAGAAGGCTTTGGGGAAACCTTATAGTGGCCTTTCAGTATCTGAAATGAGCCTACCGGAAAGCTGGAGAGGGACTTTTTACAAAGGCACATAGTGATAGGATGAGGGGAAATGCTTCAAACTGGAAGAGGATAGATTTAGATTGGCTATTAGGAAGAAATTTTTCACTATGAGAGTGGTGAGACACTGGAACAGGGTGCCCAGAGAATCTGTGGATGCCCCATCCCTGGAGGTGTTCAAGGCCAGGTTGGATGGGGCTTTGAGCAACCTGGTCTGGTGGGAGGTGTCCCTGCCCACGGCAGGGAGGTTGGAACTGGATGATTTTTAAGGTCCCTTCCAAGTAAAATCATAGAATCAATGATTCTATGATATTCTGTTACAGACCAGGGTACTGTAGGCACTGTACAAAAATAATTCACAGATATTACTGTTTGCTAGTTGATCTGCTCCCTCCTATCCCCATCTCCATAGCAGACAGGTGGATCCTTGTTTGGGAGCCTTGTGAGCTTTAGGACAGGGTTTCCATCTTGTATTTACCCGTTATTATGGGCATGATTCAGTGAGGCACAAGTATGCCTGGCCCTAACCAAAGGGTGCTAATCATGAACTAACCTTATTGGGGGGCTATCCATGAATTTGAGAGTGGGCACATGCTTGGGAACTCTGTTGAATCAAGCACACACTGAGATTCCTCTTTTCCCTACTGCTGACTTATTGCCTGTGTATCTCCTCCCTACAGGTGCTGGGAAAGACATGTCCTTGCTCTCAGTCAGAAATGATATCACCTGCCCTTAGCAATGTTATTCTCTTTCCTGCTGAGCTTGGGCAATACTGTAACATGCCTAAACAGTGCATCCACAACAAGGAATGGCATCATCTTGCTTTCAAAACAAACCTGTGGTGGGTGGAATTAGCTGTGCCCAATGATGTTGGCCTGATTGATAATGATCAGTGAAGAAACTTCTTCAGCTATTCAGTCATTCACCTCTGGTCACCCTCATTTTAGGGAGGGTGGGAGCTGGTTGTACTCTTTGTCTTCATACCATCGAGACAAAGGAGAATTGCTGATATTTTTATATTTTTCAGTCAAATGTCCATTTAAGTGGGTCTATGTTAATGAACTAGAGGAAAAAGAGGGGCCTTTCTACATCACCTGATGTCGTTGTGCCTCGTCTGTCTGCTAAGCTTACCTTTGTTTCTGCTCTTAAGGCAAACCTACCTGCTCCTGTGAACAACAAAAACCACAAAACACCTGTCTGTAGCCTGTCCTGAGCACATACAGATGTGGTATTTACTTCCTGAGCTAAAAGGATATCTGAGTAAAGGGAAGAGCACTCAGTTTGTGGTAAACAGTTTGGCTGAGTTCTGCTGCATTATCTCGTATGTGTGTCCAGTTTTTCAGAAATGTGTGAGAATGATTTCAAAGACACCATCAGCACATCACGTCATTGCCTGTGTGGTATGTAGCATCATAAATGAACGTACATCTGGCCTATTGGGTGTGTTTTTTCCTCCTCCTGTGGAAAACCCACTCAAATTATAAATCTTGTGAATTGCCCATAAAGAAGAGACCGGATGGATGAAGAGGAGAAACTGGAGAGGAAGAGGTGAGAACTGTAAAGAGAGCAGAGTGAGGCCTGGGAGAAAGCAGGAGAGATTAGATGGGGGAACATGAAGAAGGCAGGAAAAGGTATGGAGTTGAGGAAGCAGAGTTTGTGGAGGGAGGGCAGAAAGGCTGGTCTGACTCAGAGGAAGGATGGAAGAGGAGATGTCTAGGCAAAGAGGTGGAGATGGGGTCACTGGGAAAGAGCTAAGGTTTTTCCCAAGACTTTGAGAGAAAAGACTGAGGAGAGGTGAGGACTCTGTCTGTAGAGTGCAGAGAGACAGTTGTCCAAGGAAGCAGTGATTTTTGACTCTGATGTTGTACAATCTTCAATGGCACATGGTTGGCAGGGACCTGTGGTTACAGAAAAGTTGACTGTCTCCTGGAGGAGACGAGGTTAAACAGAGCTGAAGGGTCAAAAGGAGAACATAATCAGAGACTGGACCTAAATATCAGGATTCTAGGGACTCTGTGCTGGGAGGCAGTAACTGGGATAAGGTACAGGAACTAGGAACTACATACCAGGTCTGAGCTGGGTGGAGGCAGAGCTTGGGCATGGGGCAGCAGGCTGGTGCCTGGCAGAGCAGCTGAGGTGACCTAGTGAGGATTATTTTATGCCTGGTGAATTGAGTGGCTAGTCCTCAGCTGTCTGAGCTTGTTGGACCTTAGCTGCTAAAGAGACTAAGTGTAGAGGCTTCAGCTGCAAAGTCACAGGAGAGGATAGCCAGGGACCTAAGAGGAAGAAGAAGCTGGGACTGGAGCAAAAATACTTGCTGACCTCTTACTCTTCTTCCCAACTCCAGGATGTCAAACTTTCAAACATACAGAAAAGCACATATTGCCTTGAAAACATACCACTCTCGAACACAGCCAACAGTAGCTTCATGAAAAGTGCTGGATAATTTCATGTTTCTGGTTATCTATAAATTGGTACTGGGGATGCATAAAATACATGCAAGGGTATTTTACAGTGTATGTTAAAATACATCAAAGTACATTATTTCCCTTGAAGGAACCCCTCTGAACCTCAAACATCTTTTGTCTGAGGTGATGTTTTAGTGACTGAACTCTGCTGCAGCCTATTCTGCAAAGCTCTTGTTATGATGGGAAAAAAGCAGCTGAAACCAAGCAGTAATCAGCTGTTCCTTCAGTTTGGTTACAAGTGGAAGCAACTGGGGTTTGACTTGCAGACAGACTGTGGGTTTTTTTGATTCAGCTGAACTTGGTGGCTTCTGTCCTTGAAGATACTGAGCACTCTATAATACTAAGTGCTGAGAAGGCTCAGGCTCTGAGAGTTTCACGCTCTCAGTTTCAGCACCAAAACTGGTACGTTCATTCATTTTCTCTCTTGCCTCACTTTTCCACCTTTAAATGGATTTTGTGAAGCTGGAGAAATGTTGCAAATGCCCTGATACCTTAATGATGAGGAGTTTAGGAAAAGCTGTGGAATAATCATTTTCTGTGCAGGGCTGGAGCAGCGCACAGCACACAAAGCCTGCGGCCATATGCTGGTGGGTACAGAATGGGACAAAGACTGAAGAGCAGTATGGTGCCCATCTCCTGCCCTGAGTGAGGTAAGACTGTGTGGAGCAGACAATTAGAGATTATTTCCCAACGCAGACGCACAAGGACGATGAAGTAAGGCTGCACAGGTGGCCTTAATCATAGCATTTCCTAACTTTGGGCTCTGCACCTCCATTAATGTTGTTTTTGAGGGACATATTATGTGCTGTAAGGAACTGATTCTGAGGAACATACGTCAACTATACGAGCAAGATTTCTCTGGCATGAGGGCAGACTTTGCACAAAAGACCACCCTCCAGACACGCCTCATGCAGGCAAGCCTGCAGGCAATGGTTAAAGAGCTGATACTTCCATAAGAAGGCTTTGTATCAGGTACCCTTCAGGACTTAAGGAGAGGGAAAGGACTTATTTTTAAAGAAGATGGACCCCTCTTCCCATTGTGTTTACATCTGTCAGAGCCCTGAGGGCACTAACAATCCTTAATGGCTCTGGCCAGTCTCACCTGGTGCCTCCCCTCACACCCTGGCCATGGGCCCTGGAGCCTTATTTCAGACACCTGGGGCTGTCAGTCCCTGTCTGAGCTATGTTTTAGATGTGTCTGTCTCCACCCCTGTCTTTTGGATGGCCCTGGTAGGAAGCTTGTACCCAGCCCTGTCACCAGCCTCATCTTCTTCAGCTCATGACCGACCCTTGCCTTGCCTTGCCTCACCTTCTTGCTCTGTTGGGGGCTGTCAGCGGACCTCTATAACCCTCCAGATCTATCCACCATGTTTGGATCTTGCAGGATGGTGCCTGTCATCGAGGATATGGCCAATGCTGGGGACACCTTTGCACCCAGCTCCCTGATGCCTAGGAAGCAACCAGCCCTCTTGGCATCCTGACATCCTCCACTGAAATTGGAGGTGACACAAAAGTCTGAGTTTTATTATGGCTCTTTGAAACTCTATCCTCAAGGAGAGCTCTGCTTGTCTTTATATCCTCTGAGCAAACCTTTTCTTGCAGGTTGGGGTAGCTGGGTCATCCTCACCCTTTTCAGGGGAAGAAGACACAGGAACCCTTCTTTGTTGTACTAGCTGGATGATGCTATGCTTTTGCTGTGGTCCAGCCCTTTGCAAAGATCTTCATTAGAGTTTGAGAGAGCTGCTGACCACACTGAGAAGGTGTATCAGGCAGGCCATGCACAACGCCTGCCTGTTTGCCAGTTTTCCTGCTCACTGGGCATAACGCTGTGGGTCAATATCTAACTTGGGGTAATGGTTTCAGATGACACTGAGAGCAGCAAAGAAACATCCCCCACAAAACTCTGTAGGAGCAGAGTCATTTTGGAGGGGAAGAGGGAAGTTTGGGCTGAAAATCCAACCTGCCCAGTTACAGCTATTTTGATCCTGCTGAGTCAAAGTAGACTCATGTTCTTGGAGATTTAGAAATTCAGACGAACTAGTTTTGCTTTCTGTAGGCCTCTCCCCCTTTTCCAGGTTAATCTGCAGGAGCAGAGAGAGTATGAGAATTTTTTCCTGTGATAGTCTCTAATTTCTCTGATCTAAAAAAAGAGCATTGGGACTCTCATAAGAGACCACGCTCCCTTGTGATGTGAAGCCCTTGTGAGCAGCAGAAAGAGAGTTTTGACTGTTCTTGGAAAAGGACAGAACTTGGTGGAACTGAGCTCAGAAATTTGCAATAAAATTAAGCCTTGGAGATTTTGTTCTAATGGTTGCACACGTCCAAGCACGCTGCCCCCTGACTTGTCTCTGTCTTGCGCCGTCTCCCCTCCTCTCAAGCCTTCCACCTGCCCTGCATCCATGCGCTCTAACTCATCAATCACTGCTCCTCATCTAATCGAAGCCTCTGGCACAGCTGCGGGCCAGATGGCACCAATCCTTCTGGCGTAGCACCAGTAAAGCCGTGGAACTTGCCAGTTTGCATGAGCTGCCTCTGTGTGTTTAGCTTTCTTTCGCATTTTTGTGATAGTGCATCACGCAGTTTATTATTTTGTCTTTTTCTCTGTCTAATCTGAGGCAATAATTTAAGTCCAGTCCTAGCAGATCTTCTCTGCTCGTTGTTTTAGTCCTGTTAGCGTCTTTCACCACACCTCTCATCACACGCTGGATTGTGAGCCCCTGAGGAAAAAGCTAGGTCTTTATAAAGCTCCTGGCAAGGTGACCCCCCTCGTCCTGACTGAGGTGTAGGCAAATGCCAGCATAAGACAAACAAGAGAAAAATAAGTTTGACTTCAAAAAGTCCTTGAAGCCGGTTCTTACAGCAGTTCATTGCTGTATGCCAGTGTAAGGTGACACTGTCAGTATGCTTTCCTTTGTGTTAGTGGCAAATTTGGTGACGGTTCCTCATTCTTGTGATGAATCCTGAACCTTGTGATATTTGTTGCTTTCTATACGCCTGGATGTTTGTGGTCGCATGAGAATCTGAGCCGTCAATTTTTGTGCTGTTTCTAAGTCTCACGGTCACAGGGAGATGGTTAAGCCCCTCCTGGTAAACCTGAAGACAAAGATATCAGAATACAAATAGACCTCCAGGTAAGCTGAGGTTTCTTTGTTTGCCTGTTTTCATGTCCTTTTCAAAGCACAATGCTTAAGTCACTCTTTAATCCAATGTCACGATTTCGGGAAGCCTGAATCATGAACATTTAAGCATGTGAGATTGTTTATACTGTGTTTAGATTGTAGCTCTGTTTGCCTGTATGTCCTCCTCAGGCTTGCTCTCTATCCTGACATTAGACCACAAGTGTTTTTTCCTTGGGCACAATGAGTACGAAGTTGGAGAGTCTCCAGTGGGAGACTGGTAAGCAGTCACTTTTTTCTCACCCAAGGTTTTCTAAGGAAAGAACTGCTCCACACCAAGGTTTTGGACAGCTTTGGAAAGCACCATGCTGAGCTTCTGCTAAGGTTGCCCTCCTCTCAAGTACCACTGGATTTCCCTACTCTCCGCTCCCTGCCCCGATTTCTAGCTCTCCCAAGCATGGAAAATGGGAAACAATGGAAAAAATGAGGCAGCCTGCCCTTTCAGAAGACATTTTATAGTGTCACCATGTTTTCCTGCCCACAACCCGCAGGTGATGTTGATGGTGTTTACAGGAAATGCCACGAGTAATTTACAAAGGGAAAGCAGCTCGCTATCTTGCTGGGGCTTGTCTGACTGGAAAGTGCTGCCGTGCTGCGGGCTACCGGGCTCACCGGCTGGGCTAGCAACCTCTCTGGCAGTGTGCCACGCTGGTGGCTTAGAGAGGCCAGGGTGGGGAGAAGGTTGTGCAATGCTTCTTCCAGTAGTGGTGTAGAAAAGCAAGGGCAGTTTGTGGCCCGCATGACCCTGTCAGAAAGGCCTGGCTTAAGAGTTGCCATCCTGCTGGAAAACGGCATTTCTAGATCTTTCCTCACCTTATCCTCTTGTTTTTTCACTCCAGGATATAACACAGCACCAAAGCCTTTTCCCTCTCTGTCTCAGCCCGACAGCATGCACCAGTTACCTCCTGTAGGACTTCTAAGTGCCTCCACCTGTCCCAACAAAATCCCACCCTCTGTGTATGTAAGACCTTGCATTTCTGCTATCTCAGCCTCTATACTGCCAGAAGCTGCTCCTGGTTTACGGCCATCAAGCAAAAGCCCCACCGTTACTTCCACATCAGGAAGGCTGAAAATTCCCACAAAGATACGAGGACAGGACAAGGGGTAATGGTTTTAAATTGGAAGAGGATAGATTTAGATTAGATACCAGGAAGAAATTCTTTCCTGTGAGGGTGGTGAGGCACTGGAACAGGTTGCCCAGG
>JAOXJM010000001.1:117309448-117329332 GCA_026413425.1 Tringa solitaria | reverse complement strand
GGTTGGAACTAGGTGATCTTTAAGGTCCCTTCCAACTCTAACCATTCTATGATAAACACAAGTCTTTTCAACACTGTGGCTCTGCTGCTTTCCAGACAGTGGCTGGGGGAGTCCTCTCAGCCCAGGTGTAAGTCCATACAAATGCTAAACCCTGATTCCAGACTGGCAGAAGGAGTGCTGCCCCTCACCTGGTCTCCTCAGCCCGTACATCTTCAAAACCAGTCCCTTACAGGGATGTACAGAGTGCAAAGCAGTTCTTGGGGACAGTGGGTGGCTGCTGAGCTCTCCAGGTAGTCCTGTTCATACTGGGGTGCTCCCAGAAACTGCACAGTTCTGATTTTTCAATTCTTGAGCATCTCAGGAGCTCTCACTGCTTTGTTCCTCCCTCCCTGCCTTTCCTTGAAATGCTCTGCTTGTTATTCAGAGTGCAAATCTAGGTTACACAAGGTAGTTTCTTCCCTGCAAGTGCTAGTAGGAAAATGGAAGGGAATAGGGTAGGAGGTTGGAAGGAGGAGAGACGTTCGGTACAGTATCTCTTCAGCTCCTTGGTAGCTAACAGAAAGGCTCCTTGTTCCACAGTGTAGTATCAGCCTAGTCAAGGACTCCTAGACCCTCTCTGAGCTGGGCTGGTGATGCTGAAGCCAGCTGTGCCTTCAGCACTACCTGAGAAGTCTGAGCTGTGTTTCCACCTTGGGCACCAACAGGAAGGTGGGGTATTGGCTGAGCTTGGTCCTCAGGCAGCATCATCTTTCAGCTGCCAAACAGCATCTTCGGTTTGCAGCAAAAAAAAAAAAAAAAATTAAAAACACACCCCTAAGAGGCCTAGAGGGAATAGCTCTGGATTTTAGCAATGTTGCAGCTGCTTTTGGTCTCTCTGCTTACTCTTCACGCTGCCTCATGTCTGTAGCAGTTCCCAGGCCCACTGTGCCTTTTTCCCAGCCGCTGCAGGGCTGGCAAAGCTGGTGGAATTGCAAAAGGTGGGAACTGAAGCAGTGAGCAGGAGAAGGAAGCAGAAGCCCCAGTGTATGTCTCGTAGCAAGGTTTAGCTGGGGAACTCCTTCCCTGCAGAGGGTAATCCTGTTAAGTAATGCAGCGCCTTTCCTTTCCCTTGCACACCCGATCCCCGCCGTCCCTTCTGTAACTAGCTTTACCGGCTGTGGACAGACAACAGCAGGACCTGCCTCAGTGGGCAACCATGTTCTGACTGCTTCATTTGCAGCCTGGCTGCTCAGCCCTCTCTGTGACCACCCCTGCTCCCCTTTTTTTTTTCACTTCTGCAGATTTTTTGCCTCCCTTTTTGGTTCACTTCCAGTTTGCCCAGTGCTTTAAGAGGACAGTCACAGAGAGGCTGGAGGACCGTGATAGCTACTTAACTCACTCCACGTGGGATATTCTGCGCAGTGCAGCTCTTGTGTCTGATTTCTCTCCTCAGACCCTGGACATTGCAGTGGAGCTGTGCTGCCTCATCAGTCTGTCCTCGCTGCATACTTGTCTGCTTGGTTACGCCTTCCCAAATCAGTTATTTTACATCTGATTTTTGACAGACCAAGCTGTGTCTCCCGTGAGCCAAAATGCTATAGTTTAAACCTATGCTTCCTGCGTGCTCTTTCCCAGCCTGCTATCACTTCACACCAGTGTGCTCTGCACTCCACCTTCCAGCTCATTGTCATTACCCGGCTTCATGTACATGTGCACACCATTATTAGCACTTAAAGACCCAGAACGGGAACAGGTCTCAGTGCCAGCATCTGTAAGGAACCTCTCCTGCTGGGGAGCCGACGTGGCTGAGCTCAGGAAAGGAGTGCACTCCACCTGCAGGGGTGAGGGGACAGCCTGCCTTTGTGTGGCACTGGCTGTTCCTGGCATTTTTCCCTGATCCTGACAGAAGGGAAGAGATAAAAGAAGCACATTTTGCACCTGTCCCAGCAGAATGGTTGATTTAATGCTCCCCCTTTCTCCCAGGGTGTAGCAACTTAGGAATGTGGAGAGACGTGGAGGTGCTTGGAGGGATGTGGAGGGACATGGAGGAATGTGGGGGGATATAGGGGAACATGGAGGAACACGGGAGATGGCAGGTGGGGAGCAGCATGCTATGAGCACGTAGCAGGAGGTACCTGGTGAAGAACCCCAGGTTGATCTGGGAAGAGGCAAGTTGCCCCAGACCGATTTCATGCTTTGCTTGCTGGGCTCACAGCAGGGAGAAGCCAGCTGGAGCTGTTTGGCCCACAGGCTTAGCGTGGCTGAAACCCACCTCCTCACCCATTGGCAGGAGGAAACTTGCCTTTCCAGTGTCACACCCAGCTGACAGCCGGCTGTACCAACCAACGGGGGATAAAATAGCAGTGTTGGGGGGAATAGCACGTGGTCAACAAAAAGCGTGACACCAGCTGTGCCAGGCTCATGGGGCCTGGGGTGGAGGAGATGGCGACCATGGTGTGCCCCAGTCCCTGTCCTGGCTCTGCTCACTGCCTTCAGGTGTGCTGGGCTGGGCCAGGCATGAGCCTGGCAGTGGGGCTGAACACCAGGATGTCTATCTCCACGGGGCCTCTCTGTCCCTTCTTCCCCGACAAGCACAGCACTGGGGGCTGGTGGGGAACCTGGGGCTCCCTGTGGGGCTCCTGCACTGGGATAGGGGTGGAGGTGGGGAGGCATGGTGGCCTTGTCAAAGATCCCAGGGGGACCTGAAAACTCAGCATCTCTAATGGGGTTTTACACAGAGACATCCATTCCTGGGTCTTCTCTATGATGTTTGGTGAGGATCAGTATCTGACTCCATCACCTTTTCCAGTAGAGCTTCCTTATCCGGACACTAATTTCAACCAAAATGTTGAAATGGGTACAGTAGAGACAGTGGTGAAATGTCTGCAGCCAGCTGCCAGCATTGGTGTGGCTGGTTGGGACCGACTCTGCCTGGCCCACCAGCCCTGCCCGAAACACATCTGAGAGCCACCTGCTTAGCTGGGCTGCAAAGTTAAAACAATATCCTGGAATAAACACAGATGAGATGAGAAAAAATGAGAACGTAAGAATGGGAGCAAATATATGTTTCATTTTCTTCCATTATTTTAACCATAACCTTTCTTTGAGTTGGTCTGATATCCCTGGCATGTGTGACAAGTCAAATGCCTCAGACTCGCTTCTTCCCACCTTGCTGTAGATACACACGCAAAAAATGGGCATGAGCTCTATCTCCTCAGGTGTCTCCCTTTAGCTTCATTTAAAAAATTATAGATCATATTAGGTTGTGCTTCTGCTTCCATTAAGGATTTAGGTGTGGGTTTTTTTCCCCAGCCAATAAATGCACTTGTAACAATCCCTCAGTTTGGGTCAATTCTCAACTATTTTCTTCAGTCTCTCTCAGCCATAAGTATAACTGTTTCAGACATTTGGGTACTTCCAGTTTTGCTCAGTTGAGAGTTTCCTTGTAGCTGGAATATATCCCCCAGTTCTTCAGTTGCTCTGGCCACACTCTCCACTGAGTACCTGCTCTTAATGAGCCCAGATATTTGAAATGCTTCTCCACTCATCCTGGTTAGTTGTTTGGTTTTTTTTTCCTGGTTCAATGACAATCTCCATCTACTTCCAGATTCTCTTATTTTCTGTTTGTCTAATTCTTGTACTCCTTCCTCAGTTGTGGAACTGTGAATCATTCATAGAACCATAAAATCACAGAATGGTTTGTGTTGGAAGGGACCTTTAAAGATCATCTAGTCCAACCTCCTTGTCACAGGCAGGGACATCTTTCTCTAGATCAGATTGTTGAAAGCCCCATCCAATCTGACCTTAAATACTTCCAATGATGGAGCATCCACATCATCTTTTGGTGTCTTTGGGTTTCTTAGGACAGGTCTTCACGGGCAGGTAAGAGCAGACCCAAACTCATTTTGCTCATAACGTGTCATTCAGGTGCAAGGCACGTCCAGCCTAGAAGCAGCGTCACTGCTGCCAGTGTCACTGGACAGCATGCCCTGTCCAACTTGGGGGAAAGCCTGCCATTTGGCTCTGTACCCACCTGACAGTGGATACACCCAAGCTGTAAGTCCTGTACAAACACTGCATCTTGGCCTGCCTTTATCAGTTCTCTGCACTTGGTGCAGCTGGTCCCTCCACTGAACCGGAGAGCGTGTGATTTGCCAGGACCAAAAGTATGTGAGCGTGTGCCTGTTGAGAGGAGGGAAAATGCTGTCTTTTTTGGTTGAAAACCTAGTTCATCCGGCCATCTTATTAGGCATTTCAGCACCAAGGGTTTTGTGAAGGTCAGTAGAGCAGTGTCCTCCTATTGAGACCTGCAGGCTACCTCCACTCTTGCAGTTGCACAGAAGGCGATAGACAGTCTCTTCTCCCTTTGGCTAAGCCTGTCTGAACTGGAGGGCTTTTGCATGTCTCTGAAGGAAGGAGCTTAATTCTTCCCCATGACCTGCTTCAAGCAAAGGTACAACAACCAAATGGACCGTGCTGTGTGAAATGCAAAGTCACGCTAGTGTGAGTCAAGCATCCCCCTCTGGTGCTGGAGAGCTCAGCTAAAGAGCAAAACAAAGGCACATACATCAGCAGCTGAAAGTGGGTGTTCTTTTGCTTTCTTCATGGCAACAGCCCAGCGGACTCTGGCTGAGATCAAAAAGGAACACATCACCTGGAGGTCCGTGGAGAAGCAAAGAGACGTTGAATCCTCCCACCACTTCCATCATCAAAGGCTTCAGAAGGTTTCTTGCCATGTGTTTTTGTCACAGCTAGCCTTGGTGAGAGCAACTGTTCAAAAAGGACATTAGATGTAGCTTCTGTTGTCTGAACCAATTAAAATTACCCTTCAATGTCACAAGGAGCACGCACACACAAAAGTGAAATTCAAGGGCAAAAGGAGAAACAAACAGTGAGTCCCACCTAGGGAACCGGATAGTTTACAGGGACTAGTAATGGGACTATACTGCTGCATTTCAAGGTCACAAGTTTGACTTCAGATAAGGTTAGCAATAGCTAGGCATTTCTAGTGGTGGCTGTTTAGTGGCCTATGTGAAGTTAATGGATAGTCTCTTGTGGCTGTTTAATTTAACTAGATAACTGCTGTATGTTTAGTAAAAAATATCCCCAAATAAAACTATTAAAATGGTTGATGAGCTGGTGTGCTTGGAAATGAACAGCAAAGTTCACAGAGGTTTTTTGTGGTGATGTATTGAGTGATGATGCATTCACAGCTCTTTGCTCCTGAACTTTTGTCCTTTTTGTTGGAGTTGGATCACACAGTTTTAGGGCAGAGATGTTGGCAAAGGATGTTTTGTATGTTTGCCACACATCAAAATAAAATATTTTATTTTCCAGTAAAGCACGGCTACCATCATGTACATCTCTAACTTCAAATATGCTATAGGATAGCAGCAGCATTCAAATTCTGGCCATCTTCTCTATTACAACTTACTGAGAACACCTTGTCTACAAAGGTGCAGCTGCTTTATGTTCTGTACCTTTAGGTGGGGAGAAGCTGGAGGTCCTGGTGCAGGACTGTCAGAACTCGGATAAGCCCTATGGTGCTGAGCTCCATTTTTGCTCAGCTCACTGTATTAAAAGCGAAAGCATCAGTAGCATTTAGTTTTGGTTTTCACAGATATTTTTACTTATTGTAAAATACTTTCCAAACTTCTGTACTGCAGTAAACGTTTTGTTTCTGTGTTTTCAGTCAGCTTTGGGCAACAGAAGTTGCACATGGCAATAATATCAGCAACAATGCAAAGACAGACCAAAACCAGACCTATCAAACCTTTCATTTCTGTAAAGGAGGGTGAAAGAAGAGACTGAAAAGGTTGTTCTGTAGTTTCTTGTGATCATGTATTTTCATCAACAAGGTAGCTTAAATCTGTTGTTAACTAAACCAATAATATCTGGTAGCAAAGGTACCTCCTGGGTACTAGTGAGAGGCTTGTAGGATTAGTCAGTTCTTGGTTTTGGAAATGTTTCTATTATTTGCTCTTGGCAACATTGGAAATAAAAGAAAATGGCACTATACTTTGTTGCTGTAGATGCAGTCCGGACGCCTTGTCCCATGTACACACCAGCCATCCTATTTGAATCCTGGAGAAGCTGCAGTCCAAAACCACTGCTAGTGAGCTGAAAACAGACTGATAGGTGGTAAAGACAGAGTTTACTGGGTGCATTTTGGAAAATGCTATAGGTTATCTTTGTTTATAGCCTGGAATTCTACAAGGAGATGAGAATTTAAACTTGCGGACTCTCGGACATTTTCCTCATGAGATCTGTGCCTGTATAGAGAGAATGTTATAATAAGCTTTCTTCACCTTGAGGAAGGGGTAATATCCCCTTGGCAACATGAGTGATCACTTAAGTGGAACAATAAAATTAGGCAAGTGTTTGCAGTTGCCTTTCAGAACACGTTAGCATCTGGAAACAAGAGAGGGAAAGGTAAGCATTATACGGGTAAGCAATTAGGAAGATAGAAATGTGGCAGAGGCAGAGCAGCACATTTCAAATCTGTAGTTATTTTATAAAAGGACTGAGAAAGGTAGGGTCGTTTCTTGTTATCTGTATGCAAATGCAAGGAGTACTCTTTGAAATAATGCTGTAATTGCAATTTTCTCATTATCCTTGTTACATTAGAGGAGAGAAAAGAGAGATGGGGGTATAAAGCTTTTCATTTCAGGTTGAAAGCCTACCTTTAAGTGAGCAGCCTGGGAAGATCTTCTTCTGTGGTCTACTTATGATGTGAACGTTGAATACGAGTTATTTCCCCCTTTCTCCATGGTGTGGGCCATTGTCTGAGATAATTCGTTAATTTGGCTTAGGGTTTGTGCAAAAACCCCAGTCATTGACTGTCTCTGTGAAGGTTGTGCCTGGCTGGCACTGTACTCAGTGCCTTCTCCTGGGTTAGGAAGGAAACGAAGAAGGACCACAGCTGTCTCCTTGGCTTCTCCATGTGAAATGAGGTCAGGGACCATCTTCATCTGGAGCTAGGGGGAAAGCATCAGCAGGAATAAAGTGTCCTGTATAGCAAGTCCTGGATCCAGACAATGTCACTCAGCTCAGAAATAGTCCCTGCAAGACTCCCACTAACATTAACAATTTGCCTCTTGCTTGTACTGAAGGCTGTTGGGATTCATGAGGCCTTGGCCTAGAGCTTTTGTGGTTAGATGGAAGAGCTGTGCCCCGGTTCGCTTCATGCCACGCTGTCCCTTGCAGAACTGTGGGCTTCAGCTCAGCTCCGTTGACCAGCCCTGAGTGCCTGCCAGCTCCCCATGAGCCTTGATGGCTGCTGCAAACCTTAGATTTTCACCCATGCCAAATTCACAGTGGCTCCTCACGGTGAGGCCCAAGAGCCACTGCCCTGCTCTCCAATGCAGTACCTCCTCTTGGATAAGGGTATGAAAGAGTGATGTCTCCACCAACATACTGAGAGGGGCTGGAGCACTAATCACGCTGCAGTTGAAGAAGGAAATTACTATTATGATGCCAAAGCAAGCAGCTAAAATATGAAAGTCAAGCAACTGGGTCATATTAGAGTTTGACATAAGGACAGGATGGTGCCAATCAGACACAATTCCTTTTTTTTTTTTTTCCTTCGTGGTTCTAATTTTTCCCTGCCTTTTGCATCTTTTTGCTTGGAAAAATAAGCTGTTTTGAAGGTCAGTGCTCTAAGAGGCAAAACTGGTAGTGAAATCTCAAATAATTTCAGCGTGATGCTTTGTTGCCCGCTCCTGATGCTAAGAACTCTTGATGTAAAACATCCCAAAAGTCACAGTTCAAGCATCTGTTGGAGGTCCAGTTTGTTCTGTGGTGATTTTGTTCTCCAGGATTCCTATCTGCATGTACTCATATTTGCATATTGTTTTATGCATCCAGAAGAGCTAACTTCCTCCCTTTTCTTCCTCCCCTTATGAATGCTATGGTTTTATGTGGGGATGAATGACACTTGTGACAGATGAGCTGACAAAACATGGCAAAATCATGGGAGCCTGCAATACCAACAGTCCCGTTGGTGTTTCCATGTCCCTGCTGAGGATGGGAGATATTTTGCCATCACCCTTCCTACGTATGCAGTCTTAATGCATTCAGAAAGGCTAAACTTCTAGTGAAGTGATCTTCAAGTGTTGTGTTGTCGTGACGGGGAGAAGTTGGACTCAGTTCTCATACCACATGGAGCCTGTAGCAGAACTGCAGTACAGCCTTTTTCACATACTGCTACGTAGCTGGAGAGACCTTTTTCTTAAATGGCTTGCAATTGCAAACAAAATGGCCTTTTCCCCTTACTGTCAGGGAATGAATTCCTGCAACCCATACCATACCTTTCTCTGTCCTCATCTGCTAGCTACACAGAAAGTGCTATGCAGTCATGCATAATTCATTGCTCTTAATTACAATGTAAATTTATTGTCAGCCTTTTTGTGTAATTAAAGCACCATTGTAGGAATAGGTTTAAGTTCTGTATCTGGAGTTCCTTTTGCTAAAATAAACACATGATGCTTTATGCTCTTTGAAGTGGTGCAATTGATTGCTGAGTGGCACAGAACTGAACTTCTATGGGAGGTCAATCAGTCAGTGTGTGTCTAATATTCAACAGAGTGTGAATCCACTTTGCTATAAAGTGAGCTAGCTTACTCTCTATGGTGTCAGATGCCTCCATTTCAGACTTGGCACACAGCGGAAGGATTATTTATAGGTATATTTCTCCACCCCCCAAAAAAATCCAGAGTATTTTATTGGCCTCAAGCTGTTCTTCAGGAGCCTTCAGAAGGACATTTGATGGATCACTGTGCTTACTGTAAACATTCAACTTACCAGAGCGTCTTGCAGGTTCGGCTTCATTCTTTATAGACCTGGAAGCTTCACATGCATTTGACTATCCATTAAATGAATGATTAAGTACACGAAAAAAAAAAATATTCCACAAGGATAGGGTAATAACAGAGTACTCAGCAGGGGTCTTAGTTATAATTGTTAGCTTTTCTCCCCTCCTCCCTCAAAGCAATAAAACCCTTAAATTAAAAAGGGATGTAGAAAAGGTGCTCTTGGGGTTGTGGATGAAGTGCAAGGAGCTCTTCATGAAAGAAACCTGGGGCTACACATGGGTAGAGAGAGGGAGAGAATTCCAGGCTTCACTGTACAGAGTCCTGGGGATTAGGAGTATTTCACCAGCAGGCTTTTGATTACTTTTCCCTTTAACAAAAACATGACCTCTCCTCTGCCTATGTACTCTCTCTCTCTCCTGTGAACAAGCAGACAGAAGGTCATTTCAACTCTCGGGGAGAGCTTGATGCTGGACAGAAGTCTCTCGCACATGGAGGGAAAATGCTTTGCCTTGCCATTCCCTGAAGTCACATTATTCTGATGTTCATGCTACACACGGCTCTCTTGGAAGGTCTGGGATTCATTACCTGCCTTCTGCCCTAACCTTCTGGCTTCGGAAATACGCAGACAGTTTCAAGATCAGCCCCCCCAGCCAAACTGTGACATGAAACCGCAGTTGGCCAAGAGGCAGACAGGCTGTGTGCATGGTTCCTGGTGCCCCTTGACCCATCCCTGTCCCAGAAGCTCTGCCCCAGAGCCAGCAGCCCTTGGCCAAGCATGGCACGGAGAGCTGTGGCGGGAATGGGCCACCAGCTGCCTTGAGTACCTCACTGGTTTGCAGCACAGGAGCAATTTTTGCAGAGCTGGAGGAGCCAGTTTGTGGCCACCCCCAGATTGCAGTGGACTGGATGAAGCAGTCTCTGACATTTATTTTCTAGGCCATGTTTTGACGGAGTCCCAGGAGCCCTGTTTAAATTAGGCTTTCTGTCATCATCCTTTGCAGTGCATGCCACAGGGGTGGGGGATCTGCAAGAGGTCCTCTGCAGCAGGAGACATCCAGAGCTGCCTGGGAGCCACCTGCATCTTCTCCCTGTCTCGGCCAGGTCTCGGGCGAGCTTTGGGCATCTGAGAGAGGGTCTGAGCAGGATTTTTGGGGTGCGTGTGTATGCGGGGGTGTTTGGAATGGCACGTCAGCCATGTCAGCAGAGGGGCCCTCGCTCAATGTCAGAGGCTCGTTTGAGAGTTGGTCGCTGGAGCGGTCTGACGTCAGCTCTGTCGCTGTAGGAAGTATCGAGTTAAACTGATAATTATCTACAGCACGTGTACGAATTGCAAACCTTTTGATGTTCGGGCTCATATGTTTTGAGTTAGCCAGCACATCTTAATCAGATTTTCTTTCCTTTTTAAATGAAGATTTGAAGCTCTCTTATCTCCCATTCCCTTCCCCTCCTTTGAACTTTTACTTCACTGAAGTTTTCACAGACGCAGCCTTTCCTCGGCCAGGTCCCACCAGCTCCCATCCACAAAGCCAGCTCAGCAGAGTAAAATGGCAGGTGCTGTTGGATTTGCAGTAATACATTTGATACGGCTCAAAAGCAAGCACCTCTTTGTCTGTCACTGCTTTTCTTTCTGCAATACCGAAATGTATTTGTCAATGGCACTGAGTAGTGGAAGGGGGAAAAAGAAAGAAAGAGGAGAAAAAAGACTCTTAAAAGAGACTTTGGTTAGTTCAATGAAAATCTGGCTATTCTGCCTTCCTTAAGCATGAGCAATCTACTCATTGGTGCAGGAACTCTCCAGAAAGCAAACCCTAAAACTCATCGACTCTGCTTGCAAAATTCAGTGTCTTTGTCCTAACCACAAACACTTCACCAGCACCCCACCCGCCACAAAACACAATAGCTCATTCCCTCTATGGCTCTCCAAGTTTTTCACAGATATTAGTCAACGTTTTTGGATTATTATTACAGCTTTACTTTATTACTCTCCATCTTTTAATAAAAATAAAACACTCATGCTGCTTTGGCACAGTTGTTTTTTTTTTTTATATGTATATATATTTATAACCCAATCTGTTTTGATAGCTGCATTTATGACTGAATTGAGGGGAAAAAAATGGGTATATTTGGCTCATTTCAGAATCGTTTCTGAAATGTTATTTCATCACTTTTAATGGCCTGCATCTCTCTGGGGATTCAGGTGTTGGTCAGCATTAGCTAACCTTGCTGTAGCTTGGTCCAGGACAGCAAGCTCTCCCACGGCACCATGCTGCAACTCCCCTGTGCTCGTCCCTCTACCACTTGTATCCTGCATGTAGTCACCTGTTCCCTTCCTTCCCTGCACGAGACCGGATGGGATCTCCACAGCCACGGAGCTCAGATCCCAGCTATGGTCATGACTGTCTCCTACCACCCTTTCCACAAACCTTGTGAGGTCCAAAGTTAGGGATTTGCTTCCCACCTCTGCCAGGAGGCATCTGCCAGCTTTGGAGATTGGTGCCTCTGATGGCCACCACCATCAATGCGATGGCCCCTTCTCCCTGTTCCCAGCCTTAGGATGGCATGTTGCTCTCTGCTCTGTGGGATGAGGAGTGGCTGCAGGTTTGGTCCTGCTCAATGCCTGTCCTGAGGTCCCCAAGGCCTTCCTGGGACATTCACATGGCCTGGGAGAGGCCCAGGCAGAGTCGCAGCATCAGGGGGATGGTGGCTGAGCACATGCAATGCTTGGTAGGATTATCTCACAGCCATGCTGGAGTAATCTCTTAGGTGGATTACTCCCAAAGCCACAGCAAGAGCGTGCCATTTCAAGAGTCTTGGATAAAGCACGCACAGGACTGTTTCTCCATCTGTTTGCCCACCGATAGCCCAAGGGTTAGTTAAAAGCCACACACTGCTCAGGCTCCTGAAGACCCACAGCATACGCCTGCCCTTTGCTGGGGGGAAGGAGAGACTGATTTTTGGAGCTGAGAAGAGCTTTGAAAGCATGGCTGCATTTCATAAGGCTCCCGAGCCCTCCGAGTGGCATTGTCAAGGGAGCAGGCAGTGGGTGAGCTGACAACTTTTGGGTCAGTCCCAGAACAGCTTGCCAGGGAAGCCTATCAAGCCCCAGTAATCGGGTTTGATTTAAATCTTTCTCCTTCTCATCACCCTTTCTGGATTAAGTCATCTCCACCAAATAAGAGAGAGGCTGCCCTGGGAGAAGCACAGCCATGCTTTTGCATGGGCTTGGGGGAAAGAAAGAAAGGGAAAGGCAGGTGAGTCACTGTCACTTTTGGATCTTATCATCCTCATCCCAATTTTGCTGCTCTGTTGGAATCGCAAGATGACAATAATCTAGAAACCAGCAGCTTTTGAAGCCACTTACTCACCGCTAGTCAACTGTATGGTTAATGTATAGAGCTATTTCCCTGGGCGCTCAGGGGGCATGCTGGCTGCAGTGGGGTTTTTGACACCCTGCAAACCCAGACACTTTGGGATTGCACATACCAAGGGAGGCCACTTCACAGGGTATTTTTTCTTCATTTCACCTGCTGTTTCTCACACTGAGAAAATGCAGCTCTGTACCTGAGGCTACAAGCTAGCACAGGCTTCCCTCATGAGTAAGCAGCACCCTGGTTGGCAATACAATGCTTTCTGTGTGCTGCAAGGGCACGGGTAGGTGGGGGAGCTGGCAGGGTAACCCGCTCCTGGTCTCTTCTTTCAGTGTGTCCCACAGCTGTGACAGAAGAGAAAACGTCAGCCTGGTGTTGCCTTGCTCACGGCCTTGGAGGAGCAGGTGGGCAAAGCTCCCCCAACTTAACGTGGGAAAGTTAATGGCTGCAAAGAGAAACGGATAGCAAAAGCTGGCTGGAAGAGTCAATAAGCACCACCTTTGCAGTTGGTGCCACTCAGAGAAGAGTGGTCTTGTGGCATCAAGGTGAAAGAAAGGGGATCTAAACTGTCCGGGTCTTGTGGGGGGAATGGGGAAAAAGGGAAGATTTCTTTGCAACATGTAGGAGGAAGGGATGGTTTTTTTCTCCCCAGCTCAGTGCTCACCCTGTGAGTGCGAGAAGGAGGAGGTCGCTGTATGCAATGCATGTGATCTTGCAGAGTAAGAAGGATCACTGAACGGGTGACGCAGGAAAAGGAGGATTACTCTGCATGTGATGGCAGAAGGAGGATGGAGGAGCATTCTTGCAAGGGGTGTAAGGATGGGGATTACTAAGGGATTTTCCTGGGGATCTAGGTATAACGAAGAAGCTCCACCCTCTACCTTACACCTGGGGCCTCTGAAAGGGCAGGTGAAGGGTCATCAGAAGCTATCTCATGGATGTTAAAGTCCTGATGTCTTTCTGTCACCCTGCTGCTTACCCAGTTGACCTAACTATTGCCAGGTTTCACTGACTTTTGGAGAGCCAATGCCATTTCCAAATCTCTAGTTGAAAATAAGAAAATGAGGCTTTGTGTAAGCTAAGTGTCCCTCTCTGCTGAAACAGCTTAAGCAGTTTAGCCACTTCCTCCTTTGCAGTCAAAATGCAACTTCCGACCCACACAGGATTTCATAAACAAAAACGTGAGCAGTACATAGAGGCTGACACACGCCAGTGCAAGAGGCTCCAAAACTTGCCGAGTTAATGGCAAGATGCTTCCATTCATTTCAGTGGGAGTCCTTCAAATGCACTGAATAGACCAGAAGCAATGCCCTTTGCTGCTCGTGCACTTTCAGGCCACTGTTACTGCTTTGTAACAAGCTGAAAAATTCACAAATTCACAAAAATAATATGTTTTTGGAGGCTGTAGTACCCAGCAGGATCACATCTCTAGTGGCAGGAGAAGGTGAGGTGGGAAATTCACTATAACTGTGACAGTGACTTCTTTAATAGCAATAACAAAGTTCTACAGGTGGAAGGGGAAGGCTAAAGCCTGTCTGCAAGTGAGTCTTTAGAAGCAGCAGCCTCTGTGAGCAGCCCAGCAAAAATGGTTGAGTTTTGACTGAGTTATGAAGTTTTGACAACGAATAATGGCAGTTGTTTAACCTAACCTCCAGGCACAAACCCTAAACGTTTGGCTCTTCGACCTTAGCCTTGACCACAGAGATCTGCAGTAGATGCTCTTCACGTCCTCGCCGTTACACCCCTCTCTTCAGCCGCCTCAGCAAGGCCGGGCTGGGCAAGGGAGAGAAGCTCTGCAGGTGATACCAATGGCAGGAAGAGGGACAGACTCAGCTTGGGGGGGGGAAGCAAAGCTGGCAAGGGGCGAGACTGCAGGAAACACAAGGGAAAACCAAGGCCTGAGGAACAGAAGAGGATGAAGGCAGGAACCGAAAGGATAATTGCAGGCAGGGGAGACTAAGCTGGTGCCTAGAGCAGAGGTAAGAGGAGCCTTTGCGTTGTACGTGCAGGCTGTTTGCTATCTGTACACCCTCTCATAGAGGACACAGCACGAAGCATGTGACGACAGCTGTACTGGCAGAGCAAGAGACAGAAAATTAGCAAACGCTGAAGGGGAATTACCAGTAGAGGGTCAAATTCCAGGAGGGAAAGAATGGGCAAAGCAAGCTAGGAGAAAAACGGAATAGCCGCAATTAAAGTAAAAGAGCTTTAACAGAAAAAATAATGAAGTTACATTCTTCGTAAGGGTAAGGCTTATTTTCCCCAGCGCTTGCCCTTGTCCCCACTGCACATCTTTCACATTCTGCCCAGTCTTTGTTCTTCCCTGCACCCAGCTATCCCCCTCTCCAGCCCTCGCCTGAAGCTCCTCACTGTGCCCTGCTTACCATTTCCACTCTGTCTCCTCATCCACCATCCCTTCCCTCCTTACACATCCTTCCTTCCTGTGCCCCCAGCCTTCTCCACCCAGCACCTCCACCCACCCCAGGCCACGTCCCTGCCAGGAGCTACCCCAGCCTGCTCCGCCTTGCTTCCCAAGAGCTGATCTATGTCCCTGCTGCTCTGGCCTTTCCTCCTCAGCCCCCTCCCGGTCCTGCAGAACCTCCCAATCCTTTGTGCCTCTGGGTTTCGAACCTGAGGCTACCGGGAACATGGGGAGCGTCTCCCCTGTTGCACAGAGCTGCAGAAAACCAGGTCTGCTGGTACGTGGTGCTCTAGCTTGGACTTCAACACTCTTAGTCCTCTGGGTGTCCTCCACCTGTCATTGCAATGACTGACACCTACCACTATGACTGACTTGGAGGAGGATGGCCATCATCCGTGTTGCCAGCTCCACTACCTGCTGTAGCAGCATGTGGCTTTCCCTTGGTGGCATCCATGCCAAGCCTCAGCCAAGCTCAAACCCGTGCTAAGTGTCTTCCTGACCCGTGAGCTCATGCTGCCTGTGTCTGTCTATGGCCTGGTGGGCAGCAGCCAGTTGCTCCCCACCTTGGCCCCTGCAAGGAGCCATGGAGCAGCGGTGCAGGAACCAGCCCTGCAAGGAGGTAGCTCTGACGCACCTTCCCTGCAGCCAAAGCAGGGAGATAGTCCACCTCCCAATTCATGGGACGGTTTTTACAGGGAGCCCAGGGACCCTGCATCAGTCATGAGTCCCAGCAAAGCACTTGCTCCCCCCTCCCTTCCTCTGGACACTGGTGGAAGGGGGACAGTGGCCCTAAGGACCCTCCTCCCCACGGTGCAGCAGCACAGGGCACACTGGGACAGGCAGGGAGCTCCGAGGTGGCAGGGGGTGAGGTGCCCGCAGCACAGATGACAGCAGGATTATCCCTCTGCCTGCCAGCCAGGGTGAAACTGGACGGCTGGGAAGCAAGTGACCCCTGGACCGGTGGCCACCGCGGCAGCGGGCGAGCATGCTTATTTTTAAAACTAAGCAGAAAGGAAAAGTGACATCCCCGTGTCTCTTGCAGATGAGGTGCTGCCCGGGTCCAAGCTGTGTTTTGGGACCCTGGGAATGTCAATTTGCCATTTCGCAGTATTACCCACCTGAGACTGAGCAGATCAGGAATTTACTCTCCTTTTACTCCTCCTCCGTTCCCCCTCACACAGCAGTTGCCCTTCACTGCTGCCTGTTGGAAAGGGAAGGTCAGACCTGCTGGGGACCTCCTTCCCAGAGCTGTCACCCACAGCTGAGGCAGCTGGTCGGGAACCAGGTGAGGGGTTTCGAAAAGCAGCCGGGAGAGAAATGGGCTGTTTTGTCCATCCTCATTGTTTATGAGGAAAACCAAGTGCAGGTCCACAGCATGGCATGGTGGGACCTGGGCAGCAGGAAGCCCAGCAGAAGCAACCACCTGAGCACTACGTGGCTGTCCAGCGGGCTCGGCAGTGAGGTCTCTGTGGTGGCTCGTAGCCACACTAGCCAGTTTAACACCAGCCTGGGTATGATGTATTAGTGCTTCAGTTAGAGCACAAACAATCAGGCTGACCCAGCTAAGGTAAGGCAACTTTCATTTGCAGACCCGGATAAAACACCTGCCGTAGCCAATTTGCAGCCAATTTGCAGCCAATTTGCATGAGAGGGTATGGCTTTCCTTCGCTTCTGCCAGTCGACTGGAACCAAAAAAAAAAAAAAAAAAGTCTCTTTAGGTGCTGGTACCATGAATAGCAAAGAGATACAAGGAGAGAGAAGCCTAAGCCCCTACTGACCTCTTTTTGTTTACCCCTAAAAAGAAACTCCTGCTCTTCAGGCTGTAAGCAGACTCTTATGTCAAAGGACCACAACCCACAGGCCCTGCTCAAACAAATCTCAGGTGATGGCTACAATAACACTTCTGTGTGAAGATGTGCTCCAGCATTTGGCTGACAATGTTAGATAAATAGGTAATTCTGTTAACGGTGAGAAGTGTAGGTAATTTGTTGTGGGAATTTGGGATTGTAGCCACAGTGGCTAGAACAGAGACTCTGAACCATCCCTGCTTAATTAGAAACACAGCTCGGTTTTGTCGAGGCAGGTAGCTTCTCTGATGTCTGCTAATGGACTAAATTGCATTTGTTTAGGCTGGAATTTTGGCCTCCCTGACTGCTGGGAATAAGAACTAGATTGTGCCCTGCCATAAGCAGCTATCTCTCCCGGTAACTCATTCAGGCACTGGAGCTGTTGCAGCCTGCCAGTGTGCTCTGGCTTCTGGGCACGTATTTCCCACTACAGATTCCTCATTGATCACAGTTAGCCAGAACTTGGTCTGATCCCATATCTTGATCCTACAGCCTGGGGTTGACCACACAACTCCGGGAAAGTCAAGGTGCTCAGCCTGTTTGAAAGTCTGTGCTCCAGCTGCCCAAACATAACCACTGGCACCTTCAAAAGAACACCTGTGTCTTATTAGAGAGAGAAAACCACAAAGAAAATGACAGATGCTGGAGAGCTGCTCTGCACTACATCCCACTGAAGTGTGTCCCATCCTGTCACAGGCATTTCTGATGAAAAATTGAAGCAGCAACTGAAGCTGAAGTGATGAAGTGAAAACACCTGCCTGCCGAGAAACGTTAAAGCACCCAGATTTACCTGTGAGGCATTCAGGGCCAGGGTCATTGATTTTCCTGGCTGCCTGCCGTGTTGTCCCTTCTTCTGCAAGACCGCTGCCTTTGAGATGCTCGGTGCCTGCTGGCTCTGCGGCTCTCCTGGCTCCAGCTGGCCCAAGGGAAAGAGAAAGAATTGGGGAGGTTTCAGAAACTTGCCTCCCCTGGTCTGAGAGGAGCTGACAAAAGTCAGCTGCAGAGCCAGGAGCCGAATGTTTCCCTTCAGCTCTCTTGTTTCCTTTAGCTACTGTGTTGAATGATGTTATTAGACTCGTTGCTCCCAAAAGCATCATTTTTAGGACCAGCTCCAGAATGACTGCGAAATAAAGGCAGCTTACGATCCAGGCATAATTCCTAAGGTTTCTAACCCTATCAGAGTGGTTGAATAATGAGAGCAAGAGGCAGAAACCATCTGGAACAAATCCTTCAGCCTCTGGCACACAGTGTTTTGATATTCCCCTGTGACCCAAAAGCCTGTCCAGAGCTACTTCACCTACCCAAAGCCTGGACATCCGTACGGGTGTGAAAGCTATGCCTTCCTTGAGCAGCTGAACAATGCTGCTGCATGGGAAGAGATTTTAGAAGAGGTGCAGACAGAGTCTATCAGCAAGGTTTTGAGTCCAAGGGCTTCATGGGATGCTCTCTTCACCTTCTGCTGGCGATTGTCCGCAAAAACGCAGAGAAATCTCCTGCTCTCCAGACACCGTCCAGGAAAATTGGAAAGGCTCAGTCTCAGCTGTGTCCAGGGGAAAACCATGCTAACAACTACTCAACAAGGCTGAATGTCCTTGGCAGCTATTAATTATTATCAGTCTTTTACTTCAGCAAAGTGTGTGAGAGGCTTTCAGATGTAGCATTCCACAATCCCCACGCAAGCTGTTATTGATTTGGCACCAAAAAAAAGAGGGTGATAAGTTTGTGCTTGGAGTGGGCTGGAAGGACATGAATAAAACCCTACAGTCAGGAAAGTATGTGCTTGTTTTGAAGGACATGTTACTTTTTGCTTGTTCAATTTAACCATTCCTTCCCGTCAAGGTCTCTTTCCTACTTTTGGGAGCTGATTGATTGATGGAGGCGAAGCTTACTTTTGACGTATTTCATGGAGGAAACTAGAATTAGTGGTTATTGCATGCTGGCAAAGCATTTACAGATTTAGATTTGGTCCTTTTATAACCATTTTCTGAGAACCCTTGACAAAGTTTGTCCCCTTATTTTTTTCCAGTGGTTCCCAGGATCCTTAGTGGTGGGATGGAAACATGCTGCAGCTGTACAGAAATGCACAAGGCCTTTGGGTTTCTAATAGGACAAAAAGCAGGGATCTTAATAGCTGTTGTCCTGAACATCCTTGGTCTTTGGCACTGTGGTATGTCTGGCAGTTTCCTAGCATGGCAGAAAATTGAGCCACCCCATTTACACAATAGCCTAAACCAACCTTGTGATTTGCCTTTAATTTGCAGTTTCCCTCCTGCTCTCCTCTTCTTCTTTCCCTCCTCCTTTTGTATTCTGCATTCGCACTGTAATCAGAGGTGGGTTAACATCATGCAACTGTGATTCAGGTTTCAATAACTGCCACCATCTGTGATGAATCAGAGGGAGATCCAGCAGGGAGGAATGGCTCAAAAGGAGGTGATTTTCCCTTTTGAGATTTTAAGCATGAGGGATTCACACAGCCTACTTCAGGCAGTCAGCTGGGGTGCCTGTACATTTTGGGGACCAAGCTCCTTGAGTAGCTGATGGACAGAAGCAGATACCAGAAGCAGATGTGATTGAAAGCTGCTGTGCAAGATAGTTGAGGCTGCAAGACAGGAAACCTGCTAATTCTCCTCCTCCCTGGCACTAGCCTGCTCCGTCACATGCTCATCACACAAAGACAATATCTTTGCTAACAACTTGATTAGCACCAGGGAATCACCCTAGGCTGCTGCTGGTACATCCCTACTGCTGTTATATCCACACCATCAGGATGGTCCCTGGCAAGCTTTTGGCCTGGATCCACTGGGATTCTCCCCAGAAATTCTCCCCAGAGTGTTTTGGGAGCTGGTGGGAGCCAGTGGCCGTTTCTGTCGGGCATTTTGCAGAGGCCATGCCGAATTGAAGGGTGAACCAGCATGACCATGGACTGCTCCTTGCCAGCTGGCTGGGGAAGGGTCTCAGGGCAGTTTAATGTCCTAGCCCAGACACAGCACATTTGTCTGGGGTTTCTCTTCACTTTCTTCCTCTCCTGTGCCAGAAGGGCCCTGCACGTGCCCAGCAGATGGCACTCCACCATGGTTTTACCCTGAAAAGCCCCTCACAAACAACCTGGCCCATCTCTGGGGGAGCAGAGTGGTGGCCCAGGGCTGCTCTGCTCATGGGAAGCCTGCAGGGAGCTGGCTGCTGCTGTCGTGCCCGGGGAAAACCATGCTAAGTCTGGGCATGCATTTTGAGGAGTCTGGATACAATTACTTCATTCATATACATACGCATATATATCTATATATGCATACCTACCTACCTCTATATGTATATGTTTGCACCCTGACAGGTGCAAACCTGCTAGCCATCGTTAGAACACCTTCAGGGTGCGAAGGGCCAGAGAGGGCAGAGGGTGCTCAGCATATCACAGAATCACAGAATCTTCTAGGTTGGAAGGGACCTTAAAGATCATCTTG
>JAOXJM010000001.1:117262146-117287846 GCA_026413425.1 Tringa solitaria | reverse complement strand
AGAAATACCTTCTCCCCCAACCCGTTTTTTTTTTTTTTTTTTTTTTTAACCAGTGAAGGTTGAAATCCCCACTTAAACAAAACAGCAAGTGGAGTTTGGAGAAAGCCACCAGCTGCAAGGAGCCCCAGGCTGGCACTGCCCAGTTGCCAAGTTGGCAGTGTTGCTCCAGCTCCACGTGGGATGGCAGGGCAGGTGTTGGTAGGACTCAGCTGGTCACACAGCTCACAGCCCTCTGGTTTTTTTTCACAAGCACGCGGAAGATCACACGCCGCTTGTGTAACTGGCGAGGAAAGGCACTTAAAACTTGTGAGCTTGAGTGTTTGTGCCAGAAGTGTTAGGTTTTATGGGAGATTAGACACCGCTTGACACAGCGGGTCCTCCTGCCAGATCCCTGGCGCAAAGACAATTAAATGAGCCAAATAACCACATCCATCTCAGCATGTCCATGCATGCGCAAACAATTACTCTGTGGGACTGTTATTAAAGAAAATTAAATTTTAAGTCTGTACCCAGCCAGGAAATCTTAAGGGAGACTAATTTTCTAGGAAACATGTAGTGGGCACAGCCTGGGTAGCCCTGGAAAGGTTTATAAATCTTCTCTTAACGTCCCTAATCCTGTTTATCTGCTACTGTACTTCTTTTAAAAACCCAGGACTTCTCAGAAATTGAGGAATTCAAAGCCCCATGGACTCCTGCAGGTCCTTTAGACTTGCAAGAACTTAGGCATTTGTTTCCAGTCAAGGCCATGTCTGGTCGCTTAGGACTTCGTCGGTAGTTTATTTTCCAGCTGAAATAAGACCAGTTTCTTGCTCTCCCTCAGCAGTAAACTCAGTTTTTACCATTCTACACAAAATATGCTTATCTGTTTTCAAGGACACAAAGACTGGCAAAACCTTACAAATAAAAGAACACACCTAGAACATTCCCCCTAAAATAGGCTGATGTCGGGCTTTGCCTGGCTGCTGCCTGGAGTTTCAATAAAGGCAGTGAGACTGCGTAAGCCCTTGAGGTGGTCTGGTGTGTGACATATGTAGAAGTGGAGGTAGCCCTAGAGAATCTGGGAGAGCCAAGCCCACAGTAGCCGCTATGGTAGAGGTGGTGCACATTTGGATGTCTCAGTGGAGAGAGGCGCATGAAGAGAAAGAACAGGGAGGGAGAGCTGAGGATGCTGGAGATATCTCCACAGCCCTGGCAGTCCAACAGACTCATCAAAAGGATATTTGCTGCCAGCCTGCAGAATCACCACTCAAAAATGCTTGGAAAAAAGTGGCCATGCGAGAGGGAGAAATAAATGCAAGTGTGTTCATGTCTTTACTTAGGTACTGTGACTCCACAGGGAATGGGGAAGAGGAGGGTGAGGAGTGGAGGGTAATTATGATGGTGATGGAACAGGGCTAGAACCAAACTGAAATTTGAACGTCTTAGTCCCAGCTCTGCTGCTTAGACCACAGGGGGATTTTCAGAAAGCCCTTCTGGTCTGAGGCTGGGGAGGATCTCCACTTCTCCATGCCTAATTATAAAACTGACCTCCTCTCTGCAGACCTTTTGAGATCTACTGCTGCAAAGACCCATATGAGTGCAAGGCACCTTTTTTTCCTTTATATGATAAATATTCCTTTAAAGTCCCCTCAGGCTGCTCAGATGATTCCCACTCCTAATGGGGACAGCTGGCTCATTGATGTAAGAAGCCATCCATCAGGCTGACCCACTGAAAGGTTTCTACTGTGGCTTCAGTTGTAGCTGCCAAAAGAAGCACTCCAGAATTGCCTTTGAAATATTGTAATTTTAAGTGGATAAGGAGGGATTGGAATGTCCTCATCCAGCTTTTATTATTTGGCTGCTTTTGAATGATCCTTTTCAAAAAGAGGTCGGGCAGCTATGGCAAAAGAGCTGGGAAAAAGAGAGAATAACAGGGCTTAATGCTCCTTTATACATGTTATACATTTAATACAAAAATACTTATAACAAAAACACAAATCCCACGGTCTGCCTTCCTATTTGCACAGCCTGTAATGACTTGACATTTGAGTGAGTCTGGAAAATTGTATTTAATAACTCCTCAGAGGCCCCAGAGTGGGAAAACCTATTACTGCTGCCTGATTTGGAAGTTATTGTTTTAAGGACATTTTCAGAGTTGCACACCTCTTTCAGGCTGCAATTCTACATCTTCTGAGCAAACAAGGCATAAGTTCCCCACTCATGATGCCTGTGTGACCGTTTGCACCATCCCAGATTTTGAAGTTCTTGTAGACTGATAAGGACAGGGAGCTACTCCATGAAGCTTTGCTTCAGATTTGTTTTCAGAGGTAAAAATATGAGATGAAAGCCATTGATTTCTGATTTCTGTTCACATCACTACCTGCCTTTCAAGGGAGAGGGGGTGGACCAGGAGAAACACACACTAGACTAAATAGCAGGGTCCTCAGGAGAGAACAAACTCTGTGTTGGTGAAGAAGCAGAGGTTCCTGCAGTTTGCCTGGGGCGATTGTTCACCTTGTTTCATCAGAGAGTTTGCTAGAAGAAATTCTGCCATCGTTAACAGTGTGATCACATTTGCCTGCTTGGATGTTAATTTTTAAAAACAAGGTTGTAAGCTTCTCGGGCTACCAAGGGGACTAGGTGACATCTCCTGTCATACTCCAGCTGATGGGTGACAGCTGGCTCTGGTGTTTCTTTGTGCTCTTGCATGGAAGCAGCTGAGCCCAGCTTACATCAACAAATTCCAGGTTTTTTTGACTAGTTTCCAAAGAAAAAGGAGGTTATACTGACCAGGCTGTCCCCATCCCCCCTTTAAATTCGTTGACCAAGTTCAATCAAACCTGGCAGGTGCAGAGTATCTCTCAAAGGAATGAAGCTCCTACATGCTTTAGGAAGGTTTGTAGCCATGTGGACAAGAGGCCTTTAAAGTGGGGCCACTGGCAACATGAAGCAAAGGTGGCAATGCTGGTGTATGTGTCATTTGGCACCCAAATCCCACTGATCACTCCACACATACCTTGATCCAAAAAAACACACCTGCCTTACTTGCTGTGGTAAGGACAGAGATTTAGATGGGACATAGGGCTAAGGATGAACTGTGATTATTTTGGCAGGAGGTGTGAGACTCTATAAAAAAATTCATAGGAAGCCAGCCTTCTTTGTCTGCATTGCCTAATAAATGACCTGAATTCTGGAGATGTGTCTGACAGCTTCAATAGAAGTTCCCCTAGACTGAGGTATTACAAAAAACAGATCACTTATTTTAATATACCAAATCTACCTTTAAAGCCTGAGTTTTAGATATCCACACGTGAAAAGAAAAATGTTATCAAGGCCCTAAGTATAGGAAGAAGGAATGAACTTGTAAAAAATAAGAGCTTCCGTGAAGAAAAAAATTGCCTATTTAAATTCAGCTATAAAATTCTCTTCTTCCTTGTCGTCAGGGGAAGTGTTGAAATGCATTAAATATGGGGCTGGTCGCTCAGAGACAGGGACTACCTATGGATTTTGGTAGGAATATTAGCACTGCATGACGAAGCACCAGTCACCGATGGCACAGGAGCCTGCATGACGAAGAACCAACTTGTCTTATTCCTGGGGCTGTCAATTAATGAGTCACACAACTCGATTCTGGAGCATGGACATCCTATAATGGTCCAAAGCAATCAGTCATAAGACTGACTAACATGTACACGTGCATATAGGACATGAGTATTGGTGCTTTCAGGTGACAAAGAAGTTACACGTATGGGCAAATATTCATTATGTATATATACTCTGAGTAATAGGGGATTAAAAGTTTATTAGCTCTTGCAGAGCTCCCGGATGGTAATTCCAGGATGGCAAGCTCAAAGATCTGCAAATGAGGATGCACGAAGGGCTTTATTTCTTCCAAGTGGCGAACAATTTGTGTGATTTACAAAAAAAAAAAAAAAGGAAAAAAAAGCAAGGAACTAGCATGCTCATATTATCATTTGTAGCTAATGTCTGAATGGAGAAACATTCCTCAAATGTATTTTACAGTAAATGTCTCCACTGGCTATCTCTTCTCCACGTATTTGCAGAAGTCCTGAAAGAAGTCCCACTTAGCACTCAAATATCCAACTCTTCCTACTTATGGGGTGCATTTTAGGCCTCTTTGAAACATCATTTTCCTGTGTACATGTGGGAAATTAGACAATGGTGACTTTTTCACACTTTTGGAGACATCCCCTAAAAAGCCGTGCCATGACCTCTCCCATTTGCCTCCTGTGCCAGCTTCCCCAGGTCCCAAAGCAGAGGCCAGGATCTGGCCAGATAAGGGGTGGCTTTTGCTCCCTGGGGGGCTGATCCCTCCTTCCCTTCGGGCTCCCCTCCCTGGCAGGCACTGCAGGCATGGAGCTTTGCCTGTTGGTGCCCTCCACGGCCAGTGATGGGCTTGGTTTCCCTGGATGGGTACCAGCTGGTCACCAAGACGCTCTCTGGGGTCACTGCCGGGGGCAGGTCTTCCCCTGCCCGGGAAGCTCTTCCCAGTGGGAAGCGAGAGCCTGCAGTTTGTAAGCTCAGCTCTGGAAACTGGATAAATGCTTTTGGGGAAAGGTTGGATCAGCACCCTCAGCCCTTCCGGCACAGTGCTGGGAATAAGGAAGGAGAACAGCACTGAGAATGCAAAGGAGGAAAGGAAGATGCTCTGAAGCCCACGGTGGCTTTGTGCTGCTTTGAGGATCCCTGGATGAGGGGGAAAGACATCCTCTCTTAAGGGGCTTCATTTGGAGACAGTTTTGCTTCATGATAGAAATGCATTTGTAGATGCCCAAATCCGTCAAATTTATGAAATCAAAATGGCCTGTTCTTCTCCTCCTCCCTGAAATTTCCTAAATGTCTCTCTTCACAGGGGTTGTGCATTTGTATGTAATTATTTCTTTTTCTGTATATTGATCCTTTTCTCCTTCCCCTGAATGCACCATAATTATATTTTCTTTCGACGGGTGTAAGGAGCGAACTGTCACTGGTACACAATGGCTCAACTTTATCAAACCGGAAAAGAAAAAGCCCCTGTTTTGGGGGAGGTTTCAGGCAGCGGGCTGACAATTGTGGGTTCTGATTCATACCTGTGCAACCGCTACTCTGTAATCAGGCTGCGATTAGTCACCGACAACCAATTACCGTGCCCGGCTTCCTAAAGCAATTTGTCAATCAGGAACTTTATAAATCCTGGTTAACTCTGTGGGGAAAAATCCACCAGCCTGGGAGACCATCCTCCTGTGTGCTGTCCTGGGGCTGGTGGGGAGCCTTCGACAGAGAGGTAGTAGTTCTGCAGGCACCGTCACTATTATGCACCGTCCCACACAGGACACGTGTGTTTTCTCAGTTCCTAGTGACAAAGAGCAGAGGTGAGCCCTCCCTGCATGGTGGGATCTTCCCCCAGAGGTTTTGCATGCTAGAGTTACAGCAGATGGTGGCACAAGTTTTCACGAGCTGGTACCTCACTGCCCTGTTAACTGTCCATCCTCTGCAGTGGGACCACCTCCTCTTTCCCACGGAGCTGCTCCCCACCTTTCTCAAACCTGCCAGTTGCCTGCACGTACCCACAGCCCAAGTTCTATCAAAGGCTTCATCACTTGGCTCATCCACGGTGATGCCTAGAGGCTGCCCACAGCCCTCTCACTCTCCAGGTCTGTGAGAGGGGGCGTGCAGTGCCACCATCACCGCAGAGGGACAAGTGACTTCTAGGGCCTGACAGGGTTGAGCAAAGGTCCGCCCATCACCAGCAGACTTTCCTAAATAAGCTCACTTTGCAGCTCGCCAGAGTTATCATTAGCCTTTGAAGTCAATGAGCTAAAATGGTTTCAGAGGGAATGGTCAATGGAGCCTCTGCTTTTATCTCCTGCTGGTGTTCGGAGCTGCCCTGCACTACCCTCAGGTTCAGGTGGGCTTTCTGCAGAGGTCACCATCTCAGTGAAAATCCAAATACCACAGGCATAAAGAAAGTTGCTACCTGCTGGTCGGTTATTCTTTCCCACGCAGAAGTGAGCAGCGCTCGCTGGAAGCACTTCTACGCTAGTGTAACTCTGAAGGAGTGGCAGCTGCTGTTTTAAACATACCAGCAAGTGTGGAGTGCCAGGATATTTCTGGATAGATTGACCACCAGTGTCTTCTTTCCTGCCAAGGCTACACTGGTTTGAACAGCAGTGGAAAAACAGCTGCTGGAGTTAGTGTTTACAAAACAGCAGGATGGGGATACGGGGTGACCCAGGCTCTCCCTTAGTGCTTGGGAGGGCTGGAGGAGGAAAGCCCCAGGTGAACCTCAGCCCTTGTGTGGCTCACACTGGAGGGGCACGTGCAGAGAAACCAAGCCCCTGATGCAGGGGATGGTCCCTCTCTGAAGTGGCATGGTGCAAACACCCGGAGCTGGCTGGCCATGCATGCTGCCTGGCAGCCTACACCCCACCAGAGCGTGCTTTGGGGTAAAACTGTAGCTTTGGACCTAAACTCTTACTTATTTTCCTTCACAGGTCCTCCAGTACAAGAGGAAATGGGCACAAACTTGAAATAAGAAGTTCCACGTAAACATGAGGAGGAACCTCTTTACTTTGAGGGTGACAGAGCACTGGAGCAGACTGCCCAGAGAGCTGGTGGAGTCTTCTTCTCTGGAGATATTCAAAACCCACCTGGACACATTCCTGTGCAGCCTGCTCTAGGTGGACCTGCTTTGGCAGGGGGGTTGGACTAGATGATCTCCAGAGGTCCCTTCCAACCCCATACCATTCTGTGATTCTGTGGTTCTCTTGTTGCTATGATTAAGCCCCCAAGAGCCTGGCTTCTTGGGGCAGGTTCCCTGCAACGTCTTGGTTCCATCCCGTGCCCAGTGCCAGCTAAGTCTGACGGTCATGCTGAAGAACACCAGGAAAACATGAGAAATATTAGGCTACCTAATCCAAGTTTCATCAGGTCAAAGAGCTGGGAAAAAAGAGGAGGCCCTGGTAAAACTAGACTAACTGTGCCTGGCTTCAGGCATCCAGTCACTTTTCCACTCCTGGGAGGGAAAGAGCAGTGAGGCTGAGTTTCAGTTGACATGCCCATCTCGCAAATGAGCAGCTACCAATGCACAAAAGCGTTTGAAGCAAACTTGCCTGCAGGCACTGCTAACTCACTTCGCCATGATGCTGCAGGGTGGTTTCAAAGATATCGAGGGACTCACAGATTCTATTTGTCCTGATAAAGATATTTTCCAGGATTTTCATTCTGCATCCATTTTTTGCTAGTGCATTTTCATTTGCCTTCATTTATTACTCCAAGACCCATTATGATCAGGAGACTAAAACAAAGGAGACCATTGTATTGTGTTGGATAGTAGCCATGGCCAAGATGGAAATGCGAATACTGGGTACTTCCTACCCCACAACAGTAGTAATACTATTGCTGGTGCTTTTGCTCTTCAGAGGCTGGTAACATAATCCTCTCAAACAGCTTGCTGGCTCCTCCTTGACACTGCCTGGGTAATCACATCACCCTGGAGAGCCAGACTTTAGGCTCAGCATCTTGCTAGAGGAAGATCAAGGGAGCCAGGTGGCCACTGAGCAGAGAAAGGTGCACAGAGATGGAGAGGACGCTGGAGGCGAGTCTGGTGCCAGGAGGTCTCTCCTGTGCTGTGACAGGTTGGGGGACACATTTGCACTTTCTGTCTGTTGTTTTTTGACAATATTCCCCTACAGTTTCTCTCCTTATTTGGGGTTCCTCCCCCTCCCCTGTCTGTTGTTGCCTGGGTTTTAGCAACTGCAATGGTTTATCCAATTATAATAAAAAACGCAACTCTGAGAAAGTAGCATAGAGAGTAGTACACAGAGCCTGTAGCCTCTGGGGAAGAAGGGGAACGGTTATAACAAAATTAAAGACATCCCTTCCAAACTCCCTGCCAAGCCGCAGATAGAGGACTCTCCTGCACCAGCATCTCCAGAGGTGCTGGTACAGGAGATGGGCCTGGAGATGGGCCTGAAGATGGGCACACACAAATCCTGCTCTCACTCTTTTCTCATCCTTCCACCTACCTCTTCCCAGGAACAGCTTGGTTACCCAAGCACCAGTGACATGGATTGTTCTCCTTTGTTAATCTCATTGACATATCAATGATATTCACAATTTCTACCTGCTACAGTTTTCCCCTTTGCCACCAAAAACAAGAATAGAAGTAGTTTATTTTCTCATGCCTTACATATTTTAACCACCTCTGCCCCTGAGGCCCCCAGCCCCAAGGTATCTGCTGTTTCACTGCATTATTTGTTGCTGCATACTAATCCAATAAACCTGAACTCCCATAAATTACCATAGCGCATGGGGAAGGCTAAGTTTAGCTCTTGCATATTTTAGACATCTGTCAAGATAAAACTTGGACTGGAAGGAGTCTCTGGCGTGCTCATCCGTACTGAAAGTGGACAGTGACAGAGGCATTTCCTCTCCTCACTCTGTCTCCAACTAAATCACTTCAATATTATTAAGTTCACATCAAGTTTCTCCGTGCGTGCTCCAGGGACCTGCTAGAGCACAGTGCATGCTTGGAAACGAGCCCCATGACTTCATGGCTCTGAAGTATGACTTACTACCTTCTCTCTTCCTTCAGCAGCTTGAGTCTTGGCCACTTCATGCAGGGTGTTAAAAACTAGTTGTGTTAAATATCCACAAAATTATGTCTTCACCCCTCTCCCCAGGACTTTGTTGAGCAGAGCTAAGAAATGCTTTTTTGGGAAGAATGTAATAAACCTGATGGAAAATACGGGTTGAAGAATTTTCTGTGCATTTATTGTTGCTCAAAAATAGTCCACCTTTTAAAGGGTTAAAAAGGGTGACATCATTCAATAAATGAAATGTCCTACTTTGGATGCAGTGAAGCATTTTGCAACAACTCCAAATGAAATTTTTCATTTTTCGTATGTGACTGGAAAAGCAAATCCAGTTTGACCTTAATTTTTTTCCCTTTCCCTCTTCTTTATTGTAGTAACCAGACTTAAAGAATAATTATTCACTTCCTACTCCTCCCATAACCATTCATGGTAATCTTTTACCTTTCTTTATGTGGACTGTTGCTTCTTTAGGTTTTTCTAATGGTCTCCCTGTCAGGTTGAAATCTCTGTAAATACCGTCTGTTCCTTCTCCCACTTCATCTTACAGTTTTTCTAAATCTGCCATTGCACAATATTAATGAACATAGTCCATTTAAAGAATGAGCATGTGCAGCAAATAATAAAGGAGAAAAATCTCTGCTAACTGCCAGGGGAGAGTTTTCTCAGACCTTTCTTCTGTGTTGACGGCCACTTACGCTGCCCTTTTCTGCTATGTCAGGAGAAGACCCATCCTGACTGGTCCAGGCAGTGCCTGGGAGCTGAGGGCCAAACTCCCTCCCTTCCCAGCTTTGCCACGTCTTCCCTTGTCTTAGTGAATAATTTTTGAGAAACGCTATATTTCCTACCTTCTTCTTTTTGTAAAATGAAAATGATAATGTCTACCTGAGTGAGGAGAGAGATTGTCCTGATTGATTAATATTTCAAAAGGCCCTCATAAATCTATAATCTCTCCACAGTGTTACGATTCACTGCTACTGCTCTGTTCCCCTGGTTAGCCTTTGAATCCCCTCACAGGCAGTTACTGGTCTCAATTTCCAGTAGCGATATATTGAAACATCCAGTAAAAGAAACAGACAAAGAACATTAAACGACAGAGATACGGAGCTGGAAAAGGTTAGCATCCATTTCCTACTCCATCAATAAGCATTTATTTTTTTTCAGATAGACCAAGCTACATACCACGTATCTGTCATACATTTGATATAACACTGGAGTTTCTGGGTTTAGTCTTCAGTCTTGGCAATATCTTTGAAATCTCTCTGGAGGCACAGAATTAATTTTCTGTCTTTGAGAGTATTTCAGCCTGAAGACCTACATGGGAAATCCCTTGAAGCTTTCACCCTCAGATCAGTTTCACTGCAACGCGTTAACAGGCACTGAGATCTTTGCAGTGCAAATGGATGAGAAATGTGAGCTGGATCCTGCTGATGGCTTGGTTTGGTGCACGCTGCGCAGCCCTGGCTGGGAAGATGCCCAGGAGAGATGCTCTGCAGAATGCCCGACAAGTGCAGGAAGGGCTGATGCCAGGAGGGTCTTGATGCCCTCCAGGTCAATGGGAACTCTGTACTGGTCTTTATCCTCATCACCTACCTAGACAGTGGAGCAGGGAACAACTCTACAGGTAGAGGACTAATACACCACCTGTGGGACATTGGAGGGCAGGACTACTCCTCAGAGCCACCTGGGTGGGCTGCGGACAGGGGCTGCCAGCAGGGGAGAAAATGGGAAAGATGGAGAAAACGTCTTTTCTCCATGGGGAGAAAAACAGTTTTGCAGGAGAGGATTTGAGGGTCCTGGTGGCAATGAGTCCCTCTGGTGTAGGCTCATGCAGAAGATGGAGCAGGGCCCTTTCTGCATGTCCACAGCAGGAGGGAGGACCAGGCACAAAGTGCAAGAGGGGAAACTCCCCATTTATGTAAGAGTGGTTTGGCACTGGAAGAGGCTGTCCAAAAGGGCTGGGAGGTCTCTGTCCTTGGAGACAGTCACAAGTGAACAGGGCAAGGCCCTGAGCAGCCTGACCTAAGTGAGAAACCGGCCCTGCTCTGAGCTGGGGGCATGGGACCAGGTGACGTCCAGAAGCCCCTTCCAACTGAAATTATTCTTTGATACTTAGCTCAAAATAAACAATTTTTTACATTAGTTATTCCACCTTGGCTTTTCCCTATCAGCCAGTCTCAGAAGTAATGCCTTGATCCATGGGGCTGTAGGGAGGCTTGGAAGAGCTCTCACTTCTGGAGAAGAATAAGGGGAGCAAACCGAGGGAGACTTGGCAGGGTGCTTGAGGCTTTCACGATCTAATTTAAAGGTGAATTTTATATGACTTGACCCTTATTTAAATCCTCCACTCTCACTCTCTGAAGTTTACAACCTCTGCTTTTATTCCCAGGGCAGAGTTACACCTCCTTGAGAGCCGGAGCTGCCGTGACTCATCCTGGAGGGTACTGCTGTGCACAGTCCTCTGTCCGAGCTGGTGCCCTGCTGTGAGAAACCTACAGTAAGACAAAACTGGAAACAAACTTAACCTCATTTTGGATTGTCCACTGCCATCTAGGAGTGGTGAGAATTAGGAATCTGTTTCCATTTATTCACTTTGAAGCGAATTGTACTGCCTGCCCACGGAAGCATAGGGCACAACAGAGGAAGATGCTGCCTTTGTGCAAGAAACGCCACAAGATCCAAAGTGCACCTAGGTACAATGTGTGTGTGGATGAGTCAGGAGATCCTGGCTTCAAATATGAACTCTTCAAAGCAGCGCCTGCCTTTTTTGGTGCTCCTCGCACAGACCTCTCCTTTAAAGAATGCAAAACTATAATGAAATGCTGAGCGGCTCTGATGTGTGAACTGAGGCTGCCAGCCACTGCAAAGTAGGGCTCCCCAAGGGTTCCTTTCTGCCCCAGGCAGATAAAATATTGCTGCCCGACTCTCTTGTTCTCTATGGAGATGGTGCGCGTGGTTGCCCACCCTGGAGGTCTCCTGCTCCCACCGGCTGGGCGTGCTGCCAGCTCTGCCCCAGAGCTGCCTGTTGGGGCAGAAATTTCCTGCTCATTAAAAAGAGACAAAGGACAATTAGGTTGCAAATAAAACGTGTTATCTCCACTTCTAAGGCCTGTCAACCCACCAGGCCATCGCTTTCTCTGGGGCTAGAGAAGGTGCTGTGCCAAGCTCTCAGGTCCATGTTAGTTGCTTGCAGAGAGTCTGATGGGAAGATCTGCCCCCTCATCCGAGGTCCTCACCTCAGTGTCTGCTCCACAACACACAGGCTTGGAGCCTGGCCTGGAGCCCTCAGACATTGCGTTTGTAATTGGTTTTGGTAATTAACTCAGCATCTCTACACCCTGCGCTACACTATCTGCCTCCTGGCTCATCAGAATGGCACTATCTCTTTTAGTATTACTTCACTAAACGCAGCCTTACATGTGGCTTAAACCCTGGCCTCTTTAATTAACTGACAACTTTAATCCACATCTTACACTCTGCTTATCTGGGAACTGACTTTTACTACTGATAAGCCATGCTCTAATTGCCCACCGTCCTCAGCAGAAGCAGCACTGATGCACCACTTCACCCAGGCAGACACCCAATACGCAAAAGCGTTACCACTCTTCCCGGCCCCGCGATAATCCCTGGCATTAAAACACTCCCTGGATGATTGGAGATGGCGAGGAGGTTCTCACAGCCCCTCTCTCCTTCCTCTTTTCCTCCCTTCGTCCCACCAGCCATCGCCACCTGGACCACGCTCAGCCAGCGGGAGCTGAGGCAGCATCCCAGGCTGCTGGCGTTCCACCTTCCTGCCCGTTTCTAGGCCTAACAAAGGTGAAAGTCTTAGCCCCACCAAACTCAATATACAAGAAATTTACATGAGTTTGGCTAATATATTCTGGATGTATTTGCCATCTGTTTTGTTTTTTGTTTTTTTTCACTTTTAGGAAACTTTCAGACCCCAAAACGCAAATCAGCATTTGCACTCAGTAAATGCTTTTCAGGCATTTCCTCCTCTCCGGAAATAAGGGGTTTCCAAAAAAATGCCAAATGTGTCTTGGCTGTTTTTCTAGAGCTGCTAAAAGAGTTTTTACACTGAAGTTGAGTATATGTTTTATCTCTCATGAGTTCCTGCCAGTTTTAGCCTCTCCAGCCATCTCTCTGCTGTTGCGCTGTTGTGGAGATCTGGCAAACCATTTCGATTTGAAGTCATGTTTCCAGCCACAGTTATGTTCCCTTTCACCCCCACCTTGTGGAGAAACAAATGAGAGGGAGGCTTTGCAGGGAGATGTGGAAAAAAATGCCACATTGAAAAAAATGCTCAAAATGAAACGAGCTTGTGTCCTTCTCTAGCACTGGTGGGGACGGCAAAGTGAAGGGATGGGGAACAAGAGAACCACAGAAACACCTGCTCACTGCATTTATAGGAAGGAGAGGTGGGAGGGGACCACGTCAAGGAGGACTCCACAGCCAGCAGCAAGGAGAGGACACAGAAATGGTTTCCCTGTGCAGGAAGCACCATGTGCAGACGCAGAGGGATGCATGTGAGCACCTGCCCAAAGATCTTTGCTGGCTGGTCGTCACAGAGCAGCAACATGTGGTGGGAGCCAGCGCCACTGCTACTCTGCTAGGAGCAGGAGAGCGATGGGGACCTGTGCCCTGGGTGAGACCTGCAGTGCGTGAGGGCTTGCTCTGGACCTTATATTGATCCCAGATGGGGCAGGTCCCAGCCCTAGGCTTCTCTTGTAGCCTGCCTGCTTTGTGTCCCAAAGCCACACAAGCCCCAGAGAAGATCCTGCCTGCCTCCTGCCGCTGCATGAATGATCACTTGTGGAAAGGATTGCTGCATGCCATGGTATGGCAGCCCACACCTGGAAGCAGGTCACTGCTTTGCCCTTCTGGTAGAGCAGCATCTTCCCAGTCTGCTGCCTGTACTGGGCACCACCTTTCTTCCTTCAATGCTTTGACACCTTCTCCAGGTCCAGGCCCCAGTCTCTGCAATTCATCTGCAAGCTGTTTCCAAATGCTTTGTTCAGAGCAGGCAGCCGAGCCACAAACCATAGGGTTTTCTTGCTGCCTGGGCCCCTTTCCCTTCACATGCAGGGGCTCATCTGCTGCATCCCTGCACCAGCCTGGACTGCATAAACCCACAAGGAAAACGTGGGATGTGGGAGGATGCACGGTGCCACCCACTGTTATTTTGGAGGCTGGGCTTCCAGTATTTCTATGTGTTGTGAGTCTGGCTGTCAGGAGGATTTGGGGGGAGCTATGCATAGCTGAGTCTACATAGGTGGTGGAGCACTGGAACAGGTTGCCCAGGGAGGTGGTTGAGGCCCCTTCCCCGGAGATATTCAAGGTGAAGCTCAATGAGGTCCTGGGCAACATGGTCTAGTTGGGGGTATCCCTGCTGACTGTGGGGAGGTCGGACTAGAAGACCTTTGGAGGTCCCTTCTGGCCCAGACCATTCTATGATTCTATGATTCTATGATTCTATGATTCTATGATACTGGTGCCTGAGCAGTTCTCTCCATCCCACATGGCTCCTTCCCTCAGAAATGTAGGGACTTGTCTATTTCATGTCATGAATTGCACTGGTGAAACTCTGATGCTGTGGGCCCTTTGTAACTCTGAAAGATGACAATATATGCAATTGCTGCAGCGTGCCAAAGACGGAGATCGGGTCCCCTAAGTGCTAGCTCCATGCAAAACAGATTTCCACTAGTTGCTCCTCAGGTGGCATTAGAAGTGACAGCTAATGATTTTCCCCTGGCTGCCTGCAGAGAGGGACAGGACTACACAGGGCCCTGGGATGGGGTGGAGGGAGCCTGCAAGGAAATCCTCACACAAGGAGCTGCTTCACAGGAAACGTGGTTTTCAGGGAGTACAAACTGCTTAGTAATGAGGACAGCACGGTGAAAAATATCCTGCACACCCTGGTGCTTTCTGCAGCTGAAACCTTGGGTACTTTCCCTCCATCCTTATTTCCTCACCATCCATCAATCCTGGTGCCCTTTCGGTCCCTCAGTCTTGCAACGTCAGCAGCGCAGGGATCCCAAAATGCTCCAAAGTAATTTCCATCTTGCTGTCCCTGACGTACAGACCTCATTATCTCAGAGTGCCGAGTCCATCTGCCCTTTCCTAGGGGATTTTATTCCTGTGGGGTACAGATATTTTTACGAATGACAGAAGCTGTAGGAACTGTGGGAAGATGCATCTTCTTCCAGCCTCACCGAGGATGTCTGTATGGACAACGCAGGCACAAGCTGGCCCCCGTCGGAAAGCTGCTGTAACTTTAGTACAGTGCCTAAACCCCGAATGGAGGGATGAAAGCTCAGGATGAAAGCCAGCAAGGTAAGCCTATCTGTGCTTAGACCCCCCAAAAGTAGAGATGATTTCTTTGGCTCTCACCTGAAGTCACCAGGTATATGTATGTACAGCTGTGACGGTGATTGAGCTGCCTTCTCCCACTTTCTTGAGCAAAGAAAAAGACTTTGGCTGGAGAAGCTGTGTTATGTTTTTTTATTTATGTCTTTTTGTAACCTTTAAATCATGATTTAATCACATGTGACCAACAAAATGTGACTAGAAAATGGGAAGTCAGACAGTTAATTCTGACAGTACCCAACAATGCTTTGAGGTTTTCGAATTCTGAATTTTTCCACTGCATTGTTTTAGCAGAGAAACTCTGCACTTCTTTGGTTTAAATTTGAAAAGGCCTTTATTTGACCTAAAATGGCCTTTTTTCAGTGAGTAATCCATTCATTCCAAAACCAAAATACATGGCAGCTCCCAGGCAGAACACCGTCCTCACACTGGCATGGCACTGTGCCCGAACTTCTCTCCAGCCACCTCTCCCCTCCGCTCCAGGTCTAGCAAAACAGTGTGTTGTTAGTTCACTCTACATGTGAACATGCTTTTCTCCTCCTTCCCACCTCCAGCTTGATAAATAAAGTCCCGGCCCTACACCTCCACGTAGCAAACCAGTAGCAAACCTCCCCAGATGATAGCTGTTGCACCCCTATTTGTGGGTTTTTGGGGGCTGGTTTTTTTGGTCCTTGGACCTCCCTGAGAGTGAATTTTGCCCCGGGGGACCAAGACAGCCCAGGGCACAGCAGGGCAGAAGAGAAAGGCACAGTTGTGTGCAGGCACCAGGTCCAGAGAGTATAAAGGAGATATTTTCACCCCCTTTGCTGGCTGGCCTTGGCATTTTGCTGCCTGGGAGTTGCAGTTTTCCTCCAGGTCTGTATGTCCTTGATCAGCTGATGAAAGTCAGTGGAATTGTGTTTACTGACTTGTATGTGCACCAAATGAAAGGGAAAGCTGTTTTATTATCAGCTTCGAAGCCATCATTTAGTTGCATGCATAAAATACCCATAAATGGCAGTGATAGCAGACCGGGATTTGATGAAAACCCACCGGCAACCCCTGCTCGATACTGAGCTCTTGCAAACTGCCTGCTGGAGCTCCAGCCCACCGGGCAACACCACCCCCAGCCGGGCAGCTCCACCTCAAGAGCGGTGAGGTGGAAGGGAAACGTGTACCCTGAGGGCATCCCTGGTGGACTCCAGCCTTTCCTGCTTTCCCTGGGCACACACAGGGGCACCCACCCACTAATGGGCTGTGTCCCCCACAGCACGGCTGAGAGGTTAGTTCAGGTAGGTCATCCTCTCGCCTCGGTTATCAGATAGTTTGGGGTTGGGTTTTTTTTTTTTGTCAGTCGAACCTTGGCTGTTACAGACATCAAGGATATTGCCAAGTTTGCTGGTTACTGAGTATACAACCGTGTTCATACACAGCAGCTTCTCTAATGCAGACAAATCCACCAGATTCCAGGAGCTAAGGGAAGGGGAGAAAGACCTCTTCTATCAATCACCTCTGTTTGTTTTCCTGGGTTTCTCCGTATCTCTAACTCCTTTTCCAGGACAGTCTATTTTTATTTTTTTTCTCTTTCTTAATCTCATTTTAAGCCAACAAGCCGAGTAAACAACAGGAAGTATTTTTAAGTGGGAAGACAGGACATTAATTACTGTAAAAGACTTGAGAACCACCATCCCCTAAGGTATGTGAGATGTTAGGCATGCAAATGAAAGGATGAGATCAACAGATAGATGAGATTATTTCACCTCATGTATAACTATCTTACTGGGCCAAAAGGGAAAACGCAAAAAAATTGAGAGGAAGCCTGAACAGTTTGGTAACGCAGGAAGAGACAGCCAAGACAGACAAACGTGGAGGAAAACACATCTCCTTTTCTGTAAAGAACATCTTTAAAAAAAAAAAAATATCGGTTTTGAGGCATTTCTGCATGAGACAGCCGTTTGGCTCCTAGAGCTAGAATATGGGCCAGAAGTAATCAGGAACGGCGAGCAGAAGCAGCATACATAACAAGGGAGCCTGCATGTGGGCTCTTATCATTTGGAAGCTAATAGATGATGACGGCAGCTTAATCCATGCAAATATAGAATAATGACAACCCTGACTTCATGCGTCATAAAAATAGGGGGAATAGGAAAGAAGGGGAAAAAAAAAAAAAAAAAAAGAAGAGGAGAGAGGGAGAGAAGCAAAAAGCAACAGCATTTGAATCGACGTGCGTCATTAATGGATGAGGCCAGAGAGAGAGGAATAATCAATCCCAAGGCAGAGTGGAGCAGTGGCTGCTGCTCGTGTGCGCAGGGAAACCTGCGGGAGAGGGAAGGGGAGCGGAGAGGACGTCAGAGGAAGCACCTGGCTGGGCGCTGAGAGATGCTGACCCCTCTGGTGCCAACCCAATTTCTCAGCCCGGGCGCTGGCAATGCCAGCTTCAGCCCCGTGTCCGCCTGCCAAGCCCAGCCAGCTGCCAGCCCTTGGCTAGCCCTTCTCCCCACACCAAGGCTGGTGGTGGCACAGTGCAGGCTTGCTGGGGAGGGGGGTAAAAGCTCACCTTTCCCCTCGGTGGCAGAGCAAAGGCTGCGTTTTGTGGGCATCTGGTGAAAAAGCAGCGACCGGAGCCCTGCCATGGTAACGGCGAAATTAATTAGTAACCATTGGAACAACTTAAGAGGGGTGGTTGTGGATTTAGTCATCGCTAGGAAATTTTAATTAGCCATTGGATGTTTTCTTTCCCAGAGATAATGTGCTGTCTGTGAAGCGGTACCTCCTGCAGGCTGAAGGTTGCCCGGAGAAGGACAGGGTGGCTGTGGAGGTCCCCAATGCTGCAGGCTACATGACAGGCTACGAGGCCACCAGAGACGGCTGGCCACACAGCCAGATTTAAAGCAGCACATCTGATTCCCCACAAGAGCATCCACACCAAGGTGTCTGGGCCTTCGTTTTGGGTGTAAAAGCTACAATTGCTAACAGAGAAGGCTGTCAGTGGAATCTGTAGGCATCTTTCTGTGTCCCTACTCATTACCTTCTTAATTCTTACTAACCCATTCCTCCACTAATTACTGGAGAGGAGGCCAGATATATGACATACACAGCATTTTCTTGTCTAGAACCTCTGCTATTTTTATCAAAAAATACATTTAGTCAGGTCAGATCTATTTTTGGTAACCTCTTTGTTGCATTTTATACTGTTTCCCATTAAACTCTACATCTTTCATTATTCCTCCCTTCAAAATTAGTCGAATGCCTGTCATACTCCTGAGGTTAAACTAACAGATCAATTATTGCATGGATTAATTTCCCTCCCCCTGCAACATCTTTGAAATGTGCAGCCTCAGCTGTTCTCCAGCCTTGTGGCCCCTGTTTGCTTGCACAGACTCCTCTGAAAGCCTGGCTGCCAGGCAGGTGATGTCAAGTACCTGTTTTCCTAATAGTTTGGGATGGAGTTTACTGGCTGGCTTAATCCACAGACTTCCTCTGCCTCCTCCTGCTATGTCAATGTCCCTCCATACTGATGATCCCATTAAACTTCATGCCTTTGCCACACAAAGTGGCAAACCTCTCTGGTTCTGGACCATGTTATTGCCTCATCTTTCACCTTGCCAATATCTTGGTGTACCAAGGTCTTCTCCATGGGATCTCAGTCAGAGGCCTTCTAAAATTCAGCCTGGCATTGTCACGTACTTTTCTTTAGTTACTCATGGTTCATCTGGTGAAAGAATTGAGATCTACTGAAGCTCTGCCAGTTCATTTATGTTGAACTAGTATATGCTGTTAATAACTACATTTTAATTATCCTTTCATCCAGTTTTCCTGAGCCTGCAGTAAGATTCACTAGGCTGTATAATCACACTGGCATCCTTTCTACAGATGAGTGCATGATTATTTTTTTTTTAATTTTTGGTTCTCTGATAAAATAACACACTTTAAAGAGAGATTGCATCTTTTTTTATCAGTTTGGTTATTACATTTCTGTATCCCTTTGCAAAAACTTAACCATGTATCATTTTTTCATAGGTCCAATTTATAGATATAACATGGTATCCAGCTCCTGGAGGACCCTTTTAGAAGTTCGGCTTCTCTCAACTTGTTATTCAATATATTGATTTGGGCCAGTCCCCTTCTTCTGGTACTTCAGTTCCTGATGAAGCCTGGGCCTTTTTTAACCTGAAAGTCATATATCTGGCATGCAAATATCTCTCCAAACAACCTCTGCAACAAACCAAAGAGATCGTTTTCTCTGCAGTGTCCTTAGCCTTTTAAATTGTTCTATGAGCTCATTTATAGACCTGTGGTTCAGCAACCCTGTGGCAAGCTTCATGCTTCCTGTATGCCTGAAATGTTCTTGTTTGCTTAAATGCCCTCAGCACTTGCCTGTTCTGGACCCTTCTCAGCCATCATAATTTTTATATCACATTTCACTTGACATTGCCTGCATCTCTTTCCATTGGCGTTACTCACTGTAGGTGACACCTTTCTGAAAGAAGGATTTTTGGGGTCAGACTTTCTTTTAAGCCTCCCAGGGCTTGGGGGGTGTTGGTTATCACAGATGGCATGTACTGAAAGCTGAGCTGAGGCAATGCCTGGGGGTGCCCAGAGTCCAGCGGGTCGCCCTGCCTGCCCCTTGGCATCCAGCTCCTTGCTCTGCCTGGCACAGGGTCTGCTGCTCTAGAGCAGGCTGAGGGGCCAGGAGCAGCAGTCACCTTAATGCCTTCCAGGTCTTTCTACCTAATCTCAATAATCAGACAGCTGAAAGCAGAGCATTACCTGGAGGATTTAATGCTGGTCGTTCCCCTTGGACTTTGCTAATAGGAGAGATTGCCTCACCTGTCCCATTGCGCTGCCACGACTTCAAAGGCATTGCATAATGGTAAAATCTGCTATACAAACAAGCTACGTTCGCTACTCGGGGCTTGCACCACCAAATCGTTTGCCTGTACTGCTCCCTGATGCTGTCTCTGAACCCTCAGCGTCGGCTGAGCTGCCTACTCTGCCCACCGAAAGCGGGGCGGTTGGCCACAGACATGCGGACCTCACCCTGGTCTCCATGGCATGATGCTCCTGGCCCTACTGGGGAGCTGTCACTGGGGACAGAGTGACACTGCAAGGCACCGGGAGGTGTTTTAGAGAGGAGGGAGCTGCAGGGGGGCAGGCAGCCTGGCTGTCATCTCACTGGTGGCTTCAGGTGTTTTTGAAACAGGTTTGCTGTACCAATTCGCTGTGGAAAAAACACGGTCAGGGCAGTACTAAAAGTCTTAGATTGTTTCCACCGACTAGTACTGGGCAGGCCAGTAACACTGTAGAAAGACACTATCAAGACTCTGCACCATTTGGTTTGAACTCTAAATGCTGCCGTCTCACAAAATAAGCAGCTGAGCCCATTGCTCCGAAAAGGGCCTGCCTTGCTACGATACGTTGCAAGGATAACATTATCTTGTCACTTCCCCTGTTTCTCTTATCCCTTTCCCCTCCTCTTCTCCTCTTTTCCCTCCTCTTACAGAGGGCATCAGCAGAGGTGTGGGATGGCTGCTTTTTGGGGTGGAGGCAGGCAAGTCCGTCACTGCTGGCAGTGGGGTTGCAGATGGCCTGGCAAGGCAACAAGGGTCTCACCAGCGTGTGTCTTTTTCCAGTACTTCAGGGCTGGGGTTGCAGGACTGAGTTTCTCCACTCCTTGCCCTGAGACTCTCTCCCTTGCCATGTCAGGTTTCTCCTAGGAAAGGCCACAATGCCAGGAGACACATGCTGAGGGTTGGGCACACTGATGGGGACCAGTATGCTAAGCTGGCTCTGCCACGGGCTAGCTGCAGGACTGTCAGCAGGACACAGAATCAAAGAATCGTTCAAGTTGGAAGAGACCTTAAAGATCATCCAATTCCACTCCCCCTGCCACGGGCAGGGACACCTCCCACTAGAGCAGGTTGCTCAAAGCCCCATCCAACCTGGCATTGAACACTTCCAGGCATGGAGCATCCACAACTTCCCTGGGCAACCCATTCCAGTGCCTCACCAACTTAAGTTATTGCTACCCCATGCTGTAAAATGCAGCCCACCACTAACAAGCTAAGGAACAGTGACTGTCTGCTCAGGTTGTGGCCATACTACTTGCTCGAAAGAAATGGCATCATCCTCAGCCCTGCTCCTGGGTGAAGGCAATTCATCTTCTTGCTCCTTTGCTCTGGCCAATGAGGTCAGAGCTCAGGAGCTGCCTCACACCTCTTCTGCTGCAGAGGAAGGGGGACTGCTTTTTAGCTCTAAGCAAGAAGACACCCCCTTTTTTCTGCGATTGTGCCTCAGGGTGATGAGGCCATCCCATCTTCTGGGACGAAAAGATGGGTTTCACTAAACTGCCCCACACACACATCTCCATGTGCAAAGCAGTCCTCACAGCATTCATGAGTAATGGTGAGAGGAGTCACCTTCCCGGAGGAGCTTCTGATGGTGTAAGGTGATCTGTGAAGGCAGGTTGCTGGCGTCCTTTCCACCACATTGGATCTCGCTGATGTTTGGCTTCACCTTCTACTGCAGAATGTGGCTCTATAGGACGGCTGCAATAGGCAGAGGTCAGGGGCATTCAGGTTCCCAAAAAGACAAACATGGTTTATTTCAGTAGGACAAAATGCTGCTCTAGTGTGCAGACTGGTGCTGCTGGAGGGATGGGCAGTAGAGTGGCTCTGCTTCCACCCAGAGCAACTGCTCCCACCTCAGCATTGAAGTCAGGCTGGTTTTGATATACAAAGACTTTTTATTTTTTCCACTATGGAATAAATTTCATGGGCAGAGCTGACTGAAATGCAGTCTGGAGGCGGTCCCACACAGGAATGTCACTTCTCCAACCTCCTGTGCTGGCTTTGTCATGCAAAGTGGGCTTCAAGCTGTCGGGCTCCCCTGCTGCATCCCTGCTGCTCCCCGCCATGGCCAGGGATGGGGCTCTGGGTGTCCACAGCCAGCTCTGCAAGGCGCAGGGGATCAGCCTCTGCTCAGCAAGGGACCAGGGTCTGTATCTCTGCCGCAGCAATCACAGGAGGAATTGGGAGCAGCATCTCTCTTCTGCAACGGCGCTTGCTGGGCAGCTTCTAGTCACGAGGCGGAGAGGAGAAGCGAGCAGGTAATGGTGCTCGGGGGGGAACAAATCACTCCTCTGTTCCCAGCCGGGGCTGTGGCTCTCCAAAAGGAAGTCTCTCTGAATAACCCATCCAAGTTTTCACTTACACCGCAGCTCGCGCTCAACCAGAGGATTGGGAAATGGTTATTCGCTTCACCGGGCACATCCAGGCAGGCTGTGGCGCTCAAAACGGCTGCCTGCTCTTTACCTTCATGCCCAGGCCTTCCTGCTTTCATTTGCAAGCCTCTCGATGGGCTTAACCGGGTCTCCCTCTTGTTTGCTCTTTGCAGTCGTGAGGGATTTTGGATCCAAAGGCTGACGTGCACTTCTCCAGTGTTGGGACATCAGGCTGAGCACGCTGGCTGTCGCCCGTCTCTGCTCCTCCAAGGGAAAAGCTAAAGCCTGGTAGAAAGAAAGAGAGAGAGGAGCAGAGAGAGAAATCCTATTATAGTTTCACAGGTCTAATCTGCCAAAGCGGAGCAGGAACAATTTTTAATTTTTATAAGCACCCACTTTTAACCTTAGTCAGCGATACTACTCTCTGCCACAATCAAATATTAGTTTAAACTATCTTGAGCTTAACACCTTATTACACAAAGCTTCTTAGGAACAGAAATAAAATAAATAATCTCACACAAAAGAGTGTCAGACCAAAAGGACCTGCGAATGCATGGCTAATTCAAAGCCAACAAGATTTCAGATGTAAGGTACATACACTTATGAAGCTATTATTCTCCTTCCTCAGGAAATGGTCTTAGTTAAAATTTTAATCCAGCCGAGGTGTCTCCTAGAAGGGTGTCACCTACAAGGTGACATAAAGAACTTTCCTCTGATTTGAGCCAGCGTTAACGGTAGAGTCCTCCTGCTGCAAACAGCAGTGTGGTAAGATTTTACTCTAATTTTACACCAGTTTCATTGACTATTTACCCTCTATTTTTTTCCCTGGCTCCTGATAAAAATTTTCTTTTCAGAGAGGTAATTAATCTGAAACAAAGAGCTCAATCCTTCTGTAAGCTCTACAAGCGATGAGACCACTTCTGCTTATCACTCCAGAGATAATAAGAGCTCTGGGAGCTTTTCAGGGAGTAACTTATTGGACATAATGAGATTCTTACTGGGGCACCTGCCACCAGTGCTACTTAAGAGTGTCTGCTCCCAAATATCTCTTGAAATTTAACTGTGATTTTTTTTCTTCCTAGTCAGCTGATGACTTTATCCCTCAGAGACATCACTGGAAACGGCTCGCTCTCGGCGTCCCACACGGTGTTTCGGTCCGTGGGTAGGAAGGGAGCTTGGACTCTATGTCTACCAGACTTGAAAGGTCCAGGCTTAGCATAAAGGGTGCTTGTCCCCCTTAGCTCCCCTGCGATGATGGCTCTGGAAACGGGCATGAGAGGCCCTGCTGTGTGGCATCAAACTGGGTGCAGAGAAACCAGTTAAGTGGACCGGCTCCTGCCCCTGAGGAGCGCAACGGGGCTTGTGTGTGAGTGCTGTGAAAAGGGGAAGGATGTGCCCTTGCAGCTGGAAGACAGGCCAAGGAGGAGGTGAAGGAGTCCCAGAGCACTTTAAAAAAGCAGAAAGCAATCGCTGTCGGGCAGTTTGCAGGGGTAGAGTGCAGGGAAGCAAACACCGGGTGAGTCAGCACTCTCCCCTTCAGAAAGATGCTGGTTCCGTTTGCTTTGCAGGTGGCATTTCAGGGCTTACACAAAACTGCAGGCATCTTCCAGGCTCCCTGAGCAGCTCTTCCCCAGCTCCAGGAAGTGCTTGCGTATGTGCACAGCATGGCAAAAGTCACCAGGCAGCACTGTCACAGAAGGGTTACATCTATATCGACCCCAGCAACTCGTGGGGGTGCGTGAGCCGGGGCTAAGCTAAACTGCTGAGGGATGTCTAGGTGAATGTTCCAGCAGCAACGCCTTTGGAGCTGTCTGGGACAGCCTAGGGGGACTCTGCAGTCGGTCACACATTGATGTCTGCAAAGACATAGCTGTGACTTCGCAGCGTTTTGCATGCTGTGTCCTGTGCAGGGAGGACAGGCATCAAAGTAATGCAGGTTCTGGTGTGGGCTTCCTCTGACGGAATTCTCTTCTCAAGGGGATATGCTTCCTCCCTGGGAGGGAGACTTGGTCTTTGGGTTGATGTCAAGCTGCAGTCAGTGTTTCCTCCAGCCCTCCTCCTCTTTGCCCCTTTCCCCTTAATATCAGGGCTATCCATTGCAAATGATGTTGCCCATTGCTCCCTCTGCAGAGCTGTGAATCCTCACTCAGTAACCTCAAGACCTGAACAACTGACCTGCCTCTTACTCCCTCAAAGCCAGGGCTGCTTTATTTGCAGCTCGGTGCATGGCCTCTCTCGCACCTTCTGACCCCAAACATCACCCTTGGTAACTCTGCAGAACTGAGTCCCGGCTGCTCAGGCTGTGGAGCTGGGGAACACCAAAGCATGGCGTTGCAGTGGAGACCAGGCTGCTTGTAGGGCCACTGCACTTTGACCAGACCCTGAAGACATCAGGCTTCCCTGTACCTTGGGGATAACTATGTGACACAGCGTTCACAAGACCTGATGAGCTGGACATCTCCCACCACACTTCACTGGACATGGCATCACCTCTGCCTCAACCCAGAAAGAATAACAAGCACCCTTCTGGTCAACCAAAGAGTTTGGCCCGTTTTCATATCTGTTGACTTAGTCAAACAAGTTGCCCAGAAGAACTAGAGTCTCCTTGAAGATTTAAAGACTCCAGTAACCATGGCTGAGCTGATCTCATGTCAGCTATCATCTCCCTGCTTTTGGGGCAGGGCGGAGGTAAACTAGATGATCTCCACAGTTCCCATTTTTTGACTCTTGTTGTTATATGGATTATTTTAGCCTCTCCTGTATTCTTCACAGACAGAAATGTTGTAGCCCTAAGGAAAGATCTAGCAGGGGAAATGATTGCTTTTGCCAATATTCAGTGTGGCCTATTGCTGAAAAGAAGACGGGTGGGCAGTAGCTCTGTCCTTTTAAGACGACAGACGGGGGTACCAACATCAGGGCCTTCAGTTTGCTTCATTCTGCAGAGAAGTCATTTGAAACCTCTAGCACCTCTCACACAGCCCCGAAATATGGCAGCCACAAATCCAGACGCTGCCTTCTGCGCCGCTCCTTGAATTGTGGGCCTCCCTGCAGCGGCACCGGGGAGGAAGGGATGGGAGAAGCTGGGGTGGAGATGAGGGTGCCGCGCGTTCAGCCGATTGCCCTGAGATGGTCAAACAGCCCGCGCGCTCCACGGCTCTCCACAAGAATCAAATTTCGTTACGGAAACTTTTTAGTTGTCGCTGCTTTCAAATAATCCCCAACCGGGCCCTGTCCTCCCTTTCTCCCCGTCTGTTTCGTATCTGTAGCGAAGAAATAATAAAAGCCCGCGTTGGAGGGAGGGGAGGAAGGCTCATACCCCATCGCTCGCTCACTAGCCCAGCGTACTAACAACCTCTGGCTTTGTCTTCACCTTCACCATTGGGTGTTGCATTTGGGGTTTTTTTTTGGTTCGGTTTTTTTTTTTTTTTTTTAAACTTCTCATGTAAACTCATTAACATGACTTTTCCATCCGACCCACTTTAGACATCTGCGTCAGTGGTGATGTTTCAGCACTGAGCAATCTCCCTCCACTTTTCTGCTCACATCCTAGGAAGGGAAAG
>JAOXJM010000001.1:117238614-117255470 GCA_026413425.1 Tringa solitaria | reverse complement strand
TTCTATGATTCTATGATCCTAAAAAGGTAGGGCTATCTCTGGGATCGTGTTCCCTTCCTGCAGAGGCGTGTCACCATGCTGCCTCTGGTGGCAGCACTGTGGTAGGGCTGAAGAGTGAACTCATGGGTGAGGGACACGTGTCCTTCCCTTTTCCTGGCTTTGAGGAGTTTACCCACAACCTCTTTGCTTTATGAACTGCTCCAGCCCAACTCGTTTCTTATGTTTTTCTAATTTTATTTTTTTTTTTAATCATTTATAATGCCAGTTACCTTTGCTCTGTCTGTCACAAGGACCATGAAGCTTTGAGAAGATCTTAGCCTGTCCCTGGCATTAAGTAATGACTCATCTGTTCCCTGGGCTGACCGGCAGCCTGCTGCTGTCCCTGCATCTGTGTGTGTGCGTGTAGTGCACAGTGGAAGGCTCCTGTCACATTGCATTGACCTGTCACTTGGCCACTTCTGGCTTGTGACAGAAAGTACAGTTTTTAGAAGACAAGTCTCGACAAGCTGCATGCGGAGATGAGCCAGTGGTATGGCTGGGTTCAGCTGCAAGTGATGTGCACCCTAAGAGAGAGAAAGAGGAGATGAATTGCATTTGGGCTTTGCTATCAAAGCTGGGACTATGAGCCCAAGAGCCCTACCGTAATCACTGAAACCCCCTCAACCTACTGCCAGGTGAGACCCCAGACCCCTGGGGCCTGGAGGTGTGCAACACGGGCTCTGCATCCATGTGCCATGCATACAAGAAGAATGGCTGCATGTTTCCAGGTGCATGCCTTCCGCGTTTTGTGTCTGAACGAACAAGTCAATCGATCAATTAATTAATTAGTTAATTAATATGGGTAGGCTTAATGTTCCTGTCCTGCTCCAGGACTTGTGGGTCCCTGAGGTCCCTTTGGGCACGCCGCAGGGAGAGAGGATGAGGAGGATGGCCGGCCCCATCACCAGCTGGAGCATCGCCCAGCTTGGCCGGCTGCAAAGCCGAGCCCTGGCAGACATGCCAGCCGGGGCAAGGTGAACATCAAGGTTTGGCAGCACTGGGCTGTGTTCTTGTCCTTCCTCTTGAGTACGCTCAAAACCAGGCTGCTGAGGGTTCATCGTTCACCTCCACACCTGCCCAGCTTTCCTCCACACCTGCTTCTCCCTGCGGGGGCTCAGACAAGGCAGGGAGTGAGGGGAAAGGATGCCCACCACCTGCAGGTCTCCAGCACCCTGGCCACTGGGACCAAGCTTTCAGTGAGATCAGCAAGCGCTGGTCAGGTCTGTGGCTGACTCAGAACGACGGCTGAAACCGAGGAGATCAGTCGGGTTTGCAGAGGTGTGCTACCCAGGACCCGAGCTGAGGTAGCCAAGCAGGTCCCCCTCAGGCTGTGCCGTTTGTTATTCAGCCCCCACCAGGAGGATGACAGCACGTGGCTGCATTTTGCTTGGCGTGTGATGATGATAAGATTTTTCTTCCTGAATTTCACGCAGAGTTTGCGCTCGCTGATCTTCCCCTCGGAGCGTGACGGATGACTCCTCATACCGCTGACACGAAATCTTAATCCCACGCCTGGATCCGGCTGCGTGGTACCCACCCGTAACACCTAACGTCTCGTCGTTCAGGATGCTCCCGGGGTGCCTGCGCGCCCCAGCCTGGGGGTGGAGGCCACCCCCTAGCCTTCATCCCCCCCCCCCCGCCTCCGCCTGGCAGCTGGTCCTTCTCCTCCCCATCCCGCAGCCGCTGACATCAGCAGACGTCGGCGCAAAGCAGCTCAGGAGGCGGCATGAAAGGATCAAGGAGCAAAGCCGAAAATTGAATTAGTGCTTCTTAGAAGGGTGGCTGGCAATGCCGCGCAGCGGCCACGTGTGAAGCCCGGGGGTCCGGAGCGTTCTCACACACCCCTACACCTCCCACAGGCTGCCACGGCGTGAGAGCAGGATCTAGCCCTCCTCCTCCTCCTCCTCTGCCAAGGACACACGTCAGGGCCAAAGCAGGGGCGTCTGGATCAGAGATGCTCCTTGTAGGAGGGGCAAGGGAGGTGATGGCGTTAGTGAGCTGAAATGGCCTGAGCAGAGGGGACCTTGGCGTCACAGAGGCGACAGCAGCGCGTCCCCCCACCATCCCCACTTGAGAGCAGCTGCTCATATCTCTGTAAGCAGGCTTATTAGCCACCGAGCATGTGTGCTAATTGCACCACTAAGCATGGGTAAAGCCCTCATTAGAAAGGAGACCAAATGGAAGTACCAAGTTAGTACCAAGCCTGTGTTTGGGGAAATTTTACATTGATGCTCATGTTTAATGCTCAAGCTGTGGCACGTTGCAGAGCCCGGGGCGAACAGGATTGATCTCTACACGGATCGACATGGGAGACATCAGCATGATGTAGTAAGTCCCCAAAAGTCCATTTTTCTCTGCAGCCTAGCTGTCTCGCCATGTCGTGGACATCAGGCACCAGAGCTAAGGAAGGCCCATGCAGGGTCTGGGTGGGCTTGCCTTATGCTGTCAGATTTTATTTCTGTTGCCTTCAGCCCCAGATGGATTGACACATCCTCTGTAAGGAAACCTGTGCCACGGGAGCAGTTTGCAACTCCACACTCAATGAAAAATGCCTGGCTACTGTTACTCTTCCTAATAACACCGGGTCTGCTTCCAGATGTAAGTGTTCGTTGTGAATTCAAGGAGTTTCTTCTTCATTCAAAGGACATAAAGATCTCTTTCATTGCTTTGTACCTGCTCATCCTCCTTGTAGGCAGTTTGCTTGGTGAGCCAAAAGAAGAGCACTGTTTCACCACGTCCCATTTGTTAAAAATGCTGCCTGTCCCAAATACGGCATCCTAACATTAAATATTTCACAGTGCTGTGTGAGAACATGCTACCTCAAACGCAGTTTAGTGATTGATGCTTTTGGCACTGAATAGTTGAGAGGGCTCAAAACATGAGAGCATGTAGCAAAGGAGGAAAACTACATGGGGCCAGTGTGGGACAGGGACATAGGCAGCCTTCCTGAGGGTGCTGCTCACTGGCACAGACACTGTGCGGGCGAGAAGAGCATCTCAGAAGCAAATCAGAGCCCCAAATGCTCTCACTCAGTCTTAAATTACTCCTGAGCTTGGGCCCTGCAGTGGTGCTGGCAGGACCTCAGGTGGGAGCAAGCTCTCCTTGAGCTTTCTCTCCCACCAAGACCCATGTGGGGTGAATTGACGTTTAATGGAGCTAGTACAATACCAACCAGCTCACCAGAGCAAGGGCTGAGCATGCTGCAGAGCCTGTGGCATGTCAGCCCTGGCCCAATCCCTCCTGCAAGGCTTGGTGACTTGTTACCTTGCAGAGTAAGCTGTCCTCATCCCCCCTTCTAAACATCATCATGCCACCTGCTAATCATTGGCTTGGCATGAACAGTTTAAGCTTCCAGCTTTATCTCCCACCCTGCTGTCTGGGAGGGAAGCTGCAGGCTGGTGGGGGGACAGGGATGGGACCACAGGCAGGCACGTATAGGGAGAAGGAGGAGGGATTTGACCTGCCCAGCTTCTCAGGGCTCCTCAGGGGAACAAAGCAGCTTCCAGCCCTCTGACCAGCAGCCAGCACTTACCTTGGTTTCACCACGTGCATGTAATTCTCAAACTTTCTAGCATGCCTTACCCTTTCCCTCCATAGTTTTTGGTTTGGTGTTGGTTTCTTTCCCCCTGTGCACTGGTTCAGATTACGTACTCAATCATGTTCAAACTCTTGCAGTTTCAAGATTTCCCAGCATATTCTGGCAGAGTGCTGCTATTTCCAAGTTCTTCCCTCAGGGCGCACGGCTCCAGGCTGCGTCGCTGCTGGACCTTGCTGGAGGAGCCAAAGAAAGGGAAGACAGTGTCATTGCAGATGGATGTAAAGGACTGCCTTTCTTCTTTGGCAAATGAGAAACCATGACAGCTTTGAGTCACTTCAAGTATTCAGTTCAATCTGCCACAAATTCTTTCCAATGCTTTGTTTCTATTTTTTTCTTTCTCATCTTTATCCTTCTCAGTGATGTTGGGGAAATTTTGAAATGTCTCAAAAGTAAGCAGTATTCATTAAAATGTCAAAAGAAAGTGCTTGGATTTTCCTTTGAGTAGAAATATTTTCCCAATGGAGCACAAACCTACTGCCACTTTCTTTCAACCCAGGAATGAAGGGTTTCAGGACTTATAAAATATTTGTTTGAAAAATGTGGACCCATTTTATTTGTCGGGCTCAGCTCCCCATCACTCCAATGAGAACACCATAGCTAGCAGGAACCTCTCAGTTCAGAGCTCAGTTATACAGATATTAACATTTACTCTGCTGTGACATTCACAGCTAGAGATAATCATTGATGTTTTTTTTTCTTTTTCTAGCATTACCTTAGCAATCCTGATTGATAGCCATGGGGAAACACTAGCACATGGCATTTTGCACGGAGCACCTATTGCAAACTTTACTGCCTTGACTGACGTAATCTGGCTCCAATCAGCCAAATACAGCTCTGCTACACCTTTGTCTGACCGGCAGGGAGTTTCTATAGTTACTTACTGCCCTAAGAAAGTCCAGCCAGTCAGTCAATTATTTCTCTTTATAGTCAGATTTAGCGCCCAACTCAGAACTGAGTGGTCAGCAGAAACACACTGTTAGAGCCTATTGATTTTGAACTGGGCTTGGCGTGGGGTTAGATGGCAAAACACCTCCCACCACACAAGTTTTGAATGTATCCATCCCCTGCTTCATCCCCAGCCTTTGGTTTGCTGGGGCAAGGAGGAAAGAGAGGGTGTCACGATGCCTCCTGCACTTCAGCGCTGCAGACATCAGAAAGGTAGGGTGGGCATGAAGAACAAGGCTTGTACTACTGAGGAGATGTTAGAGCTGGCTGAATAAAAATATTTCCAGATGCTCTTGGTGAATAAAAGTGCTCATGCGTTCCCCCTTCCAATGTCCTTTTACAATGATTAAATGAACGTAGCCAGCAAAAACATAAAAAAGGGAAGGTTAAAAAAAAAATGAGTAGAAGGCTCCTATCTTGTAATTCAGGAGATCCTGCACCATCTGTGAGCAAGCTCTAGGGTGCCTCACAGGGAGCAGAGAGGTAGCTGTCTTGCAAAACCCATGCCTGCAAAGCATTTGGCTAATAAACTGAAACCCCAGATACAATCTTTGTCCCTGCTTTTGCCTGGATGAACTAGAAAAGTGTGTCTTTCTTTTTCAAGAGGCGGTACTGCCACAGATTCAGCCTATAGGCTGCAATTGGCTTCTTTGTTTCTTCTTCCAATTTCCCACAAATATAATCTATCACCAGTGCCGTGCTTTTTCGTTCGTCGACACATCACAGGGCTTTGTCAGCAAAGGTTTTATTGCAGCTCTCCTCACAACGAGCCGGCGAATAAAGGTTAAAAAGACCAACCCCGAGCGTATCTGCGAACGCAGCTTGCATAATCGGGGAGCGCTGCTGGTGCAGGGCTTCGCTGACGCAACCGGCTGGGGAAAATTACCGAGACGCCTGCTGAGGGACAGAAGTGACTAACTCTCATCAGCAGAGTCCCAGCGTCTGAAGGAGCTGCTGCTAAGGCGATGGGCTAAAATAGACCCGGAGGGAAGCTGATTTTGAACAGCAAGGGCCCTTTTTATTTATTTTTGTGAAGAGCGCTCTGCGCAGATTGCGTGTGGACTCTTTGTGTGCCTCTGTAGAAATCAGAGGAATAAACAAACCTGGAAGCAACCGCTCGCGCTTGACATCCTTTTGTTGGCATTTATCAGCCGCCGGCAGGATCCCCACGGGGTTCCCAAGGGCAGCTGAGACCTGGCCACATTGCAGGCTGTCCCGCTCCGGTCCTGCCTTAGATAAGCAGAGCTGCCCTCCAGAGCATCGCCCCAAGTCTTGAAAGGAGCGAAGCGCTGCAGCCAAGAGCTTGCGTAAGGAGCCGGAGCCATCAGCTACAGGTCACCCTCCTCCAGCCGGCTGTGTGCTGCCAGGGATGCTGTGATGCCTGAGGCTGTGCAGCAGCACCTGGCTGGAAAGCCACGAGGTCTCAAGAGGGAGGAGAACCAGAGCAAAGCCCCAGGGAAAGCCCCGGGAGCCCACCCAGGGTCAGGGGCTCAGGGTTTGACCCTTGATCTGATCCGGGAACAATCCCAGTCACGTTACGTGGGATGGGCTACACCTGCTCAGGGCTAGAGGAGGGAAAAGAGAGTTTTCCAGCTTTGTCCCATGGCCTTTGTGCTAGGTGGTGGGCCAGGAGGGCCCTCCAATGCTTCCCACAGGGCAGGCAGAAGGAGCCAAGGAGAGGGGGAGCCCTTGGCCATGAGGTCCTCCAGCACCAATCTCCAGAGCAAGAGTGTCCCCACTCTGTGCCAACCCCATAGCCAGGGGTGAGGCACACCTCATCCCCTGGCCCTCACAGAGGGCAATGCTGGCAAGGTCCTCATCTATGCCGTGACTCCCAGCCCCACACGTGACCCTTTCACTCTGTGACTTCTGGGCTGCATACTTTCCTGTCCAACACCATGCAACTGAGAAAACCCATCTGGGCTCAGATGAATGGATCAAACCGTGCCTCATCCTCTGCCAAGGTGGAAGCCAGTTACAGACACAGAGCAGAAGCCTCCTGCCCTGGTTTCCTCTGGAAAGGCACAAGGGGCTAGACATAAGAAAAGCAGCAAATCTGTGCTGCCAGAGCTGGTCGCAATCAGGAGAAGGATGCCAGCTTGTCCTGGCTGCAAGAGGTAACGCAGGCCGCTCGTGCTGTCACTGGTAGGGACAGAGCAGCTGCCCCATCCACCTGACATTTGGATGCCAGAACCAAGGGGCACAGAGACATCTGAGGTGGGACATACTTGTGCTGAAAGGGACCCCACTGACAGAGCTGGAGCTACCAGGTGTGAATTGCACAAGCAAGCAGGGTTCAGTCGCTGGGCATCTCCAGCAAGATGGACAGAATGAGACCTGAGGCTGGACAGCCCGCCCAGGGGAGCCTGAAAACATTTCCAAGGCTTCAAGGCACCATGTGTGTGGAAGATCTAGCTGTATTTACAGAGTACTGGCTTTTCACTCTCCCCGTTTGTGATGGTAAAAGAAAACTCATGGGTTGAGATATAGACAGTTTAATAAGTAAAGCAAAAGCCACACACACAAGCAAAGCAAAACAAGGAAATCAATCACTGCTTCCCATGGGCAGGCCATGTCCAGGAAAGCAGGGCTCCATCACATGTAACAAATACTTGGGAAGACAAATGCCATCACTCTGAACATCCCTCCCCACCTTCTTTCTTCTTCCCCCAGCTTTATATGCTGAGCATGATGTCACATGGTATGGAATGACCCTTTGGTCCGTTGGGGTCAGCTGTCCCAGCTGTGTCCCCTCCCAACTTTTTTTGCACCCCAGCCTACTCACTGGTGGGGTGGGGTGAGGAGCAGAAAAGGTCTTGACTGCTTAGCAACAACCAAAAACATCACTGAGCTATCAACGGTATTCCTATCCCAAACTCAAAGCATAGCACTATATCAGCAGCTAGTAAGAAAGTTAACTCCATCCCAGCCAAAGCCACAACATGATATTTGTAAATGTACCCACATAGGCTTTAAATAAGGTTGTTAATCCATGCCTGGTTTTCTGATGATTGGTTTAACCAGTATTAATTGTCTGAAAATGACTGAAGATGCTCATCAAATGTTTTTCATGATGAAATGTGCTTTTTTCCCTCGGGCAAATCAAGAGGTGCCATGGGAGGGAGAGAAAAGCCCTGGGAAGTGAGAATAGCTCAAGTCACAGCCATGAGCTTGCAGGGAGCCCTGGGGAGCCCAGAGGTGCCCGTCACAAGCCTGAGGGCTGCACAGCTCTTGGAAAGCCCTGGCCCCTCCATGTCTTGAGCAGTACCGGCCATCAAAGCACCAAGAAGAGAGACATGGAGCTCTGCAGGTGAACCAGATCAAAAGCAAATCATCCCCATCAGCTCTGTGACTGTAGAGAAACAAAGACTCATATGCGTCTCTGCCTTGCATCCATGTAAATCTGAGCTCCGCAGGGGAACTGGGAGCACCCCCTGAATGCATCACCATCCCTCGTCCACAAGCAGGTAAAGCTGTGGGGAGACACATGGTCATGGAGTCATGGTCGTGCCTTCAAGCCCAACCCATCTGTGCAAGTCCAGTTTTGCCTGTTCAGAGAGCACACAGACATGTGCCAATCCACCAGGCACCCCGTTTTAAGGCCAACAGGAGGCCTTTTGCTGTCTGCCCATACGCAGTAGCTTGCTCCTGTTAATAAACATGCAGCAAACACCCCTAAGCTAGATGAATATGATATCACAGAAAAATGGTGATTAAAAGTAGCTTTGCTGGTGTTTCATGGTAGCAAACGCCACCAGCTTGTACTGTGTTTTATAAGAGGTGCTGGGGGTGTATTCACGTGAAGGCAGTGTGGGAAGTATGCGTCGTGGTGCCATGCGGTGGCTGAGGTAAGGTTTAATTGCTGAGAAACTCCCTCAAGTGAAACTGAAGTAGACATGACTGAAAACTGGAAGTCAAAGAAACTGACTTTCCCCTCTTTATAACTGAATGATCTTTTCTACTCATTTTTTACCCACCTGCTGCCAGGAACGCACAGAACCACAAAGAGATGGAGAACTGCTGCTTCATAGGAGTGTCAGCCAATCCTAAAGATACTAAAATCTGCCCAGAGGTAAATGTTTAGGCAGTGGCTGATGGCATTTTGTTATATTGACTAGGCGAAGGCTCAGAATTAGTGCGTGGGGAAGTGCTGCTCTGCTAGTCCTTCTGTATGACTTTGTGCCAGTCATGTAGCTCACTGTGTCTCATTTTCTGGAATATCACCACCCATCAGCCAGATCTGCTGCAAGCTAACTTGGTAATTACTCCTAAGGTGATCTACGAAGCTGTGCTAGCATTCTAGAGAGAAACCACTATTGAAATGATTTCAAAGCTGAGCACCTCAGTATGGCTGGAAATGGTTCAGCACAAGAAAAATGGACATTCATGATGTGGGAGCCCTTTAGGGCATGGGATTTGAACTGGCTCACCAGTGAGGAAAGGATTTGTTGGGTGAGTGAGCACAGGTGTACTTCCCCCTGCACTGAAAAGGCTCTGCGATTGCTTCCTACAAAACAGGTAGAAAGAAACTGCCATATATTTACTGTATCTAATGCCACTCCTTGGGCACCTCAGGGGTGTTCCCATGCAGCCCTCAAATTCTCATCCATTCTCAGGGCCTTGTGCATCCAGATTACTGATGTATGATCTAAGGGAATATATATTAGGAGATATAATCCATTACAGCAGGAAAAAAAAAAATCGCCACTGTGTTTCTTTTTTTTTTTTAAATCAGACTCATCTTAGGGGCAATGTGATAAAGGCCTGGGTGCCTGTCCCACCATAGCAGATCTGTTGCTCTGCCCAGCTGCATCTCTAGGGAACGTTTTATGGGTGCAGATGAAGCTTGAAGCACAACCTTTAGGACCTCTATCCACCCACTCCTGCAAGCACCCACCTCTTTTGCCATGGAGTTTGTGCACCATGCTTGTCATGGTTGATTTTTCCCAATCAGCAAGTGAGAGCCACCTTAGTGACTGCAGGAAGTATCCAGCTCGGAGCTTGAAAAAGCTGGTGTCTCTCAGCTTCCCACAGTGTAACAAGAGAGAGCAACTGGCTCTAACTCCCAAACAAGTTCAGGAGGGCTAGAACAGACAAAATGGATGGCACGGAATTAATCTCCCAGCAATATTAGTCATCTATTGCTTTTTCAATATTTCCTTACTTTCTTTGCACTCTTTGTCAATAAAAAAAGTTTCAGAGAACCAAAATGGGAAGGAGAAGGTAGACAGACTTTTTTTTCCCCTTGCCTAAAATTTTAAAGCCCCCTCCATTGTACTGCTTGAAGGAGTTTTGAGTGTGGGAAAAAATAAAGATAACATTGCAAAAACATTTTGAACTGTAAGAATATTAGACCCATAAAATGCCAGCCCAAGCTTATAAAACTTTAACAGCAGTAGTGTTAAAAACACAGAGGGGACCAACAGAGAGCAAAAGGGAGACCAGCAGAGAAATGAAGAACCTAGCAGGAGGAAATACACAAAAATATGTGGCTTAGCTCAGGTACTCTAGGCATTGACCCAACATGAACTAAGTGCTTCATCACCCCAACGTGAACTTTTTGTCAGCAACAGCTATTAGGGATAACATGGGGCAAAGGGAAATGGGGCAAAGGCCTCGGATTTGTGACTTAAGAGAGAAGCAGAGATAAATAAAGAGCACATCAGGTCGAGGTGACAAGGATATCTCCAACCCGGTGTGTGGAAAGTACCACCATTTGCAATTGCAAGGCTGATAGCTGTGGCTTTTCACAAACCTACCAAGCTGGGAACTGTGGAAGAGGAGAGGAGAAGAGCCAAGAGCCATAGTCATAGCTGGGGTCAGGGAAGAAGAAGGAACTGGGGAGAGCAGTGGGGGTAGTCATGCACTGATTCATCTGGCCTCTACAGGAGCAAGGTGTTGGGACAACCTCTGCAGGAAGGATGGAAATACAAGATAGCTCACGATAAATCAAACAAAGCCATAAGCTTCCTGGCTGTAGTCTGTGCCTGGCTTGCTTGAGTCAGGACATGGGGGAGACCAGATCTGCCTGATTCCTTGTTGCCAAGCAGAAACGTGCTCATTAAGATGAGGTGTAGTGAAAGAGATTTAGTTTGGGTCAAGAACCAGCTAATGGGTAGAAAACAGGCTGTGCTAAAAGGGGAATTAAAATTTGGCAGCAAATTCCTGGTGGAGTTCATTGAGGAGCTGTCTTGGATGCTATCTTAATCCGTATTTTCTTTAAATGACCCTAGCAGAGAGAGCAGGAATGACGTGAAGTTGGGAGTCACTGCTGGTACTGATAAGGGTTGGAATATTATGTAGGAGGAGCTGGGTGCCCTTAAGGATGAGACTGAGACAAATGGGATGTAATTTAGCAGTAAAAAATGTGCCGCCATGTACTTGGACACTAGAAACAAGAATTTCTGCTATATGCTGGCAGCTTATCCACAAAGCAGCAGAGATGGATCACTCAGGCATGAGATGGCTCCGAGCCACGAGCGTCTCACGGCTAAGAAAAGGCAAATGCAAACAGACGAGAAATCAGCTGGAATATTTCCAGAAGGGCCTAGAGAGAGCAGTGCCAGGGGATGAGGGCCCACTGAGACCTCGGTAGTGCTCGGGACCATGCCTGAGCCGCTGGGGACACTTCTTCTACCAGCTCAGCCCTCTGCCCTGAACCCTGATGGACCACACATGTCTCTACATCTTGGGGGCTGCATGCGGATGTCACCACCCTCTGTAACCCCTTTTTTTTTCAACATGTCCACTACAAAAGGATATGAATTATTTAAGCTTGAGGATAATGTTGGCCATTGAGCAAATGCCTCTAAACTATCCCTGACTATGTTTAGATGAGAAATGGCAGAATTAATGACCACTAGAGGAATGAAATTCTGCAAAGGCTTTCCTGCAGAAATCCTAGGAGTAAAGTGCTGCCCAACTTTAAGATGAAGCTTTGCAAGCCTATGAAGAGGATTGCATAACATGACTATGTGTGACAGAAGAAGATGTGACACAACAACCCAGAAGATCCTGTCCAGTCCCATGATTTTAAACTCGTTATCTGTAAGTGGAGCTATAGAAATCGATACAACAGGGGATCCAGCTAGGCACTGGTATTAAATCTGCAGATGAATCATGGCCAGTACCTTGGGGCAAATAAACAAGGTATGGTTTATTTCAGACTTATCTTTGGAAAGCCCCACTCATGACCTGAGAATTTAGAGTCTCCAGGGCACAGCAAGAAAAGGAAGCCAAGATAGGCAAAGCCACTGCATTGAAATGCTTCCTTTGAAGGGCCGTGCAGATCTCTGCTGTGCTCCTAAAAAGGCAATATCAGAACAGACACAGCTCTTACCTGTGCCAGCTGTCCCACAGGCTTGGAGGGACCTCTATTCCTGCCGGGCCTGCCCAGTCTAAAAAGCCCCAAACCAGCCCATCCTCTTAATGCAACTCATTAGCCATATAAAGTGGGCAACAAATGAAGCCATAACACAAATATACCAGACTGCTGCTTTATTCTATGGTCTGGCCTCAACACAAAGCCAATCTTTATGGTGCTTACTCGGAGTCAATTGAAAACTATAAATATTCCTATCATCACACACTTTTTAATCAAAATGACCTAAAGCCATGACCAAAAGGACAGAGATCAGCTTCACCCATCACTGCATGGCCTGTGAATAGGTTGGGAAGGCCAACACATGTCAAGGCAAGCATGGTGGTTGCCTCTCAGGATCAGTGGTGGCTGGAGGGTTCAAGCAAGTCAATAGCAAGGGGAGTGTCTCAAGGGCTGTGGTGCATCTGTGCTATCACCAAGGTTGGGGTTTTGTGGCATGCTGGGTTTAAGGTAAGCCAGAGGGAAACAAGGGCCATTTCCAAGGCTGTGTGGGATGCCATCAGCATCTCTGGTGTGACAGATCCATCTAACTGGCATGTGTATAGAAAAGGAAAATATCCACCTGAAAAATGGGTTGATATACCAAGGGGGTCAGAGGAAGGTTCTTATAAGGTCTCCAGCCCACAGTATAGAGACTGACTCCAGAGGATGTTGGTGGTACCTTCAGTTATTGAGCAGGTTCTCTTTACCAGGAGAGGATGGACCTTCCTTCAGGCTTGTGTGTGACTATCTTTAGAGGGTGACTTAGGCCAAGAAAGGTGCTGACCTTCACCTTCGCTGCACTGCTAGGGCTGTGACATGCTACCTCCTCTCTTCATTTTAATTTACAAAGGCTCCTGCTGCCCCTGTTGCCTAGTTCAACCATGACACTATTTTCTCTCGTGAGAGGTTTTCATTAACTTATCCACTGTCAAAGTCTAGTCTGAGATGTGACATTCTTCCCTCAGTTCTGTCCTGCACCCTGCCTTCCCCAGGGGTGCCCTGATGGTCAAGCTGACCTGTACAGTAGATCCAAGAGGACAAACATGAGGGGATGATGCGAACCTGCAGAGGAGAAATTTTAAGACTTGTGATTGCATTGAAAATAGCAGCTGACTTCTCACGTGGAGCAGATTGCCTTTCAGAAAGCTTTAGAACCATAGATTCATACAATGGTTTGAGTTGGAAGGGACCTTTAAAAGTCATCTGGTCCAATCCTCCTGCAGAGACATCTTCAACTAGATAAGGTACTCAAAGCCCTGCCCAGTCTGACCTTGAATGGCACATCTCCAACCTCTAACCTCTCTGGGTAACCTGTCTTTCTTAGCTGTTATTCTACAAATGTGTGATTTATTTTTTTTATTCCGACAGTGACAGGCCCATCAGAGGGAGGAGTAAACAGAGAGTAATTGCAAGAAATAGCATGCAAGAGATTATCACCTTTTGCCCGGAGGCTCCATTTTTCTCCTCTCTCTTAGGTACTCTCTGGAGTTACTAGCAGATAGAGCTTGTGACATGAAATCACATCATGGGTTTAGGGATACCTTGGGGGTCTTAATGCTGTAGGAGACTAAGGCCCCTACAGGGAGCGACTTTCCAGCTACACCAAGGGCTATGCTTCTTTATGTCTGCAGGCATGTGGAAATCTGGTCTTGACAGCAACAGTGGTGGGGTGCCCCTCCAAGCCCCCTCTTTGCACACACCAGCTTTGGTCTGAATACTTCACCTGTAGAGTTTGGCACAAACCAAAAGTAATGCAGAAAAGGGACCAAATAATCCCCTACTCGATTCCAATCCTCCATGCCGTCACATCCCAGACCACCCAGCCCTACTGCAGTTACTCTCTGTACCCTGTCTCGTGATGCAAAGATGTGCATTCAGACTCTCTACCACCTCCCCTCTGACACCTCCTCTGCAGTGATCTGCAGCCGTAGGCACATTCTCACTGCGCAGGCTGACAAAGTCACCAGTTTCTCTTTTCAGGGGCCAAGTGGCATGGGGCACTTATCTGAGCAGACCTCCAGCTCTCCCAAGCCTTTCTTATCCATGGGAGTGAGACCAGGCATCTGGTTAAATTCCTCAACGATTCTTTCCCTTTCCTATCATGTCTCATGCTTTGAGGAGTGCTAACTGACATGACAGCCCACCACTGAAAGATGTACCCACCCTGGAAATCATTTTGCCTTCTTTACTCACTGCAGGGGAAAGAGCAGGCTGGAGTACAGCAACAAGAAGCAGGAGAACTTCTTAGACCCTCTAGCTAACATTAAACCTGAAATGCAGGTAGTGAAAGATCAGCTGCTGAAAAGCCATGAACCCACAGGACTCCATCCTGCGGCAGCTGGGAAGATGCAATGACCTCCAGTGAAAAGATGCGGACTAATTCCACTATCTTTGACCCTTTTAGTGTGTTGTGTTTGTTTTTTTTTTTCCCTCAAGAGTGGAAGGATCAATTTAAAACCCAGCGGCCAATTCACTCTGGCCTCTACGTTGCTTTTAAAGCACCAGTCCTGTGAGATTCCCCCATTTAAGTTCACCTCCTGCTCTCCCCAGCACAAGGCAAATTCCTCTGGCTCCTCGCAAATCAACCTGGCAGCCTGAAGTAACACTCCCTTCAGTGGTTTATCTTCCACCAGACAAAAGAAAATCAACCCCCCCTTGATCCTCACTCAGGAAACAAGAGTGGTTCTGCCCTAAACTCTACGTGTTAAGAGGCTCTGGTGCTGCTAAAACCTGGCTGAAGGAGGCAATAACTTCCTTGGTAGCCAGCTCCTCTCTTCCCATGGCAGAAGGACTTGCAGAGCATGGGGTGGGCTGACTTGGGGAATGGGTCAGGGTCAGTCCTGGATGAGCTGGGGAGAGGTAAAGCAATGTACTCTGCTTTCCTAGAGGTGGCTGGGTTGCCCATCTCAGAGCCAAGCTCTTGCTCACCCCAGGGGAGGCTGGCAGTTGTAAGATGGCATGCAGCAAATGCCAGCTAGCTGGATCTGCAGCTTTCTGGTGAAGGGTATTTACTGATTTTGACTGTACTGGATTTTTTAGTCTGGATAGTCTTTGCCCATCTCTCAGGAAGGCTGACGGTCCCCTGCTGAGAGCCTGTGCCTGGTGTGTGGGACACCTAGATCTGGGCCTGAGCAGGGACACAAACTGTGTCCCCCTGAGCAAGGGAAAGCTGCCAAGGGGGAGACGCTGATGCTGGGTCTGCCTCTTCCCAGCCCAGCAAGCTCAGGCTGGCTAGGTGGGAGGGTGAGGTGGAAGTGGCAGGCGTGAAGCAAAATGTGTGGGAGATCCAGCCCTCTGACATCCGAAACACAGACTGTGCAGATGCTCCTGCAAAGCCATCGGGCATCAGCACATGAAACATCTCCCCAAGCTGACAGGATGATGTGCCTGAGTCCCTCCAGACTTGCCAGGGGCAGGGGAATGTGCCATATCCCCTGTGCCCCTGCCTGTGTTGCCTGGAGGAGGCCTTGGGTTTCACTGTTAATGTGCACAGAGCAGGGGACCGATCCTCCTTGGGTCATGAGTCCCCACCTCCAGGGCGGGAGCCCCATTCCTTCAGCCAGGGTGGTGTCACTTAGCTCATGTAGCCATCAGAGAGGCTTTAACCTCTTTCATGTGTTTTATTTAATTATTAGGGGGTCCCTGCCCGCGGTAGGGGGTTGGAACTCCATGATCTTTAAGGTCCTTTCCAACCTGAACCATTCTGTGATTCTATGATTTGGGAAAGAGCAACCTGCCAGAGCATCATCCTTTGCACGTTCACTCCCTGCCCTCCCAGCTGTGATTTTCAGAACCACTGCTCTCTGCTCTTCCTGCTTGGGCCAGAAAGTTTCTCTTCCATCTGTAGGAGGTGCCTTCAACACGCAGGTGAGCTTGGGCACCTACTTGAGAGCCCGGGAACTGTCACGGGGTGGTTGTGAAAAATCCTGGTCCCTATTCCACTCTACATTTGACTTGGACCCGCACAACTTCCTGATGCAAGAGACACGCTGCACAGAAGAAAACCCCTGTAGCTGCATGATGCCCCTCAGAAGTGAGTTGACCAACCAGCCTCAAGAAATTCAATTTGTTTGGCTTGTCAGAGGGAAAGTCAGGAGGTGAATTTGACCATGGCTGACAACCCCCCCCCCAGGAAGAGCCACGTCCCCGGCAGATCCACTGCTCCGGCAGGAAGAGGCACGAGGCGATGCCATGGCCGCTGTGTGCCCAAGCACCCAGGCAGGTCACCTCGGACCCACAGTAAAGGCGTGCATTCACGCCGTGAGGATAATTAACCACATCAACAGCTTAGCCAGGGAGACGGCGCAGTGGCTTGCAGCCTTTAAATCAGGACTGCCTGCCTTTCCCAAAGATTTATTACATCTCCAAAGAAAGTCCTGGGCTTGACGCACAAATCACGCTCTGTGTTATATCAGGGGTCATGTTTGCTGACCGTAATGGCTCCTTCTGGTCTTGAAATTTATGGCTGGTGTCAGAGGGACAAATAACTCCTCCAGCAGACGCTGCTGGAGGAGAGAGTGTTCCCGGGGCATGGCCATCTTCAAGGAGAGCATGGCAGAAATGCTGCCCAGGTGGCCCCATCCCTCCTGCGCAGCTGTGTGGCAGAGGCACAGTGGCCACCAATGTTGTGCTGGGTGGCAGCGTGGGGACACGGCCCCCATCCTCCTCCAGGGTTACAGTGGATTGGGAAAGACCTGGGTGACCAAAATCCCTCACTGCAAACAGGAGCGTGTGTTGTCAGAAGGAAAGGGGTGACAACCATTCTGCTTACCTTTTAGGCAAATTTTTGGTTTTTTCAAATGAGGTTTAAAAAAGGACACTTCTTCTGCCAATCCTGTTCTAATACCCTCACAGCACAAGGATCACAGAATCACAGAATCTTCTAGGTTGGAAGGGACCTTAAAGATCATC
>JAOXJM010000001.1:117214256-117224900 GCA_026413425.1 Tringa solitaria | reverse complement strand
TATCAGAGTTAGGTTGATGATTGGACTAGATGATCTTAAAGGTCCCTTCCAACCTCGATAATTCTATGATTTTGCCTGCTTTGATTTTGGTGGGGAATAAGGAACCTAACCATTTCTAAGCACGGGTGTTTTTAAACTGGAAATATTTTTGCCCGGTTGCTGCAGCCAGAAATACTGTCACCCAGCTCAATGGGACAGAGAGAGCATGGCAAGCAGGGGCCACCTTGCTTCTTCAAAAATCGTCTCACCGTAACTTCTGCCCCTCTTCAGAGAAAAGACAAGCCCTGCTCTTAGTCTGGTTAAACTCACCGACCTTAACTGAGCTGACCTTGCCTGTGACCTTGAGCCAGAGGAATCTCCAGGCTCTCCCACGTGATATTTGTGTCCATAAACACCTGGATTAAGTGACCCGTGCCAAACACGAAACAACAGCAACGCAGTTTGCTCAGCACTCAGCCGTGGCCACCTACTGCAGCCCTTCCCAAGCAAGAAGGAGGTGGTGTTCAACAGGTGACCACCTGTGGCCACATTGGGAGATCTCAGCAGTGCCAAGCATGGATGACTGGGGCCAGAAACAGCTAGTGGCATGTCCCCAAGGACCCGGGTCCTCCCTCCATGGGTAGATCAAGAAGCACTTGCTGCTCCCAGCTTTCAGTAGTTGGTGACAGGAGCTGGGTTCGTACTCCTGAGCCAGGGTCAGCGCTGTTTTTCTTTCCCAAAGAGCACACACTCGCTGGTGAGTTGTCACAGATTTCCAATACCAGGAATTAGGGGCATTTTTTTTAACATGAACACAATGTTATCTCATTACGTGTGCTCTCGGGGCACCACAGCATGAGGAAAGCAATGAAAACATCTCTCCCCTTAGGGCAAGGCGATTTTCTAACTGGGACAAGAAAAGAGTTGTCCTGGGCCAAAGCCAGGCAGAAGGGATTGCTGGCCAAGGGAGAAGTTTTAGTCCTCTAAAGTGTCTCCAAAATCCCACTGGCAAAGCTGAGTTACACTACTGAGAAGTAAACATCCTCATTTTAAGATGAGCTGCAGCGACCAAAGCTGTACAAAACACAGGCAATGGGCACTGGGATTTGGCATGCAGCCTTTGCATTTCACTTTGTCTCCGTCAAAAACAGTTACAGACCTTTAGCCTGGCTTGACCCAAGCTCATATTGCTTTCCTGTGATCCAGAGAGTTTTCTTAAACTTGGCCCAGACACATGTGTTTCTCACCTCAGGCTTACTTAACCTTTGGTAAGGCTTAGGGACTCCAGGGATAGTAACTAGACCTGAAACTTGGGGACTCTTGCAGAGCATGGCTCAAAACTGAAATGAAAGCTTCAGCCTGTCCACTGGAAGACTCCCATCAAGACCTAAAGCTACACCGTGGAAACACACTAAATAAAATCTTGCCTATGCTAAAGCCACAATGTGGATGAATGACCTGTGCTGCTTTGAAAAATGAATATATTTTATCCTTCTAGATTGCAACACAGGAATATGTTTTTTCCTATCAGAGGAAAGCATCCTACTGTTTATTTTAGTTGGCAGACTTGCTGCTAGAAAGGAAATGAGAATATTATCTCTAATGAGTCTTCTCATAATGGCAATTTTCTAAAAGAGGTACCAATTCTAGGTTTGTGTCAATAGTCCCTCATCTGGAAGCCATGGAATAAACCTCCCAAGCCTACTACAGTATGCAGCCTCACTTCTTCAGAGCCAATGTGATAATGTCTTGACAGAGCAGCAATTCCCATTTTAACAACGATATAGATTCTTCCCACGTGTGTACAAACACATCCAAGCCCAGATTGTGCCTCTGATCTCCTCTAAACAAACTCTAACCCACATTTCTCTTCCCCATTTATCTGCTGATTCTTTGTCACATTTGGTCTGCCCATTATTTAAAATGCAGCCTCCCAGGGATGACACCCTGCCTCATTTCCTCGGAGGCTCCTCATTTTAAGTCATTTGACCCATGTCTGCCAAAGCTATTTGAGGGAATTAAAGCAACGTCTCAGGAGGTCTCTCTGGCATCCCTGGGAGGCATGAAGCCGCAATGTTCCTCACCACATCTACAAGTGGGCCAAAGAGTCCACCTGCCTCCTTCTGGATCTTGGCAGCAGTTGGGTGTATAAAGCCCTGATCAAACAGTCCTCTGGTTTTCAGGCTTCACAGAACTAGGATTCATCTTCTTTTAAAGCCTGCTTCCAAGCGTGACTGAGATGTGTCAAAAGTCTTTGATCCTTGCACCATGTGGCAGGTGAGATGAACAAGCAAGAACAGTCTGCAAACTAATCCCACTCTTTGAGTTTGTGTTTGGTAAGATTTTTGCAAAATCATCTTTGTGGCTGGCCTTTGCACAAAGAAGTTGTGTTGAACTGAAGGTCTAATTGGTTCAGCTGGTCTAGATTCGATCATTCGGGGCCACTTTTCTCCATTTCTGAAGTGTAGGTGTGTTAAAAATTAAGTAATCCTTGGGGGATACTCAGAAACTTGGAAGTCTTACATATCCTCATATGGAGAATACTGTTTAAAATGTGGCAATGCTGCTGATGGCAAAGGTGTGCAGCTGAATATGGCAGGATTTTAACAGACCACTGAAATAGAAACTTCAGCCGTGGTATGTATACTGAGCATACATTACTCTGGCTTGTTTATCCCAGCATGCAAAGACCCCAGCAATCTATCAAGAAACCAAGAGCATCTGAAACCTTTGCCGGATGCCCTTCAGCAGGACTTTGAAAACAAGCTCTCCTGGTCAAGGACATGCTGGTTAAATATACCCCCAGGGAACAATTAATTCCTGTGCCCTGGCATTGATTGCAAAACCAGGAGATACTTCGAGTTGTCCTGTGGTGGCAGGATCCAGAGGTCCCTCCAAGAGCACAAATGTTTCCCATTCTCCCTTTGACAAAACTCTCTACGGACAAGGGGTCCCAGTCGTGTGTTCAGTTGCACTTGCACTCAGTTTCCAATTTTCTGTTTTCTTCCTTGAAGAGGACTTCAAGGAACTGGAATCCAGTTTCTCTGAGTTTCCCCCTTTTCTCTGCCTTGGGAAACTGTGGTTTTGTGTCCATGTCATCACTTAGAAATTGTTGAGCTAGTCTCAGACCAAAGAAGGAAGGCTCCTTTCCTACAGGAATCTGTGCTTTAAGCTTTGAAGGAAAAAGAGATTCAAGTAAAAACTGGAAACCCAGACCCAGGCTCTCCATAGAAATGGGAATCACAGACAAAGGGGCTGCTCAATACTTCCACAGTGGCCCAAGCACTTGAGATCCACGCTTGCAAACGTTGCGCTGGCATACGTGACTATGCACATCAATGCAGCAGTGCATTTCTTGTGCTTCACCATAAGCCTATGAAACGAGTGGGCCAAAACTGAAGGTTTGTGGAGATTCACAGATCTTTCGATCAAGGCCAAGTCTCAAGCAAACCTGAGCCAGTACCTTTCATTTGGAAAGTGCAGGGTAACCTTAGACTCTGATAGAACTAACAACACAGAGGGGTTATAAGTCCAAGTCCACCAAGTTGCTTTGAGACCTTCTCAAGAGCAGAACAGCGCGTCCAACCCCATTTCCAAGTCCAGACTTGTTTCTTTGCTGTAGGAAATAATGCTGCAATATGAGTGAAAATGCAACACAGTTCTTCAATGCCAGACCGGATAAGAGGGGAAGAATGATTTCTTTCAAAAAAAAATGAAGTCACTCCCTCATACTGTCATACCCACATAAGCTTAAGCACTGAGAAATGTGTGTCCTCCTGATCTGGCCAGGATTCCTCATGCTGGCACAGAAGATCAGGAACACTGGCTGCCCAGTCCTCACCGAGTCTCCTGAGTGACACTGTCCAGGTTCAGATATGCTATTTTTCACTTGTCAGGAGCTGACAATGATGATTCTCTCCATCCTGCCACATGTCTCTATGTGTCATCAGGATTTTGTCTCCTGAGTCCTTTGTCTCCCGATCTGGGTGTTCTGAGAAGCTACCCCTAGATGTACTTCTCAAAGACCTGCTAGCCCAGGTGCCATCAACAACTACCATCCCTCCTGTTCTCCTCCCGCCAGTTACTCCTTTTGTAGTTTTGCATACCAATCTTCCCATTCATTCTCCTTCCATAGCAATCTTCACACTTCTATCACAACTTTCTCTACTGCCACACGGGCTCTACAGGAGACTATGCACGTGCACACCTTTCAGCTGAGCTCCAGGATGCTACAAAGAGGTAGAACCCAGCTCTCATTCAACCACCAGAAGGGTTCAGGGGGCTCAGATGAGAAGCTAAGTGTGCTTCAGCCCAGTCCTCCAGCAGGTCTTCTGCACTCAGTTCTTCCTGAGCACAAAGTGGGTGCTTTGGAAGAGATTCACCTGCTCAGATGTAGGCACTTGCAATTAAATACCTTCTTCTGAGCTTGCTCCCTAGCCAGTAGACATAGCTCACTCTGGGAGCAATACCTCTCTTTCTGATGGAGATGGCTGAGATGATGGGTTAGATGGAACGTGCCCATGGAGTGACTGTTTCTTTCCATTGTCTGCCCAGGGAGAAAAGGACAGTGAGCTCAGACTGAGATGTCTACTCTGTATACCTCTGAAGTTAGGTGAGCTGGATCCTATCCCTGCAGCCCAGAGAAGAGCAAGCAATGGGGGTGGGAAATGCATGGGTGGTGGGGCTTGCCATTCACAACCTAATCCCAAGCCCTTTCTCAGCTGCACATTGCACATGCAGTTTGAGCTTCCCCACAATTCCTACAAACTTCCCAAAAAGCAAGAGCAACCCAGGAGCAGGTTTCCCAGGATTCTTCCTCTGCAGGCTTATCCCAGAGTTTTCATGTCACAAGCATCCTTCTCCTGCCAAGCTGCTGGGATGCTGGCAAGGCCCTTGAGCTGGCCTGCTGTCCCCCTGTAGCGCAGTAGAATTTGTGGCTTTTGATCTTTTGCCCTATGGATCTACATTGGCTCAAGGATGGTCAGGAAGTGCTTTGTGGTCTAGGGTGCACTGAGGCATGGGAAGAAAATGTTCTGTGAACCCTGCTGGGCAGGACAGCCTTCTGTTTGGTTGCTCGTAACAGCAAGGGACTGGATGGGGTGACCCAGGCAGTCACTTCCCCACCAATGTTCCCAAGTGCATCTGTAGGACAGGTAGGTCAGCAGCTTGGCAGCCTCTAGTTTACCTACTGACGTTCTGATTTTTGCCTGTGGCTTTGATTCTTAAAGGACAAGCGAGGGAAATCTCACGTTACTGCTGGCCTCCTCTAAGCACGGGGGAGTTCTGTGGCCGAGCAAGAACAAACTGCAAGCAGAGTAAATGTACAACCAGGGTGCAAGGGGAGCGCTGGACACCAGCCAGCATGTCACTGGCAGCCGGTAAGTTTGTGGGCTCGGGAAGGACGTTGCTTGGAAGTGTTACAGAAGACCTTGATGACTCCAGACATTCTGGTGCGTGTGTGTGCAATGGTTACCTCAGTAACAGGTGTTAAAAAGTCCCAGCTCGCTCAGGAATAGGCTTTGCCGCCCTCCCTCTCCCTATAAATTCCTATTCTCGTCATGGTGGCAATAAATAACCCCCATGTCATGCACCGTGGGCACACCAAGTACTCAAACAGGGCCATCCTTTGGAAAGGAGGGGTTATTTTCAGCAGTGGATTTTAGCTGAAAAGGGGAAGCTCTGAATAGAGGCCCTGGCATTTTGCAAGGCTTAGTTGAATTGTTGGTGCCTGCTGGTTCCCACAGTCCTCCCAGAGCGGTGGTGTCACTGTGTCCACACGAACGAGGGTAAAGTGATAGTTTGATTAATGTCAGCAGTCCAGCACTGGTGAAGTCTCAGTCTTTGCTCTTTCCTCCGCTGAAAAACAATACGGCTTTGTCGCTCTTCAGCAGTCTGCAGGGACACATCCTGAGAGCCGGCTGAGCCCAGTGACTGGGTGAGGGGAAAGAAACAGGGGACGTGTGTGGGAAACCACTCATTGTTTTGCAGAGAGATGCTGCCTCAAAGATGAAAGGAAAAGGAAGAGCCAGATGCCTTGTATGGTTAATGGTCAGTGGCAAGTACAATTCCAGTCTGCCAGGCATATCAAAATGGCCCTCTAAAAAATCACCGGATCAGTCTCTTCCTCCTAGAGGGGACTTGTTTCTTGGTTTCCAGTTGCAACCTGAACATATTTCTTCCATATTAGAGGCTTTAATAAACCACACTGTCTCCGCGTTTATTTTTTTGCCTTGATTCAATGGGGATTAACTTGAGGCCAGCTGCTGTTCACCACCCTCCTATTTTCCATGGCTCCCGTACACCACTACCCCATATGTTTCTGGAGGGAAGACTTTCCACTTTCGTATGGTGTCCTACAGCCTAGTCTGCACTGCGGTGTCCCTGTCCTGGCAGGTGTGGCCCCACCATGGGTATAGCATGAACCCTTGGGGCACCCACAGGCATCTGGAGCCTTGGCTGCACTAGCAGCCAGGCTTTTTGGGGGGGCTTTGGTCTGACAGAGGTGCTCTGGGGACCTGCAGAGACATGGCAAGGACTGGGGCTGGGCAGGGCTCTGCATAAGGGTGGGTACATGGCTACAGCTAGCCTTGCCTCCTGGACCTGGCAGTGATCTATGAGTAATTTGCTGCATAGGTACAAAGTGGTCACGTGTGGGGAGAACCTGAGTCCTTCACGGGCAAGAGGGGCTGCAAGACCATGGGTTTCCCCTGGAGGTACAACTCTGGTTGCTACCAATCCAGTGGAGTGGAGATGCATTGTGTATAGGGGTAGGCATATGCAAGCTATCTCTATCACTCCTTTGGCATTCCCACTGCCTGTGTACAACGTACAGATCAGTGCCTTCCAGTATGCACACCAGATGTGTCCCTTCCTTGCTTGCCATCTCTCCTTCCCAGCTCAGAAGGAAAGGCTCTAGCCTGGGTGTGGAGCAGTATTAGGGACTGGAGGATGGATCAAAAGGCAGTGGTGGCCTGTAGGGGGAAGGCACTGGCCAGAAGGAAAGTTCAAAGCAAACCCTGAGTTTCTCTGGAGCAGTGAAACTTGGCGCTTTGCCGTGGAGCACATAGCACGTAATAATAATAAAAAATAGTGGCTGTACCCTCTCTTGGTGCTCTTGGTTCTCTGCAGGAGCCTGGCTAATGTCCCTAGGAAGCATCGCTGTAGCCTCATCTACAAACCCAGCCCAAAGTCAGGCCCTGGCCCCTTCCCTTGGGGTGGCTAGGGGGCTTTCCACCTACGCACAACCTTTGTCTTCTCCCGTGAGGCCTCTTCTTAACCAACTCACGCAGGGGATAGTTTGGGGCTTTACCAGGGAGTCTCTGAATTCCTAGCTACAAGGACTTTCCTCGGGAGCTTTTTCTCCCTACCAGGACCTGTCTGAAATTTCGTCCACCCTGTATAAGCAGATGCTACCAAAAAGCTGACTATAATGAGCATAACAACACTCACACTTTTTCCAGGGGCACTCACCCACCTGGTCCAAAATCCCAGGAAAGCTACCCTCCAGACACAGATGTGCCTGGCTCACGAGGGCACAGCAAACCCCTGCGAGCATCACCAGCTGGTGTTGATGTCGGGGCCCCGTTGATGCTAATTTAGCTAATGGAGGAACTTCAGCTCAGTTGATCTTTTTCCTTAATATCCTCCTGGGTGCTGGTAACCAAAGAGCTGTTCCCCATCTTCCTGGGCGGTGGGTGCCCTTGGCAAGAGCTAACTTGCAGACTGGTCTGGTGAAAGAAAATGCCAGGAGCCCCTTTCCTGCCCATGCACTTGCTCATGCAACTCCTCTTCTGTGTCTCCACTGGCTTCCTAAATCTTATCACACTTAAGCTTTGGTCCCTACTGTTAGAGGGCTCAATAATTCCCACTCTCCATCTCGACTCTGCCCACACAGGGCTTGTCCAGCTGCCTGAGCTCCAGTAATCCCTCTGCATGGAGCCACCCGAGCAGAAGCACTTCATGCAGTTTCTGTACCCAGCTCTTCCAGGCTTAAGGCAACCCCACCTACACAGAGTTTTCTCTCCAGCACCTGTATATTGTACATCTACAGACCACCTTTTAATGCAAAAAATTAGGCCTAATTTTCACACTTATGATAAGAAGCAATGCAGAAGTCATACCGGTTTCTTTTCCCTCTGTATTCTCCAACTTTTGTCTTCTCTTTCCTTAAGTTCTGTCAGGGAGGTGAGCTAGAGATTAAACCACATTTTTGCTGCTGTTGCACAGTCTCCTAATCCTGCTCCCATTTAACTGCAGACACCTTGTGTTACCTGAGTGCTGACAGTGCCTGTGGACCCCTGGAAGGGCTGCAGCGTAGGCATCGCACAGGAAAATTTTGGCAGCTGATGTGGCAAATCTTGCTGCTGCCACTGGCCCCCCTGTCTGCCACCCTGTCCTCTGCAGAGGCGAGCACTGCAGACTGGAGGGCACAGCAGTTGGAAGGGAGTAATGTCTAACCCACCATAACAACCGTGGTCAAGGCTCATCTCTCAAAGCCCTCACTGACTTGTAGATTGGCTTTGGTGCTTAAAACCTCCTCTAATTTTTCCGGCTCTGCTAGCAGATATAATGAAAAATATTCCCTCTGTCTACAAATCTTTGACCTGGCCGTGTCCTGAGACATTGCAGCTACAGCAAAAATATGCTGGAGACCTCGGTGTCTGGTTCTCTTCCAAGGCAGAGCGATCATTTCATCTCAGACGCTTGAGAAACGTGAGTTCACGCCTGATTTATTGGGGGGCATCATTCTGCGGTGCAAACGCGCGGTGAGTAACTCCTCGGTGCCCCGAGAGCTGTGGGAGTCAGAGGGAGAGGGGTTTTCACCACAGTGACTGCTCACCCCGGACTGACTCCCTCTCGCCGAAGCATCCCTGCGTACAGACCCCTCCGGCCACAGCTGGCGACGAAAGGCCTGCACGTATGAAGCCACAAAAGCTATGGATACGCATTTTTTTTCCTTCCATTCATGCTGTCTTTTACATTTACAGGTAAAACGCCGTCAGTCTCTGCCGTCTTGGTTTTTTTTTTTAGTTTGTTTATTTTGTTTATTTATTTTTTTTTTAAATCTCTCGCTTAAATGATCGAATTTTCAGCTGCTTGGTTAGTGACCAAAATATGCAAGTCAGAGGAGGAGGCTACCTTCTGTGATTTGCCAGGAACGAATTTGAATGAGAACCTTAAATGCCAGTTAAGCAGACTCCCAGCATCAGCTGCAGGGAGGGAGAGCAGTACAGTCCAGCTGCACAGGGATGGCACGTTGATTTCTGCTCTATACTCTGCTGGAGAGAGTTTACAAGTGTTTATTTCAGATGCTAAGGTGGCTCCTGCACTTTATCTTATCGAAGTAGAAACCAGATGAAAAATGCATATAACCTGTGTTGTGTATTTTTTTTTAAGTTTGTGTTACTGATTCATAAACACGTTGATCTACACTTACTACTTTAGCTGGAGACTTTGTCTCTGAGTTATCTGTCTGCTCCCCAGGAGAGAAGGTGGAGTGTGGCTGGGCTGCCTTTTCTGAGGAAGATGGAAATCTTCATTATTGCCAACTTCATGGGTTCACCCATCGGTACCATTTCTTGTTTGGGTCTTCCATGCATCCCAGTCCGTACCTCTCTTACTCCACGCTCCCTTTCTTAATAAGTTAAAATATCAAGGCATTATTAGTGCCTGGAAAAGAAAAGCCAGCCTGGCAAGCTTACGACCCACCTCTGGTGGGTACTGCTAGAGAAACTACTGCTTAGCAAAAAATCGTGAACGATCCCTTTTTTTTTACAAAATCCTTTCCCAGACTCTGTTGCATCACCCTGCCATTGCTAATTAACTTCATTGTATTCCATTTTCTCTGTGTAGATGCGACAGGGTATTTGTTTTGCGTTAAATTCAGGTGAGCCTTTGAGCTGACGTTGAAAATCAATGAGAAGCAGAAATCGTCAGGAGAGGCTAAAATGCTACAGAGGCAGAATGAGCCTGTTGGGCTTCCTGGTTTCAGTCCCATGAACAGGGTCATATATTCTGGAGTCGTGAGCTTCACAAGGGAAATAATGACATATCCAGAGATTGAAACAAAGCTATGTATAGCTTTTCTTACCCTTATGGCCGGCTGAAGCACATAAATAAGTCAGGCATTTTGCATTACTGTTTTGTGGACTGTTTGGAAGTTGTTCATAAATTGTTGGAGAAGAAAGGTCAGGCTCTTAATGAATGCTTTGGAAAATCAGCATCTTTGGGATGGATTTGACACGCTTTGTTTATAGTGTGAGACAGTTCAACATACAAATCCTCTGAAACGCCCAAGGAGCCTTCCAGCAAAACCAGCGGAGACAAGGCTAGACATCCCAAATATTTCTCCTTAAGTAAAAACAAACAACAAAAGAAGCAGGAAATTAAACGCCAGACCTTCCTTAGTCAGCACCAAAAAAACTACGAAGCAGGCTTCTCTCAAAGGTCTTCAAAGCTCACCTCTGGGCTCTGGCCACAGACTCCTGGGTGAGTTACCTCAATATAACCAGCACCGGAGCCAAATGCCGCTCCGGTGTGAGACCTCAGCCGGGCGTCCCAGGATCACGCAAGGGACAAGGGTGGACAGAAAGAGACCCCTTTGCCCAGAGCCTCCTACATGGCAATGGCCTGCACCCTGGGGAGAGCAAAACAGTTTGGGGGAGG
>JAOXJM010000001.1:117179892-117206714 GCA_026413425.1 Tringa solitaria | reverse complement strand
GGTGGGAAACAACAAAATGAACCCCTCTAGATATTCACTGATATCTCTGCAATGGCTCTGGGAAGGAGAGCTGCAGACGGTGGCAGCCTGTGTACCGCAGTGGCAGGTGGGCTTAGGAGGAAGGGGCGGAGGTGGGCTTCTCCTCCCGGGACACGGGGATGGGCCTCTCGCTGTGGCCGGCGTCCATGTTGGTGGGGACCTTGGGGCCCGAGAAGGTCAGCATGCCGTCGTTGGACAGGGAGCAGGTGATGGCAGCCTGGTCCACGTTGGCGGGCAGGCGGTACCGGCGGTGGAATTCACGGGAGATGTAGCCGTGGTCGTCCTGAGGGGCAGTGGGGAAAGGGAGGAAGGCCCATCAGAAACTCCCTGGCATCATGCCGTGCCTCCCTCCACCCCATCCTGTGGCTCCGTCAGAGGAGGGTCCATGCTGGCCCTGGCTTATTGTGAGGCTGTACTGCCAGTAACACTGAGCACATCTCTGCTTTTCCATCCTATTTAAAAGGTTTGAAGAGGCAGGTGGCCCTACGTGGTGCCCCTGAAGCTGCAAGAGCAGAGCAGAGCAGCAGGGTGTGATTTTTGGCCATATTATAGGTTGGGATCTGATTTGGGTGGGGGCTTTGCTGTGGCCTCCGATTTCAAAGGATGCTTGGAGAGAAAGTCTGGGCTTCTGCGAAGGTAAAAGCAATGAATGTGCATCTACCCATGTATTTCCTTACTAGGCAGCAATGCTGTGTCAGCCAAAGTACACAGTGCTGGTATCCTTCTTTTTTTTTGGCCAAAAGAATGAGAAATGTAATTTTTTCTTTAAGTCAACCGTAAAAAAGGCTGCTCTCTTCCTCTGGAAAAAATATCTATATTAAAAAAATACATACTGTTTCCAGGCTAGAGCTTTGTCTGGCCAAAAAAGTGTATGAAAAGAATTAAACCCCTGCTGGTATAATTCACTTTTCGACCCCCACAGATATTTCCATGACATATGTGTTAAAAGTTTCCAAGCCTGAGGCACTCGCTTGTTTTTCTTTTGGTTTGTTTGCTCTTGCTTTTCTCTCCCAGATCAGCATATGAAAACTCTGTTTTTACTAACGATTCTGGCTTATGAAAACTCAGCCATGCTTCAGTAGCGCCAGATGATGTTCTTTGTCTGGTCCAGTGTTATTAGTGAACAATGGACATCATCATCTGACGGTTATGGAAGATGTTGATTGAAAATAAACAAAAGAGGAGTGGATTAGCTCGTTATTGTCAAATACCAGGTTGGAGCTCTATGGGAACAGGCCATGCCAGTAACGACAATTGATAAATAACTACTTCTTCTGCTATCTTTTTTTTTTTTTTTCCTTCAGCTGATGACTGATGGAAAGAAAGAAAAAGGAGCTCGATTCCCCAGTTGCTTCACCATTACTTCCACTTACCTGTCTTTCACTGTGCTTGCCATGGATTTCCACAAAGTCATCAATAATCTTCACGCTCAGGTCTTCGGGAGAGAAGTGTTTTACATCCAGCATGATTGTAAACTTGTCCCGGTCAGACCTCACCTGAAACAAACATTGTTAGACAGTAAGACCCGAGCTTGAAGCACTGGGGAGGTGCCAGTGTCGCGGCAGCTTAAAAGCCAGAGAAGGGGTGGTCTGGCACCGCACGGTATTCCCTCCTGTGCCTAGAGGCCTCGGTGGGGAACTTCCTTCCCATTGTGGGGACCCAGGGACACCGGGGGGGCTGTGGCAGGGGTCTGCGCCATTGCTACTGCTCCGGGGAGAGGCATCACTTCTCGCCGCTGTTCTTGTGCCGGGGACCCCTGTGCACTCAGCGATCTGGCAGATGCACCAGGCATTTGTGCTCAGCAGTGACAGGGGATGGAAACTAGTGCCATGTTCTCTGAGAGCATATGTTCCGTTCGTTCAGTGATTTATGGTTTCTTTGTGGTCTTAGCTCTGGGAGGAAGCCAGTAGGACAGGGCTAGGAAAAGCACCGGTCCCTGAGCTTCGGTCGACAGCCCCCATGGCTACACGCTCCTTCTAACACTCTGCCTTCCAAGAATTGCTCCTGGGCCCTCTCCTCTGGTGTGGGCTTGCAAAAACCATTGGGCTCCTGAGGTGGAGAAAGAGGCTGGAAGAAGCTCCCTCTCGCTGGGGTCCTCTCCCACACCGAGCTGCCCTTGCGGGCACTTACTTTGGGAGCAGCCTGGCTCTTCCCTCGCCATATGGCTGGTGGGAGCCAGGGCAGGAAAAGTAGCCTTTTACATCTCGGAAACAAACGTTGGGAGCCAAAATGGTTTCCGTTTCTTGACGGGAAGCCTTCTGCCCACCAAGGGTTTCCCTCCATGCCCAAGAGGTCCTCCTCATCCCCTCATACCCCAGCACAGGGCTACAGCCACCAAACCCCACCGGCTAGCCACAGGTTGAGGGGAGTGGAGGGGAGACGCAAGGAGGGAGAAGAAGGAAAAGAAGAAGCTGAAGGGCCCTTACCTCCGAAATGCCTGACTCCAGCACACTGCGGAAGAGGGACTGCCTGTAGTAGGGGCTGATAGTGGAAGAGAACAAAGGCAGGAGATCATACTCGAAGAGACCCTCTCCGAAAAACTGGTCGAACAAACGGCTTGGAATGAGGGGTCCCAGAGCACGCTTGAACCAGGGGTGCTGGATGGTAATGTCCATGCTTGCTGCTGCTGCGACCTGTGGCTGCGAGGGGAGACAGGGATGCCTTGGCTGGACTGCGCAGTGCTGCCCCAGGGAAGCTCCCCCTATATATACCGGTCTTGCAGAATGAAGGCATTAGTGGGATTTCTCTGGAAAGACATGATCTCATGACGGAGGCAATGTGGTCAGCAGAAATGCGGAGACTGACCTGGAAACGACAGTCTGGTTGGAATCAGTGCCAGATCTGCCTGAGGGATGATGCCAGGCAGCAGGCTGTGAGACATGGGGTGCTCGTGCCCAGGGGTACTAGCAGATCCTCCATGGGATGAAGCAGGCTACACGGGACACCCAGGTGGGCGTCTCAAGGATGCTTGTGAATTAGGTCTGCTCTGTGGGTCTTGGTAACCCGCCCTTGGCTTTGCATTAATTTGGTTCTCTTCCTGCCCCTCCTTGAAACAGAGACACAAAGTCTCTTCCAGATAAATAAAACAGCTTTTTTTTTCCAAGCAAGAAGAAAGGGGTTGATTTGGGTTGAAGAAAGGGAACCTTTTTTTGTGACATGCTATAAAGTGTCTCCGCCACTTGAGAGGGGCCTGACGGTCCTGGCGTGGGAATGCTGGCAGGGCTGGCAGGGAAGCAGGACTAATGCATGATGCAGAGCATGAACATGGGTTTGACAAAACAGGAACTTTTAACAAACAAATATTTTGCCAAAAGAAAGAAGGAAAAATAACTTTGGTCACCGACTGTAACAGCAGTCCCAAAGCCGCTCTTGAGAGTGCCCTTGTTTTCGTTTAGGAATGTTGTGGGAGATTCTTTTATCTCCCAGTGTCACGACACAGATCCTGCTTAACATGCATTGCTGGTTATGGCTGTTTTGCATTTCTGTTTCACTTAAAGCTGCCTTTAAGGGGTCGTCTGCCACCCTGGATGGAGCAGGGAAGAGGCACGTGGACAGCCCACCGTGGGAGCAGCAAGCTCGGCCAGAGAGCTGAAGCAGCTGGGTGGCAAACAGGCGGTGAGGCTGCCCAGCTTCACAGCAAGGCTCAGAACAAGGCTGTGGCAACAGCTGAAACCCCATTTCCACCCGAGCCAGCTGCATCCTAAGGGCCTTCAGGACAGCAGAAGCACCTACATCAGGATTCTTGTGTGTCTCAGCATCTTTTGCAGTCGGCAGAGAGTGAGGAAGAGAGAGGAGAAGGCACCTCCAAAAGGCACTTCAGAGCTGAGGAGCTGAATCATCCTCTCCTGCTGCCAGGGAGTAAAGAAACCGAGAGCGGCCAAGATCTTGGCATCAGTGCTTTGGGAGAAATGGGATCAATCCAGGCCAGAGGAGCTAAATTCAGAAAAGAGCTGAGGCAAAGTGGCATTCAATTGAGCATCACCTGGCATCTAAGTGCCACGTGGTCTTGGAAAGTCCTTGGCTTTGACTTCTACACATGACGCCTCCCCAAGCAGTGCATGGAGGCAGGCAATGAAAAGTGGGAAGCAGAAAATCCCATTATAGAGGCTTTCCTTCAGGGAAAGCAAAAAATTTAACAGAAAAACACCCAAAAAGGTGCTTTAAGGGAGACAACTCTAATGCCAACCTCCTTCTGCTCAAGCAGAGCTGGTGAGATGAATCCCGTTCAGTGTGATTTGTGCCTCCTCTCAGAAGGAAACCGTACCTGGGAATGCCGAGAGGGAAATGGCAAAGAGGGAAAGGGCAGGTAATGAACTCCACTAGCACTGGTTTAAATAAAGAATTAGGTATGAGAGGAGAAAGCAACCACTTTGCACCAGTTCAAGGGACCACGGACTTCTCACAGGATGCACAGCAGTTATGCATCATTATCACCTACTGAGCAAAAGCAGTGAGATCTTCTGGCATTCCTGTAAAGGGAAGAAAAACTACTGCATATGCTCACGAGCCCACACAAAAGTAATGCACAAAAGGTGGGTTTTCCCAAAGCCTCATCACAAATTTAGAATGCAAGTCCAACTCAAAAGGTTTTCCAGTAGGATCTGCTGATCTTTTGAAAGAATCCCTTCGAAAGCTATCAATCATGCAAAATTGCCAGCACACAAGACATTTAGTAAAGGATGCTGCCCAGGACAAGCTGCAGAAATCCTAGATCATGTTTCTGAGCAAAGCAAACATCAGTGATCAAGCACTAAATATAAGTGCCTGTATTTAGCTGATATTAATTTGTTCCTGGGACTGACTCTCACTTGCTGATTTGCAGGTGAGTCCAGAGCTGTTTCCAACCCCTATGTCAAGCTCTGTAAAAGCCCAATGAGAAGTAAGTACCCAAGTATTTAAGTATTTAAATAAAAAATTATTATAAAAAAAGTATTTAAGTATTTAAGAGGAGCAGTGACCGGTCAGGTGTAACTGAGGAGGGTTTGTATGTGATACTGAAGTGCTAATATAATTTGGATTACTCTTTCCAGCTGCCGTGTTGCAGCAGCCAAGAAAGGCAATATCTCTGCTCTGATCTGCATGTTGTTTCCAGTTAACTGGTCTCTGTCAACCTGCAGAGGATGCAACTCTTTCATATCTCTTACAGAAAAAGGGAATGAGTGCCAGTACTTTTGAATAGACCTGTCAACCCAAAAAGGTACAACTGTACTCATTTAGATGGTCCTCTGCATTTAGATGTAAGCTTTTCAGTGACAATATAAGGAAGTGAATAATCTCTTTCAATATTCAATGATAAAATTGTTGCAACATGCTAATCAGACTGGGTTTTCCCTTTGGAGTAACATTTCTATAAGATACAAAAAGGAGTTCATGGTGGCCACACAGAGCTGGGGCAGGTAATAATGAGATTCTGTTGCAAGTTTTCTTCCTATCAGTCTTCCAGTGATGGGAAATACTGCATGAGGTGTGTGAGGGAGCTGGTGAGTGGGAAAAAATGACCATGCTTTTCTCAATCTTACATAGACCTAGCTGTGGAAAGGATGCAAGAAGTCCACAGAAGTCAGTATGCAAGCAGACAAGCTGAGAGGGCAGGCTCACAAGGGAGCCACCATTATCAGTTTTGGCTCATAAACTGCTCCGCACTTAGTAAAAGCTCACGCTAGAAATGAACAGAGAGCACTTACTTCTTTCTTTTTAAGGGAAGAAACCTTTATTTAGAAGACTGCTGTTCTTCAAACAAGTGCATGCCACTCAGGGCAGTGCCAGGGTCAGGAGCTCCAAACCTTTCTACCATGTCTGACCTGGGATGCTGATGGAGGAGGGGGTAACTTATTCTAACTGCAGCTAGACTCATTTTCCTCTGCCCTCAACCCCTACCAAGTACCATGTGAAGCACTAAGTAGTGATTTCAGCCAAGTTTTGAATGCTGTTGATATCTTGCTAAATTTTGTAATGGATGGGAGGAGGCGAGGCCATGTTATCAGTGCAATTTGCACACCTTGCTTAACTGTGGTTGGGGCTGCAGGGCTAACGCAATGGGAGGGCTGACATGAGAGAAGGCAGATATTATATTCTTCTTTTATTAGATGAATAAGTGTTTCTTCTTAAAAGCGAAGAGAACACTTGAAAATCCCTCTTTGAGGACAGTTCATAGCAAGAAAGAAGGCAGTTAGTGGGAGGGTTGCTGCACGCTGAGCACCTTTGAAAATCAAGCCATGTATTAAGAAGTTTAAATATAGATCCAGGAGCCTAACTTTCAGCAAGTGTATTTTAAAAAAAATTAAAAAAAAAAATCAAAACCTTGCCTAGCTTTTCTTTTAAAGAGATCAGCATGGCCCTAGAGAACTCTGCAAATTCCCATGGCTCCCAAAGAGCCATTGGCTGCCCAACTGGGAGAAGATGAGCAACCCCCTGCCCTCCAGCAGCTTGACTTAAAGACCCAGGAACTAAGACTGTCCTGGTGTAAGTCATCATAGCTCTCCCTTCCCTTACCTCTGCAACTCTTGCTTAATGAATGGTCAACCCCTCTACAAGTTTTCCATGGTTGCAAAGCTGCACAGGAGCCAGGGAGAGAGTGATCACAGAGGGGACAAGTTGTGGAGGTGACATTTCTAGTTTCCTACCTAAAAAGAAATCCTTGTCCCACTGTTGTCAAGGTACAATGCTCTGTTTTATTGCTGGCTTTTGGGATTCTTCTTCGTCTCCAACATCTCCTTCCTCCCTATTTTAAAGGGATGGGGCAATTTTTATTTCCCGGTTTATAGTGATTCAGAGTCAGATTTACTATTCAGCTCTATACTGGAAAAGTTAAATATCCACTCCCCTCATACAAAGACTGATATTTATTTTATCTAAAGAATTTATATAATACCAACAGTCTGCCTTGGTGCAGCCAAAGCGGCTTAAAAAATTACTAGCAATCCCTTTTTTCCACCTCAGAGCCCACATCCTAAACACTGAACAAATCCCATCAGTGTTTAGGGCACATAACATCATTGTTGTCAAATCAATGGTGAATTTACGTGCTGTTAATCCTTGGCATTTATTCAAACAAGCTCAGCAAGTTTTCGCAGCACAATGCATTTTATGTTTTCATCAATGGATTTGCATAGGGAATGAGAGATGCTCTTTGCTTCCCAGTCTGCAGCAGCACATCCAGAGAGTGGGAGATGCGAAGAGAGCATCCAGCACGCCCAGAGAGCAGGAGAACTGGAACGGGAGCAGGTTTGGAAACTTACAGCTGCTAAGCAATGATGCTTCTCTCCATCTGTAGAGCACTTTCCAGAGGAGGTAAGTATCACCACGGTGACTGGGAACAACAAGTAAAACGACTTCTCACCCAGAAAGGCAGAGATACAATTCCAGCCCTTTTCACCCCCCCCTAGTCTTTTCCATGAATAAAACCACCTCTCTCGCAACTCCACAGAGCTTGCTGCTGAGAGTTCCTCTGCCCTGCAACCAGATCTCATCTCTGTGAGCTTTCCATGGCCCCTCTTCCTGCAGTATAAAATATTCCCTTTGCTCTGGAAATTACACCCATTTTTCTGCCCAGATAATTTGAGAGTGTAGAATTGTTTTGTGATGTGATGTTTACTCATCTAAAGCAAAAAAGTATGGTAAGGGATAAAACAGTTTAGGAGGAATTAGAACCTTGACTATTTTTCATAGGAAAGGAGAAATTAGGTTCATTCTTTTTTGGTATTAACCTCTACCATCTAACTAATTAACTAACTAAATAAAAAAAGATGTATCTTCAGATTGAGACCTCTTCTTTAAAAAAAAATAAATAAATCACAACTTGCTGTATGGTTCTTTGGTTTTATAGAAATTTTTTTCTTCCAGTGTTCTTGACAGTTTAGATGTGAGCCGCTTCTGCATGGTCAACATGAGCATTCCTGCACTGAGCAGATCATCCCACAGAACCTGTATCAGAGCAATCCTACAGATTTTTTTTCTCCAAAGGATCAACACCCAACCCCTGTACTGGGAAGGTATGGTATACAGGGAAGAAGAGGCATATGCCAGGGAATGCTCCTCCATGAATATTCACTCAGCAAATAGGCAATGTGGAAGGCTTGGGAAGCAGACGAGACTAGAGGCAGTGTCTGGAGAGGGGGAAAAGAGACTGCAGGAGGAGTCAGCCAGGAAGAAATGTGGCTCTATCTGCTGGTCCAGGGAAAGAGGGAAACTAAACAAGTGGTGCTAATGTAGTAGGGAAGGAGAGGCAGAAGAAGGGCATCTGTAAGAGAACTGGAAGAGAAGAGATGATATCATGGAAGGAGGTTGGACTGTCCAAGACATCCGCAAACCCTGCAGCCACTTGGTAATCCTGCAGTGAATCACACAGTCCTGGTTTAAGTCTGCCTCTCCTCATCTGAGCAGGGTTTGAAGGGAAAACAGTAGACACCAAATGTAGATGTCATTGCATGAACTGTTAAACCACCTGGGAAGCCTCCAAATATTGCCTAATCACAGGCGATGTTGCAGTAGTTTAGTGCTCAGGTATAAAATGGCACTGGGAATTGAGCTGTTTGTCGGTGCTAGAGGGACCATGGAGATGGCTCACAGAGACAGGAGGTGGGCAGGGCAAGAAGGCAGTATCAGATCTAAAACGGACACTGATGTGAGGGGGTTTGGACAGGCCAGTTGTATTATTGATTCAGGTTAGAGAGCGAGAGACATCAAGAGACATATTGGTACTATAGAGGCTGAAACCAACAAGATTCTCCACCAGGTCCTGTGTGTAGATAGGCTACCCGCATAATTAGCTTATTTAAAGTTAAACTATATAACCTACTGCAATTAATACAAACAGCATCCAGATTCTACTGCAGGGAGCACATTCTTGAACACACAACCACACGGGTGAACCTCTTTGAACCTCCACGGGGTTCAGAAGTACCTGTGCGGCACCATAGGACCTGCAAACCTCCCTGTGCTGAGGAGAAACACAAAATAATCACAACTTCCATCTGGCTGAAAGGGATCCACTCTGTTCATCCAGCAGCCTAACAGAGGGCAAAAAAAAGCTAGAAGCTAGCACTTGATGGGATAATGATCCCCCGTCCCTTATGCCTGGATGCCGGATGAGTCTGTTACGGTGGCAGCTGTCTGGTGACTTGGAGAATTTATTTTTACAGTAGCTCGGTGCTGGGAACCTTCAAAAAAATAATAATAATAAAAAAAATAAAATCACTTGGCAGAGAAAGACCCGAGTGAACCGTTTGTCTAAGCTGCTCCCAAATCCTCTTGCCGGGTTTATGTGCACTCATGTGAGGATGAGCATTAGTACCAGAGGGTGGTGGAGGTTAGTGGCAAGAAGATTAGCAGGACGATAGGCCGGCCAAATAGGTGCTGAGACCCGCTCTGCCTGCGTCAGCGTGTGCGTGCACCGACCCCCCTCTCAGCAGCTCCTCTCAGCTGTTACCCACCCCGGTTGGTTTATGGCTCCTTTGCATCACCCGAGGAGGGGAAGGAGTCGGTAGGAGCCAGCCACCCCCACTGATGTTCCCTTACGATCTTGCGAGGTCAATAGAGCACACAGGCTGGGGACTGGAGCACACTCCTGGGGAGAAGACCGCAAGCTAAGGGATAATCAAGCTGAAGAGCATCACATTTCCCAGACTCCAACCCATAGGAAAGTGATACGCTCGGGCACAGCAGATGGGATGAGACTTCGGATAGTTGATGCAGCACCAATGACCATGGCTCTGCTGTGTATAATTAAGGTTAAATGATAAAGACTGTCACACCATCTCCAGTCAAAAACAACCCCTCTTTTCCCGGTCTTATTTTTTTTTTTTCCTCCCCAGATGCTTTATGCATTTTGTCAAAAGGTCATAGACAGGCGGCCAAATGCAGTGAGGGAAAACAAGCAAACAGAAAAATCCCCGCTGCAGCTGTTGAGTAAAAGAAATAAAGGAATTTTGTATGTTACAGCTGGGAAGAGCAGTGCAGGGGATGGGGGTTGCAGCTGTGGGTGCAATAATAGGAGGAAAATTTAGAGCAATCATTTTTAAATGCAGGGCCCCAAATCTAAATTCCCAGCATACAAACACAAAAGTCTTCATATAACATTTCTCATTTACAAGGGTGACACAATAACCTGCACATCACAGAGGAGCTTTTCGGTGACCTTCTGAGGATGCTTTCAGTTATAAAGGTTTAAGTAATGCACTTTATGAGCTGCTGTGGATGTAACAGAGCAGTTCTGGAGGCTTCAGAGAGCATTCAGGCAGACGAGCAAATAAAACTTTGCACTATATAACGCTGCCCAACGCTTGGTGTTCTTTCTCCACCTACTGCATGCCAAGAGGAATGCTCTGCAGCCTCACTGAGCTACCTGAGAAGTGACCCTCGTTTAGTGCTACCTGCTGTTTTGCCACTGACTGAGTGCCTCCAACCTTCCTCTCTCACTCCGAAGCCTTGTCCAGCTCTCCCCTCTGACTCCCCAGTTCTACCCGCTGGGATACCTCTGTGTATTGCTGTGCTGGTGCGTGACCATACCTTGTGTCAACACTGTTCTGTCTTCCTCTGGGCCTGTGTTGCTTTACAGTTCTGTTCCACAGTACCTAAAAGAGTTGTCACCTCCAAAGAGCTGCTTGCTCCTCACAACACCCCAGAAAAGAGCAGGCCATCGTCCTCTGAAGGCCATGAAGATTTGACTGCTTTTGTGGCCCTGCTGTGGCCATCCTCTTTCTATGTCCCAGCCTGTGCTGGAAGACGGATCCTGCCCCAGGGATGACCTGAGGGTAAGAGGGATGAGAGAAAGAGGGCAGGCACTAAATCTTCCCTGTGGTAACAAAATGTGGTCCTGGGAACCCCATCAGCTCTGCTCCTCTCTAAGATGGGCAGTACTTCCCAGCTGGGAAGGTCTCACTTGCAAGGAGACATTCAGATATTGGTACTAATTACCCTGGGAGGGGAAAAAAGGGAACTAGACGTGACCACGTTATCTATAGTACTGGACCTGCTTACTGCCCCCTGTGCTCCCTGAGGAAGGGTTGTAAATAAAGCATTCACAGAGGGCAAAGGGATGTTTCCCGATGGGAAAGCATTCCCAAGAGCCTCACAACTCAGCCTGGCACACAGCACCCTTCCCCCTGCTCTTCCAACCTGCACCAGTAACACCAGCCATCACGCCAGTCCCTGTGCGCTCTGCTCCTCCTCTCTTGTGCTACCTTTTTTTGGAATTTAAGGTTTCTTTTTTGTCTGAAGACAAGAGTTTCAAGAGGCTGCAACTGTGAATGAGACAGTACTTCAGTCACCGTGCACTGCTGTGGCTGTGTCACTTAATTTCAACCCCCTGCACTGATCCAGGGGGTTGGATTATCTTGACCTGCAAGGATCTGGTTGGGTTGAAGAAGTAAACAATCAGCAAAGAAAATACCTGCTGTAATCATTAAAAGCATGAAAAAAGATTGGCGTATATCTTTTAGAAAACGAGGACAGCCTTCCTGAAAACTGCTCCCCTCCCTTTGGGATTCCCAGAGCCTGAGATTTTCAGGCCATGTAAGTAAAAGTGCAGCTCTTGTAACACCATGTAATAAATGTCTTCATAAAAAGCAGAAGAGATGTTGCCCTGAAAAAAAAAAAAAAGGCCTTCTTCAATAACCCTTGTTATTGCAAGGGTTTTGACATGGCTGCTCCATGGCTTACCACAGCTGGCAAGTGCTTTTTATCTCCATAAACTGTAGCGCAGGCAATTTTTCCAGTGTGTTCACAGCGTATCAGAAGCGAAGTGCAGTCTTCGGTTGAGATCACAATACGCTCTACATCCATTTAGCGTCTATTCCCATAGGTTGCCATACTGCAGAGTTGGCTTTTCCTTTACAGAGCACTCAAGCAAAACACGCTCTGGGGTCTGACAATTTGCGCAACTCTGGAAGGGGTTGAGCAGGGTCATTTTTACCATTCCTAGTTGCATGTAAAAGACTTTTTTTGAACCTCTGAAGAGCACCAACACCCAAACGGCCTACAAGATGACCTGACTTAGTCAGGAATTTTATCTATCCCATGAGCTTGCTCTATCAATATTATTCTCTACATAAGGGACAGACATAGGTGTTCATTTTCAAATGAGCTTAGCTTTCATTTTCACCCTTAAACCAGGTTCTGATTTTCAAAGTGTTTGTCTTCCAGCTCATTTTGGGCCACACACAACTAGATTTTCCCAAGTAGCCCCCGGGCAACGTGCCATATTCTTCTAATACCTGGCCTATGGCACAGATAAGCAAGAGGAGGGAAGTGGTGTTATCAGTCAAACAAAAGAAGGTGCAAAGGAAAGAGCTGAGGTTTCACAGGTGCTGCTGCCTAGTTTCACGCCTCTTTAGCTTACTATCCCCCAGACAACAGTAGTCTTTGGAGGTAAGCACTGGTTTTAACTTGCCCCTGCCTGCTTAAATCTCAAGTTGAGTGCATCTCCCTGCCCCAAATACCCAAAGCTAAACCCTTCCAACTGCGAAAGGAAGCTCAACTCCCAAGCAAAGCCACGTTATGTGACCCTCAGTCTAAAGACCCTACAAAATCCAGAGCCGAACCGTGTAGCTGGAGCCCAAATATGGCATCTCCTGACCTTTGCACCAAGTCCTTCCATAGCCCACAAGTGTCACACACACCCTGCGCTACATCCAGCATCATGCCTTTGCACGAAGGGGGCAGAGATGGGAGGGGACCTCACTGCAGCCCATCACCTCTCTGTGGCAGCCCAGGACTTCTCTCTGCAGGCAAGGAATACACCTTAGGGCAATGCCCCAGGGACTCGGTGCTGGAACAGGGATTATCGTGCCATCAGCTCCCTAATCAGAGAAGCAATATTTGCAAGCCTGCTCCACCCCAACCCAGTGAGAGATGCTGCAGATGGCACTCTGTGCTCCACTGGTTGCAGTGGTCCATGATAGATGGAGGATGGGGAATCACCAGGAAAGATATACCGAGCAGCAATTTCTTTTTCTTCCCCAACCTTTAGCTGGACCGTAGGAGTGCTCAGGACCAGACACACAGTATCTACCACATCAAAACAGAGTGGAGCATGACAGCTGTATGATTTGACCTTGTTAATCCAGCTATTTAGTAGAATGTGTAAATCCATAGCAGCTGTTAATGAGCCTGCATCAATATACCTGCTCAATAGCCAAGCACTGCAAACGGGGACATTTTTTTGCAGCTGTGACTTTAAAACCACTTCTGGTCTAGAAACACAGCAGAGCAAAATTCCCATGACATTCCAGTGAAGACAACTGCTTAGGAAAGCAGTTTATATGGGGAAAATAACAAGCGGGCTCTTTTGTAGGCATTGGCATTCTGATTGAAGTGCCATGTATCTTGCCTTAGGGCGCCGATTTTGTTGAGAGAGACAAAGGGCAGAGCGAGCATGTGTGGAAAAGGGCACAGAAACAGGCTTGGATGGGCATCTGCTGCCATTCACCCACTGCAAAGATGAAAGTCGTCCGTTTTAATGACTGTTACAAAGGTAGACCAGCAATCCCTCCTCATCTCCTGGAGATGCCGCCCTCAATATCCATTTCGAGGTGGTGAACGCCCTGATTACACACCACAAATGCCACTTGCTTCAAAAGCAATTTTTTCACACTGTTCTTCCTAAAAACTGTAGCAAGTGTGTGCGCTTCTTGGGACAACAATTCAGCCATTTTTCAAACGATTTCAAGTGGCCAGTGTCAGGCTGGGTTACAGCCAGCCACTTTCAACCTCTGGATAATAACCAGGGAAGCCCTAGAGGTGTGTCAGACCCGCAGAGGGGTCCCACGTAGAGCCAAGGTGGAGCCTGGGAGACCATTCTTGCAGGCTCCCTCCAATCTAAGTGCATCTTCAAATATAAGCAGTAATTTTATGTTTGTTGTTGTTTGTTTGTTTGTTTTTTTAAGGAGAGTAAAGGAATACCATTCAGGCCTTTTTTTTTTTTTTTTGTGGTGGGGGAGATGTGAAAAATCCCTGTGACCTGTGAGACCAGCTCGCTGACACCACAATGCTATGGCTGTAGAAGTCTCCTGACTGTTGCAGTGTCCTCCCTGCCCATGTTTGCAGTCTCTCTGAGATCAGGCTGGAGGGTATCTGTTGGGGGGGAGCTGTGGTGAGGGACCCCAGGTCCCTCTGCAGCTGCCAGCCCACTGCCAGCAGCTGCCCGGGCTCCTTCACCAGGTCCACAGGGAGGTTTTTTAGCAGTTCAATACAACAAGAGGCAATATGGGCCAGACAACTGAAATCAGCAGCGTAAATCTGAGCCTAATGAGTGCCAGGGGCTACAGGAAAGCTGTTCCAAGTGACAGGAGGTGCAGTGGAAAAAACCTTTCAGCGGCATCCGTGAAGGGACAGGAGAGCCTCTTTAATTTAGGATCTGCTAAATGTCTGAGTAGCCTCATGCCAGTTGCCAGGCTACTGACCTAATTCAGCTGCCCTGTCCTAGAAGAGCTAAGGATCCCTCTTCATGACACTGCCACCTTCCAGCTCTCTCACTACCTCACCAACAAAGTTAGCAGGAACTAATGTCCCTGCTGAGGTTGTTTTAAATAGATTTTCATCTTGTGGGAAAACAGTCGTCTAGACGTGTCTCCAGCATCCAGTATCGCTCAGCTCTGAAAACTAACTCTAAAACTGGGCTTCTAGGAAACTCCCTTTGCCTTTGCTAATCCAGATGAGGAAAGTAGGTCCTTTCCAAGACCCTGGTTGTGCTAAACCCAAAGGACCTTTCAACAGCTATCCAGTGTCGCGTAGGTTTTCTGCAGCAGATTTACAGCCCCAGTGTTACTGAACTAACTTATTTCAGCTACAGCTACCTTACAGTGCTAAAACCAGCACTGTAAATACTATCGATCTTGGCCTCTGCCCTGAAAAGAAACAGTTCTGCTGGATGTTGTGAACATTTATTTCTTGCTAAGCTCCAGGGAAATGCTTTAAGATTGCAAATAACTTAGCATTAACAATACTGACCTTATTTTTTTGCTAAGCCTCATCAGTTCCTTAGTCAGGTGGTAGCAAAGAAGTCTGTTGTTGCAGTTACTGCCCTGAAATTAAGGGCTAAAACAACAAGGAGAAGAATTCACACAGGGCAACGCAGCTCTTCAGCCGCGTCAAAGCCAGCAGCTTTGATGCTTGTGCTTTCACAGGACCGATTACACAGATCGATTAGATTTGCATCAGCCATTCTGCAAGTCGTAACTGGAAAATAATATTTTCACAGGATTAGAGCTTCTTGCTTTGAAAATAAGCAGCTTGGGTTTGGGTAAAATTTTCCAAGGCCCCTGTGGGATGCTGAGAGCAGAGCCTGATTTCGGCACGGGTCAGCAGACCCGTGGCACCTTACCTGGCCTCTGAAAGGCGATGGTGGCAGTGGGGAAATGACAGCCTGGGCTTGGGCTGCACGTCACGCTCCCACTCGGAGCCTGCTTGCTGGCACGTTTCTACCGCAATCGCTTCTGCAGGGTGACTGAATCTCCTCCTCTGCCTCTTTTCCTGTGGCTCTCTGACAAAGGCCAGAATCACAGCCCCACGCGCCGGCCACGCTCTGTACCTGTGCACTCAGAGGGGACAGGGACGGCCTGGCTGGGGCAGCCCCCCAGCTCTTGCTGGGGTCGGGGAAGGGTTTGTGCGAGGGCAGGATGAACACAGGGCAGCGCGGGTTACCCTGGAGGCTGCAGACGTGCAGGGCAGAGCCAACCCCTGGGAGCTGAGCACAACTCCATGGGCAAAACGGCAGCCTGCAGCCTTGCCCGGCTCTGGGGAAGCAAGAGGGGTCGGAAGCGGGGTCCGTCGCATTCCACTGACCTCCAGACAGGCTGTCTGCTGCCGCAGGACTCTGCAGGCAGCCAGGAAAACAGAGCTCACAAGCCAGAGGCTCTTTAAGCCAGGTGCACCACACAAGGCAAGGGGCTCCTGGTTTCCTCCCACGAGCTCCTGAAGTATCACACACCCATCCCTTCTCAGGGCCTCCGTCCCACCCCTCTTTCTAGACCAGTAGTTTCCCCAGAGATGTCACCTCACAACTCCGGATGGTCTGGCAACACTTTGCTAAGTGCTCCCATGTTTATATAGGGTCAGGCAGCCCTTCCCAAGTTGTTCTTCCCTCCCCCAAAGTGGATCCCACATTTGTGTCCCCCCCCCCAAGATCTCCACATCTCTCAGATGATACATTGGGCTCCCCCAGCATCACCCAGCGTTTATGTACGAAGGCAAATGGAGGCAGCACAACTTTCAGTGCCTTGTTTCACACACCAGCAGAGAGTCAGGACCATAAGCTCCCCCCCACGTGCCAGGTGTTGCTGGGGGGCTCTCCGCTGCTCAGAGAGGGTCCTGGGGAGGACAGGGCAGCAGCACCCATGTTGCAGCTGCATCAGGGAGAGGCCATGCCACAGAAGAGAGAGATAGACTCCAAAGGAGCAAATTGCATACTTAATGTAGGAATACCTCTGGGTGGTGTTTTGTGTGTGGTTTTTGTTTGGTTTTGTTGGGTTTGGTGTGGGGTTTTTTTGGGGTTGTTTTTTTTTTGGTTTATTTAATTGGTGGGACTAGATAATCTTAAAAGGTCCCTTCCAACCTAGGTGATTCTGTGATTCTGTAATACTGGGGTGGCCCAGGTCTCCTGTCCAGGCTGCTGGGGCTCACAGGAGGGGAGCCTGGGACCACCAGCTCATTGAAGCGGCTCTTCTGCGTCTGGAATGCAGTGGTCACTCACCACCCTGCACTGGGCCATGCAACCTGCTCTGGCCTGCACCCCCTTGACACCCATCCCGAGCACCTCATGCTGTCAGACGGGTCGTGGTGGGAAACGCTGCCCTGGATTATGTATGTCCCACTCAAGTTCTGCCAAGGATTTGTGGTACCACGTTGGGTGAGCCCTTCTAGATGAAGGCCACCGGAGGGAGCCCCAGCAAAGCAAATGAAGGCTCACAGGAGCTTCTGCATCCATCCTTTAGAGCAGAGGCTTTCAGCTGGTCATCCCCAGGCTCTTCCACGTTAGAGGATTATTTTGCGGAGGATTCATGGAAAGCAAACCAAGAACAGCACATCTTTTATCAGGAGGTGTCCATCACTGCATGTCAGTCTGCCTCTTTACTGGACCACAGGGCATGGTGATGTAGAAAAGTTCTAGAGTACCCATTGAGTACGTGCCACAGGGTAATGGGAACGTCTCGTTCAGCTGTGCTTCTTACCCACATTTGGCCCAGAAGAACTCTGGTCGGCTTTGGTGGGAGGTTTGTCTGACACAGGGAAGCAGCAAGAAGCTTGTTGTAGGTGTATTGAGCCTTGCCTTTCTGCAGGCTGTTGACTGGGCTCTTCCTAAACAAAACATCTTCTATAAATGTATTTCAGAATATATCTGGCACGCTTTTTTTTTTTTTTTTGTGAGTGTGGAGTTGTGAGACGAGTTCGATTGCAGACAGCAAAGGGAACGTGCAGGAGGTTCCCCCCCACCTACAACAGCTTGCTCTGATATTCCTGCTCTACTTCATTGGCAGAAATACCTGCTATTTTTAGGTCTAATATTTGCTGATAAAAAAGCTCCACTGTGAGGGTACAGTCCCATGATGGGCTTGAGCTGAACAACTTAGCTGCTAGAAAGAAGCCTTACGCTCTGCCTTCCTCCTTCTGCCCCACTCTTCCCACTTTCCCTCCCTCCTCCCGCTTTGTGCTCCCATCTGTGCAGTGCAGCCTCATTTCCCCTTGCAAATTCTGATTGCAAGATAAAATGATTCAGCTTATTAACCGGGCCATTTGAGAGAGTTCAATGCGCTTAATAATGCAGTCAGGCAAGTATGAGAGATGGAACAAAATAAAAACGGGGAGGGGTGGAGGGAAACCTGCCCCTTAGACACACCGTGGCTGAGCTAATGTTAGCTAAGCTCCTGCTGTATCAGGAAACCACAATCAAATGAAGCCAGCCGGAGCCAGGCTGAAAACAAACAGAATGATGCAAGAGGGACAGCAGATCTGCAAACTGCCTTCTGGAGGACAGCGTATGCAAAGAACTTGCACGGGCTCAAGGGGCTCAAGTCCTCCGAGGAGAGATATAACAAGAGGCATTATGCTGATGAACCACTAAAGCCTCAGGAGGTCCCCTGAGCTGGAAAAAGTTGGAGGCTGGGAGAGTACCCAGGGAGACAGGGCAACTCACGTATGCACACCCTGCCCTGCCTCTCCCTCACGGATATGGCTTTTCTTTCACCAGGCACACACACCCACTAGTGATCTGCCTCTGGGCAGAAGGCAGCATGTCCTCCTCCAGACAGGGAAGGGATTCTCAGCATTTTCAATGCATCCCTCCTGGTAATCAAGCAGCCACGGAAAAGCCTGCACCAGCCAGCGCTCCACCACCACGCTCCAAGAGCTGCTGGCAGGAGGACCTGCAGGTGTCTCACTGCTGCTGCTGGCACCTCCACGCACACAGTAACCCGCACTGAGCTAGGAGCAGCCTCTGAACATGTACAAATTGGTCCCCGTAGCCTTATCAGCAAGCTCCTGCTGCACACCAAGCACCTCACCCTGGGGGACTGCTTCCAACCGCCAGGCAGTTGGGAAAGCCCCTGGTGCTCCACCAGATCAGACAATTGTGATGGGCTCCCCACCATAGAACACAGCAGTGTGACCGGCGGGGCTCCCTCCAAATTTGCAAAGGTTTCCACCAAACTCAGCTTTTGCTGCCTTGCTGTCCTCTCAGTCCTCTGACTGCTGCCAAGTGCCTCCAAGCAATACCTGGAGGAGAAGTTTTCCAAGAATACTCAGAAGGGTCCGAAGAGATCAGCTTCTTCCACAAAGTGCTCCATCCAAACTGCCCAGAACAACACAGAAATTCCCCTCAAATGAGCAGCTAGATTTGCTTGTCATATGGACTTTGATTACTTTCCAGTCAGTCCTTTTGGCCATTGGGGGTGTGTGACAGAGGTGAGATGATCAGGGACAGCCCTGGGGCAGCACTTCTCAAGGCTGAGAAAGGAGGTCTGAGACAGGAGAGCCAAGATTACACTCAAAGGGGCAGGCACGGAGAGTGGAAGAAAAAAAAGGTTTTTCTCCTTTTTCTGGGGAACAATAGGGATGCCACACCCCCCAACCTCCCCCAGCCACAGCACAATGATGCTTCCAAGCTGTCTACATTTGGGGAAAGCACAGGGGTGGGCACAGCCAGAAGGCAAGGGAGGGGAGAACTTTGTAGAGTAGGGTAGATGGTTGGACTCGATGATCCCAAGGATCTCTTCCAACCTAAATGATTCTGTGATTCTATGATGAGGCTCATCTGGGGAAAATCACCTTCACGGTCCTAGTACTCTCCTGTCAGGTCAGTACCACTACTGTCTCTACTGACTTCTCTTCAGGGTCAGGCTAGTACACATCCTTAACTTGAATCTCTGCCTAGCAAGGGAGAGCTAGGGAGCTCTGGAGTAAGAAAGCAGGGAGAAATCAAGTGATTTGCAGCCGGATAAGAGTGTAAATGATGGGGGTGCAAAAAATCAAGCCTCAAAAAGTGGCTCTGGAGGAGTCAGAAGTGAGGCTGCAGCCTTGGACACCGGATGGACTTGTGCACTGAGGTCTCCCTCTTGGCATGAATAAGGGGAGGCCACAAGTACGTCAGTGCCCACCACTGTGTGCAGAATGTTCCCACTCCTGCCACCCAAGCTGTGGGACTAGGTCTGCACTCCTCATCAGGGTGTTTCACCCTCTCAGCCAGCTAAGAGGTCCTGTCACTTCATGTGTGAGTGAGGACATAGAGGAAGTACAACGTAAGTGCAAAAGATGCCTCCACAGCACTGTTTGGAGGTGGAAGGGCTGGACGTAAGACCTCCCTTCTAGTGCACTTGGGCTTGGTGACCACTTCCATCTGAATCACCAAGGCTGCTCCTAAATTCTTATCTCCAAACACCTCCTGTCCATCTTGCTGGTGGGAAAATCACCTGATTTCTATGCCTCCTCTGTAAAGGGAGGAGGATGGGGCTTTTGTCTAGCTTGTAAGCTCCTCTGGGCAGGGAAAGAGGGCCCTTTACATAAAGGAACCAGCATAATGAGGGTCTTGACCACAGATTTCACAGCAGCTTGCCGACCAAAGTGCGAACCACAACATCAAATAACGTGTTGCACTTTATTAATTTTCCTGGTTTTCAATTGTAAGGCACTCTCTAATAGCAACAGTTAACAAATCAGCTGTGTTCCTAATCAGGGGTTGGATCTCAAAAACTCCCCAAGAAAAAGTTTCCATAAAACACCCAAAATCTCTCAGCCATGCTCTGCAGTCTCTGCACCACTGCTTCTCTAATAACTGTTCTTCAACTCAGCGTCTCCTCTCCTTTTCCTCGCCATTCCTCCTACCTCACTGACTGCCCCTCACACCAAACTAGTTACATTTACCTTTACCCACAGCATCAAAGCAGTGCCCTTACACCACTGACGGTTATTAGCGCTCAAATGTGAGTGACCTGGAGAACTCAGAGAGGAGCCACCCCCATGCCCTCCGTGGCATGGCCCTTCATGCCTGTGTATGTCGCCCTGACACTTGAAAACAAAGCCAGGGCCAGTTTGCACCAGACACATTCCTCCCCTAGACCCATACGGTGACTACGGCTACAAAGACCTCACCCTTCTCTCTGCTGTGCTGTGTAGCATTTACTGGGGTTGCTATAATTAAGAATCTTTGATAAGATCTGCTTATATAACCGTGGCGATTAGTGAAGTATAGGCATCGAAGTAGATTAGATGAGATTACTAGCTACAGCTCTGTTCTAATGTACATGAGTTGCTGTCTCCGATTAATTTTTTGACGTTGCATCTTAAATTGGTTCTCTTTCCTTGCAGTTGTGCCTCGTTCCAAGAGGTGCCAAGCAGAGAGCTGGTAAAATTGTTCAAAGGCCTTGCCGGCTGTGGGTTACTAATTATCCTCACGCACGCACTGTTAGCGAAATCCTTTTAACCTGAGAAACCAAGTTCTGTGCACTGGCCTGGAACTCCAGCTACCTCTTTAATTAACAGAGAGTTCTGAGGACCAGCAACAAAAAGGTGCTATTTTCCAGTGAACACATAAGTACTTTATGTACTGATCCCCCAGGATGTGTTTCAGAGTTTGTTTCAACCTCTTTTTTTCTATATCCAAGCACTGCAGTCTTTTGTTTCACAACCATCTTTTCTTTGCCTTTCATCCTCACTCTGCCTCTCTTAAAACTGGCTGCTCCCCTACCACCTTATTTTTTCTTTCATCTCTTTATCTCCAAACCAAATCTAGGTGGCACCATTTTCCCCTTGCCATGTGTTAGTTGGCATCCAGTGATGGTACTGGGCTTAAGAAAGCAGACCAAAACACAGGAGGGCTTGTGGCAGCATTTAACCCAATAGTAAAGAGTAGATTGGGGCGGGGGAGTCACCTGCAGTAAATCACTAACCGGAACAACCCTGTAGCAGTGGAGGAGATGTGTAAAGCCTGGGAACGTACCCGAGCTGTATTTCCCTCTCCTGAGTCCTACAGATGTCCTCATTCAGGTTTGGGCAAAATAAAATATACAATAATGAGTAGTTACAAGGAATTCTGCCTTTGATTCCTGCTTTTCTCTGGCGACCCTTTCCTTCACGTTTCCTTTGCTTTGATGGCTCCCGTCTTCCCTCCCACCTGTCTAGCTGTGCTGTCAACATTAACTTCAAAGGGTCTTCTTTCTCCCTCACTTCTCATGCTCCCTAATTTCTGTCCCTGGTCCACTTCTTTCTTCTAAGCTTGGCCCTGTACGCAAGGTGAAGTCACTCAAGGAAACTGAGAAGGAGCCTTTTATCCCCACTGCGACATGTCCACATGGCGTTGCCTCCATTGCCCGTAGGCTCTGTGCACACCCCTACCCTTCCGTTAGGCTGATGTGCTGCACCATCTCTTTCTTCCAACAATGGTTTGGCTACATTGACACAAGGGGAAGATATCCCTCTTTTGAGATAGTCAGTCGTAACATTGCTAACATCTCTAATGTAGATGCCTCTCTGACACTGGATTAATTTCAAGTTCATTGACATCTCATAAACTCACACACAAAAACCCATTTTGTTTCATTTCTCAATTCATTCTTAGATACTTCAAGAAGGAAGAAACGTGTGAAAAGACTGGCTGCTATTCCTGTGCGAAGCAGAGATCCCCTCTCCTGACACACCACAGGTACCATGCAGGCCCAGCACCCTCCTGCTCTGGTGGGTCACAAAGCTGGTCTTCTTGTCAGCACGTGCACGGCCAGGCTGAGCACAGGAGGGAAATGGGATGCCAAAAGAGGCAGAGGGTTATAAAGTTCTGGTGGTAATGGACTTCGCTGCCTCCGGTGTGAGGTATAGAGGACTCCGGGTACAGCGGACTGCTGAGAAAACGAAGAGCAAGACACGAGTGGCCTTATTTTTCAATAGTTCCGTGACCTGGGTGGTGTAGTCCGGGGTTGTGCTGTCTCACAAAACTGAGAAAAGATCTTATTAATCAAGCACCCAGCCAACCATTACTAGCGCAGTACCAATTCCACAAGCCACAAAGCAGAGCTCCAAGCAATTTGCTCTTTCACCTTGTACTCCTAATGAGTTATTTTAGGCATCTGCATTTGCTGGAGGCATCATAAGATTTCCGCTTGTCATGTACAAAAGCTTATTTCCAACCTGGGAGCAGCTGTTTGGGTTTGTTTTCTACTGGCACGTCAGGGTATTTGTCTGTGAAACAGGGATGCCGGGGTCAGCAGACTTCAGCACAACTGAAATTAAAGTCTAAGCTAAAGCTATCCCCTGGAAAATGTTTCTTGCTCGCAGCAGTACATCACGCGACCTAGAGCAAAGGGAAATCTGAAGTGAATGGGGCCTTTACAAGATAAGGAGTGAAAACCCAGTGCATTTCAAATAGTGAAAACAGACTTTAATTCCACAAGAAGAAAAACACGTTTCAACATATTTTAGCTGAAGGCTTTAACAAAATCTTTAAAGCAAAAATCAACGCAATTTTGTTCTGCTTGTTACGTAAAGCATGTACTCTGTGAACACACAGCCTGCTTTCAGCGATGAATGAAAATCACCAGGAACTCCTGCTTTGCCAGAGCTCACTGCAGGCCACTGCAGTTGTAGCTCCCTTGAGGACTTGGGACAGGTCAAGACTCACAGCAGATTCCCACTGGGTGACTCGAGCTGCTCCTGAAAGGGGCTGTCCCGCTCCTTCATTGCCCTTGCTCGCTCCAAGCTACACCTGGAACTCCAGCCCAGTGAGCCAGTTCAGTTCATTACATGAGCAGGAAATCACTCTTTTATTTGCAGGGTTTGGCTTCCGCTGGTTTAGTGAGTTTGAACTGCAATGCTAAGCCCAGGTGGGATGCAGACCAGCAGTGAGCAACTGAGGCACAGAAAGTATAAAAACCACACACAAACCTTATCGGGCGCACACCTGTTCTCTGGTAACAAGACCTTCTGACTTTGCCAGGGATTTTTGCTTCTAACACCTGGATCACAATTGTGAATGCGAAGGGAAGTCGGTGCAGGAGGAAGGAGTGGGGTTAACCTGTCTGTACATGGCAGAAGTTCTAGCAGAAAGCTTTTGCCATCTCAGTAAGGGGCAGTGGAGAGCAGGTGAGCTTTACATCCCCAAAGAATATGTACAGAAAGAATATGGCAAGACATAGAGCGGTGTCAAGAGGACTGTCCTTGTCCTGTGATGGGCCACAGTGTCTTTGAATCAGCTCAAACCAGCTGAGGAATTCCATGAGGTGTGAAAGAAAGCAACGAGACTCCCTTCATTGGGTTCCCTACTGTTCATTCACTACTGTCAAAGTAGTGAAACATTAGTAAAATTGCTGTCCCATTTTTAAAGCAGGTGCATTTTAAAAATCTTTTGGATTCAGACAGAAAAATAAACATTCAGCATACTTCCTCAGAACTGGACTTGCTGTTAAGTTTCAATTGTCTTGTGTTAGGGCACAGTGCAGAGAGCACTTGTGCTGCTGAACAGTCCTACGGACTACAACTGGGGCTGTGAACACCACGCAATAAAGCGTATCTGTAAATGTTTCAGGGAATTCCAAAACATCTAAGAGATGAAATTTACTTATAATACACTGAGGTCTCAGTCTGGAATTCTGCATCAACAAAATGAGTTAGCTCACTTTCCTGCCACGATTTTCAGACTGGAACACCACTTCTGTTGCAAATGCTCATCAGGCTTTATAGAATCATGGTCTTCCCCATGCATTATTATTCCACTAAAAAAATTTCAATTTGTTTCATTCGATTTTGCAGCTTTTGGCTCATAATTCCATGAAGCTTCCTAGGATGACCAGAAAGTGGTCCGACACCACTCCGCTTTCAATTAAAATGCATATTTTTCTTTGCAGCTCATCCAAATTTTATTTAAAGTCCTTCAGAACTTGCACCTTTCTTCCTTTGAGCAATTACTTTATGCCAGCACTTGAAGCTGTGGTAACAAAGGTCTAATTCAGATTTCTTGTCAGCGTCCTTTGTACCTATGACTAATTGCAAGAATCACAGAATGGTAGGGGTTGGAAGGGACCTTCAGAGATCATCTAGTCCAACCCTCCTGCCAAAGCAGGTTCACCTACAGCTGGTTGGACAGGAACACATCCAGGCAGGTTTTGATTATCTCCAGAGCACCTGACTCCATAACCTCTCTGGGCAGCCTGTTCCAGCGCTCTGTCACCCTTAAAGTGAAGACTTTCCTCATTTTGAGACAGAATTTCTTGTGCTCCGGTTTGTGCCCTTTGCCCCTTGACCTGTCACCAGGAACAGCTGAGGAGAGCCTGACCCCATCCTCTTGACACCCACCCGTTAGCTATTTGTAAGCATTGATCAAATCCCCTCTCGCTTTTCTTTCTCCAGGCTAAATAGATCCAGGTCTCTCAGCCTTTCCCCGTGAGGTGCTCCATCCCTCTGACCATCTTTTGTAGCCCTTCTGAGCTGCATCTTTATCTTCTCTATAATCATATTTGTTAACACAGTGCCCCAGCAAACCCTTCTTTCATGGCTGCCTTCATTATTTTTTTTTTGTCAGACTGCCATCTTTTGATTCTTCACACCCTTTAGCTACGTGCTTCAATATCCAGCAGAGGCATCCCAATTTCTTGGAGCCGCAGGCCCTATAAGCCACCTTTCCCCTGCTCTGAGCTTACTCTGGGCAACATCCAGATCGCTTCATGTGTTTGGGTGCGACGCCCCGATGGCCACACTGCCAACAGGGAGGAGGGTACGATTAGGAAACGTGGCCACACACCTGGGCACAGAGGTGCAGTAGTACACCCCAGTAATTCCCCCAGCTGAACATACTGACCCCGTTACCGCAAACCCGCAGATAAAACTTTCTAAGGCTTAATCTCTAAGTTTAGGAAGCAGGCAGGCATTCTTTACTGTGGCGCCGGGCACACAGGGGATAGCTCCTCCTATTGCGCACACCGAATACCGTTGGCAAGTTAAATTTATACACAACAGGTATAAATATTGCAATCCCAAGAATACATTAGCATATTCATTGCATTCCTGAGAATTCATTTACATATTATAATGAGCTTCGGGGCATGCATAGTTGCGCCTTCTGGCAGTCCTCATTTTGAGTGAGGGTCGTTTCTTCCTCAATCTTCATCTTCACCTGTCCTTTGGCTCACTTTTCCTGTTGGCGAAACATTCTAACTGCTTAATTTTTCATTAAAACTAATGACCTCTCCGCTACCACCTGTTTGTCAGACAACGTCCGTATTTATTGCATCCCTGTCTTAGGTCCCCCATGTTCTCAGGGCCACATATACCCTTCCTTATTTTACCAAGTCCTTGAAACCATGTGGGATGGTTGCTAGCACAGCTACATTTCTTCTCTAGAAGATTCTCTGCAGCTTATCCATTTATAAGGCCGTGTACTATCTGCCCAGTTTCAATCCAGTCCTCCCGGTGAGATGACGGACACACGAGAGCTCCCCCAGCTTCTCACAGGGCCTCCCTCCGTCCCGCCACAGGCCGCTGACTCCCTGGCTCAGTCCCTACCCCCCAAGGGCCACTGCCCGCGGGAATAGCGCCGTTATTCCCCCTCCTCCGCCCAAGGCAGCTTTCCAGCCCCGCCAGCAGCTACCGGACACCGGCCCGGGGGGGTGGGGGGAGGAGGAAGATAGCTCCCCGCCGCGGCCGGGCCTGTCCCACAACAGCGCTACTGCTGCCGCCGCCGCCACCTTGCGCACGCGCGGCAACAGCACCGCGTGGCGCGAGCGGCACCCGCGCGCCCCACCGGAGGGGGGGGTGGGGGGGGGTGTGAGGGGAAAGGGAGGAGAGGCCCCCGCCGCTCCCCCAATGAAAGGGCTGGCGGCCCCGCGCGCATGCGCAGGGAGGGGCGCCCTCCCCCGCCCCCCTCCCCGTGCACGGGAGAAGTGTTTCCGGCGCGGCGGCTGTGACGTGCGCGGTGGGCGCCGGGCTGTCCGGCGGGCGGGCGGTGGGAGATGGCGGAGTATCTGGCCTCCATCTTCGGAACAGAGAAGGACAAGTGAGTAGCCCATCCTCGCCCTACCGCCCCCTCTTCCCGCGCCGCTCCCGCCGCTTCGGTGCCCCGGGGCGGGTGGGGTGGGGGGGAGGGAGGAAGACGGGAGGCTGGCGGCGGGTTCCGCGGGGACGCGCAGCGCCCGTCCAGGCGGGCGGCCTGCACTGACCGCGGCGGTCAGCCTCCCCTCCCCCCCTTCCCTTCCCCCGCAGTGGGGGGGGGGGAAGGGGAACGGCCCATTTTTTCTGCTGCTGCCTTAGGGGCCTTGTGGCACCCCCGGCACCGGGAGCGTGCGTTCTTTCCCCCCCCCCCCCCCCCCCCCCCGCGC
>JAOXJM010000001.1:117159034-117179792 GCA_026413425.1 Tringa solitaria | reverse complement strand
TGATCTTAAAAGGTCCCTTCCAACCTAAGTGATTCTGTGATTCTGTGATTCTGTTGTTGTGACCGAAATGCAGGACCCAACAACTGACTTCTGTGTCACAGAAGCACAAAAAAAAAACAAAACCCACCACCTTCCTTATTCCACCTTATTTTTTTCAGTGAAACTGAGACAGCCACCTAGAACTGATTTCTTTTATAAACACTTGGAATTATATATTCTTTGACATCAAAAACATCTATAAAATAATTTCCAGAAGGAATTTGTCATGAAAAAATGATGTTTCTATTTCCTTAAGAAAAACTGGTTCTTTAAGTGGATAAAAAAGCCAATCCTTTACTTGAGACGTAGTAAATTTAAATGCAGGTCTTTTCTCTCGTTATTTGACTAATAAAATGCTTAGTAAACCAATATACTAAGGTCTTTTGATGTTTTAATCAATTCTAAGGTAAGAAACCATCAAAATATTCATAGCAACTACTTTAAATTAATAGAAATATATTAGTTAATTGATTTGGTAAATATTTAATAACTTCTTAATAAACAAAAGATGATAAAAGGCAAATTCTAATACAATAATAAGAAATAGACACAGTACCTTTTGTGATGTCTAAATTTAAATACTTTAGAATAATTTTATTTCAGCATTTTAATAGGATTTCTTGAATTTCTTTGATATAGATTTCCTACTCTGATGAAGCATAAAAAATGCAGGTCCAAACCTTTGCTTTACTGACATAAATGTTTTCTGTGCTTACCAAGTCCAAATTTGAAAATGATTGCAGAAAATATAAAATATATATGTAAAATGGAGAAATGGAATACATATTGCTTTTTTTTTTTCTGGCAGAGTGGATGCTATTAAGTGTTAACTGATTAGTTTTCCTGTGAAATAGAGAGGAATTGAAGTAGAGAGGATTTTGGATTGTCCTGACACATAGGAAGAAGAAGCCTGCATGAAAGGAATTACATAACCCCTGTTCGTTTAGGGATTGTCTGCCATCTGGTTTAGGGGACTGCTGGCAAAAGGAGTTGTCATTTTGCTATATATGATATTGTTTGCCTAGATCACATGTACATTTTGTTAAATGAAATTATCTCTCAACAGACAGACAGGCTGCAGTCTGGTCTCTCTAAACCTTGAAAGGTTAAACCTGGATTTCTCATCGGAATTAACAGAAGAAGAGATCTCTCTGAACAGCAGTGCCCCAGGGTGTAGTTTACCTGGGCCTGCTATCCAGATGAAGGACTGCAGCTGCTGAGCTCAAACCAGCCAGACTAATCTCAAAGGAGCTGAATAACAAAGGTAACTTTTTATTTTTTTGTGACATTTTTGGTGGAAGCCAGAAGGTGACAAAAACCGCCATGGCAAATGCAAATTGGCCTGGCTATGCAGAACTACAAAGCCATTGGTAGCTTATGCTGATAAACTACCATGGAAATCAGTAGGTGGTTAAAAAGAGCTAATAAATAGTTCAAAAGAAGGAGGCAGAATTCAGGAAGATCTGTGGAAGCCAGAGCCTGAGGCTGAACTGCTATGTACAGGGGTTGAATGTTGGCCACAGACCTGACACCTTGGAAGGGCACAGTGTCCTGCTCCCCTGAGCTGAGTTGTGCTGAGTTAAACTGCCCTGGGGGAGATGAAGTTCTGGTTTTCATGAGTGCTTGTTCATTGGGGAACAGGAATGACTATTCTCCTGCTACTACTATTGCCTGTTCCTGCCAAGCCAATAAACTTGAGATCACAATGTTGCTGTGTGGTATGATTCTCTTCTGATAACAATCTCACCCAGGCTCCGAGTGACAATGATTGTGTGGCTCTTCCCTCTTTTGGCATAACACCTAGGGGAGAAACAGATAAAAGGCTTGTCTTGCTGGTACCCATAATCTGGCTGTTACCGAAATCCTTTTCTTGGAGTTCCAATCAAACTTCCATGCACAGATTTTCAACATCCACAAGCCGAGTTCAAGTCATTTATAGAAACAAAGCAGAAGAAGTTTAAACTTTACATTAATCAGGTTTTCTTTTTTGCTAAGCTATGCACAAATGCAGGTATGTAGGAGAAAACCACCATTTGTCGTTTTCTAAAATAAATGCATCTGCCAATAAATAAATCAATAGACGCAGGACTTAAAAAATGGTATAACTTAAAATAATTTTTTAGAAGGAAATAATATTTTTAATGACTAAATAGCACACTAGAAAGAGTAGACAATTCCTTTGATTAAGAATCTAAAACCTTTGTCAAGTAGCTTAGCTCAGAACAGACACTTAAATGAAGAACACATATATCTTGTATATTTCTTTGTTTTTTCTTTAGTAGGAAATTATATCTGCAGTGACCAGAACTGCTTGTTTCCCAGTTTTAAAGATTCTGAGTTCTACCTCCTAAAGCAGCCTTAGTGTAAAATAACCTTATCTCATATCAAACCCATAATTCAGTGATTACCTGCTCTATTTGAAGATTTAGATGTTTGAAAATAGTAATTTATTGGCTAAGTCTTTACTGTGACCTCAATTAAAATTGTTCTGTCTATAATTAGTTTAACTAAATTTACTAATATGCTTGTTTAGATGAACATTTTCTTGATTAGCCACTTTAATCAAATTAATAAAATACACAGAAATTGTTTATTCCATCAAGTTGCACGCTGGATCATGAAATCTGAGAATTTACCTAACTTCAGGAAATACTTTTTCAAGCACTTTGAATCTGTTTTGAAAATAAAACAATGGCACAGGTTTAACCTCACCTGCCGTCTCCCCTCCCCCCTCCCCCTACCCGCGCTGGAGCGCGCCTGCGCGCGCCGCCAGGAACGGGGCGGGAGGGAGGGAGAAGGGGGGCGCGCGCTCCGCTCGCCGCGTGGGGCCAGCGCGTGCCCGCGCCGGCAGCCCCGCCCATGCGCTTCCCTCTCCCCTTCCCTCCTGGGCCGGGCTGGGTCTGTGATCCGCGGGGACTTCTCCTCCTCCTCCTCCTCCCCCGCCGCCGCCGCCGCCATGCGGGCGTGCCCGCGCCTCGTGGTTGGTGTGGTGCCGCGTCCTCCTCGCCCCCGTCATTCTCCTCCCCACCCCCCCTCCTCTCCCCGCGGCGGCCGCGCTTCTCGGGAGCGGCCGGGGGCGGCCGGGTGCCCATCTTCCCGCCGGAAAGGGCCTTCCTCTCTCCTTCCCCTTTTGTTCGCGTCCCTGCCCCTCGCAGCAGCAGCAGCAGCCCCGAGAGCTTCCGCTCTGCTGCAAGGACGGCGACTGGTTATTTCTCCCCCCTCCCCAGGGTGCGGAGGATTTGCCCGACTGCTGCATCCTGATCCTCAGGCTTCTGCCTGCAGCCTTCCGCCCGTCGGGAACGTCTCTAGTTTCTCTGGTTGTTGGAAGCGTACTTACAAAGCCCTCCTAAAGAGAATTTGGTCACCGTCGGCCTGACCAAACCAACGTGGTTTTGCCGCTCGTAAAAATGAAAGGGGGCGTCGATGTGCTGCTGCTGCTGGACTAAATTGCTCTTGTCAGCCCCTGGCCGTGAGGCTTCTGCTTTCCTTCCGCTTTGTAGCGCTACGTGCCAGTTCCGATTCGCTCGACTGTCGGAAAAGCAGTTTCGGCAGCCTCCCTTGAGCTCTGTCACTGTAGCGTCCCTTCCGATACGTAGCGCCTTACGGTTTAACAGAATTAGTATATGCCAACACAGCACGCACGAAAAATCCAGTACTGGGCTTGCTTTGTGTTCAAAAAGCGAGCAGAACTCTCCAGAAAAGCCTTGAAGTTGGAGGCACTACTGGAAATTGTATAGTTAGATATATTTTTTTGTTGCAGGATAGAATTCAGAAAAGACAGTAAGTATATTGCAATGCTAAGTATATATTTTCAAAGACGTAACGAAGAGTAAGCATGTCACAATTTTGCAATAGAATGTTTTGCTAGAGATCACATATGCTTTAGCACTTCCCTCTACGAGTTACTGTTGGTTACACAGGATTGTGGAAAGAATTGGTGTTAACTATGAGTATGGGAATAATAATCTTTCTTCCAGGAGAATTCTTATATTTCACTTTCCCATATATAGCCTATAATAGCTTTCTTGCCCTTCAGAACTTTGCATTCAATTTTCTCAGTCAAGGTAACTGAACCTCTTTGTGGTTTTCTTTCATTATTCCATGTGAGTTGCACTTATGTGTGAGAGTTTTAGTAAACCATTCCTAAACCAACAAAGTGTCGAAGGTGTTGTGAGGTGATAATTAATTCAAGAAAAGCTTGTGGTTTAAAAAATTAAATGCTTCATTTTAAAATTATTAACGACGTTCGTGGAAATGGCTTAATTAAATGAATTTATTTTGATTATGCATTCTCTTATATGCATTCTCTCTGTTACATGATTTTTCTCTTACCTGAATAATTTCAAATTCTGTGTTGGCAGCAGTCTGAGTTACCCTTACAATATAACTTTAAACAGGTGGTTTATAAAACATTAGGTGTGTGCAACTGTGTCAGCTTTAAAGCAGGTTATATTGCTTAGACTAAAGGATTGCATGAACTAAGGCACAAACATATAGCTCATAGCGTGACTTTTCAGACTGTTTTTCACATTATTTCCTGTTCCATCACCTAGTGAAACTGATACAAAGACAAGAGTGGAGACCCAGAAGGGTAAAACAGTAGTGATCGCTTCTGTCCATGGTGGTGTCGGAAATGCACTTCGGGTTTGAGTAGCGGGTGAAATTGATGACATGACTTGCTGTAAATTAGGGGTAAAGAGAAATGAATATGAACAGGTTTACTGTAATGCTTTCCTATACCATTTTGATGTATTTTTTCCTGTGTTACTTTTCTACATCAAGGTAAATATATTTAGGGCATATGTTTTATAGGAATTGTATATTAATGTTTTCTATTTTAATGTGTAACTACTTTGGTTTTTTTTTAAATTGCAGAGTCAACTGTTCATTTTATTTCAAAATTGGAGCTTGTCGTCATGGAGACAGATGTTCTCGGTTGCACAACAAACCAACATTTAGCCAGGTTTGTTTTCCTTTTGTTTTTTCTTTCCTGCGGAAGTATATTCTTACTTTAAAACGTAGATTCTCAGATACAAGTGAATAATTACCAAGCTCCAGATTAACTAGTATGCTTTTGGCCCCAGTTTATATGGGTTTTTGCTTTTTTGGGGGTATATTTACTTCTCCCAGCATTTCTAATTATCTCCTGTCACCCTTAATGGCTGCAGGAAGCGATGCTGTTGTAAGCTTGCCTGTAGTAGAGACCAACCAGTGCTAACTTTCAGGTGAGTGTGCCTTCTCAGTGGTGTTTAGGCACTTAAACCATCCCAGATTTTTTGAATCACAGACAATGGCAGCATATTCTGCCTATCTCAAAGGTGTGAACTCAAGTCCCTTATGCATATAGTAGAAGAAAACTAATTAATAAATAAAAACGACTCTTCTGTCGTTACATTTGTTCTCTGACCCAGGCTTTTAAATTTCAAGAGTAACTTACTTGCTTTGAGTGTGAAAGCAAACAGCTTGCCTGGTTGATGAGGGTATATACGTCAGTTGACCTGACATTATTTAATCTTTGGCTATGTGAATATTCTCAGAGGCACGATGTGTGACTGCCTGTTGGCAATAAAAACCAAAAAGTGCAGTAGATGATAGGGTCTTTATTACTGTGAGCTCTGTAGTTTTCAGAAGTTACATTTCTGGAGAACTGTATGCTTTGCCTTTTTCTATCACCGCTGATTGTTAATGTATACAGGTAAATAGATTTCTTTGGGTGTATTGCGTAGGATAAGTAGTGCCTATGGAGCCGTTGCATTATCAGCAGTTTTACCTACAGAGGTACAATCCACATAGCAGTGGAGTCCTCTGCTAGTTTATTTTAGCTAGTTCATTTTCCACAGGAAAAGGACTGATTAAAATAGTGGGCTGGTGTTGGTTTGAGGATAATAGGGAGGCAAGTACTGTCCACATGACTGGAGTTCAGAGCAGTGGTGCTCGTGAAGTTAAACTTTGAGTACATGAGTGGACAGGGTAGTTCTAGGAGGGCCTGTCTAGGTTACTGATCAGTAGGGAAGGACTACTGCTGGCACTTTATTTACAAAAACAGTTTTCCAGTTCTAGGAGCGTAATAATTTTTAGTGTAGATACAGTATTACAAAAATAATATTGTCCATTTTCAAAACGGCTCCATGTTGCTGACCTACATGGAGAAAGGGCTGATAGATGTGACTGGTTGTTTAGAGACCTGAATTTAGGTCAGTGGCTGCTACAACATACTTCTGAATCAGACAACCTCCATGGTAGTTGTCTTTAAGTTAAAAACAAACAAAAAAAAAACCCAAACAAAAACAAACACCTTTTTTTTTTTTTTTTTTTTACAAAAAATCTTTGTGTGCAACAATGGTTTCCTCTGTTGATGCAGTCTTTAGCTTTGCTTCAGAAACTGCTGTCAGCCGTGCTAGCTGAAGTGGGGCAGGAGGGTGTCACATTCATCCAGTGACGTCTGGGGCCACTACAGCTTCGCGCCTGGCAGACGCGCTGTACTCTTTAATGCCTCAAACCTACCTGCCAGACGTGTAGGCTTCGCTACAGAAATCTTTATTTGTATGCAGACCGATAATCAGCTGTGATAGAAAATAGAAGCACTGATATCTTACCAATGGGAAGTTACCGGCACAATATTTTTATCTTGTGTTGCTATTGCCGGTGGCAGCTACTTTGTAGGAGAGCTGTGTTAGGAAAGGTCGTGCAATCCAGGGTGATCAAATCACCGCCAATCAGCAGAAACGCTGTAACTATACGCCTGTTTCTGGCTCTCTCCAATTGTAGGCTAAAACATAGATATTTTAAACCTGGGCCACGGAAGCACAAAGCTTTGGTTGGTGTGATTATACCCATGACAAAAAATGTGTGATTTTTAAATGTAATGTTACAGATTTGGTTTTTTTTAACATGTTAAGTGGGCAGCATATGTAGGTATGATGTTGCTAGTCCTGTGACTTGTTTAAGCTCTGAATTTTGACTGTGACTAATAATAATGCGTAAGATAAAATTATTTGGAGATTGTGATTTGTACTAACGTTGAGCTTGTATTTTAAGTAATCAAATTTCAATTTTTGAGCTGCTTACAGTGATGTGGACGTTTGGATTTTTTTTGTAATATTAGTTTACTAACTTAAACATGGTTTGTTTTTTCAGACAACTTGATTTTAAGAAGAACGGTACAAATGTAAGGTTTCAAGTCTGCCTGGGCTAATTCTTCAAGTAAAAAGCAGAAGGGCTAAAAGGATATTGTCCTTATTTGAAGGATCGGAAACATGTGAACCCATGATGCTATTATATTATTTAAACAGAAATTCCACCAAGAAATTCCTGATGCCAAAATGAGACATAGCTCTTGCCTAAAAACCTTACTCTAACATTTTAGACTCTCTGGCATTATGTATTATATGCTGTGCACTTAACACTATTTTTTTCCCCCCTAGACTTACAATAATGAATCTGATCTTGAAATCTAGGCATCTCCATAATATCACGTAGTTTCAAGTTTTAGGTTCCCGTGCCTCGCAATTCCCATTTTGAGGATAGCTGTTGAGACAAATGCAGCTCTTTCTTGGTGGTCAATTAAAACTGTTTTCATAATATGATGGTCTGGATGCAATTTTGGAAGATATTCTGCAAATACAAAAGGAAGTCTTAAGAATAAAATATTACTTTTAGCTGTTTGCAAACAAGTTGTCTCTTTGCAATTGTCTATTATATGCACAGCAGCCAGTAGAATTCCCCTTTTTATTTTTTTTCCCCGCAGACCATCTTGATTCAAAACATCTATCGTAACCCCCAAAACAGTGCACAGACGGCTGACGGCTCACACTGTAAGTCCCACAGTTGGAGAAATTTTTTTAAAGAATGGTGTTAAAGAGCCCACTCCTAATTATGAGAAAACAATGTTGGCTTCTGAGCTGCTGACATAAAGCTGTTGCAAACAGGACAAGTGATGGAACTCTTCTTGCGCATAGATCAAGAACTTGTCAAATGTGTGCAATTCAGAATGCAGAATTGACTGCATAAATTGGATTTGGTGCAGGTTTTCTTTTGCACTGCAGAGAGAACCTCATTTCTTAGTAAGACTGCATTTTTTTTAAAAAGGTTAACCTGCAGACATTTCTCAAATTCTTGATTTAACAAAAGAATAATAAATAGGTATACGTGTGATGTACGGTAAGTTTCCCAAAACTTTGGGTTTTCTGTTATCTTAACATTTTTAGGAAAATGGAGATTTCATGTTATGCTGTAATTATTGTATTACTTGCCTTCCTGGCTTTTTCTACTACTAACTGTTCAGTAAAACCAAATTCAAACAAATTACTATGCTTGTAATTTCAATACTATGTTTGGATGCCATCTGTTACATACCTGCCTCAAATCTTGCAAAACCCTTCTATATTAATATTGGTGAATAAATTTTTTTAAAAAATACAATAATGGAGTATCATGAGATCTCTATTACTTTACAGTGTTAGGTTGATTCAGAAAGGTCACCAGCTAAGTGAAAGTTCTCCTTCTTGGGAGAGAATAACCACCTCTCTTTTCAGCACAGACTCGGCTAAAGCGACCCTAAAGGAAACCGGTTTCTTGTTAAAATTATTTTCCATAATATAAAGTTGTTGCGTTTTGTATTTCAGACCATTGCCCTCTTGAACATTTACCGTAACCCTCAAAACTCTTCCCAGTCTGCTGACGGTTTGCGCTGTAAGTTCATACAAGTTCCTTCACTGGTTCCCTGGGCTTGATTGTCAGAGCTCAGTGTCGACTTAAGCTGGTCTACCATTTTAGTTTAACAGATCAAACTGACCACGTTTCATTAAATGTGTCCAAAACAAACACACAAAAAAACCCAACCAACCCACCAAAACTTTTTTTTTTTTTTTGTGCTGCTCACCTTCCTCCCTACTCCTAAAATTGTGAGGGGAATCTGAGTACCAACTATTAAATCAAAAAGGGTTGAAATTTTACTTCCCCTGTAAAGCAGTCTTGGTTGCACTGCTTTCTTCTCACCACCTTTCTCCCTGCCAGTTGCCTGCATCCTAGGAATGCTTTTCTGTATGTTTTGTGTTACCCGTTAGGTTCCACTGTCTAAAAGAGCAGGACAATGACACGTTGACTTCATCCAGAAAAAATTTCCTGCTCTGTAAATGTTAAGAGAACTTGAATTTGAAACTTTGCATGCAGAAATTTGTCCTAAGTTAATTCAGCTTCCATTTAGAGTCTACTTTGGAAGAATACACTTTGACTGACAAACGCTTCCCTTCTGGCAGCTGTCCTTTTGGATAGGTGCATGCTTAAAATTCCTTCCATGCTTTGAAAATTCAAATTCCAAAACCAAGTTGCATATTTACCTAGGCAAATACATCTTTAAAAGTACTTTTGAAGGAGGGGAAAGCATTTGGGTATGGTCATGAAGTAATTTAATGACGCCTCATGAGGTAGGAATGGGCGTAAAAAAACACACCAGCTGTGAGACTGGCAGAAGTTAAATGACCAGGATTCTTGATCTGCGATTACTGATATATTGTTGTGATTGAATCATCAATGTTAGAATAAGACTTAGAAAAAATAAAAAACAACAAACACTTTAGGACCAAAAAGGATTGGTGTTACTTTCTAACTAATATTTCTTGTCGAAGCGATTATTGACTGTGTGGTAATAAAGCTCTGTTTGGTTATTCCTTTTTTTGACTGTTGGATTATAGACTAGTTCAGATTAGTTACCAGCATTTGATTAGACGTGCTTTGTGGAATCAGCCACTAACTTAAAAGTCAACACTTATCTCCTGCTTCTAAAAGTAATAATGGCCCAATGAAGTAATTTGAGTTTTGTTTTGTTTCACACAATCAAGCTAGATACATAACAAGCTATGTAAGTTTGTCTAGATGCTTAAACAGTTCTATTGGTTTGTAGGCTTTCTTGTTGCAGATGCTTAGTAGTTGATGCTGTTTCAGTATACCAAAATATGTACAGTTGGGTATTTCCACTCTGTCCCTACATTCTCAATGCGCTGGTAACTAATTTGCACAGAGTTACAGCAGTTTGGTCTGTGGAGCTGTTTAGATGTACAGTTGCAAGAGTCTTGAACAGATTTCTCTAGCGTTCTAAATGCTGGTATCCAACTTGAGTTTGTCTTGACAAGTGGGTAGATGCGTAACAGAGCCCAGCTGTACCTTCTGTGGTAGAGCTGCAGCTCTGTTATCAGTAGGTTTGCTGAAACTCACGGCTCCCTCTTTTGATATTTGTCCCTACTTAAGTACTGCATGTATTTTAAATTGATAACTTGGGTAGTTATTTAATGCTTTTGTTATTGTTGCTTAACTGTCTTCCTTTCTATTGCCGTCGTAGAGGATTAACCTTAGTTTTGAACAGCAATAGTTTTCCTGAGTATTTTAATTAGTAGCTGGGCTTCTTAAGGTTCAGATACCAGTAGCCCTGGAATATGAATGTTTATAAAGCCTGTGCATATGTATGCTTCCCGCTTTAGAAGGACATTCAAATAGCCATTAACTAACTGTTGCTTATGATCTCCTAATTTGACAATGGAATCTCCTTATAGTTTTTTAGCATTTGTCCATCTGGTAAAAAGTAGTTATTCCCAGTGTGGCTCACAAAGCCGCTGTCTGCTATCTTTAAAAAAAAAAAAAATTAAAAAATCGTTAGGTGTTAGTAAGCTGTTATCAGTGGTGTTGGCAGAACCTTAGGAATATAGTTAAGTATTAAACTGTCTAGAAATACTGGTTTAATGTTTGATACTTGCTTAATTTGCTATATAATCATGGGAAAAAAAGAAAGCTCTTAAAAGCAAGCGTAAATGCAGAAACCTTGTTAGCCTAAACTGTATAACAAATGCCACTCAGCCTTCTTCAGGAGGTGAGCTGGGTGGAAGAAAAGTAATTCAAGTTCCAGTGTGTGGCTGGTTAATATTAGAACTTTTGAAGAAAAATGTAAAGTTTGTCCAAATGGTAATACTAGCCAAAAATGACTGAGCCCAAAGCATCTCTTTTTTTTCATGGCAGCCCGAAGTGAATAAACTCAGCTTTGTTGGCTCAGTTTCTTGTCTTTCATGTTCTGTGAACTAAAACAGTAGTGTTTGTAACTTAAAGGCTAGAAGATTTTTATAGCATAAAAATGCAGGTGTCATTTTAAAACCATTCCACTTGATCTTAATAAACCACTGAACTGCTGAAGAGCTAATTCATTAGGCTTTAATGCGTACAGCTTAATGTAGTTTAAAATGCTGTAGACTGGAAGAAATAAATTTATTTTTATATTCTTAAAGCTTTGAAAAATCAGCCAAACTTACATTTTTTTCATAGCAGCAGGCAAGCAGCACTCATTTGTAAAGTCCAGCTTGGAGCATGAGAATAATCTAACCTGAATATATGGCTGGCTTGTCTTGCACTAAAAGGTGTTCTGCAGGACTACAGAAAAACTGATATTCAAAATTAAACTAGAAACTTGCTCTCTGTTGCAAAGCATTATGGTACCCTTCTTTGAGGGCGCTGAGAAAAGTGTGTCATTTCAATAACTATTTTGAGCAAATTTAAAATAAAAAATTCTGTGCTATGTTACATTGTGAACTCTCAAATCCTAGTGTATACACTGGAGAGGTGTATATGTTAAAATGAAATTCTGCCTTTAGGAAGAGGAACACTAAATTGTTATGCTTTAAAATATGCAAATGTGAAAAAGCACTTGCCTTCTGTTTAAGTAAAATTGTTGGTAGATAGAAGGTGGGACTGTACATTAAATTTTTAAAGTGATATTTCAAAGTAATTCCTTTGCCCTTCCTTTAAATTTGTGGCATACAAGTTTGGTTCTGATTAAAACTTGTTTTGATTTGATCATGTCAATGTAATGTTTTGACATATTACTTTAGGGACTCAAAGCTCTTCACACATACTTATTTTTAATATTCCTATTAGTTAGGTCCATGCTATATGGTGTCTTTTATGCTCCAGACGGCCTCTCTAGATTGTTTTGTAGTATGATCAAAATCTCTTCTTTCTTATTTATAGGCTCTAATTGATATGATTCTTGATTTTTACAGGTGCTGTGAGCGATGTTGAGATGCAGGAACATTATGATGAATTCTTTGAGGTACGTAAAAGATGTAAAAATGGATTGAAGTATTTGTGGATTTGTTGACACAAATGAAATTCAGAGTGTAGCACAATTAGATGGATTCAGAGAAAAGTGCTTCTTTGCTCAGGTGTTCATATAAAACTTAAAACTTTTGGTACTAAATATTTCCTGGTATAGCTATATACCAAGAATATAACTATTTGTCCCTTAGATTAGCTTCAGTGTTACTGCTTATAATAGACTTTGTTTAAAAATCGGCAATTTAAGCCATGTAGCATTTTGATTCCATAATCCTCTTCTTCCCCGTAAATTTAAAATAAATTTAGTTTGCTTCTAGACAAAAAAGTAAAACTATAGCTTCAAGGCGTATATGTAATGTTTTCAGTGCATCTTATGTATTCTGTAAATACTACATGCTTGCTGTTTTCCATAACATTTTATTGTATCCTGTTAGTGCTGTATTTACAGATGGACACAGTACAGGCCAAGCAAGTACTAATTTTAAAATCAGAAATGTACAAAAATATTTTCTTTTTTTTTTTTTTTAAAGGAAGGCAATCTTTTTTACTTACTAATTGCTAAATGCAGTACTTCCATAGTGATATGCTGCAAACTTCTGATTGGCTGCTTTGTGTTTAGGAGGTCTTCACAGAAATGGAAGAAAAATACGGTGAAGTTGAGGAGATGAATGTTTGTGATAACCTTGGAGATCATCTAGTTGGAAATGTATATGTGAAGGTAGGATAAAGTATCATGTTTATATAATCAACAGGGGTGGTATTTATTGATTTATAATTTTTAAAAGCTACCTTATGTTTGTAGACTTTGTGAGAGCAGCTCTTCAGGATATAAGCTCCTCTCGCACTTCACAGTATAAAGTAGAAAGAGTGAAAATGTGATTAGAATCTAAAAAATTTTAAGAGAAGCTTTCTTGATAGTCAAAATCCTGTGTCATTTTCATAAAGATTAACACTTCTTTTTTTACATTGTTACAAACACAGTCACCACTGCTGGACTGTTTAGTTTGCCAAGATTAATTTGGGGTCTGTCTTCCCACCGCACTGCCTTTTAAGCACTTCATTATGAGAAGAGGTTTATTCGCAACAGGTGTGTTTATTTTCAACAGCTGCATTTATTTTCTAACTTCCCAGTTAAACAAAGCATCTTGTAACCAAGTTACATTTGGCAGTAGCTGGGTGATTTAAGGTGCAAACTGGAGCCATTTAGGTTTGGTTCTTAAAAATCATTGGTATCTCTTTGAATAATGAGTACACAGTAGTCACCTCCAGAAATTTTACTGTGTGTACACAGTGTTGGGCATGTGTGAGAGTTTACTGTACAATCCCTTAAGTGGAAAGTATTTTCATGCCTAAAATTCTCAGCTTTGTAGGTCATAATGACAAAGTTGTTTTTAAAAAATTTTAAGTTGTTAGCTGTGAAAAAGAATTTCAAATTAAGGTTTTAGATTCATTGTAAAACAGGATAAGATTTTTGTAAATTCTAGTTTAAGTGAATGAGTTCTCATGCAGATTTCTCTTAAATATTTGAAAAAATATCTGTTACATTTGGAGCATTATTAGAAAATACTCTTACGCATTCTTTGTTAAAAATTGTACTAAGAAAACACAGTGTCTTTTATCATATCTTCTAATAGGAGCCACAAAACTTGAAAGACCAAATAGAACATAGTTCAGAGAAAATATTGGTGCTGTGATTAGCTCTGATTCCTGATTAATGAAAAGCTAGCATCTTTACTCTTCATTTGATGGACTGTCCCAGGAACTCTGAAGTAGCTTCTAGTTTGATTACTAGTCCTAAGCCTCAGATACAACTGATTTGATAAGAATCTTTGTTCTACATATATTATTGTATAACATAAGAAAATGTTAATTTTGCTTTTAGTTTCGCCGTGAAGAAGATGCAGAGAAGGCTGTGATTGACCTGAACAACCGCTGGTTTAATGGACAGCCCATTCATGCTGAGCTTTCACCTGTGACTGACTTCAGAGAGGCCTGTTGCCGTCAATATGAAATGGGGTAAAAAAGTGACTTCTCGTTTGCCTGTGACAGTATCTTTGAAATGCTTGCACAGACAGGGTGGTTGCTTGGGTGTGGCTTCCACACGTAGCTTAGTATAGGAAGAAAACCACTTCGGGAAATTGTAGCATAGAGAGCCTGCAGTCAACCGCTTGACATTTGCCATCTTTTCAGGATTTTGATCTAGGAGCGAGTCAGCGTCAGTAAATGATGCTTGCAGTTTACTGGTTTTAATGTTAGAGGTGATTAACTTTCAGATGGGTAGAGGTCCACTAGGGCTTAGGGCAAACAGAGACGGTGTAGAGCTGGGAATTTTAACTGTCTCTCTTGAATTCTGTTTCAGAGAGTGTACACGAGGAGGCTTCTGCAACTTTATGCATTTGAAGCCCATTTCTCGAGAGTTAAGACGTGAGTTGTATGGGCGTCGTCGTAAAAAGTAAGTTTGCTTTTAAACACAATTGAAATGGGTAAATTAAGGATCAGTTGCTGAAAATTCTGAAGGCAAATCTTTAAACTGAAGTCCACTGTTTATTCTAATGCAGTTCGCACACATGCCAATGAAAGGGCATCAAGTAAAGCTAACAAGTGGCCCGTTTATAACAAAGGAATAGGTCTTTCTTTAAAAGAAGAAAAAAAGTTACGATGCTTCTTGCTCAGCGGCTTTAAGAGGAGGCAAACTTCAAGGAAAAGAATAATCACTGAGTTACTAAGTACATAGGACCTGCCTGTGCTTCAGCTCTCCAAACTGCAACCTGTTATAGGCAGACATTACTTGGGACAAGCATTGCTTTACATCTCTCTTTTGTCTTCTAAATGTATTTGCTCGTGGCCCCTGTTAGAACCGGGCTACTTGGCTAATGGGCATTTTGGCAGAATCAGATTGGCCACTTCCAGCGCTGTGCACAGTCAAGCATATCTATAAATTATATTCAGTACCCAGCCTTGTTTGTTTTTAACAGTTAATGGCTAACTCTTTTAGCCAGTATTCATTCAATACAGGCAGTCACTGTATTGAGCTCACGTTTTTACTGACGCTAGCCTCACAATGTGACCCTTCTTGGTAGGAATTCTAAGGAGGGCAAAGGAATAGTAATTTTGCTTAATGGAAAAAAAATGGTGATAAATACATTTTATTATATATTTATATTATTTATTAAGGTACCTTGTAGAAAGTCTTATACCACTGCTGTTGCTATGATACCTGTCTTGTGGATGGTTCACTTCAAACTGGATTCAATCTACTTGCTTTTGGGACTTTACTACTTAGGACAGGCATATAAAATTGTTGAGCTTCCTTTATATAGAACATGGTTTTGTAGGTTTCTTTCAGTCACAGAAGGAGCCTGGGATTGTGAATGTGTTTTTCCTATAAATGTCTCTAGTTGGCAGTGTCTTAGAACTTGTGAGGATGAATTTAACTTTGGAAGAACGTAGATTGTGTTGCTTAGGCATATGCATTTGTGCCTAAACACTCTCCTGAAATATCCCAATTATTATTAAACTAAAATTTAAACTTTCAAGATGTTTGAATGATGAAAAAGACAAAGTATGCTTTTGTATTAGCTTTGTGATCACTTTTGTGAGTCTGAATCTGGATCTCTTGGACTTAGTAAGGCTAATTAAAAGGTACCACCTTTTAGTGCAGGAAAGGTCAGACTTGTGGTTTTGGCTTTGGAATATGCTTGTTTTACCCATAGTCCAATTTCAGTCTGTGGTAAGAGATGAAATAGCTGAATCCTCCATCCAATTTTGTCTTTATTGGCCTTTTTTAAATTCTTTGTGCAGCTAAAGTTGTCACAGGTTAGCCATTAAGGCTTGATATTAAAAAAAAAAATCTGTTCTTGTCAGTAGGGTTTCACAGGTAGATTGTATAAACTTGGCTGACCTGAAAGTAGTTCTACACAGAATGAAATATATCAAAGTTTTTCAAGTAGAAAAAAGTAGGGTAAACCAGGACTTTTGAATAATAGGTTAATTTAGTAATTCTGGACAGCTCAGTGGTATGCAACAGTTAGGTATGTGTCTCTCTTACAATAAAATTTGTCACCGTACACACTCCCACACCAGAACATCTCACTATGGAACAGAACTCTGCAAATTTAGGACTTGAAGCATTCATTTCCCTGAGCTTTTTAGTTTTGCTGTAGTTTCTAAACATATTTAAAACTGTACTGTTTACCTATTTTATAAAAATGACTTTTCCAAAAATTCTTACAAACATTCAAATCACTCTTTTCCTTGACAAGTGCCATATAAGCTACAAATCCATCGTAGCTGTGTTAGTACATTCTGGGTGATTTTAACTTTCTTCCTGAACTTAAGTCATCGACCTCAGAGGCAGGGAAGCTTATTTGCAAGTGCTGATGGCTTCTGGAAGGGTTGTGGGGGTTGTGAAGAAAAAAGAACTGAGTTGTACTTGCTAGTTAATGCAATTAATTTAACAGGAGTGAACTTACACACAGGTGTAGACTTTTGCTGTGTGTTATTAATTCATTCATAACTGCAAGAGCAAGTGTCCCCTTTTGCTTCTTGAATTAACAGCTTTGTAACAGTGCGTTTGGTTCCTCTGCATATCTTTGCTTAAGTTTTGTGCACCCATTATAATGTATGATTGGCAGTGAACAGTATGTTGTGGTTTTTTTTACTTTTAACAGTATGTGTCAACTCCTTGGTATTAAGTTTATCCTGTTTGTGAATACCTGGTTTTGCAGCCTTAGTGCCAATTTACTAATCCTTCTAATGCCACAATGTCTGTCTCCTCCCTCATTACTTAAATCCCTGAGCATTCCACTATGCGATACTGCAAGTAAATTGCTGAATATGATGAAACAATAAAATATTTACACTTTCTTTGAAGGCATAGATCCAGGTCGAGGTCCCGTGAACGTCGGTCTAGATCCAGAGATCGTGGTCGCGGAGGTGGTGGTGGCGGAGGAGGACGTGAACGTGATAGGAGGCGGTCAAGAGATCGTGAAAGATCTGGTCGATTCTGAGCCATGCCATTTTTACTGTATGTCTGCTAGAAAGTGTTGTAGTTTGACCAAACAAGTTCATAATGAGATTTTTTTTAAAGATGGGCTTCTGAATAAAAAATTTGTAGTGATACAGTATTCTTTGTGTAACTTGTTTCTTGTGGGGGGAGTCTTTTTAACTGTCATTCCTCTAACTTGACAAATACCTGGATTAACTATGCCTGAGGGAAAGGTGGTAAATGTATTGGAGGAGCTCCAGTTTTGGTTTTGTTTGGGTTTTTTTTTTGGGTATAATTTGAACTGTTGATGAAAATGTGTGTGTATATAATATAAAATATTATATACATAGTAAAAATAATATACTGCTTAAGAAACAGTTACTCACAAAAGTTTCCCTTTTCTGCTATGCTGTCTGCTTATTTAGGTTAGTTTAGGCACATTTAAAAGGAAGGCTGTGCGAAATGCATTTATTTACCAAGTAGAAACGCTTAGTTACAAAAATGTATGTTTGTTAACAGAAGTCTGTGCTCTGTCTATCAATGTGACTGTGGCATTTACAATAAATCCAATTTCTTGGTGTAAAATCTAAAGCCTATTTTCTAAGCACTCTGGAGTAGTTGAGTTGCTACTCTCGGCTGTGCCAGAGTTCATAGTTCAATTTTTTTTTTTTTTTCTTAGGATTCTTGACTAAATTCCTTTTCTTTGGCTGGAAAGAAAGTTGCCTAGTGCAGTGTGGGGAAAAATGTAGTATTTTTATTGCAGTGATTCATAATAGGCAGGTGAGGGTTTTTTTAAAAAAACTCAGGCTCCATGCAACATGATACATAGGATCTATTGAAGGAAATGCTAGGTCCTAAATACAAGGACCAAATTTCTTAAGACTGATTTTAGGTTGGTTTTTTTTTTTTCAATCTGTGTTCTCTTAGTTGTCATTTAAGGAAATGCATTCCTTTAGTGTTCAAAGTCATAGGATATTAATTGGATGCTAGTGGAAAATAATTCTTTCCTACCTTTAGTCGTTTTCTAATAGTCTGAAGTGCGATAAAAGCTAATGGATGTTAGCTAAAAAACAGCTAATGGCAGTTTCTTCACAAAGATGACATCTTTCTTTTTCTGTCTAAGTTTTAATTGAATTGCAGAATATATTGTAGGTTGTGTGTCTCTTGAAGAGTTAAAGCTGTAATGGAAGTGTTACTGGAACGTCTTGAGAGACAATTTGTACAATGGCTGACTTGCAGTTTAACTTTATTTGTGTCTGCTTTTATTCAAAGTGTAATGTAAGAAATTTTGGTTAGTGGTCATATTTCTGCAAGATACAGCTTTATGTACATGAAGCTACGTAATACAATACGGCTTTCCAATGGCGGAGGGAATTTGCTAGTGCTTAAGTTCTGAGTCAGATAACGTGCTAAATGGTAAATCTGCTCCTTGATTATTATTATTTAAAAAAAAAAGGGGGGGGGGGAAATAAACAGAAAAGATAGGGAAGCATTACATAATCAGACTAAGAAACCAGCTTCTCTCTGCCTCAAAAATAAGTATAAAACCATTTTGCTCACTGGAATCTTGGAGGTGGCAAACAAAATAGTATTGAAAAATGAGCTGTTCTAAATGCATTTGCGTTGCCTCTTCCAACTAAATGCCTGCACCAATTCAATTTGAATTTATTTTGTACACATTGGATAGTTTGGCCAACCAGATTGTGGGATTTATTTTGCCAGTAACCTTTTTTAAAGAAATGTATCTCTCTGTGTGAAGATAACTTCACTGCTTAATGTTTTGTTGCAAGTACATAAATTATGCTTTCTTTTCACTGGAAGAAATTGAACAGTGCCTGTCATTAGACAGCTGAACTGAAACCTTTGTTATTTCTGCTAGGCATTAGGAATTTAATATTGGTAATTTGGTTATTGTGGTTTACAGGATATTAATCCAGTTCCATTTCCTGTTTAGTGAGATTTAGGATTATTAGTGAGCTAATTTAAATCTCAAGGTCAAAAAGGCGAGGATAGTCTTTCTGCTTTTTAAAACAGTATCTAGTCTAATGCAGATACTATTTAAAAAGGTTTAAGATCTTTTTTTTAAACAGGAATAATGACAGAAGCTGATTTGCTCTATAAACAATTTTAAACTAATATAAACGCGTCCCTGAAACAGCTTTCATCTGTTTATCTAAACCGTGTTAAACTGCAGGTATATTTGTGTGTGAACAGATAGCAGAAGGTTGATTTCTCCCTCCCCCAGTACAGTTTTTCTTAAGAAAGCATTCTTGAATCCCACCAAATGCATCGTTTTATGGTCTGCACAGCTACCAAAACATTAACCATGTAACTGGAATATGTCATAACGGGCGGTGAAAGCAATGAATGGACTGTACTGGACACTCGGAAGGAAAAAAACTTGTGCACCGATCATTACCTGATCGTGTAATGATTACCGAAAGACAGCATTCAGTTTATAAACTAAACTCATGACATATCTTCAGTTATGTTCACCTTTTAAGACTATACTACCAGTAAAATTCAGCAAACTTGAAATTTAAACTGCACAAATTTGGTTAAACATTTATACATGGTAGTCCAAACTGTATTATACCCATATGAAGTGAAAATCCTACCTCCCCCTTCTGTTGTTGCTCACAATGTCTTTGAGTGAAATTTTTCCCCCTCCTTCCCAATGGTACCTACTTCTCACAAATATTTCATTGTTGGCTCTTCTGTTAAACAGTGGATCTCTAATTTATGGAATTCCTTTACCTCAAATAAGTGACAGCATACAGTATTTTCTGAAGTCTTGAGTCAATTAGGTTGAAACTGTTAATCCCAAGTGGCTTCCTCTTCTTTGTATTTGGCTCTTATTCTGTGAAAATGCTGCTTGTCCATGAATATGATGTATGCTGAGACTGTAAAACCAAATGGAGAAAACTTGTTCAAAATAAAGCCTTTTTTTATAAGAATCTGACAAAAATTATCCCTTTCCTTCAGATGGGATGCTGCTCTTCAAATGACTAATGAGGACGTAGACTACAAAGTTTTAGCTCTTGAGCTGTTTTTTTTAAGTGATTCTTTGCCTTCTGCTTTTTTTAGACCTGGTGGAGCATGTCTTCAACAAAAAAAAAAAAAAAGAAAAAGAAAAAGAAAAAAACTCAAAAAATAACCTCTCCATAGTTACTGGACAAAGTTGAAGTATCAAGAGTGCAACTTGGGGTTAGGAGTTGGGGTTTGTGTCTTATTTTCAGCTTGTTTTCTTTTTTTAATGGTAAAGGTTCTGGTTAAGAGATCTTGCAAGTTTCTGTTGCGGTGGTCTGTAGAGAGCAAGGTGGCTCATTTTTGACAGAAGGGAGTGTGCTTAAATGAAGAAATGAGGAACCGAGAGGGCTTATGGCTTTTTAAAGATGATTCTTCCTAATGTTGCGTTGCTCCAGCTGTGAAACTTTGGGTGTGAGCAACTGTGTCCATTGCCACTGTTTTATAACAGCACCTTAAACTGAATAAACTGTCTTGGGTATATTAGAAGTGAAACTGTGGCAGTCTGGGGGGGACACAACACTGTAATCGCTCTATTCTCCAAATGCTTGTAACCACTGACGTTGCTGTGCTGATGGCTGGGGGGGGGGGGGGGGGGGGGGGGGGGGG
>JAOXJM010000001.1:117145612-117158934 GCA_026413425.1 Tringa solitaria | reverse complement strand
TTGTTGCGGGCCCCCCCCCCCCCCCCCCCAAAAAAAAATAGTTTGCTTCAGGAAAAGACAGCTAAAAAAGGGAACCGAGTTGGTGTGCGCTCACTTCAGCTGGTGAGGAAGTAGTGCTTCCTAGGTAAGGCTGTCATACAGGAGCTGTATTTGCCATTTATTGCAAGGAGGATGCTGAGCTGTGTTACAGAGAGCACAATTTTACCTCGGAGTGCGTTTTGAAAAAAAATCAAAATTACTGCCAAATGCCTGTAGGATAAATCAAGGCACCTTCGCATTGAACTGATGCATTCTAAAACTATGCACAAGTATTTCTGAATTAGTCTGTTTAGCTAATGTTACTTTTTTTTTACAAATGTCTCCAAATTCTTTTTGCAATATTAAATTCACTAAATCCATACTTACAGAAAATGGAGCGATTCTCCTCAACTATGTGAACAAACCTTCCTTGTCAGTAAGGTGCTCATCACTTATAGAGATTTCATCTGCTGTTAATGCATGCCATGTTTTATTTCTTCTAAAATTGTAACTTCCAGCAAGAACTACTAGTGAAAAGACACTGCTATACTATCCCACAGTCCCATGGTATTTCAGCAGCAGAACCACTTTAGGAGGCTGCTGTTTTCCTGCTGGAGGTTACTGCCAAAAAAGATGTTAATTCAATTGATCTATAGTTTCAATTGTAAATCGGATTTGGGGGATCCGGTTTGAAGGGTGGGAGCTAAGAAACCAGATCTGCTGCCAACAGACTAGCTTCATTTCACCATATGCAAAGTGGGAGGGGGAAGGGTGTGCTTATCTCCAGCTGTTAAGACACAAGTACCTGCTTCTTGGCACTCCTGATAATCGCTGGGTTTGCTACTTCGCTACAAATTTCAGTTTTGGTGTTTGCTTTCTAACTAGATGGTTTTGACGGGACCAAAGGCAAGTTATGGGCGTTCGGGCATCAGCAGGTAACTTCTGCTGAAGTGGTGGGATGCTGGAGCCCTGTAGCAGTTTAATTATGGTTGCCCCATTGATCCAAATACCTTAAAAATACGTTCCCACTAGGAAGAGAAATGTGTTCCTTTGAGACAAACTCATGCATTTTTGACAAAGGTATGCAGAGAGCTGAGCACTGTGAAATGGGTGCTGTAGGTTGCTTCCAGGTCTCTGCTTTGAAAAAGCTGCTCTTTTAGTTGGGTCTGGAAGGGAAAAAAAAAAGAAATTATTTCTGCTGCGGTTTCAGTGAGCCACAAGACTAAGTGGGGAGAAAGGCAGACAGTGATCCAGTCTCCCTGCCTTTAGTCTACCAGGCTTGGGCCTGCTGTGCTTCTGCCAGCACCTGGCTTGATTTCAAGTCCTGCTACCTATGCAACCCAATACTGGCCGTGTTTCAGATCGTTCTTGCTTTCTTCCTTGGAGCTGTTTTGGATTCTGGCCAAGGGAATCCAATCCTTCCGGCAGTGGGAGGGAGAGGGCGAGCTGCTCCCGCTGCAGCCTGTGCACCAGCCTGCCTCCTAGAACCGGGAGCTGTGGGAAGAGCCAGGGGGAGAAACCCTTCCTCCCTTTTCTACCCACCCCTCTTTCCCTTGAGAACTAGTGCTGCTCGTGTCTAAGAGGAAGATGAGAGAGCACTTCACACACCAAAACGGTCCTGCATCTCCCATTATTTCCTCTTCTTTTTCCCTTCCTCTCCAGTGAACGCAGAGGATGCTTCTTCTCTGCTTTCCTCTTGTGTTGGTGGAGATAAAAGTCCTGGAGCTGTAGGGGGAAGAGACTTGATAAAGGGACTGAGGCAGGACGTGAAGAACTGATTTCTGGACAAAGCACAAATGGAAAGTGAGCAGACTGAATTACTGGCTTTGGGGCTGCATACAACGTTAATTGTTGCATTGCTGGGCTGGGGATGGGCAAGGGAAATCCCAAAGTCTAAGACAGGCCAAAAGCTGACCAAGTAACGGTCTCAGTAATGTCTGTGCCTGTCTTTTCATTCTGGAGGAGTTTGACTCATGGTTTTTGACCCTTCTGTGTGACCATGTTGACCACAACAAAGAGACATTAAACTACCCTTCTTGGCTCAGCCTCCAAGGAGGCAAGCCTTTGGTCTTTTGGACAACTCTGTGACTCTCAAACACATGTGGTGGTAGCAGTAACACCTTAGAGAAAGGACATTTTCAGCAAAGGGAACAGATCTGTAGTGGAGGGAGAGCAGCAGATTATGCTCTCCTTGCAGTACTAGCAGATGACTTTAACAAAGTTTCTGATGGAGCCTCTCACTCCACCCAGGTATCCAAGCTGGATTATTACAGTCTGCATGGGTGGCTTGTCAGATGAGAGAAAAACTGTCTGGGTCATTGGGCTTAGAGGGCAGTGATTAGTGGTTTATACCCTCCCCGGAGACCAGTTATGAGTACCATATGGGGCTGTGCCAGTATCTGTGCTGTTTGAATATTTACTTTTTTTTTTGTCAGTGACTTAGAGGAGAAAATTAATATGTCATCATTAGGTTTGTGGATGACACCAAACTGGGGTGGTGTCACACCTGACACATTAGAGGGCAAGGCAGCCATCCACAAGGACCTGGACAGGCTGGAGGGGTGGGCCAGCAGGAAACTCATGAAACTGGACAAAGACAAGGATGAAGTCCTACCCCTTAGCTGGACCGACCCCTGGCAGGGCACAGGCTGTTTGGTTGGGGAGCAGCTCTGCAGGTAAGGCCCTGGGGGTCACAGTGGGCAGCAAGCTGGACATGAGGCCACAGTGTGTCCTTGGAGGAAAAGAGGGGAAACTGCATCCTCGGTGGGATGAACAGGGACAGCCAAGAGAGTGAGGGAAGCGATTATGCCCCTCTGCTTGACACCCGTTAGACCATAGCTATATATTGGCTACTGTTTTGAGCCCCCAATAAGGAGAAGACCTCAGTAACTTAGAGTGAGTTGGTGGGGAGTGAACCTCCAAGACCCCAAGACAGTCAGGGGCTGGAGTGGCGACCCTGTGAGGAGAGGCTGGGGGACAGGCTTGCTTAGCCCAGGGAAGGGATGATTGTGGGGGAACCTAACAGCCACTTCCTTATGCCTACAGGGAGGTCAGCAAGAGGAAAAGTCAGGTTCTTTACTGAAGTAATAAATTGAAAGAGGGGAGGTTCCAGCTGGGTGTAGGGAAAACATTTTCTCCATGAAGTCACCCGCTGAACTGGCTGCGCAGTCTCTGTTCTGGGAGGCCTTCAAGGCCTGAGCAACCTGGATTGATCTCTAGACAGACCTTGCTTTGAGCAGAAGGCTGGACTGCAGACCTCAGGAGGTCCCTTCCAGCCTAAGCAATGTTGTGGTTCTGATGTTCAGCCTAAATCCTCCTTGCTGTAACTTTGATCTTTTCCACTTTCTCCTATTGTGGAGGAACACGAAAAATGATTTATCCCCTTCCTCATTGCCCTTTGGCTAAGCAAAGACAGCTCTGCCCCTTTTCAGTTTTCTTTCGAGTCTTTTCTCCCAGGCCATATTTCTCTCTACACCTCCCTGCTGTGCTCCTCAGGCCATGTCCCACACGGGCCATATCTTTTTTGAAATGCAGCATTCCAGGTGGGACATGGTACCTCAACAAAGTGCACCAATGCTGAGAGTGCCATGTGTCCTGCAGACTATATTCCTGTTTGCATAACCCTGTATGATGTTTGCTTTTTTCACAACAGCAGGGCCTTGTTGACTCTCGTTGAGTTTGCATGGCACTATAGTTATACCTTCCACTCTAGGCGATTGCTGCCCAGATCAAGCAGTTGATTGCTCCTGCCTGGCTGTAAAATTCTGCGTTTGTCCTTATTGGCCAACTTCCTATTTTACATTCTCATCTCATTTTTCCAGTCTGTCAAAGATAATTTTGAACTATGATTCTGTCTTCCAAATTGTTTGGGGCCTCTCCCATGCAGTTAAAATGTGGAGTGGCTCTTCTTGGGCTGCTTTTTCCTCCCTTTGTATAAGAACATTTCCACGAGCTTGCACGATAACCTTGTGCTCCCCCTTGGGCTCTTGGTACCATCAAAGCACCACTGATTCATTAGTCTCTCCCAAAAAGCCTCCTCCACCTGATCTTCCTCCTCCAGGAATCCTACCACAACAGCATTTACCTTTTCCCCTCACTCCCTTTCATCACTGATTGCACTTTCCAAGGGATCACTCTCCTCGAACCTTTCAGTTTTCAGCATGTCTACTCACCACTGATACAAGAAACCACATTCTCTGCTTGCCACTCCTAAACAAGCTGTTTATTTCAACGTTAATATTCTAGTCAGTGTCACATTGCCGCTATGTGATTAAATTAATCATAATTTAAACTATGTATCAACCTTCACCATAACTTCTCTTGTTCCTTGGGATAAAAATAATCCTAAGCGGTCAGATCTCAGTAAATGGTTGAAGTGGCTCCATGTATGAAATTGGTAGTGACCTGCTGATTTATGGGAATTATTTGTAAGGCTGCGTTGAACAGTAATCTAAGTGTCCCGCTGATTTGGCTCTTCCATAATGGGCCTAATTAGTGGGTAGTGGTGTGGAGAAAAGCTTTGTGCATTCATTCCCAGCCACAATGACTGATTTTAATGCCACTAATGCCAGTAGCACAGTGTGGGTCATTGTTGCCGTGGATATCTTTTAAGTCAGTTTTTTAACTCAAAATTCCTATTTTCTTGTAAGTGTTGCTAACTTACCTTCACCTGGCTGCTGACGGAGATGCAGAGCTGTGGTGCAATTACAAATCCCTCTCATTAGCCTCACACATCATGTTCAGAGAGTTTCCAACATGCCGAGTGCTGTCACTCTCTGAGGTGTCTGTTTTACATTTTATAGGATCTGGCAAATCCATCTGTGCTGCCGATTTCGTATGTCGATGCCCATCTGCCTGAAGGTGCAGTGGCTGCTGCGAGGCTGGCACTTTTTCAGACAGCAGAGCTGACTCAGTACCTTGGTCCTTGGTCCCTCCTGAAAGGCATAAAAGGTATGGTTATCCCTCTTTGGGTACTCTCTATGGGTATAACTGCAGTTTTCAAACACTTGCACCCATTCTGTTCCAAGTATTCGTGGCTTTTTGCTTTGCTGTGCTTTGCAGCTGGGCCTCACGTGTGCCCTCACATGTGTCTCGTGTTTTTTCTGATACCCATTTCTAGGGCCAGGTGTTCTTAATGTCACCATTTTTACACTCTGCATTCCCCTTGTGTCCTTCTGTAATTTAGCTGCACCAAATGCAAGCTAGAATCTGACTCCACGTGCTTTTCCAATTGATGCTTTTCCACTTGATGCTTTTCCAATGGATGTTTTTCCAGTGGGGCTAATGCTTACTTGTGCAAACCTCACTTTACATGCATATTTCAGACATAATTAGCTGGGCAAACTGCAATTTAAAGTAAATAATTGTCCTGTTTAACAGCAGTATTTTCTAGTAAATCTTTAGGAAAGTGAGAAAAACAACGTGGAATTCAAAGCGGGTTTACATCTACTTTGATCCAGAAATGGGCAGGGAAAAAGTCTTGTAATTTGTCATCACCATGGATTTTTCTCTGCAATTTGTGTGGATTTTTAACATATGTAATGAAACAGCTGCCGCAGTGTCACTGTTTATTTGAGGCCAATATAAAATACCTCACTCTTCTCTTGATTTGTTTTTAATCACCTGGTGCTTTTCCTGTGTTTTTTCGTAAGTTTCACCCCATATTCTAGTCACGGTCCATTTTCTTACCAGAGAGACTCTTGACTTTGTAACCCTATGACTGGTCATTCAGCTTCAGACTGGTCACATCCAGTTGTAAAGTCTCTTTTTACCAGTTGATTAAAGCACCCTTTTCCTTTTTATTTTTTATATAGTATGCAATACTCTCCAAATACCTACACTACGTAGTATCTGTATGTACAGATGGAGACATACAATTGTCTCCACTTCTTCGATTACCTAAAACACAGGGAACACTTCAGGGTGAATCATGTTCTGAAATAAAGCTACCTTGAATTGCTTTTCTCTTTATTGGTATCTTTTATATAAGATACAGAAGAAAGTGCTGCTTGGACTTTCTACACCAACAAGCTATGTTCTTGAGATCTTTTACTCTGGTAAGTCTTTTTTGATATCTCATGCTTTCACGCAAGGATTTCTGGGTTGTTTTGTTTCTTTCTGCATAATCTGGAGCACCTTGTGGTGGTCAAGAATTATTCTGAGACAATTTGCACTGAGTGTCTTGAATTCACCTGGCACCCTGTTACATATTCTAAAGCTCCATGCACAACAGTGCAGATGCAGCCATTGTGCCACTGAGCGACCTCCCAGGCAAATACCTCATTATCACGTTCTCAGAGACCATCAGAAGTGTAGTAAGAACATCAGGGCATAATAATGATCCATCCACGGCATTGGTTCCATAAGGACTCATGGAGATGAAGCCAATTTAGCTAGGACACAGCCACCCACAATGCTCAAGGTGGATGCTGCTTCATAGAATGGTTAGAGTTGGAAGGGACCTTAAAGACCATCTTGTTCCAACCCCCCTGCCATGGGCAGGGACACCTCCCACCAGACCAGGTTGATCAAAGCCCCATCCAGCCTGGCCTTGGCTCCTTCTTCACTAGCAGGGTACAGCCTGCCTCTGTGCCAGCAAGCACACCAGCAGCCAAATTGCAGGCAACACGGGAGCTTCAAGTAAAGCGTTTAGGTGTTTTCCAGAGCCATGCGTCGGGCTTGGCACCTTTGGGGATAAACCCATATTCCTGAATGACTGGTGCGGGTTTATTTCAGCGAGGCGGTCACTCTTCCTTTCTGTAGCACCATTTCCAGCCTGCAGCTCCCACCTGGGGCCTTCACCAGCTCCTCCCCACCTGGGTATTTCCAGGCTTTGACACCAGACCCAGAGACACCTGGACCCACTCTCTCTCCCCTGATGCCGATCTTGGGCAAGCTGAGACAGGGCCGCACGGCTGGCGGCACAAGGCCGGTCCCCGGACGCAAGTACAGCACTGAGGCCTTTTCAGGGGGTTCGGCTGCAGCCCTACCCTTGAAACTCCCCTCTGATGCAGCGGGTATTTTTTTTTCCCCAAAATTCTGCAAGTAGCCGGAAGCCTGGAGCTCGGGGGTTACAAGCAGCCTGGGCACCTCTTTCTCCCTCACGGCCGCGGCCTTCGAAGGCCGAGGCCTGGGCACGCCCCTCGAGCCCGCGCCCCCGGCAGAGACCTCGCCCCGGGCCCCGCGGGGCCCCTTTGGAGAAACCCGGCCGTTTTGCCCCCGGTTTCCCCTCAGAGCTGCGGCCTGGGGCCAGGCACCCCCCCCCCCTCCGGGCCCGGGCCTGGGCCTGGGCCCGACCGCCACACGGCTCCAGGCGGCAGTACCCCGTGGCCGCGCGCCGCCTCCCCATTGGCTGTTCCTGATTCGCCAACTCCCCCGTGGCGGCCAATGGCCGCGCCCGCTCCCCTTCCCTCCCCTCGGAGGGGCGGGGCCGGCGGCGGGGCGGGGCGGGCCCACGGGGCTCGCGGGTTCTTTTTAACCCCCGGTCGGAGCGGCACCTCTCCCCTTCCTCCCTCTCCTCCTCCTCCTCCTCCTCCTCGCCGGTGTGCTGTGCTTGCGCTGCAGCGTGGGTGGGCGGCGGTGGCGGTGTCGCCCTGAGGAGCTCGCGTAGGGGTGAGGTAGCAGCTGCGTCCCCCTCGCCGCCCGTTGCATCATCCGCGGCGTGGGGGAGCCGGGAGCGTCCACCTCGCCTCAGCGGGGGCGGCCGTTAAACGGTCACGGTGGCGCGGCGCGAGGTGTGGGGGGGTGGTGCCTCGTGAGGGCTTCTCTCGCTGTGGGGGGGGAAGGATGGTGGGCTGGTGGGTGGACGCGGTGGCGCTACACGGGTGGGCTTTCGTTTTTATTTTGCGATTAAGAGATGGGAATGGGGGGGGGTTCAGGGCTGTTCCGGGCGAGCGGAGGCCCGGAGCTGGCCTGCCGGAGGGGAGCGCCGGCCTCGGGAGGGTGCCCGCGGTGCTCCGGGGGGGCGGAGGATGGCCGCCTCCTCCGGGTGAGGAGCGGGGGGAGGAAAGGCTGGCTTCGGGCTTCTTACACAGGCTCGCAGGGCGAAATGGTGCCTTCTGTTCTCTCTTGGCTTTGGCACTGGCTCTGGGCCTGTCATCCGTTGTCCTCGTGGGTACCGTGGCGGTCTCTTGCCGATGTTTTTTGGTTAATGCAGGGGACCGAGGAGCTTGCTTCTGTTACACTTTATTGCGTGAATTGCCTTTCCCCTGTTAGTAAGGGTCTGAACTTGGCTGACACCCCTGAGACCTACTTAATAGCAATATTAGTATTAATATGGTGCTGGCATATTACTGAACTAGCCGTTACTTGAAAGACAAGCAATTCATCTCCTATTCCTGTTTGAGTATCTAGTGTTCTGTGTATATATATTTTATTTTTTTTTTTTTTTAAATCATAAAACCTTTGACTATGGAGGTTTTGGAGTGCTGGGCTCTGTTCCAGCAAAGTTGCTCAGAGTGTTTACCCTTTAAACGAGTCTGTTTGCCGAGTTGAGGCGCACAAGCTCTGTGTTCTGCAAAACCTGTGCTGCAGCAAGGAGGGAAAACTCAGAGCATGGAGACAGGTGAAATCTGGGGATTTTATGTCAGAGGAGGAAAAGCATTTTTTGGGAAACTGAGACTTGCTCGGAACCTGGTGTTTCTTAGCAGGAGAATGGCTGGAGTGAGATCACTACTGATGAACAATGGTTTAGGTGCTAGGTTAAGTCCAGTACTTGGGGCATTTGTGCAGGTTATCCTCTTTGATATAGTCGGTGACCCCTTTCTGCCTGTGAGTTAACCAGCCCGCTTAAGGCAGAGCAGTACTTCTAAAAACTGGTTGGTAGCAAGGGTCATGGAGGGCCCTTGTCCTGGGGCATGCACACTGGCTCAGGTCCGTCATTAATTTGGCACTGGCAGCATAGCAGGCTGCCAGGACGGCTTGGCCAGGCTGGCCTCTGGCTATTGGCAGGTGCCTGCTGTCTGCATGTGAGACACATAGGACCTAGGCAGGCAGCAGGCCGTTCTGTCCTCATGGTTGGACTGTGGATGCCTGCCAAAAACTCTACAGGTGTAGCCAGAGTGGGTGGCAGCTGGTCTTTCCCACAAAACATGCATCAGCCAAAAATCTGGCTTGCTACCCAGTCAAAGGTGACCAGTGCTGCTTTGCCAACCTTTATCAGAGGTCCCTGGGCTAACAAAAGATGCAATGCCTCGTAATGCAGGGGAGCTGTACTTCTACCTGTTTTATAGATCTGGACAGAAATTAAGAGCAGAGCTCCAGTTCCCTCTTTTTGTCATGCTGGGCACCTTGCTTACTCTGTGAGTCTCTGTTACCCCATCTGTAATGCTTTCCTCCATGAAATTGGTGAGCTTAGCAGATCAAGAGCAGGGATTAGGCTGTAGTGTTGGTCCATCTTTGTGTGCTAAGGAAATGGAACTAGAAGGAGGGAAAGAAACAATGAAAGTTTCCGACAGCAACAGATGAAAATGCAGATATTCTCCAGTCTTTTCTCTAATGCATTTGTGCTCCTTGAAGACGTCAGTCTTTGTTCAGGAGGCTTATAAGGCGAGTCTGGACAGGGGTGGACTAAACTCAGAAAATGAAGATGTCAAGAGGCACCTGCATTACAGCTCGTGCACAGCTTCCCTTCTGTGGGGGGAAGGCAGACTGAACATTTTTAGATTTTCACAGGCTGATCTCTGGCATAACAATTGCCATAGCAGTGGAAGTTGCTTTGGTGTTGAAGTTTTAACATCTTTGCAGTGTTACAGAGGCGTTAAAGAACTACTCATTTCCTATCAGGAGGCTTATGGGTACACCAGCCCAGCCTTGAAAGGAAGAGTGATGATTGAGAGGACACAGGTGTGCTCATCTGCTCCATAAAAGAAAACAGATAAGATTAGATTCTCAAAGTATTTCTTCCTAGAGCCAGAGTGTTGTTAATTCATACATGAGTTACTTCAGGTCACTTGATGTTTCCTGACACGGAAGCAATGGCTGCCTGCGACTGAGCAAGTAGCAGAGTGGAAGGGGGAAATAAAAAAAACAACCGAACAAAAAAACCCCAAACAACAAAAAAAACCAACCCAGATGGCTGACTGCCTCCTGAATCACTTATAGCTGTGGTGTTTCTGAACAGCTTCCAAAGGCTGGATGGTTACTGCTACATCTTTAAACCAGTAAAGATCCTAAAGCTCTCTAAGGCCATATGATACTCAGAGTGAGCAGAACAACTGGTTTGTAGTGGTTTACTTGTTCATGGAGTAAAGCTTGCTTAATGTCCAGGTTTCCCATTCTCAGGCTGCAGCGTGATGAAATGCCATATCTCATCTCTTGCTGACTAGTTAGCCCTTGGGGCATCTCTCTCTGATCCACCTCTTACACCTGCCTTTTTTGGCAGCCTCATTTCTGCTTCAGTCAAGGCTCAAGTTAATTAGGTTCTTGCACACACAATACTCTTTAAATGTCCACATTAGTGCTGACATCATATACTGTAAACAGCCTTAGAAACTGTAGATCCTAACATATCTATGGAGTGAGTTCAGCCCGGTCTGATTAGGGATTAATTTCACTCAGTGGCCTTCAGTTCTGTAGGAGTTGAGAAATAGTTTAGGTCTTGGGTTCCCTGTGGAGATGGATCCAGAGATGTGAGCCTTGCCCATGAGGCTTTCTGGATCTCGTACATCTGCCTATATCCCAGTCCCCTTCGTGACTTAGGTATAAGTGACTTTGTAAATTGTCTTTCTGATTTTTCTGCCTCGTACTCTGCAGATATAATGGCAGAAGTTAGTCCAGCTTGTCTAGTTAGACTCTGCCCACACCCCTAGCTAGTCATGGGAGTGTTCCCTTTTACAGCAAACTTAAATTCAGGCTGACAGAATTTGTTTTGTGAAGATGGGCAACTCTTCCTGCAGCTTATGTCCTTCAGGCTCTTCTGAACAGCACTTGGTTACAAGTTGGAGCAGCGGTCACAGTTCTCCTATCCTATCTTCCCAGTCTACATTCCTAAAAGAAAGACTGGGAAGAGGGTAAGGCTAGCAAAGAAGTTGCTGTTGTCTTCTTTTGATGATTTCTGCTCACCCCCTTTCCTTTGTCCTCCAAAGATCTCTCCAGTAGAAAGATGCACCAGCTTCCTGTGGCCTGATTTGGGCCTCTAAGCAGGATCATAGGTCTTGGGAGGAATCTGGATATCCTAGGCTGACCACCTCTGCCCCCTCTTTTGCTGCAGCTGCATCATCTAGTACTGTAAGCACCAGTTGGATGCTCTGGGTGGTGTTCAGGGAGCTTATCAGTAGCACTGAAGGAGTTCGAAGATCTGAGACCTTCCTGTTGGTCCTGAACATGACAAATCACTCTTGGGCTCTTGACCTGTTTCTTAGGTGTAACAGTAAGCTATCACAGATGCTTTTATGTTTCTGCTGAGCGCTTTAGTAATAATTCCTAATGGAGAAGAACCAAGTCTGTTCTAGGATTTTGTCCTTCTTCAAAACCCTAAGATGTTAGGTTGACCATGGCTAAGATTGATTCTCTACTGGTATGATTAGAATTTGGCTTTGTAAATCCATGCATGCATACTTATCTACTATGGGCTGTGTGGGGTTATTTAAAATAATGCCTAATAAAATAAAATGATTTGAAGGGATGTATTAACAGGAGCTTATGTTCCTTCCAATGAATGATGTTGCTTAAGGCTAGTATTTGGTGACAAGATTTTTGTTGGCAATGCTTGTGATTAGCTTTTTCTCTCTATTCTCAATTTTGTTCAGAGTTCTAGACCCATTATTGAAGCTTTGGTCAAACATCAGAGTATTGCCATTCTAAACACATGAAAGAATCTCACAGCTTAGTTGAAGGCAATAAACATAGCTTTTTCTCTGTTTCTGCTGTTCCCTCCATTTCTGTTTCTAGTTCAAGAGGTGATGGGTGTTGCTGTTAGTGGATTGTGGATTTTTTTGCCTTACAATAGAAGAAATGAGATGGTATTGTCTTTCCCAATTTGAAGGGTAGCCTCCAAAAGGCAGCTTTTGAAGAGAACCACATTCATTTCTTTCCTGCCATCAATAAAAAGAATAAATACTTATTTTTTTGAAACCTCTGAAACTTTTACTGAAACATTTTTTTTTCCTTTCCTCCTTGATTTTTGGACCCTCTTGAACAACACTGAGGAGTGGTGATTTAAAGCTTTTAAAGGTTTTGTATTCCTATTTCATCAGAACCTAGAAGATGAACAAAATCTGCTGTTTCCTGTTTATAACCCCATGCTGCTTTCTTCCTGAATTTGAAATCATTTGATCTTTTGACAGCAAGGTACCCTTATTAGATGGACTTCGTAAATATTGTCAGTGCTACCTGTGAGCAGAGGCAGTCAGTGTCTATGTCCAGTATTCCATGCCAGCTGTCTGAAGGAGCATGTGAATGTGGCTCATAAAAAGACTTGAAACTTCTTCGGTACTTTTTCTTTACTAAAAAAAGTGTTGATATTCTGAACTGTGAACCAGGCACCCTCTAGAAACAGAAATGAAGGCTGGGTTTCACTCTGGAACTGGAAATAAGATAATTTCTGGTAACAAAGACTGATTGATGTTAGATTATGTATATTTATGGGATATTAGCTTTCTTGGACTGATGTCTCTCAAACTAGTTCTGGTCAGTAGTCTAGGACAGAATGTAGTCCATCCTGGCTCTCGGGTATCTTATTAGCCTAAATGCAGTAGATTCATGTAATTTTGGTGGCATGGGAGACTTGTATCCAGAATGAGAATTATTTCAAGCCTTAATCTGGAAAGTTGGCACTTTCAGAGGCTTTTTTTCCTAGAGGAGGGCAGTTTAAATGCCTTAGGCATTTTCTTCAAATCAGTACACAAGAACAGAATTGGTGAACATAAGGCAGTAGTGGTTAATGGTGCATGTTAACTTGCAGGATCAAATGCTAAAGTTCACTGATCCTGTGATTTAAATTTTTTCCAGCGTGTTACCAGACCATCAACTCTGATCTAAACTGTGTCTGTTTTGTGTGTGTGTCAGAAGGAGGAGGATGAGTCCAGGAACCCTTTCCAGGCCTAGCACAATTCAGTAATGGAAAGAGCTTGAATCTTGCTGCAAGGTGGTGATGAGAAAATCAAATATTAGGAAAAAAAACCCCACACTTTTCAAGACTTCAGCCAGATTTTTGTCTTCAGTGGAAATGAAGCAGGGAGGCTTTATGAACAACTGTTAGGAGTAGGAGAAATGAATCACAGAATCACAGAATTGTGGTGGTTGGAAGGGGCCTCAGAGATCATCGAGTCCAACCACAAAAAAAAAAAAAAAAAAAAAAAAAAACC
>JAOXJM010000001.1:117133450-117143641 GCA_026413425.1 Tringa solitaria | reverse complement strand
GTTAACCCTGCTCTTGCAGGGCTGGTGCTGGGCTGCTGGACAGGCAGGGGCTACGGCAGCAGAAGCCAGATATGAACTCATGCCCTCATGCACCCGGCAAATGTTTCCTCCCTGGTGGGGCAGACAATGAGAACTGCAAGGCTAATGACAAGGAAAGGGAGTGGATTCGCCCTGATACACCTAGCAAATGTACATGGAAGCTTGGGAAACCACCCTCTGCCTCCCCTCATCGTCATACCAGTCTGTAAGTATTACTTTTATTTGTTGATTTTCAGTAGAACACTAATTCAGGTCCCCTCAGAGCCATGTGGATTTAACAAAAGGTGACTGTTTTAAATTGATGCTGTTTAGCACGTAGATATCCTGGTGCTTAATTTCCATGTATAAGCAAAGCTAAGAACCCAGATTAAGGGGCCTTACACCAAAGATATGAAACGACATGGACTGGAACTAGCTTATTTTAAGCAACCTGGCAAGCAGTTCCCTGACTGGATGGAAGACTGCACTGTTAATGCCATTTGCTTGTGAATAGCTGACTCTCAGCAGTGCTAAGCTACTTCATGCCAGGAAGAAGTGCAGAGCACTTCATTCTTGCTTCAGCACTTGGCTTGATAGCTGATTAATCCTTGTTTTGGTCAAGGACTTGATATTTTGTGAATTTGTACCCAATGGATATTCTTTTAAACTAAAATAGCTAGCCTGGTAGAGTTGGGGGAGAAAGATGGTTGAAATAAAAAGCACTGGGAGCGCTGTGTTGCTTTTGTGTGATCTGCCTGTGGCCCCCTGGGAATACGCTGACTTTGTTTATATGTGTACCAGGCCAGAACCTCTGAAAATCCTGCCAAGCATCCTCAATAAAGTTGGCAATACGCCCTTGGTACGAATCAACAAGATTGGGAAGCAGTATGGGCTCAAGTGTGAACTCTGTGAGTACTTCTGCAGATAGAAAATCAAAATAAGAAACACCGTTTCAGAAACTTGGCTAGTCCTGGTTAGCAGTGGGACCTCTGGCATCCCATCTGGGCATAGGAGGAATGCAGGTACCCTGCAGAAAATGGTGAGAAAAATTCCTGTTTTTCTTTAGCAGATATTCAGGTTTTTAGGATTTGGTCATCTAAAACATCTTTCAATTTGTACTTCATGAGGACATTTCCTGCAACTTTTCCATTTTTGTAGAGAAAGTGAATTTTATTTCATAGAAAATAGTTTTTTGATTTTAAAAATGTTTTATGTTTTTAACTGCTTCTCGTATTCAAAGTATTCATCAGTTTGTGTACAAATGCAGATCTGCAGTTACCACTGAAGATTACTGAAAAATGATCAAAGGGATGAAACTGTCAGCGAATGTCTTTTCTTGTTTGTTTGTTTTATAAACCCAGCCATACTGGAGATATCTGGAGGCTCTGATCAAAGTCATGAAATGTGTTTAAGACCATTGAAGGGATTAGTGCTGGGAGTACTTCAGTGAAAGTGTAGGCTGAACAATGGGAGAAACTTCCAGTTTGATCAGAAACTCTTTGGCTGGAGAATGTAGTGGGGAAGAGGCAAGGCATGTTGGTAGAGTTCTCTTTCTCCTGTGCTATTGCAGTGGAAGAGCCCTAGGGCTTTTCATCCGAATGACTGGGCTGTAATAAAGAGGAAAGATGAAAGGAGAGGTCATATTTTGAGACTGACAGAGTGGGGGTTCCTGGTTTCTGTGGCCAGCATCAAATACCAAACTTGCTTTGTTGTTGTGACTCTTAACAGTGGAGATGCTGTGAACTGAGTCCCCGTCTCTGATGTAAAGTAGGGAGGTGAATTGGGCAGACATGTTAACAGGGTTGCTCTTGCAGATATGTGTGGGATCAGCAGCCTGTTTAACAAATGACTGCTGTTTAAGAACTCTGCTTGGTTTCTTTGTTTCCAGTGGCAAAATGCGAGTTCTTCAATGCTGGGGGCAGTGTGAAGGACCGCATCAGCCTGAGGATGGTAGAGGATGCTGAAAAAGCTGGGATCTTGAAGCCTGGAGACACTATCATAGAGCCAACCTCTGGAAACACAGGTAGGGGATGGAGAAACCCTAGCAAAGTGTGGGGGGAAAATGATTGTTGTGGTTTTCCTCAAAGAGACAGACTTGAAATTGGAGAATGGAGGCTACCTGTGCAAGGAAGAAAGGGGATCCCTTCCTGCTTCCATGGTGTAGGGAGCAGTGCCTCTTCCATCTCACACAAGGAACAATTCTGCAGTGTCCTATGCTGAGCAGAGCAGCTGTGAAGGAGGTCTGGTAACTTTGCAGAGGTCCTTTGCTTTATAAAAAAGGAAGTGTTTGTCTGGATTCAGGAGGGTCTTCAAGTTCTATTCAGTAATTAGTCTGAAATTACTGATAAAAAAAAAAAGCACCAAAAGACTAGTGTGAATCTGGATCTTCCCATTCTATTTAGGAATAGAATGGTCCCTGTCAGGTGAGGTGGGCCTTGTTTGAGAAACAGCCTTTCCATGTTGGTGCAGTTTTGATGGGAGATGAGCTGCATCCCCACAGCATTGTCTGCTGACATAGGCCTTGCACACCTAGATTTTTCAACAGATTCCACTTGGGTCAGTGTCTTCTCCTCGGAGGGCTGGAGGAAGGAACAGTCCCACAAGTCAGGGACTGGGCAGAGCATCTGATGATCTGAGCAGCCTGGAGTTAACTTTGGGCTCCAGCTGCTGTTCTTCTGTTAAGCTGCTCTGCTGGTGGGGAGTAAACATACTGAAATGCTTCCCCTTGAGCTAGTTCAATATAAAATGTATTGCTTCCTCTGAGGAGTATCCTGAGCTGAGCTACAAGCTACTGTCCTGCCTGATGTGTTCTGGAGATGTGTTCTGTCTTTCCTGTTCTTAAACTTTTTCTTTGGCATCCACTATTGCCTTCTGATAGACGTAGTCCAGGCAGGTCTTCCTTTTGTTATTTTGATCCGGTACAGCCTTTGTTAATGGAGGGACTAGGATCATGAGCTGATCTGCGACCAGTTCTCCTGACTTCAGCAGAAAACTGGGACATCATATCTGTTGCCGTTTGCTCGGCAGCTGCTCTGTAGGGGGTGCAGTGTGACTGAAGTCCTTGTGCCTTGTGGCTGTGGCTATACCTCTTCCCTGAACAATGGCATGTAGTAGAAAATATCCATATTCCATTCCTCCAGTATCTGGGATTATACTATGACACCTTGCTTTCTGGGTTGGTACCTGATAAATGGTTCTCCTTGCCACAGAATCCAAAAGATAGAAAGAAAGCAGAACTGAAGGAGATACAGGACAATTACTTCAGAAATATGTCTCTTTTCATGTAAAAGCAAAGACCAGGGCAGACGGTAACCTGAGAGAAATGACTTTTGCTCTAGGTTACTGCTCAGAGCTACTGAGTATGTTAAATGTGAGAGCTAATGTATTACATTTTTGTCCTCTCTGCATCCCACTTTTCCCTCAGCCAAAGTCCTCTTTGGATGTTTGCTGCATTTCCAGGTCAGCAGCAGAAAGTACAAAGTGTTAGAGTTCAGGTCTCAAAAATGCTCTTTTCAGCACCATAAGGGAGAGTAGAGTGCTGGATGGCTCCTCTTCAGCCTTTGGCCTTAGTGAGGCCTTTGCTGTTTTTTTGTTTTTTTTTTGAAGTCGGGCATACATATTTGTCTATAATATACCAGGAAAAGTTCTCCCCCCCATTCCAACTAATTAAACACTACTTGAATTACTTGAGGTGTGAGTTATGCTTCTCTTACAGAACAGTTAAAGATACTTTTTTTTTTTCCCCCACCACCCCTGTGCAATTCAACACCATGTAGAAACAGAGCCAGCTTTGAACAAGCAAGTCTCTGTATAGGGTAAATTAAACTGCCTGTGAGGCATTGTTGTGATCATGTGCTGGTACTGTGCCTGGTACCCAGAACAGCAAGGGGAGGTGCTGTGCAGCCTGACCTCAGAACATATCAACTAACTTGATCTGTTCAGCTTATCCAGCAGAGATGTGATCTGATAGCAGGTGTGAGCTTCTCTTCTATGGGGAAGGCCCTTCTGAGCTTAGCTCTTCAGGTGGGCAGACAATGACAAGCTGGAAGGCAGAAATCAGACTGGAGGTGCAGATATTTAAAAGTAGAAATGTGGTGTCTGTCTCTAACAGTCAAGGTACTTCACTGTGGTAGCAAGTTGACATAGTGTATTAGAACCTCAATCACAAACAACATTTAATCATAGAGTACTGGGTTGGAAGGGACCTCAAGGATCATCTGGTCCAACCTCTCTTGGAAAAAGCACAATCTAGGTAAGATGTGCTGTCCAGCTGAATCTTAAGTGTCCAATGTTGGGGAATCCACCACTTCCCTGGGGAGATTATTCCAATGACTGATTGTTCTCATTGTCAAAAATTTTCTTCTGCCCAATCAGAATCTTCCCAGCAGTAACTTCTACCTTGTCTTTTCCATGTGGCTCCTTGTAAAAAGGGAATCTCTATCTTCTTTGTAGTCACCCTTTAAATACTGGAACATAGTGCTAAGGTCTCCCCTAAGCCTTCTTTTCTCAAGGCTGAACAAAGCCAGTTCTCTCAGCTCTTCCTGGCTGGCTTCCCAGTCCCTTGATCATCTCTGTGACCCTTCTCTGGACCCTCTCCAGCCTGTCCACATGTTTTTTGTGTAGCAGGGGCCAAAACTGAACATAGTGTTGCAGGTGTGGCCTGACAAGTACTGGCCAGAGTGGGATAATGACTTCTTTATTTCTGTTGGTGATGTCCTTGTTGATGCAAGCCAGCACCCTGTTGGCTTTCTTTGCTGCAACAGCACACTGTTCACTCATACTGAGCTTGTTGCCCACCAGGACCTCTAGGTGTCCCTTTCCACAGAGATGTTCCCCTGCCAGGTAGATTCCAGTCTGTGCTGCACTGCTGGATTGTATTTTCAAACATTTAATAATTTCTTTTTCAGAATGGACTTTGTTTTGGCACACTATAAAGTAGGGATTTAATGTAGAAGTGCGTCAATAGAAGCTCTAATGCTCTTCTGATAGTATCAAAATGATTGCTCTAGTCCTTTTAGCTTAAAGCTCATTCCTTTCCCAAATTAATTCTGTAACAATGAAGTGGGTGGGACAGGAGGAAGGTGATATGCATGTGGTAAAGTTTGCACATGTGAAGTTTTCCCACCCTTGGCTAAACTTTGTTGGCTGTGATCCTCAAAGAACTAGCATCATCTGTAAATCCAGTTCTCCCTGGTAGCCAGAAATATTCCCTTTGCCACCCTTCTAGGGGCACTGTACTCTGAAGCCTCTGGTGAAAATCTGATTAAAGTCAGGGCATGCCAAAGCTAGCATTGTGGGTTTTGTGCTTTGTTGCTCCTTACTGTATGCTCTACATGTCTTTACTTGCTTTCAGGAATTGGACTGGCCTTGGCTGCAGCAGTGAAGGGTTACCGTTGTATCATTGTGATGCCAGAGAAAATGAGCATGGAGAAGGTCAGATCTGCTTTTATTTTCAAGAATTTAAAAATAAGCTTGTTTGCACTTGCAGAGTTCCTGGTGCAGATGAGTGCGGTGGCTTTAGCAACGAAGATGTAAGCTCTTTGTCTCCAAGTCATTGGCCAGGCAGAACTCTGCCAAGGGGCTGTTGCCAGTGCCCAGAGAAATCCAGGCTGGCTACCTATGGACAGAAAATGTCTTTTAGACACACCCGCACTGTCACTTGGAAAACTGTAATAATTGTTTTAAATACAAATGTCAAGGGAACTTAAGACTTGCCTAGCACATTGAAGTGACTACCTGTCCCTGGGTTAGCTGTCCCCTCACTGCACAAAGAGTAGGAAGGCAGGCAGTGCTAAAGTTTTAATTATTCTGCTGTTCCGCACTGGGCTAAACAAGGCTGTGAGGGAGCCTGTTTACCTCCTCAAGTTACACTGGTGGTACTGGCAAGCATCTGAGTTGTGTCACCACAACAACAAAGGAGAAGGAAAAGTTGCCTGGGTAATGTCAATTTACCTTCACTGTGGAAAGCACAAAACATCTGGTTCTAAAGCAAGCCCGGTCCTGTGGTGCTGCACCAGCAGACAAAACAAGAGAAGAGAGTACAGAAGAGATCCCCTGTGTTTCACGCTTGAGACAGCAAATTGCTGTCAGCAAAACCACTTATCTCAGTTCAAACACTTCCAGTGTTCCAATTAAAAGGTGGTGGCACAAATGAGAACAGTGTCCCCTGAAGGCCTATACCCGTTGCTTGCTCTTACCTGCTCTGGAGGGAGAGGTACCACATGGCCATTGCCATGTGCCATGCAGCACCAAAGGCCTGCCTCCCCCTGGCTCTGGAGGCAGGTTTTGCCTTAGCTCAGTGTCATAAACTTTCTTGCCCTTGTAGCAGTTGAATGGTACATAGGGCCCTGGAGGATCTCCTTTGCTGCCTGCATCCAGAGGAGGAGGTAAACATTCATAATTTGCACTTAAACAGAAAATACTGGGCTATAGCACTGTTGGAGTGCAAAACATATGTGACTGGCATGAGAGGAGATGGTGTGTTGCCTGAATGAGACTTCTCAATGTGTACCAACAGTCCTTACAGGTCTGAAGGCCTAGAATAGAAACAGGAATTTGACATCTAGCTTCCAAGTAAAACTTAGTTAAGACCAAATGACATTAAGGATTTGGCCCCATGGTTCAGTGATGTAAGGCTGGCGTTTAAGAGAACCACTAGGAGGTTATTGCAGACCGGGTAAAAGGGAAGATGTTTTCTTTCCCCTGCATCTCAGTGAAGTCTTTGTGCTAGAAAACCATTTTTGGGTTTTGTGACCACCTTTATTTCCTACAGGTGGATGTCCTGAGAGCTCTGGGTGCTGAGATTGTGAGGACCCCAACTACTGCCAGATTTGATTCTCCTGAATCTCATGTGGGAGTAGCCTGGAGACTGAAAAATGAAATCCCCAATGCACATATCCTAGACCAGGTAAGAGGCAAAGCCTCAGAGGTGCAGGCATAGCATGGGAGGAGGTTTTGCAGTCTTGTTTCTTACTGTCCTTGGTTGACTGTTCAACAGCCTGGGTGTGTCTCTGGAGGTGTAGTTGAGGCATCACCATGCTATAGGGTAGCAAGCTTTTATAGTCACTAGAGGGTAGCAACGAGCCTATATTTGCAAAACCTGCAGAACTTGTGTGACTTTCCACTGACTAGGCAGTCCTGTGTGGAAGAATAGGTACAGGGGTCACGTTCTCAAAAGAAACTGTCCCACACACAGATCTGATCTTGCCATTGGAGGGTGCTGGCACCTTAAAACTAACGTTAAATTAGTTCATTGAGAAAGGTTGTACCTTCCCTTGGGCATTCTGCCTAGGTCCGAGTAATAAGGAAACAGTCTGAAAGGAGTGTATGTAGCTGTTGTGGGCTTTGGATGATGTTTGTTGTGTTCTTGAAATGCCTCACAATGTGATTTTTTTTTTTTTTTAGCCTTTCTAATCTACTTAATGTTTCTTCTATGTTCCAATATAGTACCGTAATGCTAGCAACCCCCTGACGCACTATGACACCACAGCTGAAGAGATCCTGCAGCAGTGTGACGGTATGTTTGATCTACTACTAACCCCCTCTTCAGTGAGTCTCTAGTATTATCTTATTGTTAGGTATTGAGGGACCCGAGATGGTTGAGAAGTGCATGGATTTTCACACAGCAAATCCCATACATATCATAGAATGGTTTAGGTTGGAAGGGACCTTAAAGATGATCTCGTTCCAACCCCCCTGCCACAGGCAGGGCCATCTCCCACTAGACCAGGTTGCTTAAAGCCCCATCCAGCCTGGTCTTGAACATTTCCAGGGATGTGGCAGCCACAGCTTCTCTGGGCAACCTGTTCCAGTGTCTCACCACCCTCATAGTGAAAAATTTCTTCCTAAAATCTGGTCTAAATCTCCTGTCTTTCAGTTTAAAGCCGTTACCCATCATCCTATTGCTCCACTCCTTGATAAAGAGTTCCTCCCAGTCTCTCCTGTAGGCCCCCTTCAGGTACTGGAAGGCTGCTATAAGATCTCCCCAGAGCCTTCGCTTTTCCAGGCTGAACAATCCCAGCTCTCTCAGCCTGTCTTCATATGAGAGATGTGCTCCAGCCCTCTGAACATCTTTGTGGCCCTCTTCTGGACCTGTTCCAACAGGTCCTTCCTGTGTGTCATTAGAGAATTACTTTATTTCAGTAGCCATAGTAATGAATTTTTTCCCCCATTAAAGAGGGGTGCTTTGGTTTTTAAATTCCTCTGCTTGTGACCAGGTGGAGAAAGCAGTGATGCTTAAGTTATCTTTAAACAAAACAAGCCATGGCTAGAGTGGTGTAAAAACAGCATTGCTTTCTCTGATCACAAATACAGAATCATAAAAATTACAGGATCATTTAGGTTGGAAAAGACCATTAAGATGATGGAGTCCAACCGTTAACCTAACACTGCCAAGTTTACCAATAAACCATGTACCTAAGTGCCACGTCTACATGTCTTTTAAATACCTCCAGGGATGGTGACTCAGCCACTTCCCCGGGCAGCCTGTTCCAGTGCTTGATAACACTTTCAATGAAGAAATTTTTCCTAATAGCCAATCTAAACCTCCCCTGGTGCAACTTGAGGCCATTTCCTGTCATCTTATTGCTTGTTACTTGGGAGAAGAGATCAACTCCCACCTCACTACACCCTCCTTTCAGGTAGTTGCAGAGAGCAATAAGGTCTCCCCTCAGCCTCCTTTTGTCCAGGCTAAACAACCTCAGTTCCCTCAGCCGCTCCTCTTAAGACTTGTTCTCCAGACCCCTCACCAGCCTTGTTGCCTTTCTGTGGACCCACTCCAGCACCTCAGTGTTGTACTTGTAGTGAGTGGCCCAAAACTGACCACAGCATTTGAGGAATGGCCTCACCAGTGCTGAGTGCAGGGGGATGGTCACTTCCCTAGTCCTGCTGCCCACACTATTTCTCATACAAGCCAGGATGCTATTGTCCTTCTTGGCCACCTGGGCACCCTGCCAGCTCATATTCAGCCAGCTGTTGACCAACACCCTAAGGTCCTTTTCCTCCTGGCAACTTTTCAGCCACTCCTCTCCAGGCCTGTAGTGTTGCATAAGGTTGTTGTGACCCAAGCACAGGACCTGGCACTTGGGTATTTTTGTATTCTCGGACCAAATACTCCATTACACTGAAAGCTTCTTCACTTAGGAGTCCTCAGGAGTACAAACTGTTCTGTGTTGCATTTACCACCAGGAAGACCTGTTTACTCTGGAGGGGTTTCATGTTAGCTGTAGGCATCCAGGTTGGAGTACCAGAAGTGACTGAGCTGTGGCAGCAGAGACCTTTAGCTGGGCTAATTCACCCAGCGGAGGAATTGGTTTGAGAGCTATTGGAGGCATTCAGTGTGATGCTGCAGTCTACCAGTTAGGCATTTGCCATAACAGGTGGTAGAAGGAAGTCTTAAAGGAAGCTACTGATCTGCCTTATAAAACAGTAGAGTTTCTGATGGGACCCTCTAATAAGAAAATTGGCTATTAAATTCCGTCTCATTAAGGTGAGGACCACGTGAAGGGTTCTTCTCCTCCCCACCCCCTGAAAGTAACATTAGCTGTTCAGGGGATTTGGCTTGTCTTTCTGCAGCAAACTTTCTTTAAATCTGAGTTAAAATGAGTATACTTTCACAAACTGCAAACCCACAAACTGAGAGTGTGGATTATTTCTAGCTTTAGGCTTCTTGTTTGTATTTACTTTTCCTTATAGGCCAGTCACTGTTCAGTTATTATTGAGCTTACACCCCTGCATGGCAGGGTGTTATTCCTTTGACTGGCAAGCATTTGTTTTGTGTGTGAATTGGGGTGTGTGTGTATTATTAAAAAAAGCTATCATGTGGATGCACCATGGAAACTAGGGGGTGGCGAAAGAATGAACTGTCATACCTGCACTCACTCTGAGTACTCGTGACCAAAACAGTATTTTTCATATGAAAATTAGAGAATAGTTGTGTTAACAGTCCTCTCAATGGGTACCTATGCCATGCTCTTGGCACTCATTCAGCAAATTAATATAATGGGCTGGTCATTATAAGTTAAATAATGGGTTCTCTGCATCAGGAAATATAGTAATAGGAACCTACAGGTGTCAGCTGTGTGGGCCACCTCCAGCTCTGTCCAAAGTACCACAAAGTACCAGTTTTGGGCCCCCTACCACAAGAAAGACATTGAGGTGCTGGAGTGGGTCCAG
>JAOXJM010000001.1:117093493-117112689 GCA_026413425.1 Tringa solitaria | reverse complement strand
GGGGAGGGGTCATTGGGTGATAGAATAATTGTCTAAATGACAATAGATTGTTATGAGCTTTCTCAAACCATAACACCCAGGCACCCACAAAGCAGGAAAACCCATGTCAAAATGCCTGCCAGGGGCAAATCTGGCTGAATGGGTGCCCATACGGCTGGTGATGCTGAGCAGAGTCACACCATGTAGCAGCTCAGGGATGGAGGTGGTGGGGAGCCAATTACTTGAGCATTCTGATCAGATGCAGCTTTTACCTTGCCCAAAAAAGGGGGCACAGGGGGATTTTTTTTCAAAGTGCCTAAACTTGCCATTTAGGCCTTTTTTTAAGAAAATGTTTTATTAAAAAAAATTTCTCTAAACCAAATGTTTTGTTTCAAAATTATCTTTTGTCCTTCCAGATGCCCATCCAAACCTCTGTTTCATTTTAGGTTGAAAAGACTACCATTTCTTACAGTTTGGTCACAGAAGGTCAGAATCTTATTTTTCTAATATGACGACACTTGGAGCCAGTGCTGCTTCAGGAGGTAGCCAGGAAGGGGCAGCTGGGTTATTCTGTAACTGCAATACCCAGAAAACACAATTCTTACCGGGGTTAGGGTTATTTGCAGCCTCTTTACGAGAGACCTGCATGCTCTGCGTCACATCAGATAGCCCACAAGATTTTTCTTTGACGGATTACCTCTGGCAATGTTTTCCAGAGAGTTCATCTATTGCAAAAACACCAAAGGTAATGTCATTCCTGTGCTAACGCCTACAACAGTTGTGGCTTTGAAAGGTTTAATTCCAAAATGAGCATTCCAATAAGCTTTATTCTTGCCTGATCATCTGAATAGCGGTGAGGTTTCCTTCGCGATGGTGTTTTGGGGGAGCATGGCCCCAGCCTGGGCCAAGCAGCTCTGGGCACTGCCCCAACTGTGGGAAGGAGTGGGGAAAGGAGGGATCGATATTCCCATGGCCTCTTCCTTTTCCAGTAAATCTGCACTCAAGTAATTTCCAAATCGCCCAGCCGGTGTTTGAGAATCACCATGGAGCAGAAGCTGTTTGCTTCTCTCTGCTGATTTAATAGTAAATCAGTTGCGTGAGGAGCAGGAGCTAGCATGAGAAAGAGATTAAGGTCTAGAGGCGATGCACAGACTAACCCTAGGTGCCCAGAGGACATGAAGAGTCCGTATCAGACAACACCTAACATAGTATGTCATTTCTGTCATTGCTTATGCCTAATTCAGCAAGGCACATGCTGACGCAGACAAGCCGGGTTTAAGCAGCAGGTTAAACATGAGATATGAAATCAGATCAGAAACGAGATTCTGAAGCCAACACAGAATTGCTGGGGGTGGGTTGAGAGCACTTCTGAAGATAAGTATGAAATAAAATGAACAATAAATTGCTTATCTTTTTTTTATACCCCAATCATTTATGCTCGGAGAGCAATCAGGTGCTGGGCATAATTAGGTGTGGGGCCGGACCCAATCAGCGTCCCTCAGCAGAGCGCCTACCGCTGCTCATTGGTGTCCCCTGCCACCCGGCACATATAAGCTCAGAGCTGGAGCACAGCGAAGGTGCTTGGCTGATACCCTGAAGGCGGTAAGTATGGCTTATCTATTACCCAACGTGCTGCTTCTCTAAAGGCAGACTGCATGGGAGCGGTGCCTACTAACCAGGTAATTTTGTTATCATGGAGAGGCTTGGAAAGAGGAGTAATCTGGTAGCCTCTGCTTCTCAGCCTGCTCAAAGGTAGACTCCGATCCAGGGAGAGTCTGCGCTTTTTTCAGCAAGATCTGAGCAAATCTGAAAACTGGGGACGTTCTGGCTTTATGCTACAAGGTCAGTCGGGCGGTGGAGTGGGTTGCGTGGAGAGCTTGTGCAGTCTCCATCCTTGGAGGTTTTCAAAACCCAAGAGGACAAAGCCCTGAGCAACCTGGCCTGAACTTAGTGCCGACCCAGCTTTGAGCAGGAGGCTGGACTCGGGACCTCCTGAGGCTCCTTTGGGCTCGGGTCACTCTGTCATTCTGTGAAACTGATGTTGCATTTGTCTTGCTCAGAGACAGCAATACCATTTCTTTAAAATAAAGCAAGAAAATAGCATTTTGCTTTGAACGGGGCAAGTTTGCAAGTAACCCTCTCTGCCCTGCTGAGTTGTTTTGGTTTTTTTTCCCCTCAGTCTACTTAATAAGTGTCTTGATTTTCTTCCTTTTGAAGTTATCAGTGCAGTCTGATAACCTAATAATTGCAATCTCCTATCTGCAAAGTACTCTATCAGCATTAGCCTATGCTCTTTGTCATACATTCTCTGCAAGTGACAGCAGCTGCAGGATTGCGTGTTGGCATGCTCGGTCTCTTGGCTTGCCTCCCAGCTCCAGTGGATATTTCCATTTATCCTTTGTCCAGCCTTGTGCCGTCTCAAGCTTCTCTGTTTAGAAGAGAGTAACTGGGCCAGCGCAGGGCACCTCTAGTAGGTCAGATGTGTTTGATGGCTGATCGGATGATAGCTGAAGCTTCAGACAGGGGTTAGGAGGAGTATTGGGACGTAGGTAAGAGTTTTGATAGTGAAGAGAGGACATATCTTTGCTTTGTGTTATAAGGTGACTTGAAATTGCACTGGAGGCAGCATGGGGAGATGTTTGTGCTGGGCATTGCTCCTCTCAGCCATCCTTGGCTGCAGTCAGACTGTCCACGCTGGTGGCCCCATACCCTTTTCTGCCCACACTTGCCACCCAGCCTGCGTGTTCGTGGGATGTGGCTGCTGAGACTGTCGGTAGGGGAGCAGCTCACTGGTGTCCTGTCCTCCAAAAGATATGGGAAGGTCTGATTCTTCCTATCCTTCGTTCCCCTTACAGGTCGTCTGCTGTCTTACATAGAGGGTGTTGGGGTTGTACACGTGAAGCAGTTTTTAAGGTTATCTTCAGAACCACAGTGGTTTTAGACATATCTTAATTTAAATATGATTCCAAATGCTGGGCACAGCAATGCTGCGATTTTAGAGTGATTTGTAACTGGAAGGACATCTGTGCAGTCCTGCGGCACCATGCCAGCAATTAACCAACCCCTAAGGAGGTACACAAGAAGCCCTCCAGCAGCAAGGAATGTAGATGTTGACCTAGTCAAGGGCCAGGTCTTGTTTCTTTGTTCTCTGGGCCTCTAGAAAGTATACCCTTATCCACTCTGGGTGAGTGAACAAATGAAACCCCCATTCTTGCCGTGCTTTTTATATCAGATCTTAAGGGAGCTGCACACAATGAGCAGAATTCATCCCTATTTTAAAAGGTGGGAAGCCAGTAATGCTCTTCCTTCTGTGAAGACCTCCTGCACCAACCATCTCATCATGGCACGCTGCCTCCAGCACCAGCTTTCAGGCCAGGTTGGCTGCTCCTGGCAGGGGAGGCGCTGGGGCCTGCGGCACTTCTTGGTGGTGGCCAGGGAGGTGCTGGGATGCTGCCATTCCTAGCTGGGTGCCTGAGGGGCATTGGATGCCCCTGAGCCCCCGGGGAGGTCACCCACCTCCACCCAGGACTTGGCAGGTGTCTGTCCCCATAGCTGGACCCATGGAGTCAGCTCCCCACCTGCTCAGCTGAGACACAAAGTGGCTCTGGGGTGGTTGCCCTAAAGTGGGGGTGCAAACTGAAGGAGGGGGACACCAGTGGCACTGAGCCCTCTCTGACGATCCCAACGGCTTAATGTCACTCTCACACCTGCCCCATGAGGACAGACGGGGCAGAGGCAGTGTCCCCACACAGCCAGGGCTGGAGGGGAGATGGGGCTTGTATGGGGCCCCACCACCACTGCCAGCCTCCCTTGAAGCCTCCACACACCAAGGCAGAGAGCCATGGGCCAGCGAAGTGGGAAAAGATGGGTAAAAGCAGCCCTAATAATTTCAGCCCCCTGCCTCTCCTCTCTTTCCACCCCACCACAAAATGGTGGAGATGGGGATCACCAGGGAAAAAAAAGAAACCTTGTAAAATCTAGTTTGCCAACATTTTGGTTGGTAACTGGTGACCTCTGTTGTGAAAGTGTGCTAACTGCCTCTGATACACTGCAGCTTATCTCTTCTTTACCCACCAGTGACTTTTGCTCCTTCCCAGTTAATTCATTAGGTAAACAAGGATTTGCTTGGGGAGATACACTCAAGGCCAACACAAATCCTGGCTTTCAAGGAAAGGAACCTTTCTTTTTTTTTTTTTTTTGTCTTTAATCCCTCCCAAGAAGCAACAGGTTTGGCAGTGGTGGGGAAAAGTGCTGGGAGGCAAAGTTTGCTGGGAGAGCTGTTTTCAGACCAGCTGCAGGTGGTCCAAGACATCTTGGTGCGACTGCCCTGCACCCTTGTGGTCTCTTGCTGCTTTGTGGGGCTGGGGTTGGTGTCTCCGGAGAAAAATGTGGCTCAACATCTGATGTGGAGGTGGCCCAGGGTCCCTTGCCTGCCATCCTGCTTCAAACTTCGGTCGCAGGGCCGTGCATTGACATGAAGTTGTTGACCTCCATCTTCGAGATGTTCTAGGTCCACTGGCTGAGAAGAAAGCTCGGCCACACACCACAGGCCGTTTCAGCCCTCTGCTATGGCTAGAATCATGGTGTGGTGTATTTTTGTGTTTCAGGGACAGTCCAACACGCAGGGAGTGAACCGCAGCTCCATCCTCCCAACCAGTGTGGAAAGCACCGGGAAAGCTGACCTCAAGTAGCCCTGCAAACCTGCTTCAAAGAACTTCCTGCCAAGGGGGTGAAGCAAGCAAGCGAACAGAAGGAGCATGGCAGAAATGGTAATTAAGGCTTGGCTTGGGCTCATGTGTCGATCCACAAATGAATTAGATAATCAGGACCCAGCCGTAACAGCATGTTGGCTGTTTGCCTGGCTGTTGTGAGTCAGCTGGGCTTCACGTGCTTTGCGTGCAGCCCAGGTGTCCAGGAAGGGCAGAGTGATGGCTTTATGGCCTGGGATGAAGATGATGCTCTTTGGAACTGTTGGCCTCTGCTACTGATGCTGCAGATGTTGGCTCCAGCAACCTCCTGTCAGCTGCCTGAATTCCCTCCCCAGGGTAGGAGCTAGGATGGATTTCCCACATCCCCACCCCTACACGTGGCATCAGGCCTGGTCCTTCTGCCAGCAGTCCTCTGCGTTTAGAAATGAGATAGTTCTTCTTTGTGTCACCGGTTTGGTTCTATTAAATTTCAGAATTACATCTTTGTTCTCAATCTGAAGTCAAATGTAGAAGGAAGGTCCCACATCAGGGCCTTCAGGATTTCTACTACAGTAAAGTTATCAAGAGCACTACACTTGCTCTAAATGCAAAATGCACCACCATAGTACTGTAGAAAGATAGGGCAGGCTATGCTACAGCGATTAGGTTAATGTCAACTTTCATCATAGGATCATAGAATGCTTAGAGTTGGAAGGAACCTTAAAGATCACCTAGTTCCAACCCCTATTCCATGAGCAGGGACATCATCAAAATAAGACAAAAGTCTCCAACCATGACCCTACTGAACTGCAAGACCCCTTTATTCAACAAAGGCTGAATCAAGGTAAATTCTTTCTGTGAACAAGCCAGAAAAGAAACTCCCAATTACCAAAATCACGTGTTTTTTCTCCATTCAGCTGGTTTCCTTAGCACAAAAGGGCGGCTGACGAACTGCAGAGAGGGTCACACCAGAGAGGGTCACACCAAAGCTCCATGTAACCCTTGCTTCCACTATTGGTCAGTAGCAGACGGAGAGAATAAACTATAAAATCAGACTCCTCTTTTTCTCTGTGTATGCACCAACCATACAGAGAAAGCAGCACCGCAATTTGCCATGCTTGTGGAACGCGGGTTCTATTAGGGCCAGTGTGCTTAAAAGCCACTAATGAACTTGACTTTTGCAAACTTTTTTACCCCTTTTCTGCTTCCACTTTTACCTGCTCTGTTCTTGTAGTTGTTCCTGATAATTTCATTTTGCCTTATTATTTGATTCTGAGAAATAAAAAAGTGTTTCCCAGGCACCTTCTCCAGTCCCCCCTGGATTTACAGCCCCCTCTCACCACCAGATGCCAGTATCTTTTCCAATCTGATGAATCCTCCTCTATTTAAGCTGTTTTACTGTGGAACTTGCTCAGTACCCCTGAGCACCTTTGCTGCCCTTCCCTAATGTTTTATTTCTATCAGTTCTCTTTTTTGACTTCTATTACGCTCAGATGCCAGAGTACAGGTGTCCTCTGGCCCTTTGAGGCTGGTAACCACTGTACAAGTATTCTCAAATTATTGCTGGGTAGACTTATCTGCAGTTTCTTCACTGCTAGGGTGAAAAATACTGCTCCTGACCAAATAATTAGATACAGAGCACCAAATTTTCTAGTGGAGAGCACGCTTCAGTGTACATTAGAGCAGGGGAAGATTTACTGGAGATGGTGGCCAGATGATGGTTTACCATGTATGTGGTCTAGTATAGCACTCCAAAAGAGCAATTGTATGCATCTGTTAGAACTGGGGTTTTGAAATGCCAGGAGGGACGCTCTATGCAGGTTGGCCACCCTGCCTGCAAACCCATATGTCATTTCTTGCCTTTGGCAATTATTGCTCAGGTGCCTCCCAACCCATTTTTCCTTCTGGCTGATGGTGGGTCTCTATTTCCACAACCCAGGAGCTGACCAAGACGTGCCTGCTCATGAATGGCAGTTGCATGGGAAGTCAGGAAAGCCAAGCTGACAGCACGTGGGTTCTTCCTAATTTACCCAGTAAGTGCACATGGACAGCTGCAACGCCTGCCACCAAGTCTCCACACTCCTGTATTCCCTTGTAAGTAATTTTCTTATGCTGGTTATTTCAGAGTGCAGACAACTCAGTGTCATTTTCTGAAGATGAAATACTATTGTTACACCAGGATGGTCATGATCAGGAGCCAGTAGTTTGACAACACATTACGTTAATGATGGTCTATTTTCTGGAAGGCAAAACCCACCTAGTATCTCCTCACCAGGAAGAACTTTCTCACTTCTTTTAATCTTGCAGAAAGACATGGCTGGCTCAAGACTCAGCTCTGTGTTTTCCAGAATACATTTGAAAGCATCCACTGGCTTGGGGCATCTCATTTTAGAAGAATTAAGATTAACATATTTTAGAGGTAGGTTTCAACCAGGCACAGTTTTACAGAGTAGACTCTAGGAGGTCTGGTGTTGCACAGCATAAGTGAAGGCACACTCCCAACTACCAGGCACTCAGGAACATGCAGAAATGGCTCTCCTGGCTCTAGTGTAGTGTACTCATACACCCCAAAGCTGTTGCACCCACCTTGTTGTACACCACAGTCAGTAACAGCCATGCAGTCATCAGTCGAAGGGCTGCAGCTCAGCTACCTGTGTCCACTCAAACAGCCTGAGGCTGTGCGTAAGAAGATTTATAAGTGCTAGCAATGTCTTCACTGATGGCCACGAGACTTTCACGAAAACAGATTCAAAGAATCGTATCATAGAATCGTATCATAGAATTGTAGAATGGTTCGGGTTGGAAGAGACCTTAAAGATCATCTAGTTCCAAGCCCCCTGCAATGGGCAGGGACACCTCCCACTAGACCAGGTTGCTCAAGGTTGTCACCAGGTTGATTACTGTGGCCTGGGCATTTAAATAAGTAGAAAATGGCCCACGTGGAGGTTGCCCACTCTGTGAAAGTGACCAAAGAGTGCAGTGAAAGGCAAAGGGATTGCTACGAGCAGTTCTTGTCCTCACAGCAGCCGGTTGCCTCCCAGGGTGAGGTAAGCCTGCCAAAGTGCCCAGACTAGACTTGACAAGAGGTGCTTTAATGGCCTGGCTAACCAGACCCAGACAAGCTATTAAAGATAAGGCTGTCCTATAAATGTCAGGGGAACTGCGGACACAACCCTGCTGTGCCAAAGATGTAAAACACGAATTCAGCTCCAGCGTGTGAGGAACTGGAGCCCGCGGGAGGTGCGGCACCGCTCTGCGTGGACGTCTGCCAGCCGGGAGCTGGCTGGGGGAGCTTTGTACAGCCTGCCAGGCAGGACACAGCCAGAGCACAGCCACCGGTGTGTGTGAAGCCCAAAACAGCCTCCAGGTCTGGCCCACGAAGGAGGAGTGGGACTGAAATGTAACCCACTGTATAGCAGTGAAGAAAATACACTGGGACACATCACTGCGTTTCTTTTACTTTGCAGCAGTCTCTGGAGGAGGGTTATTTGTTTTCTCTGCTCTGAGTAAACCACAGATGGCAGCCGATGTGGCAAAAGTCTCTGGACTTTCTGAGATCCCCATGTGAAGCCGATTGAGTTTTGAGGTAGAAGCAGAGGATGAGGGGGGAGGGAGAAGACAAGAAGTTATTTTAATTGGGAATATTAATTATTTAAGTTTTCCCAAAGACACAGAGGTAGACTAGTTCTGACAGTCCTTGAGATAATTCTGACCTGCTACAACCTCAACAAGAATCACTTTGTTTGCCAGGACTGTTTTTCCCCTGGACAGCTTATGGAATAACATGCCATGAGTAAAGGCAGAAATCTCGGAGAAAAACCACCCTTTTCCACTGCGGTCCTGAATTTATACCAGCAGTTGCAGGACTGGAGTGTCCCACCACATCCAGTGGCATTTGCCACAGATCATTGTATCCCCATAGACCTGCTGCTTTCAGGCCCATGCACAGAGCTCACGCAGCTGGGGAAGGAAGCTGACAGTGCTCGTATTATTTTTGTAGTAAAATATGGTAGAGATTAGGGAAGGAATTTGATAGGAACTGCAGCAAATTTGCCCTAGAGTGAGAGAAAGACTATTCTTTTGGAGGGATAGCCACTATGGCCAGCAGCAATACAAAAGGGCAGTCCTGTTTCTGGTTCCCACTTTCGCCCTCCTGGCAAGGCTCATCCCAGCATGCAAGGCAGCATAGGTTGCCTTCTCCTTCCCCATCCCCTTGGCAGGCTCCACCACTCCAGACCCCAGAGCCACACAGCACCTTGCCGTGCCACATCACTCCTTGCTGGGGTTGAAAGGGCATGGTAGCATCTTGTCTGCCACAATTACCAGCAGAACATAAATAAAGGGTCTTGGTTTTATCTCTCCAGATGACTTCCTGCAATCTAGATGTGTAACATAATACACAGGTTACTCTCTTGACAGCCAGGCTCCAGTTAAACACCACCTGAAGGAGCTGGAGTCTGCTCATGCCATGGCTTAGCCCCACTGAAATCCCTGAGCATTATGGTGGCTTTTAGACCAGGTCGAAAATGGCTGCAGCGGTGGGGGAAGCTCATTTATTGAGTTATTGCCTCACATTTACCAGCACTCGATAGAGATTTTGGAAGCACGGTAACACTTTCTGTGGAGGTAGAGGTAACAGTACATGTGTAATGCTCCATCACTTCTGTGCTTGAGATGTAACGGGGCTGGCTCCTTTTGGTAGTAAAGACTTGCGCTAAACCCTTACCCCTGCACTCCTGCAAACCAAGAAGTGTTTATATCCTGCTTGCAAAACCTGGAGGGAGGTGCATGTGCCTTTAAGTAAATCAGCACGTCGTGCCTGCACCGTATGGATTTTCTGTCAGCAGACAGCCATCTGCCTGGCTGTGATAGCAGACAAGGATAACTTGGGTTCAAGGTTCAGCGGATGATAGTAGGCGAGAGCTGTGCAAAGGGGAGCCGAGCCGTGGAGGGAGTGGGGCTTTGTCACCCCACTCTGGGAGAGACGTGCTGGCTGTCAACCAGGGGCAATATATTTGTGGCCCCAATAAACACAGCCTTTGTCAATCTTTTCCCTCATGTTTTAAAAAGTTCAAGGACACGAGTTCCCAGGCCGCGTGGCAAGATGCGTTCGGTCACGCGTCGGGCAAACAAGTCTCTTTCATTCCGGTTGCAATCACTGTGACGTGGTTCTTGGCTTCTGCCAGAATCTGACAGAGACCAGCAAAACTGGGTGCCTGGACTGCACTGATTCAAGACCTTAGTGTAATCATTTGGGAAAAAAAAAAAAAAGCTCCAGAGTCCTCTTATGGCTTGGGCCTTTCTAATGGCTTAGAGCCATCCTTGCAAGTCTGGGAGTCCTGGCCAGGCAAGCAACAATTGGCTCAGAGACACCTGAAAATGCAAAAAGCAGAGGTGGTGCTGGGTAGGATGGAGGGAAGAGGAGGAGCCTTGTGTTATACATGGCCTTCTGGCTTTCTCACCCACTATGTAAAATCCCAAGGCTTCTCAGCCCTTGTCACTTCACTTAGCTTATAGATCTAGCCTAGGGCCTTCCAGAACAAGGTATTTCAGAACAGCCCTGAATATTAATTACTTTATTTTTTGTGCAAAAGAATGAATAAGTCATTGTAACAGTGATGGAAAACCACTAACTAGCTTCTGTTGCCATAAGTTGATGGACCTTTTCTCTTGGAGTTGGGGTGTCTTCTGGTGGCCTTCCTAAAGTACTAAAGTTGCTGAAATCTCACTCAGGTTTATCTTCATTCACATCATGTAACAGTTGCTTTGATTTGACATTTTTCTTTTTTTTTCTTTTTTTCCCTGCATTATTTCAGGCCTGAAGAAACAAAGATCTTGCCCAACATCCTGAAGAAAATTGGCTACACCCCAATGGTCCGAGTCAACAAGATTGGGAAGTCCTATGGGCTCAAGTGTGAGCTCTGTGAGTGTCCCCTTTCCACCAGGTTTTTCCATGCCACGAGGTGAGGGTGAGGGGCGGTGGTGGAGGGGGGCTTCAGAAGAAGCTCTGTGGTGAGCAAGTGGAGATGGGGAGGGCCAGATGTGGCGTGTGTTGGGTACTCCTGCTTATTAGGCTACACTATAGCCATTTGTCAGACCAAACAGGATGGTTTCAAGCTGCAACGAGGAGCATGGTAATGGTAGTGAAGGCGTCTCTCCTCCCAAATAACTGCAGCACAAGCTCAGAGCAGAGCTGGGCTGAATTTGAGGATGGATGGATGACATCCTGGTAATGGGCAGGGATGCTGCAGCACCCAAAGTAGCACAGGGCATCCACAGGAGAGACAGACCAAACCTTCCCAAAATGTGGTGTCTGGGATGGGGTGAAGGGCATGGCAGGACTCCTCCTGCAGCCTGCCCAGGCAGAGGAAGCAGCTTGGGTTGCAGGAGACACAGGCCAGCGTAGCCCCTGGCCACCAGGCAGAGCTCCCATGCAGGGGCAACTCTGCTCTGCGGTGGCATCATCTCTGCCTGGTCAGCTGGAGCCTGGCCAGGTACAGCCATATGCTGTGTCACTGTTCCGGGGACAGGAACAGCCTCCCTTGGGGACTTTCCCAAAAGAGAGCTCCAAGCAGAGCAGCAGGGGCTGCAGACAGCTGGATTTATCAGCAACAGACATCCCAGGCTCTGGTGCTAAAAGCTGGGCCAAGGTGCTGGCTGTGGGGCCAGGTTTTCCAGCAGGACCCAGATCTTCTCCCCAAGGGGATGTTAGCAGAGTGTGGTGGTATCTCACATAAAGTTGGGGTTTAGCTTAGTCCCCTAGAGACCTAAGGACGATACGATTAGGCTATCTCTGTGTATATGGACTTTTCAGTCACCTTTCCTATAACTTTTAACCCAATTAATTTATTTCAGCCAAGCTTGGCAGAAGGACAGATGTCTCAGAGGTAGTAAGATTCATGACCATAGCTGGGTAGGAAGGAGACTTGATGAATGCTCACACTCAGTAAGAGGACACAAGGGGGCCTTGTGGTCCTCTGTGGTAGCAGGGAATCCACATGGTAGCCAGTCCCCACTGGGCACACAGCCACATGGATCCTGCCGCGCTCTTCAACTAGATCCCTCCTCTGGATCTGGGATCCTCGGACCCCTAACCCTGCAACCTCCACGTTGCACCACCTCTTGCTTCCCCCAATGAGGCTTCAGGGGACTCTAGGGGATCATGGAACAGAGGTGGCAGATGAAGGAGGACAGCTCTGCAATGTCTGGTCACTCTCTGAAGCAGTCAGTCCCTCGGAGGACGTCTTGCTGGGGAAAACACCCGAGAAGAGTGGGAGGATTTGGTGCAAACAGCAGTGGGGAAGCTGGGGAGACCCTGTTTGCTGGGATGGTGTCTCCCTCCCCTGGCGCAGGAGGGGAAGGAGAGCTGGACAGGCAGAGCAGCTGCATGGTCCTCTCTGAGCTGCAGATCAGCACCGAGCCTCTTACCAAGCAAATAGAGGAAAGCTTGCAGCACTGCCATGTCAAGGAAGCAGTTATGGTTGGACATGATGACCTTGTGGTCTCTGTGCCTCCAGGGGTCTCTGTGTAGCTGAAGTTTTGACAGTTTTACGCTATTAAATGTAATGATGAGCACAAGATTTTTTTGGCCCCCATTCTGGCTGCACAGGTATCGGGTTTTGTCGTCAGCCTGAAGTAGCTTGCTCTTCTTGGATGAAGTGAATGGCACCCTGAAAATGTGACACCCTGAAATGACACCCTTTTCTCCCTGCTGTCTGTAAAACACAGCTCAGTGCCATCAGTTCAGATGTAGCTGCTCATAAACCTTGGTGAGAAGGGTCCTGTCCCAAGAGTTAGTGGAGCAGAGGGCCTGGTTAGGAGCCGAGGTGTGCCTTGCAGTTTGTGCATACCTTGGAAAGGCTTTGTTACTCAGGTTTATGGCAGATCAGTGAAGAAATTATACTTTTGGTTGACACTTGAAAATGCTGTTTCTATTGTTTGATTTTCTTTATGGCACCCCATTCAGAATCACCACTACAGAACGACACCTTTTTAGATACCTATTAATAACTGCCATACCCCAGGAAAGGCTGTGAGACCTTGCTGTTAACCCTGACAGTGCCTTGCTCAGAGAAAAGTCCTCAAGGCAGGGCAGCAAGGTGTGTCGTGCCAGTGTGGGACCTTCCAGCTAGCAATCACTGTATGTCCAGTTGATTTTAAAACTACCTTGGGCTTACCAGTCCTTCCCACTGCCTTCAGGGTACAGTGGGTAGATGAAACATGGGGGAAAGATGGACTATGGCAGGGCAGATATGCTTGTGGATGATCCCATGACAATCTGCAGCACCCTGTAAGCAGATGGTGGATGCGCTCCCCAGAGCAAAGAACCATCCTGTAGAGGAGGAATGGGTGTCCTCAAATGACTGCAGCAAGATCTGAGGGAACAGGGAGCTGGGGGCTGTGGGGAAACCTCATGACCTCCACTGCAGCTTGTCTTGACAGAGCCTCACCTTTCATTTCCAGTGGCAAAATGTGAGTACTTCAACGCGGGGGGCAGTGTGAAGGACCGCATCAGCCTGAGGATGGTGGAAGATGCAGAGAGAGCTGGGATTATAAAACCAGGAGACACGCTGATTGAACCCACTTCAGGAAACACAGGTGGGAAGGGCAGGGATGCTCCCTGTGCCAGGGTACCTGGCAGGGTGGCATCTCTGACAGGATGAAGGAGGGGAAGGGATTTGAGAAGCTCTTGCCCTTGCAGTTACAAGGTCAGCTTGAGGCCCCATTGCTCTGGCTCCATCCTCCCCTTGGCTCATCTCCTGGGGGCCATGAGCATCCTGGTGTGCTGAGGTGCCTGAAATTCCCAAGGGCCTGCATGGGTCCCACACCTGCACAGATGTGCCCAGCAGGTTACCTTGTAGCAAGGCAAACAGCCTCAAGAGCTGGAGGACCTGGGGCAACCCTGGGTATTTTCAGGCTGGGAAGTCCTTGAATATTCAGAAGTTCCCAGAGAGGGTTTCCCTAACAGGCTGGAGGATAAATCATCTGGGTTTTTTGTGTTTTTTTTTTTTAAATTGTCACTGTCATCCTGCTCAGGCATTAGATTATGGTGGGGTATGAGATGAGGGAGGACAACGGAGGAGCCTCCTTGGTATTTTGCAGCCTGCATGGGACCATCCATGCAAGTTTCCATGCCCCTTTGCTGCTCCCCGCCCCCGTGTTTGTGTTTTCCCGAGGGAAGGCATAGCGGAGGCTGTCCAGGTGCTCTGATCAGGGCTGTGTCCCTCACTGCGGTCCCTGCCTCCTCCCCCCAAGACGTGGGGGGTGAGGGGAGCTGTGTGCCCCCCGGGCTGTTTCCCAGCTGGCTCACTGCCCCCCCGGGGCGGTTAGGGTGGCTCCGTGTTCCCCACGGCCTCTCGCAGGGGACACGCTGCCTCAGCCTCACCTCCCTCCCCCAGCCGGGGAGCAGCTGGCTCCATCCATCACCCCCAGTGAAACTGGAGCGGAGATTCCCTTCGCCTGCGTCACCCCAACCCCGACCAAGAGCATCGGAGGGGGAGGGGAAGGGGCTCCCGAAGCAAAGTCACCCCCTCTCTCCCGTGTTTCGGAAAGCAAAGGAAGAGGTCTGAGCCTCGGTGAGGGGAGGAAAGTGCTCTCCAGCCTTGCCGTTCGCTCTGTGCCATGCTAATTGCCAGCAAGAGGGATAGGGCAGCTGGGCTCGCACCCTCCCGTGTTCCCTGGTGCTCCCGGCACATCCCGAGAGGCTCGTGGAGGATGCGAGTTCACCTGTGGCATCCGAGGTTGTGTTCACCAGCGGGAGAGAGGAACGTAGGAAGCAATGCACGTCGGTCGGCCCTGCTCTTGTCAACCAGTTCCCTTTCCCCTCCCCTGCCTAGGCATCGGGCTGGCACTGGTAGCTGCGGTGAAAGGTTACCGCTGCATCATCGTCTTGCCGGAGAAGATGAGCATGGAGAAGGTCAGAGCTCTGTACGGTATCACCCCACAACCAGGGAGCATCTCCCTCCCTGTCTGTCCCTGCCTCTCCCTTTCTGGAGAGGGAGTGCCCTCTCCTTTAAAGGGTAACGAGCCTCGCCGCACGCACTGACATAGCTTTGTAGTTATTCAGAAGGTTTCCTCTTGGTAAAAAAAAAAACAAAAAAAAAAAACAAGAAAAACCCAACCAAAAAGCACACTGTGATAGCCTGGCTGGTTATCTAGTGTCAGCAGTGCAGCTGGGGTCACACATCAGCCAGAGACAGTGCGTGACTGCAGAGAAATGGAGCAATGTCTGCTGTCTGTGAGGCCAAGGGCTGGATGGGACCCTGGATGGTGCCAGGACTTGGCTGCTGGTCCTGCTAACTCCCCCTCTGACATCCCCCCCCTCCCCTCTGGTCTCTCCGTGTCTCTACGGTTTCCTTTAACCTAGAGACACTTATGGTTGTCTGAGCTGCTTTCTTGGGATGGTGGAAGTCAAGTGACTTGCATGAGAGCTGATGATCAGGTAAAACTGTCGTCTGCAGGATGGCAGAAATCTCTGCCTTGGGGAGCCAAAAGTCTCACAGCTGAGCCCTCCTCCAAAGCGCCACCCTCATTTCAACGTAAATCTCAGTTAAGCTCAGTCTGGATCAGATGCCACCTCCAGCTGCCATGGGCTTCATCTCCAGGCACCCCAACACTCACCCACTCTTCTCTTTTGACCCCCTGTCCTTCCAACAGCCATATCTCCCAGTGGATTTATACTCTAGGCCTTATTTGTATGTTGCCCCTTCGCCCTGCTTGGTGAGGGGAGAGAAGGGACTTGGGGCAAAGACAACTTTAAGACCTCCTCCTTGGCATGCAGGGGCTCAGAACACTGCACTTAGGAGACCCTGCTCCCTACCCCGGTTCCCTCTGCCCCTTTGCAGCGCAGTGTTACCTACCTCTGCCGTATCCCCAGCCTGCCCTCCCAGTAGGACAGGGCGCGAGGCCAGGCTGAAATCCATGTGCCAGCTTCATGCAGGAGGCCCTGGGTGCCAGGAGGATATCAGAGATAGTATAACGGAGAACTGGACATTGTATCTCCGAAATGCTAAGTGTCTCCCGCACGCAAAGCTCCTCTGGCATCTGACGCTGCCATGAGCCCGCAGGTTCGGATTACCGTCGCTACGTGGGATCAGTTGCGTTACATCTACTCTTTTCCCTCCCAAAGGTCGATATTCTGAAGGCACTGGGTGTTGAAATTGTGAGGACCCCCTGCACCCGCTTTGATGCCCCAGAGTCTAACATTCGTGTTGCCTGGAAGCTGAAAAGCGAAATCCCAAACTCTCACATCCTGGACCAGGTAAACCGCCGTTCCTCCTCTGACTCTCTTCCCAAAAACGGTTTGGGGCATGTCCTGTGCTGTGTGCCTGTTTGGGGGCTTCGTTCAAACTGGCAACAGAGGCAGATTTCATCAGTGTTTTATGGTGTTTGAAACTTAATCGCTCCTCTGTAAAGCACGTGGTGGCAGAAACAAAATAAGAGACACTTCCAAACCTGTAATACTTCTGCCAAAGCCTGGATGTGCGCGAGGCTGGCTTGTCTTGTGCACTTCAAAGACTCCTCAAATTGCTTCAGATTTAACTTTGACCTGAAAAAAAAGAAAAAAAAAAATCACTTTATATGCCTGGCTAGCAGGCTTTGTTCTGCCTCAAAAATAAGCCTCATGCTGTAAAGGGCAAACACCCACGAATCATGCCAGTGGTTCCTGCAGCACTGGTTCATGTACAGGAGGGCACTTCTCCCTCTGGTCTCACCCCACTGCAGGAAGGCAGCCCCAGAGCAAGTAGGGAGCCCCTACAGTGCAGAAAAGTTAGGGATACTCCTTCCTTTTAAGAAAAATGGAGCTCAATGCCTGAGAATATTTTCAGAAGCAGCCTGGCCTAGGGGTGTGAGCATGGGGCTGCACACATTTCAGTGCTGTGCCTGTGTACCCCCTGTGGCAAATCCCTCTACTCTAGCCCATGGTTCTCAGCCGCCTAACTTGCTGCACTGACAAACACAAACGCCCCTAAATGACAAAGCGGCTTTCAAAATTATATATATATATGATATTTGAAAAAAAAGTTTTCTAATACAGCTTTGGAGGAGGGAAATTTTGTTTTGTTTTGTTTTCTGAGCTTTCTAGGAGCATTGTGGGGCCGTGTTTTCAATTTTTTCAAAGCAACAGAAAAGGCTAAAATATTTCTATCTAAGCGATAGCCAAAATATTGAGAAGCTCTGTTGCCTCCAGCAGCTAGGGCTTTAAGAAAACTACCAGATCCCACCAAACCTGGCTATGAGGCATATGGGACAGCCACACTGCTCCATAATGGATAGGCACCAAGTGCCAAAGAGTGACTGTTTGTGGGCACATTTAATCTTCCAGTGTGGACAAAATCCAAGTGTCCTTGGTAATCTGTCCCAAAGTGACAACCAGGAGCAATACCTGTGACCTGGCCTGGCCGGGTTGCAGTCCACCCCTCACCAAGGAGAGGAGAGGGCAATTGCATGCTTTGGGTAAAGCTCATCAGGAGCTATTGCTAGTTTGGTATTTGACCTACACTTCACACAGTAACTCGCGCTGTTCTCTGTTGAAATAAACAGTACCGAAATCCAAGCAACCCTCTGGCTCATTACGACACCACAGCCGAGGAGATCCTGGAGCAGTGCGAAGGTACTGTCTGCGTTCTTGTTTCTACGTGCTAAGGATGTGTGGAGGGCTATAGCCCTCTCTGAGAGGCTTGTTTTACGCTGTTTATTAATCTAAATGTCTAGAAATGGCCAACAGGGCCTCTGTAGATGAAGGCACCCTTGGTAATACTGACACACAGAGTGTAGCAACTTCACGTAATCTACTCCAGATCCACCTGAGCCTGCCAGACTTCCCTGCTACAGCCTCCCATTTCAAAAGCCTGAGGGAAGAGACCAGAGGCTTAACAAATTCAGGCTGTACCCAAGGAGGAAGAACACATTTCTCAGCAGCTACAACATCTCTGTGACCTGTCAGCTGAGAGCACAAGATGGCCCAAGAGGCCCCACTGGGGAGTACAGGTCCATCAGTGCATGGCTGCACTGCATCTGGTCCAGCACACTCATTTGCAAATCAAAACAGACTGAAACTTCACAGGCTCATGACATTTGATGTGACGGCTGGGGGAGGATAAAGGACTATCCCAGTCCACGTCTGTGCAGATAGAAGTGAAATTTATTGCCAGTACAGGGAGCACTGCAAAATGTAAACAGGACTCAAGGGTTTTAACTGGAGAGCAGTTATCACAACAGTAAAGCAGTCGGGCAGCAACAGGCCCAAAAGAGTCCCAGCCTTCCCTCCACTATAAGGTTTAGATGTGCTCCTGCTGGCTGCCAGCAGTGAATTGCCAGTCCCCCTCTCCCCATGCAGCTGCAGCATAAGGCCCTTAAGGTCCAACTCTGATTCTGCTCCTACCAGTCCTAAATCAGTATAACTTCACTGATGCCAGCGCGGCTACATCTGACCGGCATGGGTGCTGGAGCAAAGCTCTGCCACCTCTCCACTGTGCATGCTAACACTAGCTGAAAGGTGTGCCCTTTATTGATATGTGTTTTTATTCACCTTCATGCTTTGCTTCCACGTGGTGCGGGTTTGAAAGGGCTGGAAGTGCTGAGATACTCTCCTTCCCCCTTAAGCCAGTAGATGCCAAAGACGCAGAAATCATGGAAACCAGCAGCAGATCTGGAGGTCACTCACCTTCAGCCCCCTGCACTGAGGCAAAATCAACTATGCTCAGATCCTGTAAGTTTATCTGGGCTTCCCCACAGGACCATGCTTTGGCCACTAGCATCACCCCTGCCTATCTTTTCCGCACACAGGGTTCTAGCATGAGGGAAACGGTTTCTGCATCTGCACAGGGCCCTGAATAAAGGGGAGACCATTCTGGAAGCCATGCTGAGTCCCTGAAAGCCTCCCTTTTCCCTGTTCTGCAGGCAAGGTCCACATGGTGGTGATTGGGTCTGGCACAGGGGGCACTGTCACTGGCGTCGCCAGGAAGCTGAAGGAGAAGTGCCCAGAGTGTAAGGTAAGATGGAGGCAGGGCTGCCCACTGGGAGTTGTGGCCCTCCTGGGTTTTGCTAGCTGTGCTTTTGATCAAGTTTAACCCCACAGCTCACTTGAGCTAACAGTCGTTGTCTCCATCTATTTGTTTTTTTACAGTGAGCTTGGCTTTTGTTGGAAGCAATTAAGTCTTATGCTCAGCTTGACCTAGATCCATCTGAGTGCCTTAGCAGTCAAAGGCTCCACAGCCCCATTACTAATCCCACCCTGCAGGGTTCCCTGCCCTTTGCAGAACACTGTCAGACCTCCACCGAAGAAGTGGCTGACCCAGCTGATGGCATTACTGCTCCTGGCTAACCCACCTGCTGAAAGTTTCTGTTCTGGCAGCTCTGTGGGGGTTGGAGACTATGCAATTGCCTCTCATCTGCTGTTGCAAAAGCCTCCGTGCTTTATAGAATCATAGAACGGTTAGAGTTGGAAGGGACTTTAAAGATCATCAAGTTCAAACCCTCCTGCCATGGGCAGGGACACCTCCCACTAGACCAGGTTGCTCAAAGCCC
>JAOXJM010000001.1:117080367-117093393 GCA_026413425.1 Tringa solitaria | reverse complement strand
TCCAATTTAAAATGTTACCTCTTGTCCTGTCACTACACTTCCTGACAACAAGTCCTTCCCTATCTCTCCTGTAGGCTCCCTTCAGATATTGTTAGACTGCTATGAGGTCTCCCCAGAGCCTTCTCTTTTCTAGGCTGAACAACCCCAACTCTCTCAGCCTGTCTTCATATTAAAGGTGCTCCAGCATCCTCTGATCATCTTTGAGGCCCTCCGCTGGACCCCTTCCAACAGGTCCATGTCCTTCCTGTGTTGAGGACTCCAAAGCTGAACACAGTACTTTACGGTTCACACCAGTCATAGGTGCTCATTCTGCAGAGCCTGTGCTTCAAGGCAGACTGGAGGCTTGACAGCTACTGTGTTAGCCACCCCCGATCCACCAGAGACAAACTGAGATGGTGTGGACCCAGCCACTGGAGCACACAGGCATGAGATTACCTCACTGACTGCTTGAGGCTGCGTGTGGAGAAGTGTCACCATCCCTTGTTAAACTGTCTGCTGGGGGAGGTAACCTCAGCCCAGATATAAAGCTATAAGCAGCCAGGGAGGTGCCACTGTCAGCCAACACAGCTAGATCCGGAAAGCGTGACTGTAGTCATGGTTTTCCAAGGGTTTGAGCTAGCTAGCTGGCTGGCTTTGCTCTGGAGCAGATGAAGGAGAACTCTCACTATCCCAAGGGTTGAGCTTTGGAAGTAGCAGGTGATGATGACAAACACCTTGAGAGAGATAACTTTTTAAGCCACCAGTCATTTCTGCAGCAGCTGAACACTACCTAGGATCTATTTAAAAGGCCAGTAGGAAACATTACCCTTTTATCCTGGAAGCTCTCCATGCTGCCAGTGGATAGGAATATTAATGAGTATCATGGGTAGGAAAACATTGCTGATAAGGGTGTGGGCGATTTTTCCACTGAGTTGTGATTTTGACTATTTCTGAACTCCCTTTGTGGTTTAACAAAACTTCCTTCCCTCAAAGATCATTGGTGTAGATCCTGAGGGCTCCATCGTCGCTCTGCCCAGTGAGATGAACAGGACAAACACCACAACCATCGAAGTAGAGGGCATTGGGCATGACTTTATCCCTACTGTCCTTGACAGATCAGTAAGTAGCCGTGTGATGAGAGGTCTCTGTCTGATCTTTGGCTTTGCATCCGACCACTACGATCACACAGAAGAGGTCAGGGCTGAGGCTGCTCTTCATCATGCTAGCCTTTCCCAAGCCTTCGCTGTGGTAGGCCCCACATGCACACAGCGGAAACTTTGCACCATTTATGGGCTGGAAGGCAAGATCCAAGCCATGTAAGATGAGATCATGAACCTTGTACCGCATCTTGTCAATTTTCTTTTCGGCGTATCAGTTTCCACCAGGCGCAGAGCTTTAAAGCCTTAATTCATGCTGCCTGTGTTCCCCCGGCCTTGTTCTTAGAAAGGTCCCCCACAACCTCAGACCCCAAATTCTTTCTGCTTTCAGATGTTGTGTTAACTACACCTCTGCTGTTGGCACATGGCTTTAAAGCTGTGACCTGCAATAGCCCAAAACTCTTTTTGTAGTTGGATCTGATTTTGCCTGGCAAAATCTTGATCATTAGTGCAGCCTAACCCAGGACATCATGACACCATTCCCTTTTCCACATCCTGACCTTGGACCCGTCAGACATCCCTAACCCTCCAGGGAAAGAGTGCTGGCTGGAAAGGCTGGAGTGGGTGCCTGAAAGCAAGGAAACACCCTCTGGACCAAGGACGCCCTGTGTTTGCTTTCAACAAGCGTGGAAAGCAGCTCAAGGCTGCCAGATGTTCTAGGCATGAGCACCACAACGTGCCTCAGAGGGTTGGGACAGCCTGAAATAACATCGCCAGGAACCAGCCTTCTTGCTTTCTCTTCAGGTGGTTGATCAGTGGTATAAATGCAACGACAGAGACTCGTTCCTCATGTCTCGCAGGCTGATTAGAGAGGAGGGATTATTGTGTGGTAAGCACCGATGACAACAGTTGCTTCTCTTAATAAACTTTCTGAACCTCATCCTTTTGGGACTAAAATGCTTCGGGGTAGGTGCTCTCTGCATTTTCTGTCTGCTAGGTTAAGAGGGCTGGATGGCCGAACCCCAAGCTGGCGTGTAGGTCGCTGTAGACTTCAGAGGTGTGGCAGTGAGTCAGTGGTCTGGGACCGGCCTCGTCGGCCACAATAATTATAGAAGCAATAACTATCCTCTTACTGGAGCACTTCTACGCATGGAACTGGATCTTCAGGCCTGATTCTGTGGGGTGTAGTGTTACAGGGGCTGAGGAGAGGATTAATGGGACTCAGGGCAGGACAGGTGGGCTAAAACTGTCTCTCCGCTAACAACTCATGCCAGGCTGTGCTCTCTGTCGTTGAATGGCTGCCACACTGGAGGTGCCAGGTTTGGACCAGGAAAGTTTGAAAGTAAAGAAAGTGTAAGATGTTCTTACTGAGTATTTCTCCTTGTACCAACAAGCTGTAAGCGATCCCAATGGCTTTCCAAAACGAACAGGTGCCCTCAGACAAACCCTGCCTGTACCCCTAAGAGCCTCTGCACAGCATTAGCATTTTTCAGCCTTCCCTGCTGCCGAGCAGAGCGCTATAGGTTTGCTCCCAGGACCAGACAATATGTAGGCTTGTAGTTACAGCTGATAAAACTCCTGAGCGCTCACATCCAGGGAGTTTTGAAAAAGATCAGGCCATTTGTAATGAAACACCTAGGTGTTGATTTAACCTAGTAGGCACAGAGTCACTGTGTCTCAACAGAAACCACTTGCTGAACTCAACTATAATTTGTGAATAGCTTCATGTTCCCTGAACTGCATTTTTCAGGGCCTTTCCTCATCTGTTAGAAAAATGTGACCCAGAGCTAATTAACCTGCAGTAAAATACGTGCTCTCTTGAATGCAGTGTGTAATTGGCACACAGATAGTGGAATGTGTTTAACTTCCAGTACTCAAACTACCGGTGGAAGAATTGCCTCTGTAAAGCAGGGACCTGCTTTCCCTACGTGCAGCAAACCACATGCGTGCACACGGACACAGGGAGCATTTAAGTCTTCCCATCACGTTGGCCTGGTATTCCAAGCATGACTGTAATGTTTATGGTTTTTTTCAGTCTTCACAACGCATTTAAAGCCAATCTTTGATTGACAAATACGTCAGCCAGAAGCTCTAGATTTGGCATGGTCTTCTCCTCACCCAAATAAAGGGGTGCAGTGTGGGCAGCAGTGGTGTGAACATCCCTGTATTGAAACTTTTAGCCATTGGTCTGCCCACAGTCACCACAAGAAGTGGTTTGTGAAGTTTGTGAGGTGACTTATGATGCCTCAAAAGCCCATTGCCTTCACCATGTGAACATGTCCCTTCAGTCCCGACCTCTTCCTGACCATAAAGCCTTCAAGGCTATGGGGCCGTTGCTGATTGTCCTCCCACTCCCTACATTTTGAGCTGCCCTGGAGTACGTGGTGCCACTTCTGTTACTGCTTTGCCGGGGTGCCTCTGAGACATTAGCTGGGGCAGTGTTGTGCCCCACGCACTGGGACTGTGGTCCTACACCCTGGGCAGCCCCAATGCTTGTCTCTCTTCTTGGTGCCCACCCAGGTGGCAGCTCGGGCAGTGCCATGTCTGTCGCTGTGCGGGCTGCCAAGGACCTGAAGGAAGGTCAGCGCTGTGTTGTCATCCTGCCCGACTCCGTCAGGAACTACATGTGAGTTTCTTGCTTCTTCACCTGCTTTCTGGCAGTGGGATGGGAGCTCCCATACTCTTCTCCCCACCCTCTCTGCATGTGGTCTGGGCTGGGGGCACGGGGCCCTTTGGTGACATGAACCTAGCACTGCTGAGCCCGGGTGGTGTGGGTTGCTGGAAAGCCACCCCAATAAGTCTGATTGATAGCTTTGCACTCGGAGTGAGCCCAGAGCTGCAAGTCCCCCTCAAGCAGCTCAGAAAAAAAAATTATTTTATATAAATAAACAGTGAGAAAGAACATACTACCAAAGCGAGCACCAGGGGCTGGGTGTTGGGACACTTGGGTTTTATTTCTTCTTGTTACTGACTTACTGCACGGAGCAGGAGTCAGCCAAGCTACAGTTTTTGAACTTGCATGCCTGAAGTTAGGAAGGCAAATAGCTGGCATGCTTCTAAGAGTTACTGAGCACCCGCAGCTCCCGTTGACCTTAAAAGGGGCTAAGAGCAGCCAGCTGCAAAAATCATGGGAGCCCCGGGGCAGTGCTGCGGTCTAGTGCATGAAACAAAGCACGACTTCTTCTGGAAGGGTCACAGACTCTTTGTTCATGATTTCTAGGTCAAAATTTGTGAATGATAAGTGGATGATAAAAAATGGTTTCCTAAATGACGTCCAGGAGCACAAGCCTTGGTAAGACAACATCCGCCCATATAAACTGTGCTAGGGGAATCAGCTTTCTGAGGCTGGAAATTATTATCTTCAAAGGAAAGTATTATCTTTTAGTATTTAGAAAAAATGCAGTTAAGTCTAGTTCCTTCTGGGAAGGCTGTAATATCAGCTCCTCTCTTTTGAGTGGTTTGATATCCCAGTTCTCCGTTCAAGTCTATAAAGGAGTGATTTCTGTCCTGCAGTTGTCCATCCGCTCCCACATGGCAGTCATTGTCCAGGCTACCTAAACCCTGCTGAGCAGAATGGCTGAGGTGGACATCTAGCTGCAGTCAAAACCTCCTCTCTCTACTCCACAGCTGATGTTCAAAGGAACATCAGGCTGGCAGGGACATGGGTCCCTCCTGTTGCAAGCACCCTTTCAAACAGCTCTGGAAATCTTTTCAGGCAGGGAGCAGAACAGTAAATTTTCAATTTCCAGAGCTGCGGGCCAGAAAAGACGACCAACTTAGCTGTCTCTTGGACACCATGGGGAAAGAGTCCCCTCAAGGCAGGGAATCACAAGCAAACTGCTTATGCCAGCTGACATGTGGCTGGGCAAATGCCGGTTGTTTACAAAGTGCTTAGTCTTGCTTTAAAGACAGCAGGTATTACTGGTGTCACCTACTCCTTTGGGTTACTATAACCAAAAGTTATTGCAAAATATTTTCTAAAAATGTAATACACTTCCAAGGCCTTTCACGCCTGGTTAGAATTGCTCTTGGCCCTTCCAGCCTCTAGCATTGCCCTGCCTTTTCTGCAAGGACAAAGGGCTGAGACGATTTTGGTGTTGCCTGTGGTCCCCACAAACAATCATAGTTTGTCCTTCATAAGTTGCACAAGCATCTCTGCCAGGTTCTCTCCTGGAGGGGCTGCAAGTGCTGCATTTTGAGGACCAAAGATACAAACCAAAGAACTGAAACTGGTAGGCCTCCACACTCATGAGCTTGAAGTGAAGCCCTCAGTATCTTCCTTGGATTCAGGACCTTGCTAACTGCTGGCCACAGCCCTGCCTCTGGAGTTGTTTGAACACCGGGCGTAGGGAAAGTCTGGCTTCAACAAAACCTGGCCATGGTGGACTCATAGCGTTACTGCTTTGGGGATAGGAGTGGGATGAGCTTTGCAGGCAGGTGGAATATCTCTGCATGGTTGGTCTCATCTCTACTGGCCTTGCCTCCCTGAGCAAGGCCCACAGCTGCGCAGCAGAGAGTAACAGCTTGGTGCTGCCATTTGTCTTTCAACAGGTGGTGGAACATCAAGGTGCAGAAACTGAATCTCTCAGCCCCTCTCATTCTCCTCCCAGAAGTCAGCTGTCAAAAGGCAATTGAGATCCTCCAGGAGAAGGGATACGACCAAGCTCCTGTTGTTGCTGAATCAGGGTGACTATTTTTACTCATTACAGAGATGGCCATTCACTTAGGAAAAGCAGCCATGATGAAGCTAAAGAGAAAGTCCCATTTACTGATCCAGTGACAGGTCTCTTGCATTGGATTCTATGATGCATATTTTTAAAATATCATCTGCCTCCTTGTGAGGATTCGTCAAGAAAACTCCCTGTAAATGAGCTAGTTAAAGTCAAAGCCAAATCCAGTGCCCATCAGACCCAACAGAGGTTGGATCAGTGCACAGGCAAGGGGAGGCCAGAGAAGAGGTGAGGACTGGGTCGGAAACCCACACAAATAAACAACTGGAGAGCCCAGAAGTTTTCCTTCTAGCTGCTAAGTTCTCTACTGCAATAGCAGGTTTTAGCTACTGTTAAACCAGCAGCTTGGTGAGGACAAGCATTTTCTTGTCCTGCTCAGATGAGGAGAAAGCTGATGCTTCCCGCTGATGACAGAAGCAATTTAGTCACTGATTTCAAGGGGGGTAGCTCAGCCCCTACATAAAATGTGTGCCCTACCTCAGGTCTGACCTTTTGGAAAACTCCCTGTTCCCTTACAGACTTATTTTGGGAATGGTGACCCTCAGCAACACCCTTACCTCAGTGCTGGCTGGAAATGCACAGTTCTCAGACCCGGTTACGAAGGTCATCTACGACCAATTCTCAAAGGTACTGTTAGGGCAGTGGCTGGTGTCAGCTGCTGTCCAGGGATAGGGAGAAGGGGGGAAGAGCACCACCACTCTGAGATGTGAGAGGAGCTGGGAGAAGAGGTCAATGAAAAGACAGAGAGGTGAAAGTAGAGAGGTGGGTGGGGAGGGCAATGGTGACATCATGGAAATGATAATAAGGACAGGCACCTGCAAAAATGCTGCTGAGCCTGTGGGGTTCAGGCATGGGAGCTTTCACGCCAGGGGCAAAGCATGTGAATGTCCACTCCCAATCTTATTATCTATTGTCAGAGGATTTAATCCGGATGGGGAATCAGCACACTCTGAAATCAGAGCCCAGCCATTGCCAGGGCTCAGCAGGGCTGGGGCAGCAGGCACAGACTCTGACAGGACAGGTCCTGTTGGTATGCAGGTCCTGTTGGTGTGCTGGGGAGGGATGCCTGGGTTGGATGGCCATCAGTGGTCCAGAGATGGAGTGAGGTAAATGGATGGTAGTTTAGGGGAGGTGGAGCCATCACCTCATGCTGGCCCATGGGGGCTGGGGGGAGACAGTGCTGTATTTCAGCTACAGCAAAGCCAGGCTTGCAGGTCGCCTGCTTCCCCTCCCATCTCCCCAAAACAGTGCTAGCAAGTGAGGCATACCTGATCCTGGTCCAGCTGGGTGCCACCCTGCCCGCTCACAGCTATAGTCAGAGGCAGGATTCAAGCTCTGCATCACTGTCCTTAAAATGTGAAGTGAAATGTAAAATGCTTTTTTTTGTGTGTGTGTGCTGTTTAGATTGGCCTGGAGGACAGCCTCGGGAAGCTTTCCTGCATCCTGGAGAATGACCATTTTGCTATCGTTGTACACGAGCAAATGCAGTGTAGGTATCTGGAGAACCACTATATGGGCTTTGCACAAATGTTTGAGACAGGCAAAGGAAATTATCAAACTCAGCTTGTTGAGTATCAGCTCAGCTGCTCCAAAGGTGCAGTCCCTGAGCCTTTGCAGGAAGGATTTCTGCCCTGGAACTGCCAACTATTCACCTATTTCCTTTCCTGACATCACAAGAAGGAGGGGAGAGGCGGAAAGCCTTAACCACAGGAGCCTGAGACCAGCACTCTACTGCATGTGTCCTGCAGGAGTGCTTCCCAGATCCTGGCCATGGGAGCTGTGTTGTTTCCCCATGCAGGGGTGATGCTGAAGCACCCAGCAGCTCCATCACCTCCCGTCCTCTCATGGTTTCCCACGGAAATGAACTTTTGGGGATGGGAAGGTATTAATGACAGGATTTCATTTGGTCCCCTCTGATGGCCAAGGTGGACTGTAGGTAGCAGCCTGGGGTGCAGTGTCTTTGCTGCACAGCTGTAGGCTCAGGCCTCTAGTACTCATTTAGTTTCTTGACCTTGAATTCAAATCACTGCCTTGCTGGTTGTGGGCAACAGAGGAAACAAGGGGGAAGTTAGAGATCTCCGTAGACTTAGTATCTCAAGGGCAAAGTTGAAAGGAGCATTTGGGCACATTAGATAAAGCTTAGGTGGAATTTGGGCATTTGGAACAAACTACACTCTCTGCATCCCAGTGCTTAAAGACCTTCTGCTTGCACGCCCAAAGGCTGTGACATCTTCTCTGAGCATCCCTGTTTCCACTTTCCACCTCTGGAGATGCAGCCAAAGACATCTTTAAAGATGTCACATGTTTATGACTGTGTGCCCCAAGGGATCTGGGTACATTGATATGCTAAGGGTGGGTGCTGTCGAACACCTACCTACCCTAGAGGTCCAGGGTAAGTCAAGAAAGCCAAAACCAAATGGGTTGGACTGTGAGCAAGCCCTATGGCAGGGGCACATGAGATGGGAGTCAGGAGGCACAATGCACACTGATGTGTGCAGCCTGGGGCATCTGTGTATGAGCCTTATCTGGACCAGGGATGTTCTGCCAATTCAGAAGCACCATTAGATTAGTCCAATAAAGCAGCTGTACCAGCAGCTTTGATTCACTCTCAAACCAGTGTACGTACAGCCACCCCTTTCCCAGAGAAGCAAACCGGCTCAGTGGAGTCACGTGCAGTAGGACCACATTAGCACGAGGGTTTCTGACACATCGATGGCAGCAGGGGTCACACCTTGTTGCTCCTCTGACAAAAACAGGTATGGTGGAAGGTGCTGTTCTGCAAATCTCACCCAACACACCTTTCCAGTGCAATTATACTGTAAAACTTCTAGAAGCACAAATTTGTCCTTATCTCGAGGGCGTTGCTTTGTTTTAAAACGCTAGGGATATGAAAAAGCAGTGGGAAGACCCATGTTTAAGCCTTCTAAATTAGAGCTGAAGAGTATAATTATACTGATTTTTATGGGCTTACACACTGAACATGCAAAGCATTCCTATGGTGAGCAGCAGGCAGGCAGTATTGAGCTGTATCGACTGCCAGCAAAGGGTTGCCTGCGGAACTCGGGGCTTCCAAAACCCACCGTGCACAAACATCCCAACCCCTCTGTATCCCCATGGCCTGCCGCCCCAGAGCCCCATCAGCTCTAAAGCTGGCTTGCAGGTCCAGCCATGTTCCCACAAAACATTGCAAACAAAAGCCTTGTCATTGGGAACTGCCCTTGATGCAGGTTTCCGAGTTCTCTCACCGAAATTAATGCTAGGCAGAATTTCCCAGCTATGTTGCCATAAAATAACGAAAAACTATTCTGCATCACATTTCGATATAAGTTAAATGGTATCTGCAAATTAAATGATACCCCACCACAAAATGTCAGCCAGCTGCGTGCAGCGCCTCTTGCTCTGGTTTTCAAACAACACCCGTTTTCTTTTCCAGAGCTGCTGTTTTAGTGCCGTCACAGTTACCCCCTTATTTATTACTTTCTTCCCACACCTTCGGAGCTAGCATTTTATCTTGTGTTTGGGCTCTGGTGGCTAGTTTTATTTTTATTTAAAAAAACATTTATCAGCTAGTTAAAGCAATTGTTGCAATGCTGCTTTACTAATGGTGGTGTGGGACGTTATGAGAACAGAGCAGAAAGCAGGTCTCACCCCTGCTCTTTAAGAGTCTCATTAGTTTGGCCTGAAAAGTTCATGGTGATAGAAGCAGGACTGGAACAGAGGTTGGGTAAAAACAACGGGGAAATTAAATTTCCTGCTCTGGTAAAGGGTGCATTATTTGCAGCTGAAGCCTCCCTGACGTGATCCCAGTAACCCGACCAAGGCTGCATCCATCACTTCTGTTGAAGCAGGGCTGAGACAGCTGCTGTCCCTGTTAAAGTTTTCTTTTAATAAATGAGTAGCAGCCTCTGCACAGCTGGGGGAGGGAGGGGCTCTTCTTTTTTTTCCCCTCATTAAACTGGCTTTTTCTCTGCTTACAGTCAATGGGAATGGCAGCTCCTTCATGAAGCAGATGGTGTTTGGTGTGGTCACAGCCATGGACCTCCTTACCTTCGTCAGCAGGAACGACAAGAAGTAGCTCGGCAGCTTGGCTGCACCCACCTCCTCTCCTCCGGCAGGGCCATCTGCTCCCCCCCTGCCTGAACCACCCGGCCAAGGGGGCTGTCTGGCCTAATCCAGCTGATGATAGTTTCTCAAAAATGACTAGGTGAAAATTGTAATGTAATAACCATTTGTCCGCTAAATGCCACCCAGAATCCCACTAAAGAGAAGATAACTAAAGCAGTTGTGTTTGATAGCCATGTTTGGTTACATGGAGCTACCCGGGGCTGGAGAGGTAATACAGAGGGAGAGGAGGGAAGGGGATGGTTGCTATTTCCCAGATGTTAGCAGGTGTGGGGTTCAGTGTGTTTGCCAGCAGTATCTACCTTCTGCCTACTAGTACCTACTGCCGATGTTGTAGCTTCCGCGAGCTGTCCTGGTCCCACCGGGGCTGGAGACTGTCTCCACCATGAGAAGCTCCAGCCCTCTTGAGAGCTGGGGGCAAGCCACATCGTGCTGCACCCTCCTGCTCCTCTCCACCCCTCACAGGGAGGGCTGCAGGCACTTCCCAGAGACCTTCCTTCTCACCCCCCCAGCTCCATTTGGGGGCCAAGAAGGCAGCTTCTTCTTCCTCTCCCCCTGGGGCAGAGTGGGAGATGCAGAGCCCTGGAGGAGCGATGAGGAGGGGAGCTGGTGGGACTTAGCACCCTGGTATGTGAAAGGTGGGGAGACATGGGCAGGAGGGACAGGATGGGACGGCTGAGGGCTGTGACAGGCAGGGGGAATGAGGTGCTGGGCAGGTGGGGAACAATCACTCCTGTAGCGGCAACTGGACTTTGGAAAGCACTTTCCTCACCTCTGGGGGGGTCTGGTGGCACCGGGTGTCTCACACACAGTCCCACTGGAGTGGGCAGTGAACGGAACCTGTTTGAGAAGTAAAGACTCATTCTCATGATACAGTAACTGGGAGAGTGGATATGGCTCATCCCTGTGTCCTCTGACAGTCATCTCATGAATATGCATCCTGAGAGCTCGTTATCGAGGGGTGGAGGTGGGGGGCGAGGTTGATCTTAATTTTGCTGTCAGAGCACTATATTCGAGGAACTGATAATGAAGGTCAGAAAAGCCATTTGCCATGGCTGCAAAAAACATAAATGAAAGCAGATGTGAAGGAAGGGCTGTGGGACCAAACCCAAGCGCCGTTGAAACCCAGTTTGGGGGACTTGCGCTCAAAAAACGCCAAGAGCTTTGCAATCTTTTCACACGTCCCAGGAGCTACTCGAAGGGGTTAACGAAGAATTTTGATTTTGGCTTGCTGCTAAGTGACTAGTCCACACCTTCAATCCAATCTAGTTTGTACAAGACTTTTACTAAATTATGGAACGCTGAAGTATTTATATTTAGGAAGAGTGTCTCCACTGTCTTTTGTTTCCTAAGCGACACAAGCTTTATCAGATCTTCTGCAAGGTTTTGCTTGAATAATAACCATATTTGTCCAGAAAAAGTAAAAACTGATTAGCTCAACCTCATTGTATCGCATTTATTTCAGCAATTCGGTTGCAAACTGAAGGGTATTAGTCCATGCTTGCATTCCAAACTCAAATGTATGAGTCTTAAAGTGCCCCATAACTCCAGGAAGCCCAGAACAGTGTCTGAATCTGGACCACTTTGAAGCCTGGGACATGCCAGACCCTTCCTGATGCCCCTAACTGCAGTATGTCCTCCTGTGCAGCAGAGCTGGCCACAAGAGAAGGAGTGGAGATTTGCTTCTACTAGACAACCAGGGGCTCCTCTCTCTGCAGGGAGCTCCCCTTTGTTGGGAGATGGGACCCTCCCCTCTGTTCCAGGGCTCTGCCACCCTCTAAGTGAAGAAGTTCCTCCCCACATTTAGGTGGAACTTCTTATATTCAAGTTTGTGCACATTTCCTCTTGTCCTATCCCTGGGCACCACTGAAGAAAGACCAGCCCATCCTCTTGACACCCTCCCTTTAAGTATTTCATGGATTCACGGATTTGACAGAGTTGTAAGGGACCTCTAGAGATCTCCTAGTCCAACTCCCCTGCCAAAGCAGGATTGCCCAGGGCACATCACTCAGGACTGCATCAAGGCGGGTCTTGAAAACCTCCAAAGAAGGGGACTCCATGACCTCTCTCGGCAGCCTGTTCCAGGGCTCTGTCACCCTCACCCTAAAGAAGTTCTTCCTCATATTTGAGTGGAACTTCCTATGTTCCAGCTTGTGCCCATTGCCCCTTGTCCTATCGCTGGAAACCACTTCTAGCAATGAAATGGAGAAACAATAATCAAAAGTCTTTTTGGACCAAATAGCTTTTTCTACTTTATTTTTTGAAGTGGAACCTAAAATCATTGTGCTTTATTTGCCCCAAAACATAAGAAGAGAAGAAATACAGCCCTGTGCTCAGAAAGGAGTGGGTGGTAAGGCATTGGCTTCATCCACAGCCCAATATTGGAGATCCTGGATGGTTCCTCTCCTGTCTATTAGAAGCTGACCTTGTATTCCCCAGGAAAGCACATGAGCTGTCCTTCTTCATGATATTTGTGTAAGCAGCAATACTCTCATTTAGTCAATATGAAATCCTTTTAATCCACTAAAATCAGCAAATAAGCAGTGGAATTCCCTTTTTGGAGCAACATTCAAACGCTCAGCTTGGAGAGCTCTCTTGGTCACTTTCTTTATTTCAGTGACCACTTATTAAATATTTCACACAGTCTGAAGCAATCTCAACAAAAGTGACTGTTCTTCTTGAAAAACCCCTCTAGTTAATAATTAACATTCTAATTATAGCTAAGCTCATTTTCAAATCTAGTCTCTGCTTACAATAAGGCAGGGATTTGCACCGAGATATCCCAGGCTGTGGGACATCCTAAGGATGTTCTTCCCCACAACATCTAATTTTTTTTTCCCAAATAAATTATTGTGATAATTTTGGCATTATTTAAGATCAGATAAAATGAATCAAAAATGACACATACAACAATAACAAAAAAAAGATATTTCTCATGCAATTTTAGCTGCCCACAAGCTAGACCTGTCTGGTCATTTCTCTTCTGATGGGTTGGGTCAAATATTCAATTTATTTGTGAAGAGGAGAATGAATACGCAGACTCTTTATGTTATCTCACCCTTCAGATGTGTCTGGGCTGGCTCTTCTATTGCCAGATC
>JAOXJM010000001.1:117023929-117073286 GCA_026413425.1 Tringa solitaria | reverse complement strand
TGAGCAACCTGGTCTGGTGGGAGGTGTCCCTGCCCATGGCAGGGGGGCTGGAACTAGAGGATCTTTAAGGTCCCTTCCGACCCAAACCATTTAGTGATTCTAAGAATTCACATCCTATACATGCTTGCAAGCTGGGAGTGATCTATCTTAGTCTGTGGTGTTACCTCTCATCCGTGTTTGCCAAGCATTTAAGGCAATCAGGGTGGGTTTGCAAGCGTAGTGATGGGTTCTGCAAGCAGGCAGTGATCGCTGGGGGGGGGAGTCACAAGTGATATGGGCAGACTCCTTGTCGCCTGGGGAGGGTGGTGGTCTGCCAGGGTTGTTTATCCTTTGTCACCCATCTTATCTGTCCCACCACTTCCCCCCCACCTTGTACAACTGATAACCTTTGAACAAGGGAGAATGACCGACAGATGGCAACCCCTGAATGATACTGGGTTTGTGTGACTGCTCTACACACAGGGTAAGCACGGGGACAAGAAGGAGTTATTCTTCAAACATCTGTGCAAAAAATGTTCCCGCTGGCTCCTCTGCAAGCCGCCCGCTGGAGGTGGTGAACACCTTCTTCTCGCTGCCACCATCTCTGACTTGAGGACGGCTTGCACCTCTAGCCTCTGCCTGGAAGCCTCACAGGATCTCTGCCTGCATTTCGAGACACAGAAATAAGCAGCCCCATGGTGTTGCCTTTCCTCTGAACGGCTGCGCCAGCACAGGGAGAAAGGAAAAAAAACCCGGTTAAAGACAACGCACCTTTCAGTTGCCAGAATTTATTCATCAAAGTTTAACGTCTTGGCTTTTAGCATGCTTTATCCGAATGGGTGTTGTCCTGGATTCTCCAGTATTAATCACCCGTGTGCTTCTACACGTTTTGGACTCGGTATTGCTGGTATTATCAGTTATATTTTTCCAGGTCAGATTCTCTCCACGGTCCGGACGACGGCGTAGCATTGTGGTGGCCCATTGGCATGGTCACTGAAATTTTGCCTCACAGGTAGGCACGTGTTTGCAGGTAAGGAGCCGTACACATTTCTTAAGTGCAGAGCAGCATATGAACCCTTGTGCATCCCTAAATTAGCCCTGAAAATTGAGTCAAAAGCTGAAATTTGGAACTCCTAAAAAGAACTCATTTTAAATATAGCACAAAAACCCTAGGGGGGTTGTTTGTGTTCTTCAGCGTCCCATAAGTTTGTAAAAGATCATCACTGCTGCTTCGGAACTGACGGGGCCTTTCTTCATTGTATTAATGATTTAATAATTGATTTAAATAGAACCACGTTTTGGGCATCAGTTCTTTTAACGTGCCCTCTCAGTTCCTGCTTCATGAGGCTGTAAAATATCAGGGTAAAATACCCATGTGTCCTTTTGGCACAACTATACCCAGTGCCAAGAAAAGTGTCTACCCAAGCCCTTCTGCCTTTCCTGACACCCTGCCAGAAGAAGTCAATTCCTTCTGGGTAGGTGAGCAAACGGCTTTAGCATCCCTGCTGCTCCGCTCCCCCAGCCCGTGTCTGTAAAGCCCTGCTTTAAGGGGGTGGCTGCCCATCATTCTGCCTAGGTATCATGCTCTTAAGTTATCAGAAATACTGATCCTGTGGCAGGTTCTGCACTCATGACTTCTGATCAGCAGGAGAACGTGACAGAGGTCTCCTAGAGGATTCCCCAATTTAACTAAACTGGTACCCACGGTGTTGGTAATGGACTGACTACATCCCCCTGGAAATACATTTCCATTAACATATGGAGCATGGAGAGAGGTAAAATTTGACACTCTCTTTTGAACGTGTTCCTTATAGGAAACGTTAAGTGTACACAGCTGCCCTGAGGAGCCTGCTGGTGCGGCAACGATGCGAGGTACTAACCAACAAATGGCACAGGGCTGAGACCTAAACCTGCACATACAAATGGGATTGGGTCAACCTGAAAATCAAAATATTATGAAGTAAAAGCTGCCCTACACCAGGACATTGAGCCGAAGCAGACTTTTAAAACAAGACTTCTTCCCACATCCAGTACCACAGTGCAAAACCACAGAGGTATTTTAGAAGAAACTGCAAACAGATATTGCTGGGTAATAAGAGAAATCCCGAGTGTCAGATGTTCTCTGTGTTCCAAATAACGGCCTTTCCTTCTTCCGTGTGGGTGGGCAGGGGGGAGCAAACGTGTAGATTTGCTATTTAAAACAGATGTCCTCTGGGAAGAGCAGCAGAGCTGACACTTGGGTTAACTTACTCAGAATTCCGGAACAGCAAGCAAGGGGCTGCATAAGAAGAAGGACCTGCTGGTCAGGAGTTTCAGGGTAAACTCAAAATACGCACACTTAATGCCCTATATATTTTTCTTCTGAAATTTGAAGCAGAAATGGATTTTTTTCTGACCATTTATTACGTGCAATTTCTTTAAATTAAGGATCTGCATGATCTAATAGGGAAGGTTTTTGCATATTTCCCTAAGGTGTGCATATTTTGTGATGCAGACTATTAAAATATTCATATTTCTGGGCCCAAGACCTTTCACTGGGATGAACACAAACATAAAAAAAAAAACCCCACGTACGTGACATAAAAGACACACATTCACTTGGGAAAATAATGTAGAAATTGTTTGAGGTCTAAAGTGATTTAGTTTTAATGTTGTTCAACTATGGTTAAGGGCAGCTTATTTTTAATTATAACTGCGATACTGCATTCATAGCAGCATCCACAACTCAGTTCTGTAAAGTTATTGGGCTTTTCCCAGCAAAGCTGGCTCGGAACCTTGGGAGTGATTTGCAGAGTCATTATTCAAGGCTATTCACCATTCAAAAGCTCAAGAGACATAGGAAAAAGTCTAGGGTACCTAGTCAAGGATGAATTGTTGCCAGCTTTCAAAGAGCAGGAATACTAAACCAGTTGTTTGAAAGCAGAATGGAGGATTTCAGAGGAAAATTATTATTTCTGTAGCTGCTTCAAGTGTCACTGTGTTTACAAGTGAGTCAGGAGCAGCGTTTCCCCAGCATCTCTGAGTTTCATTTGATGATGTGAATTTTTCAAGAGCTTTCAGGCCTCAATCCAGCTATAGTACTGAGTCAAGAAAGTTAATCACCATCAGCTGAGCAAAACAGTCCTTTTGTGTACCCAAAATAAAAATAAATAAAAAACACCCTCTTGTTCCAATATAAAAATACAGGGAGAGACCAGGAACAGAAGTATTTTCTCTCTGATTTGTAGCTTACGGTGAAAGGCTGTAGGGCAGAGGCACATCAAAGGTGGCATTCAAGTCACTCACTCATTTTTTTAAGTATGATCTACATATTTTTCACAACAATTAAAAATCTAAGTTTAAAAAGTTTAAAAATGCTTGGATCTTAACAAAAATTGCCTCTAAATGAAATTTTACTACCACATTCACGTTTAGTGTATGCATCAGTCTGTATTTAGGATTCAGTGGCCAACTTAACAACGAGCATGCTGGAAACACTGGCCAGGAGTAGGGCCTCATCTTCTGACTTGTGCTAACAGCAACACACAAGTCCACAGACCAACAGAGATGATAAATACCCATAGGAGTTTTTTGGCCCCAATTACTTCAAAAACTCTAGATCACATCTTAGTTGCGTCAGGGAGAGAGACCAAACCCAACCTACAAAGGTCAGATCCCTTTTGGATTTTAGTAGGGTGCCTACATGGTGGCTTGTATTTTCATTTTGGGTTTTTTTGTTTGGTTGTTTGTTTTTTTTTTCTTAAATACACCATAGGCTTAATCCTGCATATCTTGCACATGCTGAACTTGCATGAATTTACATATGGATTTTGAATAAATAATACAGTACCTAGTCGGCATCCCAGCTGTATCTGTTTACTTCTTGCAAAATCCTCATTTGACACAGTTTCTGGAGTTTATTCCCCCCCCTTTTAGCATTGAGGATATTGCTCTGGTTTTCCACAAAAAGGGGTATTTGGAAACAGTCCTAAATTGCATACTAAAGGATTAGTGCTTTGTAAACAGGCACTCCACAAAAGCAAACAGGCTCATCGGTTGCTTATGACTATGCTTCTCATTCCTGTAATGCCTTCTTGAAGGGAAGTCATCGGGGAATTTGAAACCAACAGACCAGGCACACACTACACTGGACATAACTTAGGTGAAAAAAAAAATATTAAAAAAAAAAATCTGCTTTGCAGGGGATCTTTGGTTGGTTGGTTGGTTTTTTTATTCTCATCAGAGTAAGGAAAAAATTGCTCCCTGTCAGCAGTGGAGTTAAAACTATTTCCAGGAATTATTCTCAGGCACTCTTAATGTCGGTAAAGAAACGATCAAATACCCCCATGACTAGAAGACGTACTATTCAAATAATCACAGATTAACCCTTTAAAAACAAAGTCTGATTCTAAATCCTTAGGGACATGTTCCGGAGTCAGTAAAAAGCTGTACAAGTTCGGCAGGGCGCTGTGAGGCTGCAGCAGCTGTAGCCAGCACGGTCCCACGCGGGGCCCCTTCAGCCAGGTGCACCGGGCTCAGGGCTGTCGTGTCTGGGGATCACAGCTGGATGTCACCACCCCAGATGCTGGGGAAGCAAGAGCAGGAATAAATAATGCTTCAGTGCTAACCCGAAGCACGTTTCGTCTTCGGACCACTGTGTCTTTGCTGAGTAAGACTCATATGCGCCAGATGAAACGAGTTTGAGTTTCCTCCTAGAGGAGAATCGCTGCCCTGCAATGAAAAGGCTGAAGATTTCTGATCTAGTAGAAGATGGCAATTTTACAAATGCTTTTCAGTCCGTCTGGCTGAACAAGTTAACACACGGGACTTGCACAGGGGGAATTCTCTTCAAATAAGTCACTACCATATATGCTTGGAACTGTTATTGAAATTCTGATGTCCACGCCATTTTAATTAATGATTTTGAAAGAACAACCAAAAACCCCGAAGCCACACACATTATGGACTATTTACCTGCTAATTCTTTCTTTCGTGGAAGCTCCTCCTGCATTACAAAAGTGTAATAAAAATCCCCGTACTGGTATCAACTAGTAAACATTTTTCTTCATTTGCATAAACAAGAAAATTGTCCCTGGCCAAGAAATGGTTAACTAGTTTAAAACTATGCTCAAGATTTCTTGAAAACATATTTGTCTTTCAGCCAAACAATACTATTAAAGTAGTGTCAATGCTTTGCTTTGAAAACGTGCTTTTTCAGTTCACAAAGCACAGTAGTGTAAATCACCCATGAACCACATTCTGATTTTTAATTTTATCCCTTGATAGATCAGTTGCTTCAAAATCCCTTAACAACCGAGGGGAAAAAGAAGTTACAGGGTTTCACATTTTAAAGATTGTCGGTTGTACAGACCAAATGTTGCTAACCCCTGGAAAGATTTACGGGCGACTTCTGTCACGACCTGAAAACACTGGATTCTGGATTCTATTAACATGAAGTCAGTATCTTTATAGTAGTCTACAAGGTCGGTAAGGCGTTTCACTGCTTTCTCGCACCTTGCTTTTCTCTAGCAAAACCAGCTGTGAGCACTCAGCAGGTCCTAAAGAACTAAGTCATAGAAAAGGAACAGATTTTTATATTTCCTGGTGACAAGAATTAACAAATAACATGATTCGGGCAATCACTTAAAAGCACATTAGTGCCAATTTCACTAGACTTTACACTGGATGATCAAGTTACTTGAGGACTTTAACAATTAAACAACCCCAAACCTATCTGAAAGGAGGTCAGAGCAAGGCAAGGGTGGAAGTGGGGAGGGAAGGAACCCACACTGAGTTTGAGTTTGGCAAAACCAACCTGCTTTACCACTCAGCTACACTGAACGGTAAAGAGCAAAGTGTACTCAGCACAAGGCTGATGACTTGATTATTTGCACGCTACAATTAAACCCTGCATTTTCATGGATATGCTCTGGTTTTAGGAGGTGGTGAGAGTTTGAATTTATTATTAGGAAACCAAAACATTTCACTTAATTGTTTAACATGCGAGAATTTCATGAGGGAATGAAGGTTAGTTACATTTCCAACAGATTTCAAAACTACATTTTGCCTATTCAACTCTAAAAACTAAGCTGAATATAAGGCTGAAAGGTTTAAAAGACTAATCAAAGTAACAGAAGTCAGAAAGACAATAACAATACAGCACCTGAAAATGGGTAATTCACACATTTTTGACATTTATGTCTTGCATAGACAAATATTCATTTTTTTCCTCCCAAGACAACTCAGCTTCAGAAAATAAATTTTCAATCAACCTTAATTACAATTAAATGCATGTGTTCCAATTTATCAAGATACCAGGGTGTTCTGGGTTTTTGCTTAAGTGCTACAAATGTAATGGTTTTAGGAAACTACCATCCCTAGGAAAGGCTTTGTTTCATCCTCTGGGCTGCCAACTTCATGAAGTCAGGAAGCTGAACTGCCTTCTAATTCTTTTTCCATGTGATTAGAGAAAACAAATAGATATATTATTCATGCATTGTGTTTGTGGCCCTACACCACTAGAATATTCATAAACCTGAAGCTACTTTCCAAGCACAGGAACAGGGAACTAATTCCTCAGTGTAAGTCTGCCTTCTGGGCCATATTTTGAACATCAAAACGGTATGTGGTGCACACCAGGTCAACACTAATTCCTGCCATTCTAAGCCCTTTGTCCATACTCTGGTTTCCTGGTTTCCACTGGAAGAAAACCTAGGTATGCAGCAAGATAAAGTTGGAGGGCTCTCCAAAAGGTTCCTAATAGTGACCAGGGACCAGAACAAGGAACTGATTCTTCTGCAGGTAAAGGCAGCCCGACATGCAGCCTCATGGAGTTTCCCTGAGGTCAGCAGGACTCCACTTTGACCCAATATCCAGATCCAGGAAATTCTCTGCAGAGCCAGAGCCATGCCTGTCAATTCTGAATGTTTTCCAACGTGATCATTTCTTTGGAACAGTCATTTAAAAATATACGCTGATGAATTTGGAATTGATTTATAAAATAGTAATGTTTCTAAAGTTAAATAACAACAGGAAATTGCCTTGCCTGTTACAGAAATCTTGGAAAAACTGGACTGAGAACCCTGTTTTGGGTTAACGATCTATATTACATTGAAAACATTTTAAAAGTTTCAATAATCAGAACTGCAGAAGAATGACACTCATTTAAAACCCAAATTAATTCTATTGTATATGACCATGACTTTAATCGGGGTCGGGGAGGGGAATTATACATGGATTTAAAGATAGGTCCCCTATAAAGACTTTTTAACCAATGTAAACATGTACCTTTCCTGAATAGTGATGCTTTACTTAAACTAGCAATCTTTCTTACACAGCAAAAAAGGAAGGACACTGGTTTTTTTCCCCCCCCTTTTTTTTTTAAATCATGAAAAGAGCAAGCACTTCTGTGCAGTTCATACCCACTACAGAATTCTCATTGAGTTAAAAGACAAGGTTTGAAGTTCCTTGTGTTAAGCAATACCTTTGAGTACATTGGTAAAGCCTTTTCAGTTTTAGGGAACATCCCTGTTTCTAATTTGACAGTAAAACTATTCCATATTCTCCCTTTCACAGTATTTCTGCTGCATGAAAGGTGGGGGGAATTAAAAAAAAAAAGCTAACCAGACAGCGGTTTCTTTCCGAAAAATAAACTTTCAGAAGCATGCAAACCTTGATGCCTGCTTGTTTCCAACTGAGTTCCAACTACATAAACTACATAATCCTGAACGCTCTTCCAGCCAGCTGTATGGATATTCAACTGTTTTAATACCCTCTGTCTTTTTAAGATCCCAATTCTTATTGAAGTGTGGGCAAAGGCTCATTGCCACATTATCTCCAAACCACAAAAGTTTTTTTGGCCATCTGGTTTACCCTTCCCTTCACTGCTGCCTACTTGTTGCCCCAACGGGTCTGCTGCCTCAGCTGCTTCCTAGACTACCTCAAACCAGGCTGGGGAAAGATCTGCTAGTACATCTGAGGCAGCAGCAACTGGTCAGGGAGGGAAAGGAGACAGTGAGAAATGGCCTGTTCCTCCACCATAGGTTGATTTGGAAAAGCACGTATTTGTCCATAGGCCTGTGCACACTGAGAAGTAGACTATTCATCTGCCTACGTTCTACAAGTACAGGGATTAACGCACTATTAAATATGAACAAGGCTAGCTGAATAAAAACCCCAAACAAACCAACAAATATAACCTACTATATAATGGAAACTGTGGGGGTGATGAAGCACTTATGGAGTTAAATAAAAAACAACTAAAAAGAAAAATACAGAATCTGTTTCTCAGTTCTAGTCATCTCAGGTATCCTTTGCAGAAGCAGTAGGTTGAATGTTTCCAAATGAGCATGATTTGCGTACGGTAGCTGTCTTTTAAAAAGTTTTGAGGTCAAACTGGATTTGACAGTAGCTTTTGAGATAGTTATGCTATGTCAAAGCCCTCCTAATTAAATCTTTCATCATTCATTTACTACGCTCTTTAACAAACAGGGCACATTAGTGGCAAAGCAGAGAAGTTAGAAGAAAACACATTCTTTAGAAATTACCACTCCAGCTGGAGTAGATCATTACAGCATTTTAACTAAGAAGCAAGATCCTCAGCCAGGAATAAGCGAAAGCCATAGCAGAAACACCACTTGTGTTGAGTAAAACTCAACACCAATTTCTCAAAATAGCTACTAGTCATTGTAAACCAGTATTATTCTCCACGCATGGCAATGCTACTGACATTTTGTTCCAAAGTTTTTTCTTCAAACCAACTTATGCTTACTTGCCTTGGAAGACAATCTTTAAAGATCACCTTCCAATCATTTAAGCATGTCAACAAGTACATTCGTTAATCCTACTGAAATCAATGGGACCTAAGCACATGCCTGAGTGTTTTGTAAAGCAGAAATTAAGTATTCAATTAAATATTTGCATCTGTTAAAGGGCTTTGTTCAAATACAATGTCTAAAATCTCTAAAAAGCTAACATCTTTTTCCCTGTCACATTAGAAATGCAACTGGATTTGCTCTAACTCAGGATGTTCTGGCTTCGATCTAACCCAACACTGACAAATGGACAGGGGGAAAAGAGGACATTGATCTCACCATGAGACTCTTAGAGTCTGTTACTTGTATTTAACAAGGGGAAATACAAAGTTCCAAAAGTAAGTGTTCGTGGATAGACAGACATAGACTCTAAACTTTGGGGAAAAAAAAGATATGAACTGTTACCACGAAAAAAAAAAAAAGAGAAGAGTTTTCATCCTTAGCTCTTCATTTTTAAATGACACACATGGATTTTCTACTCTAATAAAGCCTGCTGTACATTCTGGTAGTAACCTTCAGATTTGAAGATATTTTATATAAATCCGTAATTTATATTTTGTTTTGTATCAGGGGAAAATATTTCAAATGCAATAAAATAGCAGAGTGATAGCAGAATTCATGACTGTATAGTAAGCAACTTTTCATTTTTCAGATTCAGTTGTACAAACTATAAACTGTTAAATTCCTCTAATAACTGGAAAAGTTGTGGGCATTTGAATTTACTTACCTGAATACTCATTTAGCAAATATCTTCACATACAAGTCTAGATACAGAGTTAACGTAATTTGAATATTAGTTTACACATAATATAAATCAATGTTTGACAATATCAAAATCCCATCAAACAGTGGGCCTTTCTTATGCTATTATCAAATATAGTATATCACTGTGGGATAGCTGAGAATCATAGAATGCTAGCGTAGGCTTGTTTATTAAATTTGGTCAGTTTTCAGACCTTCCAAATAGGAATACTAAACATTTATTTTTCCCCTCTGGAAATTCTTTTTTTTTTTTTTTCTTTTCTTTTTCCCCTCCTGCTTAATACAGTCGTCATCCCAATTCCTAGTGAATTTATAAAAATATTTTTTATCCAATAACCCCGGCAAGGTAAAAATAGGAGTTTTTATAGCAAATGATAAACAGGCTCACGGACTATGAGAGAAACTAAACTTATTTCAATTGCCATACATTCGCTACTGAATCACACATCAACATTTTCTTTTTATGTGTGTTGCTGTCCACCTCAGACTAGCAGTTTTTAAGGTGCAGAAGCATCTTTCAAATATATGCATCTAACTCAATGATCAAGTTCCACACACTAGTGTCACATGCTTTAAATTTACATCACCTGCCCATCAAGAGCTGTGTTAAATAACAGCACTAATTGAAACTGCGTAATTCTTTAGAAAATGCAGCACTTCCAATTCATAGAACAAAGGGGTGCTTATGTGGTTCTTTATATTACTAGATATAATTTTCTGAAATAAGGAAATGAAATGAAAAAAAACACATTTGAAAGAAGTTGCTGCACCTGCAAAAACACTCTTTAAGCTTACTATGAAATACAAAAAAGTGCACCCTTCTATATCTACATATAAAACATATTAGAAATAAAACTTGTGTAAAATGTTTGCTGTGCAAACTATAAAAACAGTCAGTCAGTCAGTCCATTCTTTCTCCTAAACATTTTGTCACACTCTCTTGCTTCCTACTGCAGAGAATCGCTGTTATCCAAGACCAGCCCACTGATATTTGTTGTTGAGAGATCTCCTCCATCATCTTCACCGCTGTCTACAGATTCATCCTCGCTTTGCCCTGCCATCATAACTTGCTGAACAGCCAAAGTAGCACCATCAGATGACAAAGATTGGAGACTGTCTACATTCATGTTGACTGGAGCTGTAATTGTTACAACAGCACCTGGAGAAGCACAATCATAGTACTTTAGCATCTTTCTTGGTTTCTAATTTAATAATAAAGTAATATATATTTATATATAACAGAGTTTGTTTCTAATCAACAGGAAGAAAACCTAAGGAACTAAATTAAAAGAAAAACTATACAGGTTGTCAAACAGTTGAGTATCAGGAAATTCCAGAATTAAGTTGGCCAGGAATCTTAAATTTAGCTGTTATGGACACTCATTACAGCAATTGTCTCATCAAGTCGTCACAGGACCATTTCTGCAAAGTACTCCGACCAAATTCATTGCAAAAAGATAGGAGTGTTTATAGAGATTCAAGGTGACTTAAATGGATAAAGTTGTTGTCAGATCCAGGGGAGGCTGAGGGAAAGGTTGCTACAAACTGGAAAGGAATAAAGCAGCAGGACAGAAAGGATGGTCTTGAGATTAAAACAGTTATTTATATTTCTTAAATTGCTCTTATTTCTTTGATCCAATGTTAAGGAAGTTACTTCAGTCAAAGCCTCTGGAGGTTCTCTTAACATTTCTCTGCCTTTCAATGTTCTACTTGAAACCACGAGGGGTATATAGAATTGCAAATGCTCGGTCCCTCTAGCAACAGTGAAAGGAATGTGAACATGATGGGGAGTCATGAAACTGAAATTGCAGTCCAATACCGCTAATCAAACAGAATTCTACTGACATGCAGACACATACTGAGAGAACTTAGTTGTACACCTAACCTTGTTCTGTTGTTTCATAACTTTGGAAACAAAAGCAACCATCTCTCAATATAAATTCCAATGGAATACCTCCCCAAAACACAGAAATCTTTAAGGAGGGAAAATCTGACACATTTCTGTTATGTTTTTCCAGATTAAAAACACATTTATATTGAAATACCAAGAAGTTCCTCTCCCCCAAAAAGCATCAAACCCTTCATTTCTCTGTTACAGAGGAATTAACTTTATTATCTGTGGTTAGCCAGTTCTTACCATCTGACATTGTGAGCTCATTAGATTGCTGCTGAGCAACTCCTGAGGCAATGGAGTCAGGCCAGAACCTCTGAACTGGTCGGTTCTGAGCTGTTTTCTTCTTTGTTTTGGGAGTTTCAGAACAACTGGAATCTAGCATTGGCTGAAGAATTCGCCTTCTAGCATTGATAAACCTAAACACAATCAAAGGCAAGAAGTAGTTATCACCAGTTGGCTGTAAATTGTCTCTTTCTCTCAGATTCATAAAGTATACAGCGAGGAAAAAAAATCAGGAATATAAAATCTTTGCCCTACCAGCTTGCCTTGACATCCTTTTTAATGTGTAGAACTGCTCCTAGAACACTGTCATCCTTTGATTTTGGCAAACTAGCTAAGAAAGTACTTCTATCATTTTGTTGCTATCAGCATTTTTTCCCCCACCTCAGAAGGGGAAATTCTCCAGACAGCATGACAGATGTACATTTCAAGATCTTATTAAAAACTAAGCACCAGAAAACTTGCTGACAGCGTAGCTCGGAAAGCTGATACTCCTCTCATTACAGTTCACCTAAAAACTAGCCCCTGCCTAACCTAGTTTGCTTGGTCTGGTTTCATTTACTTCTTTAAGCTCCTGCATTACTTATTTTATAGGCTCCCCGGCTTTCCAAGGTCTGGTTCCTGATCCAGGAGACAACAGCAAACACATTTCTCAAATCTTTCCCAATTCCCTTTTTTCCCTGATTTTCACTTGTTTACTTTAGCATGCTAATTGCTGCCTTTCCCCCTTCTGCTAGCGAACAAGAAAACGCTTACACCACATCTCACTTAACTACCAGAACTTAACCGACTCAATTTCAATGTAGCTAGCTACGGCAAGGAGTTGTGACTGAGAATAGCATCCCTCCCTAAATCTGACAAAACACATCCAGGACCCATCTTTATCCGCAATGGAAGGAAGGAGGGTGCAGCTGGCAGGCCCACATGGTGTAATGCAATGCTCTGCAGAGCCATTAGTTGGATCCCAGTACCACAGAGCTCCGTTACTACCGTGTCACGCAGGTATAGTTACACTGTTCTGCTTCTGGAACCAGTGTACTGCTGCTGTCTGGAGTATTTCCCCACTGGACCCCTCTGCAGCCATGCAACCAGCATCATCTTTGACATCTGAGGAAAGTCCCTGTTGGACTGCAATAATCTTGGGAACTAATACCACAAGCAAAATAGGATGCATGTTGGCACCCTCGCTCCTCTCTTCTGCAGGGGGAGGTGTTTTACCTTAAGCCTCTGGTGAAGATAAAATATGCTAAAACGTGTTGAACCACAAACTAGAGTAGTTGAGGTACTGACACTCTCCATTTGGACATCAATGCTCAGAGGATAGCATCCTTTGATACAAGAGCAGAACGAGTATCTGTTGACAGTAACTTCTTAAACATTTGCAACCACAACTACCAGAGAACACACTTCAGAGCTTCAGGTCACTAAAAGGCTTTCAACCTCAATTTCTTTACTTGCAGAAGAGACATGAGGGTACTTCCAACTCTTTCGGCAATAGACCAAATTTTAATTCCTTAATGTTGCGAAGTTTTCTGTGGTTCTTAAATAATTTAAATGACACAAGTATGATTATACCTTACTATAAAAAAGAATATGCTTGTGTATTAGTGCATAATTCCTGTATTTTTATACATGTTTTGTAACATAGGTAGAACAGTAAGTTCAACTTATATACACACCTATATATATATAAGCCCAAGTTATATCTTAATGATTTCTCTATGTTGTAAGCATGTGGAGACAACAACAGACATTAAGTAAGAGTTTTTGCTCTTACCAATTGTTAACCTGGAGTAGTGTCAGATTTGTTTGTGCTGCAATCTGTTTCTTCTCATCCTCTGTTGGATATGGATGCTAGACAGGACAAAAAAGCAAACAAAAAAAGGCATAAGCTTGTTTCATCTCCTCATCAAAAATAAGGACTCCTTTATTACAACTGATTCAAGCTGCTAGATTAAGACCATCTGACTCATTAAAAACCAAACTTTAGAAACCTCACAAACTTTTATAGATAAAAATCATTTAACAAAGACTGCTTTACTACACAAAACTGATTTTATCCTTGGAAGTGTATATGATACCATTAAACTGCTAATGTCTAATTCAGAAGAAAAAGCTTCTCATGGTTGGCAGTCTTTATTAACAGCGTGATCCCTGGGCAACACAGCATGTGATAAGATCTGATTAGTTATGCTGTCTAAAGGCAATGTCATATGAGAGTACTGACAAGCACTTTCTAGTTAAATAAAGCTACTCTGAACTAAACGGTTGAAGAGAGAGTACGTAACATAAGAAGCATACATGCAGTTTCCCTGTATCATTTGCCTGTTGTAAAACAGTTGTAATAGTTGTAAGGTATCAACCAGCTAAACATTGTGATATAACTTGAGACACATTTATCCTTTCAGGATAAGCATTTATGCAAAGGAAAGACATTCTATTGAAAGCACAAGTAGATAGTAACACATTTGGTACACATTAGAAGGATTGCTGGAAAGGAGATAAAGCCAGAAAATTTGAAATTCTCTTCTACAAAAAAGAAACCCCAAAACACAGATGGAACTATTTTGCCTTGTGCCATGAACCAGGGTGTAGAGAGCATTAAGCTCTCAACACAATGAAATGAAGAAAGATCCCTTTTAACAATGTTTATTGAGATCATGAGGTACAACTGTAACATACTTATTAAAATAATAATAAAATCAACCGACATTAGACTGTGGAACTAGTCCAAATGACTTCAGGGAAAACTGAACTGAGATTACACAATTAACAACAGAATAAATTCACCTTCTTTATGAAGCAAAATCATAAGAGACCACATAAAAGAGTTACATAAAAACCTGTGACTCCTAATCATGTCCAGTCCTTACCCCTATGTGCTGAAAAAGCCAAGATCTCATCACATTTGTAGCGTGCTTGGGAAGAACTCCTCTTTTATTTTTTGATGAGCCATCATCTTGATGCAAGATGCCTAGGTCTTGGTTTAATTGCAACTGAAGCTGCACATAGAATTTTAGAAGAAATAAGGCAGTTAACACAGTAATAGCAATATTCTGTATCAATGTATGAATAACTCATTTATAGAAGGAATGAAAAGAAATTGGGCTTGAGGCATGCTGATTATAAAAAGCTGCTTGATTTCCTAGGGAAAACTTACAAAAGCAGCTCTCCTACAATAGTATTCCAAAACGTCTTTATCCAGGGAAAATGCTGTATCAAATTTCTATAGTTTTCACATGTCACGTAACTTCTGTTTTAAGAATTACAGCTGTTAATCAGGCTGTGTATGTGATCTTGTGAGAACAGCCAAATGCCAATTTACTGTAATTTAAAATAAAATCCACCCATATTGCACACGTCAGGTTAATGATACTCCCTACTTATCTATGCTGCCCTAAGGATCTGATTGCCTTGTCACCCTATGTAGTCATTTGCACATGTGAAGAGCAATTGAAAAACACAATGCTGAATATACTTATTGTGCAAACATAAAGAGCTATGGAAGTTGGAAGACTTAAATGAAGGCCTTAAAGTCAAATTCATTTTTATGCTAGAATTGCAAACAAAGACACTAAAGGTTCTGCTAAAATAAATGCATCTAAACCTCAAAGAGCAAGAAGATATGTATGGTAGAACCCTTAAATCACTAAGACTCTTACTATTTTCCTAAAGGTTCGTATTTCCTTCTCACTTTTGCTTTCTTTTCCACTTCCTATAGATACATCAGATTATTTGCACATTGGTTATCTGAACATTAGGGAATATGTTCTTAAATGCTTACGCAGAGCTGAGAAGAAACAGCATATAAATTGCATATGAGATTATATTTCAGACAATTATAGCTGAAATGATTCTAAATCAGGTTTTTCAGACAACCCAGAGCAATTTCTTCAAGCTAGTCATTATGTCTATGCCTTGTATGAAATAAGTTTTAAATGAGATTTAAGCTATCAAGTTACAACAAAAACGTATTTGGAGCATACTTTTATTTCCAAAAATAATGTTTTATATTCTAAATAATCTGCTTGTATATGGAGGCTTTATAATGAACTTTCAATAGCTCTGCCCCAGTGTCTTTTCCCTATCTCTACAGCATTCTTAAACACTGAAAAAGAAGAATCTGAAGAAGGATTTCCCATGGGTGACAAGGAATACAGGTCCAAACCTATGTACAGGTGGGTTTGGAGATTCCTGCTAACATCAAGAGTAGCCACAGATATATAGAAAAAGGTCAAGTCCTTTTTTTTTTTCCATCAGAGATATAAAAAGCATTTTTCTTTAAAAACATTTCAGTCTCGGAGAGTAATTTTACACATCTCTTTCAGAATGTTATCTGAGGACAGAACTGCATGCATTCTAGGGAAGAATATGGGCAAATACATACATTCTACTACCAATAAAAAGAAGATAATACTCTAAGCATACTTTTTCAGTTGGAAGGTCAGAAGGAGGAAAAAGAAAAGACAGTGAGTCAGTGATTACAAACAGATTTTATGCTGTGGAGATGGTAGCTCCTCATTCACATTTTAATTGACTCCGTATTCCTGGAATATTTGACTTAACCGCTTTCTGCTTCAAGAGAAAGCTAGTAAAGTTTTTCATAACTGAAGACGGCCTAGTTTTCACATTTCCTTTTCCTTAGTTGTTTCTTTGAGCCCTCCAGATCCAAGTCTTTAAGAACCCCTCCCAAAAAGAGTGCTGGTTCTTATCTTTTAAGGTATGATATAATAAGCCCAATGTGAGGGTCTTCCATAGTCTTAACTGAGTATTTTAAAGGTTTTATGGCAAAATGTTTCTCAACATATACAAATTCTGAAATACATACTTTCACAGTACTAGTGGTTGCCATCATGATAAAAAGTCAAATTTCTGACAACAGCAATGTGGCCACCATAATGCAATATAGTATATCCAGTATATCCAGCCATAAACCGAGTTCAACAATTAGAAAAATTTTAATCATTAAAAAAGTGTCTATTTAATTAGAGGAGGTTTTTGGTTTGGTGGGTTTGGTTTTGTTTGTTGGGTTTCGGGGTGACTTCTTGGGGGCAGGGATAGTGTTGGGGTGTTGGGTTTTTTTCAGTTTTGTTCTTTTTTAAAAAATCTATTCTTTTTTGTCATCACTAACAAAAGACATTTAACAGGTAAGAACTATGATGATCTGTCAAGGCAGGGGAGATTTGTCTAGGACCTTATGCCATGTTATGCAACTTGTAGTTCCTATAACAGTGCTTGCATTAAGTTTGCATTTGTTACTATGTGTGTGCACACATAGCTCATTCTGACTTTGTCAAATTTAAACGAAAATTCTTAAAATGACTGAGATTTATTTGAACTCCAAATACTATCCTGTGAAGCCCATGAAACAAACCTGAGAGTTCTGGATCCGAATAGTTCCAGGTGACAATGCTTGTGTCACCACTTGACCTTGTGGAGTGACCACAGTGACTGGCTGATACACTGTGCCCCCTTAAAACAAAACAGCAACGCAGATTATAGGTAAGTAAAAGCCCTTCAAATATTATTCTCTTTAAACACACAAACACATCAGCACTGCAGATAATACATTTTGATAATATATCAATTATTTTTTTTCTAGTAAGCGTGTAAGATATGCTCTTTGCTACACTAAATTTTTTTCCATCCAGAAAAATTTGTATTAAATTCAATTATGTTTCCCTGTATTTTAGGCATTCTAAATCTATTTTCAAAGGAAAATGCCATGACTAGCAGACTATAAAATAGTTCATTGGTTTTTTTTAACTGAGCCAACTTTTCAGCCAACAAGGGTCACCACACCAGAACCACACCTATGTATGTCAACTAGTTAGGGCAGTCAGTTGGGTGACACCTAGATGTTTGGGTCAACTAAGGTGGCAGAATCTTGGTGAATGCACAGGGGGTCCCGGGCACCAAAGCCACAAAGCATGTACTGTGTGTCAGGATAATGTCTTTGTAAGTATATGCAGACGCATTGCTTTGTTGCATTTGAATCAAGGCATTTTTTCTGTTTGTTTTAAAATCTTGTTTTAGAAGCAAGATAAAACATTTCACTTCCACTGTCATCTCCATACAATAGCAGAACAACTTGGACATCAAGGATTTCAGACTTGTAGGTGTGTTTCCAAACTCCATATATCACAAGACAGCTAACAAGTGGAATATTTTAGGTAATGCACCTTTTTGTCAAACAGAATTATTTTTTTGAAGGGAAAAAAAAAAGAAGAAAGCATAAAACACCTCAGTCTCTGAAATGTTTTTTAACAAAAGCAGCATTGCACAGAAAGATCTCTTAATATTATATATATGTAGCCTCCATTCACATACGCATACTTGGTACACATATAAATTAAATAAACATTCAGACACCAGTAAGGCACTTGACTGTATTAGAACAACTCTTCAGGTATTAGTGCTAAAACATATTTTAAAAAATATTTGTGTATTTTTTGTAACAGTTATAACATAAACCATAACGAAGAGGAAGGTGCCAGTTTTTCTTTAGTGTGTCATACCTGCTACTGTTGCCATAGTTACATTTCCCTGCTGCAATGCTGATGCTGGCACCATAATCCCTTGGGGACTGAGTGTGCCTGCAATGGCACTTGGAATTTGCTAGAAAAATAAAACAATTAGTTGCTTGCATTTTTTTAAAGTTTTTTTTTTCTTTAAGGAGATAAAGCATGCTTGTGTAATTTTGGCTCTAAAAATACATTTGGAGTTTAATCACAAGATTAACTTCAAAGAGACTTCATTAGAGGTTCATCATTACCCACATTAACTTTCTCATTATCAGCAACTATTACCTTTGAAAACCCTCATGAAAACCGCTGTTAGAAAAGATATAAAACTATCTTGAGAAATTTCAGGAGAGAAAAGATTCTAGGTACATAAGTACTAAGAGAAACAGTTTCTAAGGGCACAGAGGGAAAAGGACAGATGAAATGGACCCTTGATGCTCTTATTATAAGCATCAAAGCTTTACAGTTTTAGTTATTACCTTAATTCCTTCAATTTCAAATTAATGTATTAAGTATTCAAAATGCCCAATATGTTTTATTCAGCTCAGGACAGTTCTTACTCAATCCTGACCACACGAATTCTTACACGTTCCTTAACATGTATGAATAATCTCTATTGTTACCAAATGCAAAATTCAGTCCCCACTGTCTTTACAGAAGAGCTGTAACAGACATACAAACCCCCCATCTTTTAACAGTTCTTTTTGTCTGATTTTAGACTCTCCTTTCCACATGCGTAGACACCAAAACCTAAGTAATGTGTCCAAAAGTCAAAGTTCAAAAGTCATCGAGGCTTTTCAGAATACACAGCATCAAACATATGAGTAAGTCAGAGATGGGCCATCCTCTAAGGTTAGCTATCTAGTATGTACTTGGATTGCAGTACTCACTTTCCAGTATTTAATAGCAGAAGCATCAACCATAACGTACTAACTGTTGTTAATTAACTGTTGTCAATTTACTACAAAAAATGCAATTGGTTATTGCATTTAGATAATATCAACAACATATAAACGGAGGTTCACTTGTATAGAAATGGGCACAGTTCATAACTACACAGTCGCCCTTGGGGACATGCAATGACATCTCAAGGGGTGCAACTATAATCCATCAGACATTTTCTATTTGTTCCAGAATACAGATTGTGTATAAAAAGTATTACCCATCTCAATATTTTAAGGAAGCAGACTAGACTAAGGAGACCTTCTTAACAAGGAATTTTCTTCTTCTCCTTTTATTCAGTTTCCTAGCCTACCTCCACAAAATAGCAAACCCTGGCTACTCTGAATATCTCCATTTGCTGAACTGAGGGAAGACAGACAAGAGAAGTGACTCTATGTTCTGGCACATTTCAAGAAATTTGTCCATCAGGCGAGTCACACTGACACGCACAAAAAAATACAGCTCTTTCTACTCTAAATAACTGACTTTGAGAAAGTCAAAGAAACTGCAGAAATTCTGTTTGCAAACTAATGGAAATAGAAGTGTAATTATAACTTCCTAAGGAAATACAAGCAAAACCACGCTTAATTGTATTTGAAACATACCTGAGATTGCACAGGTGAATAAGGACTTCCAGGCTCTCCACTTAATAGAGTTTCACTGTTCATTTTTGTCTTCAGGCAGGCAATGTAACGACTACAGAAATCCTTGCAGAGTTCATTAACCTTTTCTAGCTCAAGCAGATGGATACGTAGAACTTGGATTGCTTTTACCATCTAGGGAGACAATTGGGAAAAAAATTTTGAAACAAAATAACGGTTAATTTAAAAAATATTTAGTGTTAGATTTAAGCAAAGACTACTTTCCAGTAACAAACCCCATCCAATTAAAGCAGAGTTACTAATTGCTAAGTGCTGACTAAAGTTCTCCAGCTCTGACCATTATGCTCCTGAAATGTGAAAGGAACATGTTTACATACAAAACCTGTATCCTTGTACTGCATAAGTAAACTACCATACAGGGGAAACAAAACACTATAATCTTTGTCACATGTGACATATTTGGAAGACAGAGCACAGTTGAGATGTACATGGAGCACAGAATGAGCCTGCATGTCCACGTGATCTTTATCCCCATCATACAACCCTGGGTCATACACCACACGTGACTGAAAGCGAAGGGAAGTAATCCCATCCACATGTATTATTTGGAAGGCGTAGCTGGACCAGGCTTAGTAAGCCACAGTCCTCTTGAGCTACATATCAGAAATATGAGGTTCAGTTCCACATTACATGCTGACTCAAGAAAACCAAAAGCATACAGATGAATTTGAGATCGCCCCTTCTGTGATTTAGCATAAATTTGTCACACAAGTTGCTAGGGAAGGAGAAAGATACAGGAAATGGCTTGCCATCTTGCCTATAACAAAAACACAATAACTTTTATTTTCCTATAGAATTAGAATAAAGAGGTCCCAAAGTTTGCCACATTGTTCAATAAAGCTTAAAGTAATCAAACAGCTCTTCAGTCCTAGAGCTTTGAAGTTCCGCTGCAATTGTATGACAAAGATTAAAAACTCTCAAGTAAAATCTTATAAGAACTTTCAGGTGAGGAGACCACTTCTGAAATATAAACCATTAAATACAAAGCATTAACCCAATAACAAATCCATGTTTAAACAAAAATTGAAGTAGAAAAGACACATATGTGATGTGAGAATACTTAGACTTACTGCAAGAAAAAGACTCATAAGCTTGGATAGCTAATGGTACTACATACTGCATAAAAATAGCTTGGGTGGTTGTAAGGGTCATGGGCAGGAGATCAAAAGCTAAAACCAAATCCAGATGGCCTAAATTTTTATGAAGCAGTAGGAAATCCAGGACATTCGAGTATGTACATAACACATTGGCAAGAGTAATTATTTTTTATTTAGCATGCCATCCTCAACATTTACTTGCTATGCTAGATCTCCAAGAAAAATATCCTTCAGTTCAGAAACTGAATAGATTATAATTTTGAAACATAGTGCAGAGCTTGATTTCGCATTATTTGGAAAAATCTGTCCTATATGAAGTGTCATTTACTTGGCCAGAGCACTGAATCCAATGACCAGAAATGATAGTTTACTAACTAATCCACTCATTACTTTTAACTAAAGAAGCCAACTGGAAGTGGAAGTTGCCCTTGTTCAAAGCACCTGAAGGAAATCAAGGCAGACAAACTTCTGTGTGTACTCTCCTCTCCACCCTGACAGTTTTAGCTTTCACTGTGACAGATCTTTTCCTTATTTTTTCAGTAGAAGATACTCCAGTTGTATGACACTCACCCAGTGTAGACAACTGTATGTTTAAATAAACAAGAGGGGAAAAAAAAAAAAAAGAAGTTGTAACAAGAAAGGAAATCTTATACCCTCTGAGGGCTGCAACGAATAAACCCCAAGCATGTATCTTTAAAAGCACAGCTGCAGAAAAATCTGAGCTGTAGGTTTGAGGCAGTTGATCCAAATTAAAATCTGGTAACTCTTACGACCTATGACACCAAAAGCCTTTGAAAGAGTAAGTGCAATGGCCCAGCGCTGAGGTATGGAAGCCAGCAATCTCCTAAAACCACCCTTAGCAGTGGTGGTTGTTTCAACTGTCTTTAAGTACCTTTAAATACAACCAAGTTAAAATCTAGTTAAGCTTCCATAGTTTAACACAAAACAAAGGTCATCTATGTTTAAAGATACTCTTTTCCTTTCAGAATTAGGATCTGTAATACTACAATAGCCAAAGAGTTTCAGAGACAAAAAAGCTTAAACTACAGAGCTTTTTATGTGTGGCAGACCAACACAGAACATATATATTAATGAATGCCTTAAGCATTCAGCTAAAATGAGGTAACAAAAATATGCCTTTGGGCACATAATACTTGACTATATTAGTGATTAGCTTTGCTCAGTCAGGAGTGTTGTGAGGTTTTTTTTCTTAAACCATTGCCCATATTTATATTACTTATTTAATCAGCATTTATTTGGAGGAAAAATAAAAGTCCTTTCTTCAGCTGAGATTTAGTTTCAAATTGATGGTTGATACTTGAAGTAAAAATTGAATTAAAAGTCAAAATTAACCATAAACCAAGAACTAGTAACACTATCCAGGTTTTTGCAGAGCCACACACAGTCACACTACTCTTACAGGAAGCTGGGCTACTGTGGTTAGGAAGGCAAACAAAACTTTGTAAATATGCCATGCCTGTCACCAGGACTTATTTACTCATTTACAACTACACTAATTGTGGCCATATGGTTCCTGCTCTCTTGCAGATTGGGAGGACCAAGCTTAAATTTGTTCACAGAAGTTCACTTTTTCCTTGAAACTAAAAAAAATAATAATCAAGAATTACTAATAAAATCACCCATGTTGAACAAAGATAATACAAAGAAATGTTTCCAGACAGATACAAGTAGTAGTAATATTTCATTCCTATGTTCGTAAAAGGCACACCTTAAAATCTTCAACAACCATGTTTTTGTTATTTAGTGCTACTGAGTAGAATATGCCACAGAACAATGAATTTTTATAACCCAAATGATTCAGCTGTAGAAATAAACCTGGAGCATCATTTCAGAGAAATGCACAAAGACAGAAGTAACCATGAGACATGTATATTGTTGAAAGTGCTGTAAATAAAGATAACGGTAAACTATTAAGCAAAGAAAGATTATTTGGAAAGCTTCCACTTCTTGCTATCCAGATCATATTCACATATAAATGTACCATATATTAACTTTGGAGACATCTTTAGCCCTAAAAATGCTTTAGATTGTGCCTGCATCCTGTCTTTTCAGTACCTCAAGCACATGTTGCAAAGGGCATAGAATACACTATGCACTACCTTAGTCATAACCCCCAGTCATACCCACAATTTTTTATGGATTGCTATATGCTTATGTTATGTGCCTTGAAAATACATATATGGACAAAATATATGAAAGAATGTCCATATACTGACAAGTAATCTCACTCCAATGACCTCTCATCTGCAAAAAAAAACAAAGTATGTACATTCACAGCTCACCTACTTTCCTGATCAAACATTTCTGGGGTGATTTAGGTCTTCAGAGGAAGAACACAAACTCTGGGAGAGGGAGTATTTTGTTTTCATTTCCCCTATTTTGAGTCCTGAGCTACAAGACATAGCTAGGAAAGGTATGACTAGAGTTTTTTGAGACAGTTTTGCACATTACAATAGCAAGAAAACTTTTCAGAAATGCAAAAGCACGGCTAGTTCAGTAAAGACTATTCAAATAACATCAGCTGGCTTTACCACCACTACAACTCTTCCTCACACAACTAAAAATTCAATAGGATAGTCTTTGAGAAGAGGGTACTGAACCAAAAATCCTTACCCCAAATGAAACAAAAAACTCGGGGGTCTTCAAAAAAGGCAGTGTCCTGTTCAAATACAAAAGTGAGAGTATATTTAACACCCCTTGTTTTGTATTGTTTCTAGACTTGATAAAGCCATACATAACCTGCTCTGACTTCACAGCTGACCCTTCTTCATGCAGGAGGTTGGACTACAGACCTCTTGAACTTGTAATCCTTCTTTTATTATTCTATGGTTCTATGAATGTGGGGAAATTTAAAAAGCCACCCATATACGGCAAGAGTTTACTCTCAACAGAAGCTATACAAAAGACAGGAACTACCCTGGCATAACTTGATGTTTCTGCAGTGGCTAGCTTAATAGTAAGCAACAAAGAAACGTTAATTACTGAATGTCTTGACACATCTGTGAAAGCTCTAAAAATTATCTGCAAACCCTCGAGCTGAACAACTTCTTAGACGTGGATGAACCTGTCTGTGGAAGTTTTAAGCACAAAAGAATACTTGTGGAGAACAAAGAGAATTTGCTTCACTCCAAGATCTGTTTTATCTGTGAAAATGAGATAGAGATGTCAAAGGCTAAGAAGCAAAGGGTAAGGACCTCCAACAGATGATACTCCATGTTATGGGGATACAGCTGAGCATGCTTCCAGAAAGAAGCATGTGCACTTGGGAACCTGTAGTTAGCAATACAGACCACCAAGATCTGATTCTTATTAGCAAACACATCTCTTCTGATACTGTTGCTTGATAAAAGGACTATGGTGGATGCAAAGTAACAATCCAAAAAGATATGGAGGAAGTTAAAGCTCTGGGAAAGAAAGTACACTTCCAGTTTAGTAAGTAGAACATGAGCTTCTACTTCCCTCACACAGGAATTAGGATTTGAAAACGGGAGGTCTGCAGCACTTCTTTCAGCTAATGAGCACTTACATCAAGTTCAGGGAAGATCAATGGAGACATGGACAGCATGAGTGACCAAGAATCAGAAAAGAGAATAAAATTGTTGAAAACCAGAAGAAGCCTGTAGAAGAAACCTTGGAATGTCTTATTCCAAGACAGAGGATAATTCTAGCTCCAATAATATGCTGTGTTAGGCATGTAAGAACTAAATATTTACTGCAAAAAATAATAAAGTTGTACGTTCTGCTTTTACCCCCCTGAAGAGTCTAACTTGTTTGGTCAGTCAGTGAAGTTCGAAGGGTAAAGTTTCAAAGTTCTTTTTGTGGCCAATAGTTCTTGAAGAGCAAACACATAACTACCACAGATAAGCCACTTATTAGGGATGGACTGGAACGCCTGGAAGAATTTCAGTCCAAAAACAACCTGACTGGAAGAGAAACATCTTCTGACTGGAAGATGATTCTGTGTTGAAAGTAAAGACATACCTAGAATGTCAAAGATTGTTACATCTCAGAGCAAGCTGATAAAATCTGTCCAGGAGCTAGGACTGAAACATCTCCATTTTCCTTCAACAGATCTTTGCGTTTTCCTGTGATGCACTCTTCCTTGGGAAGAAAAAAGGCATCTTACACACCTCTCAAACAAAGAGACAACTGAAACTTCACGCTTCAGGGAAGCCATAACACAGATTTGTGTTTTTTTTAGTGCTGAAGGTTTTGAACACAAACCATTGCTGACTCTATTACATGAATGCACATATACAAAAAGAGTAGGAACATACCAGTAAATCAAACTAAAAATATGCTTAATCCAGGTCATTTCATGGAGTACCTTATAAATTCTTTTAAGGGAAAAAAAACCTTCCACAAGACAGTACCATTTTTTCCATCTCTTTCCAAATTCTTACAATCTCTTCTGAGAAATTCGCTCTTCTAAACACGCTGAAGCCTAATACCAAAGTTCTGACCCAATCCAGAACCCATCAATATTTGTAGAAATGTTCTCATCCATTTCACTGCAAATACCGTATTTTTGACTATATGTCTGATTAAGTCAGACTTGCGAAAGACACTGCAAAAGGCCTAGTAGCACCACCTCTGTGTTGACTACAACCCTTTGGTGTGATGCTTCAAGATCACCAACTGACAACGCTGGAGTGGTTAACTGCAGAAAACCAGAATCCTTCCATCTAGATAATAAAAAAGGATTGAAATTTGGTTTACAGGCCAGGCTTAGCAATACATGGATATCCTTAACATTAAGTATCAGGTGGATGCTACCTGCATTTCCCAATGCGGAAATCCCTTATACTACTAATGCAGGAAAAGACCAATTAATTTAGAATGGGAACAGTAATACCAAAGTAACAAGGTAATCTAGATCGTAGCTTATTAAGAGCTACTCAAGTTAGAACAACCTTACAGTGTTCTTAATGAACTTCCTTTCTGGTCAAACTGATTTAATGCCTGGTCCATCCAGATTAACATTCTGTGGTCCTCTGGATTAAAACCAAACTTTTCCTTTGGAATACTCAAGGCATTTCAAGTGAGTGCCTAATGTGAAACATTGTAGGGCCTCTTAGAATTCTGGCAATCAGTATCAGACCCTTCACAACTTCTGTTATCTAGTCAATTAACCTGTATGGAGCCTGAAATGATATTCTGGTTGTTTTGGTGCCATTAGTTTAAGCGTTGCCACAAAAACTGTGAAGTGTAGTTGAGTTCTTCATGCCACTTCCAAAAGAATTAAAAGGAAAAAACCTGAAACAGTTGAATTAGTGGCCAATTTCCTTACTGTAAGCAGGCCTGTGACTCTTTTCAGATAGGACCTGAATTTGGCTCTTTATAGTACTATAACATTAATCTCAGGTCAGCTCTGGCTCCAAGTTGAATGATTGCTACTGTGCAAGCATTTTCACTGTATTTGTTTGATTCTGCTGGGGTCAGATAAGAGCACTGGTGGAAAGCAAGCAGTTGTCTGGCCTACTTGCTCCACCCTTCTGGCTCGTTCTGATTAGCAGTCTTTACCAGCTTCCCCTTTTGAATGAATGGTTGATTTAACATTGGAGTTAAAAAGGAAGGCAACAAGAACAGAATATGTAACAAAACTGCACAATATCAGAATCCCTCTCTACGAAAAAGAGATTTTAAATCTATATAAAAATCCATATATTTACGTGACACAAGGCAGAGAAAACTGACAAGCTACAGCATTCTCTCTGCAAGCACCAGTATTTCAAGCTGAAAACCACACTAGCTATTTCACAACTTGACAGAAGCTCTCCTGTTCATTGCCCCTTACAAAATGAACAGCCTGTCAGAATGTCAGCTGTTCAGAGTGCCCAGCCTTCAGGACAGGCAGAGGACAAGTTGCGCTCAGATTTCATTTGGTATCTAGTAATGGAAAGTCATAGCTAACAATATGACTACAGAACAAGAGTTCAATGCCAAAGATTTTGGATTTTGCAATGTGGTTCCCGTTTAAGATAGTACTGACCTCAGCAGCCACAGAATACAAGACATAAGCAAATACATCCTCATCTATCTTAAGCAAAATCAACCAGATTTGTGCAGCCCATCAACAAAGGTGAGTACCACATAAACCATGAGACTTTGTCACTACTAAAATCACAAACAGGTCAATCAGCAGGAAGGATTACTTGAACATAGCAGACCCATCTACAACCAAAGCAAGCTATATCTGATAGAATGTTTGTGTACAGCCAGAAGAACGTGAAGCAGGCCAAGGCATGCAGGATCTCTGGGAAAACTATTTTTGAAGGCTCACAGAAACCACAGAATAGTTGAGGTTGGAAGGGACCTCTGGACCTCCTCCCTTGCTCAAAACAAGGTCAACTAGGGCAGGTTGCTAAGGGCCACATCCAGTTGGGTTTTGACTATCTGCAAGGGTGGAGACTCCACAATCTCTCCGGGCAACCTGCTCCAGTATTCAATCACCCTTACAGTAAAAATGTTTTTTCTTCTGTTTTAATGGAAATTCATGTGTTTCAATTTATGTCCATTTCTTCTTGCCCTTTCACTGGGCACCACTGAGAAGAGTCAGAGAGTTTGTCTTCTTTATTCTCCTATTAGGTATTTAGATACATTGACAATATTCCCCCCAAACCTTCACTGCTATAGACTGAACAGTCCCAGCTCACTGAGCCTCTCCTCATATGAGAAATGCTATAGTCTCCTAATCATCTTTTTTGGTTGTTTGCTGGACTCACACCAGTATGTCTATGCCTAGTAGTGGGGAGCCCAGAACTATACCCAACACTCCAGATGTGTCCTACCAGTGCCAAATAGAGGGAAAGGACCATGTCCCTTGACCTGCTGACAACGATCTTCCTAACGCAGCCCAAGTATGTTGAATTTCTTTGCTGCAAGGATGCACTGCTGTCTCGTATTTGGTTTGGTGTCCACCAGGACCATCAGGTCTTTCTCCACAAAGCTGCTTTCCAGTTGGCTGGCCACCAGAGTGTACTAATGCATGGGGTTATTCCTCTCCAGGTACAGGACCTGTCTGAACCTTTGTTGAACCCCTTGAGATCCCTGCCTATTTCTCCAAAAACAAAAAAGTATCTCTAACAATGGCACAGCCATCTGGTCATCAGCCACTCCTCCCAGTTTTGCAACAGCTGCAAGCTTGTAGAGGGTACGCTCTCTCCCATCATCCTGGTCATCAAAGATGTTAAACAGTATTGGTTTCAGTATCAATCCCTGGAGTACAACGCTAATGACCAGCCTTCAACTGGACTTCATGCTACTGATCGCAATCCTTTGAGCCCAGCAGTTCACCCAGTTTTCAGTCCATCGTACTGCTCATTTATCTAATCCATATTTTATCAGTTTGTCTATGAGAACATTATAGGAGACAATGTCAAAAGCCTTACTAAAGTCAAGATAAAACATATCCATTGCTCTTTCCTCATCCACCGAGCCAGAACTACTACATTCCAACTATGAGATTTCAGATGTGCTTCTGAAAAGAAACTGAGATTAGAAAAATAAGGGAAAACAGTATATTTGTGTTGAATTCAGAGAGTTACAAATGAAGAAAATAACCTGAGGCTTAGCAAGTCAGCAGACCTGCTTTATGCAGAACATAACTCTCTCTCATTTTTGAGTAAAGTTTTGGAGGCAAGTACATTCAAAAAAGTCTTTGAAGAGCAAGCCATGGAAAATTTTATTTGTGTCTTCAAATTCACAGCTGATGTGCAAGAAGCACTCCAGAGGGGTCACTGACAGCACTAACAAAACCCCAAATACATTACAGAGTGAAAGAGATAAAGAAGTAATTCCAAAATTATAAGTGCTCCTGACAGTCAACTTTCTAGATACCTGGGTCAAACCACAAGATCCTGAAACCGGTATGTTATTTGAAGAATTCTGTGCACAATTAATGCATTAACAATGACAGGTCCCATGAGATTTTGTACATGTGCAAATTAGCATATGTGGTGAACTGCAGTTTTTAGCCTGGATTTAGACTTCCGCAGAAACTAACAGCTCTATAATATTTATCTCCTTCTCCCTCAGTAATGCGCTTTCCCCCCTCCTAAATTTGCACCACTGCTGCTCACACTAAAGCACTAGGGCAGTAACTGAAGAAAAGAATTATTGTTTATCTCCCCTTACCTTTATTTTTCTTCTTCTGTATTTTTAATTCCTACAGTGCCAACAGTCATTCTGCTACAGGATTTATTCATGGCACTGTTTTAGTAAGTATGTCAGTGCTTCTATCTTCTTAGAAAACTAAGTCACTGTCTGTACAAATAAATATTCTCAGGTAAGCTGCATCAAAATTTGCTCACAAAGATCTATTGATTAAGATATTAAACTGAAATTTTGGGAGTTCAGTTCTGTTCTAGTTGTAACTGTGGTCAAAGTGGACAATACCTGTTCTTCAGTTCTTCATTTATAAACTGAGAATATTTACACTAAGAGTATCATTATGTATCCTATTATGTGTCCTCCTCTAGCTGGTTTCCCATCATTCTGAAAAGCATTGTTTCTAGCCACCTTCTAAAACCAAAACCTTATCTGAGCCCCAAAATACTTTCAAATGGAAAACTAAAGCTTCTGTAAGACAAAGAGCTCCTCAGCCAAAGCTGTAAGAGAATCTCCTGAAAGGACTCTTGCGGGTGGATTAGTGCAAAGTGAACTTGATCCATCCTTGCAGAAGATTTAATCTAAGGTGACTGTATACATACATAGACTAAGATCATTGATGCAATGCATTAAGGTATTTCAAACCTGGGCTCTGTAACCTACAGGTAAAAGGATAGAATAAGAAGCTAAGAAGGTAACTTTTTATGTCTCTTTAGCTAGAGATGTAAAATCTTGCCTTGCTCTACAACGTACTGTCTTCTGCCTTCTTTACTCTCACACTGGTCTAATTATACATAGAGACTCCTGTAGCTTTATTTTCCATGACACTATTTAAATACTATCTTCCCAGAACTTAAGTACACTAAATATTGGTCATAAAGTGCTTGGAAAGAAATCAAATTATGTAAAATGTCTATTTAGGCTGCTTGCAAAAGCAGCCAAAATTGACCCCTTTTTTGGTGACCTCCTTTTTTATGTGCCCCTCCTAACATGCTGTTCACTGAAACACTCCTGCCAATCCTAAACAGCATCTCAGATTTATTTCTTAAGTCTTTGTTTTATTGAAGAGTTTTCTCCACGTACCTTACCTTAGCCTCCCACACAGGATATTATTTGCCCACATAGATCTTTCTACATATCAATTTTAAACCATTGCTATTTCTGTTGTTTACAACCTCCCATCAATTTAATTTTGTTTGAGAATGTTGATGTTTTAGGTATCCTTTTCTCCTAGGAGGTTGCATCGAGGATGAAGACTTCTGTTATTACACAGTCACCTTAGAGAAACAGGTTTTCAAAAATGAAACAAAACACTTGACTCCTATAATTCTAACACTGTTGAATATGATAAAATTTAGTTGCAATGTCACTCTAAAGAGACAAACACAGACAATTTAGAAACTAGAATGCCAACAGAGGTGTTCTCCAGACATATGATTTGAGAGGGAGACTAAGGGACTGGGGAAGTCACAGCTTCATCACAGAAGGGCTATCAGAAAGCCTAAGGAGACAATGACATGCAGGAAAAATATTTGTATATGTTAAAGAGTTTCTAAGCTCATCTTATAACAGCTCTTCTCCCATGTTAACTGGACGAACCCTGATTAAAGAAAAAAAAAACAATTAGAAGAAACTTTTATTGATTACATGTTTTTGATAAATATCTGTCTTGACATTCCAGAATTGATTTGCAGAGTCAACCTGACTATGGCAAGCATATGTTTCTGTTTGTCTCCAATACACTGATCTCAGCCAGTTTAGAATGGGAAACAACTGTGAAGGGCCAATGTAGGTTTACAGACAAGATGGAAAAAAGGGGTCAGAAGAAATTTTAAAAAAAGTGTTTCTTAGCATTAAAATAAAGAAGAATCTCTTGTAGGAAGAATAACGTGAAGTGAAACTATAAGCACCACAAATGCGATGATTGTTTCAGAAACAGATGAAACAGCTGATACTTACCAAATTATCAGTTTCTGGATCTTCACAGAAAAAGGGTTTTCCTTCTTTCTCCTGCTTCCTTACAAAATTTTCAATATCTACATCAAAACTAGCTGAAGTTGTACCTTCTGAGCCTTGGGTAGATTGTTCACATTTTTCAAATAATAGTGCTAACAAGGGAAATAGTGGGTGTCTAGAATAAAAGTTAAAATAAATGAGTAAGCATTTTATCTTATATGTACACCAGTGAAAAATAACACATCTAGCTCACGTAAGGTAACTGTCACTCATGTAAGAAACAAAGACAAGTCTTGGAAGAGACTGCATATAACACCACTGGCTATAACAAAACATGACAGAAGTTCGGGATTTTTTTCTTTTTGATGTACCACACACCCTAGAGGCATATAAAGCAGTAGAATATGAATATTTAAATAAAGAGAACAATCAGTTACTGGCTAAAAAAGCTATGACATACAATATTTTATTCACTGTAACTGAGTGGCAAGAGATACATTAATACAGTGCATTAGAAATGAGGATTAGGATTTACAAACAGGATGAATGCACATTTAAAGTCTGACAAAATTAATTTCTTCTTCAATGTGGGCCTTATTTATACATTACAAATAACTTTACAGGACTGAGAATAGTATCCAGGCTGTAGTCAGAGGCCTCCTGTGAAATCATGCTCAGAGCAGAAGACAATTTTGTTAGCACAAGCCTGTAAATGAGTGGATGCATCTTTCTGGTTCAGGGTTTTTTTGTTTGGTTGGTTTTTTTTTCGTTGTTTTGGTTTGGGTTTTTTTTGTTTTGTTTTTTTAACCTGCAAACTGTTAATAATTCTCTCTTTATAAAGCACTTACAGTGAAAGATCACAACCTCATCAAAACTGGGCATACTGCTTAGCACAGCATTTAACACTTGAAAATCTCAAATTAGTGTGTCTATACATCAACATTTAATCCTGTTTGAGTTAATTACTGGGTGACAGATTGTTATCCCTAAAGAAAAGGGAGTAAAAATCGACTTAACTAAAAAAATAATAAAATAAAATTCTTACATTAAAGACAAAAACTACGGTTTAACAAATAGTGACCACAGTTCAACCGTCTGAGTAACTTACTAAATTTCACTTGTGCTTTAAAGGCAGCCACCTTTAGAATATCCTTTAAAATTATACTAAAATTGAAGAATCCCGCATTAAAGGGAAGGGTTTTTTTTCTTGGCTGACAATTGACACTGAAGTAATTTGATCTCACTCTTTCCCTACAAACTACTGAAGCAGTTATCCAAGAGACCATCTCATTTTAAGCTACTTATTAAATAAATAAATAAATAAATATTCCTCTATTCTTTACCCTTCAAAAGACAGAACACGAGTCCATTACTACCTGTAAATGGCCTGCTTGTCTGCATCCATTGGAGTTTGAGATTCTACAGGGGCAGGACTCACCCCTTCGGCATCAGTTTCAGAGCAGTTGGGATCTTGTTCAGTTTTTAACTCTGTTACTACTTGCATCTGTAGAAAAAGAGTAAGTTATAAGAAAATCTGTATGCCTGACGTAAAATAAATGTACTGTTTTCTAAGGAAATAGCAATGCACAAGGCTACTAAATTGCCAGAAGGTTGGTATGACTTGGCAGTTACACAAAAAGCCACAGCAGTAACAAAACCCCTCTTTTAATCCTTAACACTTTTTGATGGGCAGTTTAAAGGTCATTTCAAGTTTCAGCACTCGGCTTTAAAATGGGAATGACAGATATTAGTAAATTGTTAAACCATTTTGTTTCTGAAGTGGCTATTCTTGGAATAGGCTAGCAAAAAATAAGAAATTTTTTGCTCAAAAAGATTTATGGAGATGTCTACATAAAAAGCCTTTAGGGTGAAAACAACAAAAATGAAAGTTTCTACTTTTACGTTTTCTTATTTCTTACTGTTCATCATATAAAGATACTGAAGGAAAGAGATCCTTAATTTTTTCTTGTCCATTAAAACAGATTTTCTTACAAAGAACGGAAATATTCTGTGTCCCTCCAATCTTTCAATAATCAGGAGCATAACCTCCCCTGCCTGACCTTTACCATTCAAATTCACATATTGTACTAACAAATTAGTTTAGTAATATCAAGCTACTGGAGAAAAGAAGAGTAACTGCTTCTACAAATCCATTTAACACATAGTTACACAGTCTGCCACCACTGGAAAAAACAACACAGAGCCACAGCTACTACTGACCACCTAAATTGCATGAGGTGGCTGCTAATGCTCTGAGTGCTTTGGAGGTGTTGAAAGTGTTTTTTCCATCACCTCCAGCTAAGTATCTTTCAGAGTAAAATGTCTTAAAGAAACCTGACCTCTGGAAGTCATAGTTTCCACTGCCCAACCCAAACTCCTTGGTTTTCTCCCCTTTGAACAATAGGAACATCTGTACAAAAACAAGAAATCACTGCAATTTATTTTTTTCCCCTACTTTAACCTTAACAAGTTTTATCTTGAGTAGAGTACAGACACTGTTTTAGATAGCACCAGGCGGCCAGAATTGACACCTGCAGAAAGTAAGTGGTATGGAATGCAATCCTCTGCCCTCTTTCCCCATGAGATATACATACCACATCACTCACAGGAACTCTCTGAGAGGAGAGCTGGCACCCAGAAACTACTAGAGAACCTGACTCTGACAAAATTTAATTTATTTCCACACAACATAAGTACAAGGTATTTATGCTATTCCCAACAGGAAGTCTGGGAGAACCAAAAGGTTTGTGCTTTTACTACCTGTCAGGGCCAAGCCATCCCCTAGCAAAGTCAAAACGTGAGAAAATGCCAGCGTATCCTACCCAACAGAGCAGCCTGCATTGCAAAAAGCTTCATCAGCAAGCAAAGATGATTTTTAGCCAGAATGCTTGCAAGAAAAGATGCAATTAATGGATTGATTTCTTGGCTAATGACAAGGAGGAGTAAAATAAAAGGGGATGACTCAAACAGGCGATTATACATGTTGAGCCATACATCTACAGTCTGAAGGGAGAGAGTATGTTCAGTTAGGGCTCTCTTACACTAGGAGGAGGAAATAGCTCACTTAAAACTGCAAGCTACTTTCTATGGGCCATTTCCAAACTACAAAAGCAGCAGGCACCCAAATTACTCCCCTATCTTGGTCACTGACAGCTTAAAATACAAAACAAATAGAAAGAAAATGCTCTCTCCGAATACATCCTTTACAAAAACAGGTATTACTTTCACTGATGTGTCACAGGATGGTAACTATTTCCTGGAGGAATAAAGTAAAAGATAGGTGAAAGGAACAAGAGAAATTAGAATTGCAATAAAAGAAGCAATCAACAACAAAAATCAATAATCCCAGGCTGCATTGAAATAAACATAAGAGATAGGAAAAGTTGCTGGTTTTCTTCTGACTGTTCACCACTGTTGCCATCTGCTGACAGAAGAACTTGTATTTACTGCTAAGGGCTGACACACAGTAATGTAAAAATAGGTATTCAGAGCACAGGCCACTGGCATGATTTGTGTCCATTTAACAGTACAGTAATTTAGCAATTCAAATTGTTGCAATATACAGCCTGTTGTACAAAAAAACCCACATCATGACCAGACATATGTGAGAATGTTTCATGATTCTAGCTGTTCTTTAACAGAAATAAGAAACTGGAAGCCCACTGACCAGCTTTCTAATTAGCAGTTATAATCAATAACCTCATTAAAATGAACTCAAGTATTTTACTAGTTTGCAGCCTGCAACATAATTACATCAATTTAAATGTAGCCAAAGCAGTAGTAACTCTAGATACCTAAATTTATCCTTCACTTGTTCAAGACCAACAAGTCTACGACTGCGTTGCGTAAATGTCATCTATCTACAGACACATAAGAACGCTGAAGTATCATATACAAAAAAACTATGGATGCTCATCTGACTTTCCTAAAAACAGGAACATTACAGCCCACAAATCATCTAGCACAGACTCAGAAGAAAACCCCTTATTGAACCATTCTTCCAGAAGTTAAGCAAAGTCATGGAAAGATTAACTAATCCTTTAATAAGTATTCCAGTATTAAAAAATAGCAGCTTATCACTTTAAAGATTTTGTTTTAAAACCAGAACAGACACTTAAAGAATGCCAAAGCAGGCATTAAGGAAAAAGTCACTACCTTTTTTCTCTTGCTAATGGTATTTACTTCATAGACAAAAAAACACCACACCTACCTGTTGTCCATCTTGATAGTTGTCTATACTTAATGTCTGTGTTGCCATCATGGTTAATAAAACTTTAATTATGTCAAATCATCATAAGTATGAACCAATATTCTTAAAAAAAAAAAAAAAGTCAGTTACAAATGTGACCACTTGGAATCCAGTTCTAAAAGCTGAAAAAAGAAAGATTTATGCACACCTCCACCCCAAAAATCAATGAGTTTATTTACAATGATAACTATGTGCATTTCACAAACAAACAAAAAAAATACAAGTTGGAAAATGCAACACATTTCATCAGTAAAAAGTTCACGGTATCATTTCATATTTTAACATAAGATTTTTATTAAGAGGCTGAGTTTCTTTTACATTCACAAACTTCAAGTGAACTTTTTATTTCTGCACTACTTAACTAACTTATTCTAAGGTAATACATAAAAATCTACAAACAGGCAAAGACCAATGTTTCTGTGATTTGAAAAAGCTAACAACACATTGAGCATTACTGTAACTGAAATAACAATAGTCTACAACCAAAGAATCAAATGTAAAAAGTGTTATGGAATACCCTATTTACTTATGAGTACAAATCTCACATTCTGAAGTCAGGGCCTGAAATTACTTTTAGAAACTGAAGTCTCGAATCACTTCTGACATCAGCAATCTACTATCCAAATCAAACAAAGAATGGAACAGTATCTAACAACTTTTAAATAATTGGGCCTACATGATTATATAGTTTGAAAAGCGACCTATGAATTCAGAAGTCTCATTTTCACAGACATTTGATGACTTGGGAAATATTAATTTTAATAATATTTACAACAGAAAGAAATTTATGTATATTATTCTCTCTAAGGATTAGCTGGAGTTTGTGTCCAGATGAGTTAAACATTTTTTTTAAAGTTAGACATTCAGTAGTTTAAAAAAAAACAACCAAAACATTTAGCATAGCATCACCACCAGATCATTTATCCATCAAATTACTAATTTACATTTCATTTTCTTGTCGGATTAGCAGCCATTACAACTGAAACCACATAATTCATTAAGGTATTACCATTAAATATTACCATAGAACTCACTTTTCCTTGACACATAGGAGTCCTAATGTTTAGCTACTATGAAAAAATACTCATATTAAAAAAGAAGACAGCGCTCATGTCTTGAGAAAGATTACATCCAGGTATTAAATCCAGGTTTTCTGCTCTCTTCCATTTATGTCAGTATCAAAGAAGTATGAGAATTTTCACCAGTTTAAGATCTGAAATAACTACAAATTTTTCAACTATTTTAAAATCTTTCCTTCACCATTACATACCACTAGAATGTATGACCCTAAAAATAAAAGCAGGATAGTTGAACAGATCAACAAAGAAAGAGCAAACACTATTGAGTGATTGTTTTAGAAGCTGAAGAAGTACCTCACAAAATGCTGTTAAAGAAATTGGCTGGCTGTAAGAGAAAGATCAAGTTCTTAGTCAGAAAGGACAAAATGAGAAAAGGTAAAACAGTCACAGAGGAGGAAGACTATCTTAGAGGTAAGCAAGGATGTGAGAACGTATTAGTGACACAAAGAATAACATGGAGAGGGAAGCAACAAAGATAACCCAAGTAAACTGGCAAGAAAATAGGACATGGTAAGAATTTCTGGAGAATTAGACAAGCTGGACCAACCCTTCCTTAAGGAAGAGATGTTCCATGTCTGGAAATCCCTCAGGCTACATGAAGGAAAAAAGAGGTGCACAGCTTTAAGCTAGATCGATAGATTATTTCATCAGGAAGGACTTTTGCCCTATTGTCTCCCAGGGGAATGGCTAGAAAGAATTCTACATGGGTATATCCTTTATTTCCCATAACAACTTCCCCTCTGACTTATAATTACATTAGAAGAAGATTAAGCTATTAGGCAAGATAGCAACTGATGAGATTTAGTGAAGACAACTACTGCAAATCAAGAAGAACAAATTGAGCTAATCACACACTTAAATTGAGGCAATTACTGAGGAATTACTTTGGTTCACTAAAGAGAAACATCTTCTCATTACCCAGCAGTGGTTAAGAGACAAACTATGTTAAACTTTAAGAAAAATAACTGAAAAGGTATTTACACATTCAGCTTTTATAACCTAATTTAGGATACAGCATCCAGTTCTACTTAGCAGACACACAGCCTAAGCAGATGTTCATTCTGCAAACAATGATGCTAGACGAGGCTAGTGTCGCTCCCAGATGTTCATCACTGCCACCCTGCCAGAGCTAATTACTTCCACAGCTCTACCACTGAGCCCACAGAACACGTGAATGATTTCTGATCCTTTTTACATAAAGTCAGCTAGGCTTGTTCAACCCGCTGTTAAAGGTGGCTATGATGTAAAGCAGCTGACTTTGTCTGAAGCACATTGCTGTGCACTCATACAACCCCTGCTCTTGGCTGACCTATTAGTGTGGTAATTTCTGGCTCATGTGTGGCGATTATCAACTCACAGCAGGACCATCTTTTACCAGCACAGCTATACCAAATACTATATGGCCTAAGGTATCTAAAGTGGGCCTAAGAACACATGACTTCTGGACAACTTAACTCTAAAAAAGCCAATTACTCTTTGTTAAAGAAATCACAGAAGAAGGAAAACTGTACATTTGTGTTGTATGCAGAGAGTTACAAATAAAAAAAAAAAACAACCTGAGTCAGCCAGTCTGCTTCATGCAGAACAGAATTAACTCTCATGCTATTTATTTTGAAAACAAAGCATGAGGAAAACCCAAGGAAATGTTTAAGGTCATGTAAACTAGAAGCTGATGCATGAACTGCAATCAGAAACTCCATTGATATCTGTGGCAAAAGGGAATTCATAAAAGTGTTGTGTTCTGGAAAACAAAGTGAAAGAAAAAAAAATTCAAGCCTTTAATAAAAACAAGTATGAAGGTAAAATGTAGAGTAGAAAGGAAACTAAATTAAGAGGAGTAATCGTAATTAGAAGTGTGGAGACTTTGTGCAAATTAGGGAGTATCTAAGAGACTAAAGATGAGCTGAAACATGTACACAAAGTGATCATTTAACATACATCACTCTTCACTTGCTCTACTTACTCCTTCATAATTAAAAGCAAAGGGACCACCCAGTAACGTTAACATAAGGTGCAAGTAAGCTGTTGGGAGTTCAGTAATATCATATTTAACATATACAAGCTACAACAGATGTTTGTAAGAGATATAAATAGTTATGCTTCAGGGTATAAACTAGCAACTAACTGTCTTAGGGTTGTGAAGAAACTACCCAACAGACTTGTTAACAAGTAATCGTTCCTTCTAATTTTCCCCTCCACACGTTCCTTTGAAGTCCTTCAGAGAGAAATGGACGATTGGCAGATTCAGCATGGTGAGTTGTTCATTCTTATTTAACTTTAGTCCCGGCACTTGCTCTATTACATAGACCCTTATATTCACATACAAAGTTAAAAAGAAACAAAAATCAGAACAGCAAGCCTGTTTGACACATGAAAAGCATCTAGAACTGGCTTCACTTTTCATCAAAATACATAATGGTATTTGCTTCCAGGGCACACTGCTTTCTAAATATGATAAAATATTGGCCATGAGAAAGATGCTCACCCCTTTCCTTCAATGGGTTGAAAAAGACATTATTTTTTTTCCAGCAGAGGGAATCCCACTGATGTGCAATGTAGAGGACAGAAACCTAAAAACCAACAGAGAAATATTCAGAAGGAGACAACAACATAGAACATACTTTCCGAGACAATGATTAAAGGAAATATTTACATTTATTATGTGGTTCCCCCACAAGTTTAATTAAAGTGGAATTTTTTTGCAGGTTTTGCAAAATTTTTTGGGGCATTTTTAATAATCTGTAATCACACCCGCTATCCCATGCTATTACTTGAACTTTCCCTTATCTTATTCCACTCATTCTCCTTATTTGTCTTTGTCTTTGCTGGTACCTCTAACAGAAAGCTACGTCTGGACTGCCAACTTGCTTGCTGTTCAGCCTTTATATTTTACTCTCCGGCTCCACGTCTGTCTGCTTAAGAGTAGACAAGACACATCCCAAAAATAAAACTACAAAATGCAAACAGGAATAACTCATCAGCGTTGCAAAAATTAAGCATGAAACTAAGAAAGGTGAAAGACTTTTTAAAAATTTAAATCTCCTTCATAATCATGCTTTCATTTTAACATGGAATTCTAATGATGGCTATGATCAAGTAATCTACTACATGATAAAAAAAACCAGACTATAGGAAGAGGTGTGAACCATTATTAGGATCATGTGTTCTGTGAAGACAGCTTCTGCTACAGGATTATTCTGCAATTTTATAAAGCTTTACAAAAATTAAATATAATTACAGTAATTTTAAGTGGTAATTTAATAGGGCCTGTTTGATATATTAAATCTACTTTTTAATTTAAAGAGTAGTAATAATTGTGAAAGCAAAGTAGCAAAGGTTGTGAAAATTAATTTAGAAAACAAACTGCTGAAAAGCATTAAAAAAACCCTGCAAAACTATCTTGGGGGAAGTTCCAGACACTGATGTTGGACAAAGACCATCTGAAATTATCTGATGGCTAATACACACAGCTGAGATCTTGAATCAGATTATCTCACTTTCTCACACAAAGTTCCTGGGTTCCCAGTTTTGCCAATTGCATAAGAACTGGAATGAAAGCAACTCCAACATTTTTGAAAGTGAAATGAAGTTGGTATTTGGATTTGAGAACCAAAATTTATCCATGCGTAGTGTAGAAGTAATGTTTTTCAGACAAGTGCACAATAAAACAAAATACTAACAAACGCTCAATATAGATATCCCCTCTTCTTCATGAAACCTAGCTCTAAACAAGCAAGAAAGATACTCTGAGGAGCTTATAAGGCAGTATAAGTTTCAGTCATTGGTTACAGATGAAATACTGAGTTAGAAGGAATTTCAGTCCAAACTGATACACCTAGTCCTGATGCCTCAAGGGGCAGATGACACATTAAAAGTTCTTACCACTTTCTCTTAAATTGTCAAATAACTATGTTCCCAAAGAATGGGCTTCTCTCATTTTTGCATCTTCTTAATTCTGCTCTGAAAAGATAGTGGACCCTCCTATTCCTTTCTTTGCATGCTTTCTATCTTCTATAATTTTAGTACACATTTTCACCCACCTCAACTTGCTGGGCTATTTTCAAATGGAGAACTTCTCACTATTCATAGCATCTTCTGAATGTAGGTCACTGCCAGATAAATTGGGATTATCTATTCCTTGTCTCTGCTCAGACATAAAGAACTGCTTCACCATTGCAAATCTGAAAAACCTGCTCCCTTCATTCAGAAACAACTGCAGCAAAGAAGCAATAGTGCCACTGCTGTCAGATCTGGTCAGTCAAAAATATTTCATGTATGAAGAAGTAGCCCTTGCCTGCAAAGCCTTCAGCTGAAACTCTCGAAATAGTCAAGTTTCTAGACAGTATATCCAGATATCAAGAGCAGAAAGAGGTACTGAAGAAATGCAGGTTAAGGTGAAAGACGCTGCAGAGGAAAAGGTTTGGTGGAGAAGGAGCCAGAGGACATTGCAGTCATATTGCCTTCTTCCAAGAGACACCTGTCAGCAATTAAGATTAGAGTCTAACCTAAAACATATCAGACAAGAAAATAAAAGAGATCTGAACTTGCATGTTATGTCCTTTTGCATATCCCAGTGGGGCAAGAACAGGGAGCAGATACACCTGTTAAAGGATGGAGACAATACCAAGGCACTGTGGAGCCTAAACTTGGAATTGCTATTGCCAATTCCTTTTTTCCTTTATTACTCTTGCAGACAAGCTTTAAAGTCATGTTATCATAATAAAGCAGATATTTAACTATGAAACCAAACCCAAGGCCAACTTGGTTTGTTACTTAAAAAGCGTATCACAATTGAACTTTTTACTACAACTTAAAATATGACCTTGTTCGTTCAAGCATAGAAGAACCCTCTGTTCAGTCATTCTCTCATTTTGTATCTCAGCTAGAAAGAAACAAAGACCTGTGCATGCATTCACATATAAAAATATTAGCAGACATTAAGATCACAACACATTTATATTTTTATAGATCCAAATAATAAGAATGAAGCAATATGTAGAGTATATATGTCAACATGCCATCAGGGATTCATTCTACCTTTGCTGCAGTGGTTGCCTACCTCCATCAACCTGCCTACGAAGAGACATTCCGTAAAATTAAGATAAACAAATCACTATGAAGTTGATGCATACAACTTTATTAAAACTGTGCTCAATGAGGAGTACGTCCTCATTCAGCAGCAAGGTGGCTTCCATTTCCTCTATCTCATGTACTTACAAAGCATAGTCATTATTTAGAATATTATGCTTTTAGAATGATGATGTTCCTGTTCAAGAATACAATACCAGCCTCAGGGAGTTGCACTACACAGATACAGCTAAACAGTTATTACACAACAGTTATGCTGTCAATTTCCCTGGGAGAGAAGCCCTAAAAAGCCACAAAACCAATTTTTGGCTGCAGTAAAATGAGATTTACTTTGTGTCACATTTTCCCTTTATTGTTTGGTGGTGCAATAATGTTCTTTATATATTAATCTTGATGAATATAAGATTACATAAAAAAACTGAATGCATATTATACTTTAAGAAACTGAAAATTAAAAATAAATTACAAGCCTCCACTAAAGTTAAATTTCCTCAGAAATACAGGCTACACTACAAGCCATCATCAAGCTTTCTTTGTCTGTAGGATTTTGAACATATATACTATAAAACACTGACTTTATTTAGCAAGACCTCTCCAGGACTATATACACTTCTTCGTTGTCCCATTAATCTTTCATAGCATCCTCTTTACATATATCCTATTTCAGAATTTAACAAGCCATACTAAGTATTTATATCACAGAGTATCTTCCAAGCATCACCACACAATGTCACACAACATGACAAATAACACGCCATCTCATGAAAAGATCTGTGTCCTTTAGCAATTATGTCTTTGTATAAACTCTGCTTTCAGTACTTTAAATGAATTCTGGAAATTCTCCTATTTGCAGGTACCAAATATGAATAAAAATACTGTAAAAAATGTGCCACTTTACAAGCTACAATTGCACATGCAGTAACCAATAAGATGAATATTAAGGATGCATAAGATAATATAAATTTCTCAAGGCAGAACAACAAAAACAAAATTAAGGGCATCTAGGTCTTTTGAAGAACTTCAGCTCCTTAATTCTGCATACATTCCTTGTGTTTACACCAACATATTTCTTGGAAAGCATGCATAATCATGTTCTTGCTCATAGTTCATGTAATGACCAATTTACCACAATGCCTCTTAACACCAAGGAAGATAAAGATCAGAAATCCTATCCAACCTAGTCATAAAATAATGTCATCTCATTATGCTAGGTATCCTACCTACAAGTAGCTCTTAGCATTGCAGAAGGAAATCCTCAGGTTGCTCTCCTACCTCCTGCAAAATTAAAACCTCATTCTTCTAACGATTAAAAGACTGTCAAATTCAAGAAACTTAGTGCAGCATCTCAGTTTCTCCTACCCATTTCACACTGTAATTTGATCCTGCTTTATTACCTCTATAAAGTAATAGTAAGGAATTAGGGGGACTAAACAGAAATTTTGGTATAAGGAAAACAAAACTCAGTGGAAAGGAAACCCTCCCTTCTTTAATTGCTCCAAGACTTCCGAGGGATTAGGGTATGAGAGAGCACAAAAATATTTCCCATCACTCCCTCATTCATCCCCAATATTCACATAGTAAATAAAGATTCCTTTACGGTTTTTTATTCCTGTATTCTGAACACTGCAAACTGAAGAAATTTTATGGTTCTTGCTTGTGAATCCTAGCATATACATCATGATTCCTCACACATGTCTACTTGCCACAGGACAGGGAAGTATTTTTTTTTGCCCTCAGTATTTACCCATTGTGCTGTCATCACATTTTAGACCCAAAATCAAGAAGATAGTGTAGTATCTGCCTTGCTGCTATCGTGGTACGAGGACTACATTAGAGAGACTACCAAAAACCTCTTATGTACCACAGGGCACGTATCAGCAATTCCACAGATGGAACTGACTCTGGTACAAGTTTCCTACTTAAACGATATTTAATTATTTTTTTAAACATAATTTCATTATTAAAAAAAACCCAAAACCCACAAAACAAACAAAAAAAACCAAACCACAACCAAAAACCCATAACTCGACCCTCCACATTTCCCCAGTATTCCCCATATGGATGAACAACAGGTTTGCATATGTGCTAGGCACAATACCGTTCCTTTGCCATTGAAGCCTTTGGAATATCCACACAACTGTATAGCTAATCTCTTATTTCTGGAGATACTAATTTTATCATACCCTTCCAGACAAACTAAACCAAAGCAACGGGAAATCCTATTGGAATCATGATTTGTATCTGCACCCAATAAACTAAGACTAAAATTAATCTACATGCATTACTTTACAATGTTAGCAAGCAGTTTATGTAAGCATATGTAAGTTTTCCACCACTTTCATTATTTTTATATTAAAACTAAAAGTTTCTAATAAATATAAGTATTCTATTATTTAATAATTATAATCTCATTATATTGTAAGCAATATATTAATATTTATAATTATAAATATTGTTATAATAAAGTTATAATAAAAGTTTCTAATTATTCTTTCCATGAAAAACTGAATTTCTAATGCTACTGAATTAAACTTAAAGGATGAAAAGTTTTATTTAACTAATAACTGCAGTTAAAATGGACTTAAGATGATGAATGCATAAGAAAATCCTCTCTACACATTTTTCACATTTAAACACTTGATCAAAACTAAGATGTTCCATTGTCAGTTATCTCATTTTTATGTCCTTTATGATTTCATAAATAATGAGCCTGTCAATGAACCAAGCATTAACTTGGAATAGCTATATAAACTGAAGGGACACAACATCCTGGTCCTGCAACTCTGCCAAATCCAGTTCTAATCGGTCAGTAACTTTTGCAGACCTTTCCCTCTTTTGACTCTAACGTTTGGTCGAACATGAACAACTTTGTCTTGCTGCTAAGCGTAGTCCCTAAAATGAACTGTTATTTTATTTTCAAAATGGTGATTAAATAAAAATTCTTCATTTCCAGCTCTGCTTTGTCCACAACTCTTTAGTAACAGTGAACCAGAAGCAACCATTCAAATAGTTTTTCCAAGGAAGACATACTGTATTCCAGCCACTACTGTTCCTGCTGCCAACGCTCTTCATGCTCCCTTACTTTCCTATCCATGTTTTTTCTGCTCTTCAGCCTTGTACAACCCTTTCATATCAACGTACAGCTTGTCATCTTTCTCACCTCTTGCCCTCTCTCACTTCCCCAACCTCTGACCATTTGTAATTTTGCTAGTACCATTCTTTTCAGGTTCCTGGGCCTACTCCATTTCCACCAAACTTCAATCTCTGTTCCCCACCTCTCCCTGAATACCAGTCTTCATCGTTCCACGAGTAAAGCTGCTGCCTAAGTGTTCTGGGGTTGGGGGAAAAGCACAGATAAAGAAGGACTATTTAGGATTAAACTTACCCAGCACCTACTGCTGTGGGATGCATCATGCTTAACTACTTGGACCAGATGATGACTGCAGTCAGGTGACGTGCAAGGACCAACAGACAGGAAGATATTCATGTTACATGGAATATTCAGATAGTTTAGTTAATAAATATTTGCTGAATAACATGTATGGCCCACGTTTTCAGGCGCTTATGATTTGTTGAAGTTTCTTGAGGAACACCCATACACTCCATGTGAATGTTTATGCTCTCTTCTCCTCTCTCCTCTGCAACACTCAGTTCCAGAACTGAAGTGTTGATACACTCTTAAATAAGCCAAAACAAGCAACCCCCCCCGCCCCCGCTTTAAATTAACACATTTACTTTCTCTTAAAGTCATTTTCAAAATGCTGAGTCGTTTTAGCTCAACGAATAACCCTGCTCAAACATACTCATCATGGCAAATTTCAGTATGACTAAGAAATAAGCTACTGAAAACAACATCTCAAAAAAACCCACAACCAAACCAGGTAAGTTATTCTTGGTATTGCTACTGTCATGGCCTAGAACAAGCATAAATCATCTAAAACGCATGTAAATAAGCAATCATAGACTGATCTGTAAGTTCAAGTTCTTTAGTTATAAAATTAACAACATGGCACACATTTTCATTCCCATATTCTCTAGGTATGTTAAACATGTACAATGCTCCAATTTCTGTTTCATAATTGCCTCTGTTTCCTTTGAATATAGAAGACTTGGACTTTATTTTTCAGTAGTGAATATTGTAATATCCTTTCCCTTTCTTTTGTTTGCTATGTAATTTGTAAGAACTAAGCAGGATGTGAAGCATAGCCACATTTCCTAGCTTCCTCTGTCCTCAAGAAAAAAGCACAAGCCATTCAAAAGCCACACATATAAAATATAAACTGGAATCGGTGGTTTAAAAAAAATTAATCCCTCTGTTAGTCCACCAGCAGTAAGCTACCATATTCTCCTTTTTTACCTGAATGTACTGTCAGCTGTAGAAGATGACAGTTACAGACCATAGGCTAAGGGACAGTACATAATTATCACAACCACATAGCTCCCATTTTCAATAATCACCTTTTGACTAAGTACTTAAATGGACTTCCTGTTTAACAGCAAATAGCTCTTTTATACACATATGTAGAAAAAAAAATATGAGAACAACATGGCCTGGAGTAGTTGCTATATTAAAAACAAACAAGCATGTTCATATGAAGGATGATAAGCAAGCATGTGATGACAAGCAAACCTAAGTTTTATTTCCACTTCTAACACCAACTTCCTTTTTGTCCTTCAGTAACAGACAAGACTTGGTATCCCCATGCTGCTGGCAGGGGAACCCAGTTACTGCCCTTTAACAACTTCATGAAGGCATGCCAGTGCTCCATTAATAACGAAGACTGGTACTTCAGACTCTTGGTGTCGTCTTATTTTCTACCCTACTCCTAGTTCCATTTGATGATACCAGTGTTCTACAGTTACAACATGAAACAATCTTAAAGTGAAGAATCTGCTAACAAACGCGAATACTTCATACAATTATCTTAGGGAGACCTACAACGGTCTGGGTAAAATACTTTGGTAACATCTGGTAGCAAGTAAGCAAAGGAAAGAACTATCAGCAGCTTTTTTTCTTGCTCTTGGAATCCTCTTGCTTAGAAGAGCAGTAAGTTGTTTTACAGTTTGTACAGCATTGAGCTGTGGTAAAATAACCTCCCCCCAGAGACTTATCATTTGTAAACCTACAGACTTCAACAAATGACAGTGAAGCAACCAGCTGCTGCAAGAGGGAAGTAACATTTGTGGAATTTTAAATTTCACACACGCAAAAAACTAATTCAGTCTTACTTGCACCAAAATAAAAATATTAATCTGCTTTATTGTAAGCTTTCACACGTATGCCAGTTTTGCGGAGGTAACATTTGGCTCCCAGACCACTACATAATATTCTGCAATACAATTTGGACTACATCTCTCTTCATTCAGGACATTAACAGAGCCATTAGAACAAGCAGTTCCACTATCACAGCATTGGTTTTGTGGATCATTCACCCTTGGCTGTTAGTACAGTGCTTAATAACAGCAAAAGAGTTATTCTTTTCCAGGAAATTGAATTGCTCCTAAACACTTCTAAACTTGCTGTGGTAGCAATCAGAATTATAACGACTTTATTACAGCACTGCATTTACAATACAGGGAAAGGTATGAGAAAAATACAGTTGGAAACCAAAATTCTGAAAAAGGAAGTACAGCTTCTAGAAGACATATCCATTTCATAAGACAAATATTTAGAATAAATACATATATTTAATTCTAATTAAATTTAATTCTAAACTCCTTTCAGTTGCACTAATGGAAGACTGCAAGGACTTAGTTTTAAAATGTTATTTTTATGTCCAATAAACAATCTGAATCTTTAAAATTGTGTCTAGATTAAGAAAGACTACAAATCAAGGCTGTAAGTTACTTTAATATTAGTCTAACTTGTTACATGCCAAAGTGAAATTTCCAAATACAAAATAAAACCCCATACACAAAATATGAAGAATTCTCAGTTTTCCTGTTAGCCCACGGGAAACAGTAACAAGATAAATTCCAGTCCAGCAAAGCACTTTAACTACATGATAATAAGACCCACTTCAGATAGGAGACAGGTATTAGTGTTCAGTTTATGTAGACAAGGATACCCAGGCACAGATAAAAAAAAATATATATGCCTAAAAAATCACTCAGGAGATCAATGAGAATAAACAGTCTTCAAAGTCTCAGTGCAGTACAACAGCCTCTACACTACCTATCTTTACCCTGTGAATGAAGTAAACGGAGCTATGCCTTTCAGCATTTAACTGAAGCTTACATTAAGAAAATACAGTGAAACCTAAACTAAAGTAGATACTTTAATCATAAGATGACAAAAAAATATGTAAAGTAGTAGCAGTCAACAGTAAAAACACATGTTAAAAAAATTAATCAGAATTATTTATTTTGGATAGATTAAGAACAATCTACACTGGTAAAACATGCAGCACATGCTCTAGAACAAAATTATGAATGGTATTATCAACTGACTGTGTGTGCATATTTTTGTAAAGACTAAAAAAGAATTCTTTAGTGATTTTGTAAAACAGCTAGATGAGATACTTAGCATAAACTGAAAATTATCTACACCCTCCTGCTAGCCTCCATAGGATGCTGGCTCAAGTGTTTTCCAACATCCACAGACCAGAACACATTGTCCACGCTCCCTATTCCTGTGACCTTATTTTAACGGAATACACACATCATATTCCAAATAGGGGCAAGGACAAAAATTAATCTTGCCTCAACAGCTTTTAACTGTGTGAGACCAAAGAAAACAAAAAAGTAAAAAAAAAAAAAAGTAGTAATTCGTTGCAGAGCATAAAAATTCACTTATAATGGTATCATACCGGATCTAGAATCTCATTCTCCCCCCCAAAACCATGCCAGTCATTTACTTAGATGAAACTGACAAAAAAGGGTCACAAACTGCACCAGCAGATTAAAACAATAAAAAATACTGTGACTGTGTCTCTAAAATTACATGGTTATGTTCCCATTTAGGACAACAGAAAATATTTATAAAAAAGACAGTGATAAGCTACACATAGAAGTATCAGACAGACATGTTAACTACTTATGTTTTTAACTGATGAACTCTGGGCCATACAGCTGGTGTTGTGGGAATAAGGGAAAGCTATCGACTACTCCACGGAGACCCGGGACATGTGGCTAATTGAGGCAATATTTCAGGATAAAACCAGCACTTGATTTATTATTGTTTACACACATCATAAGCAGGGCCTCTGGGCAACGTCAAGTTTCAGCTCCTAATTGCGGCTGTGTAAACACTCAGGAAGCCTCGGTCTAGGTGTCAAGAAGCCTCTACTCGTAACCGAGCCAAGAGACAATGAGGTCACATCAAAAACGTTAAAAAAAAAAAAAAAGAAAAAAAAAAGGCAGAAACCACCTCACGCCAGAACTGCGCACACTGCCCCAAGTGCCAGCCGCTAACAGAATCTGCTTTCTATGAATAAGAGGGGAGACGGCGGGGAGGAAGCCAGCCCCCGCTCTCCTGGGGGCCGGGCCGCCACCGAAGCGGCACCAGGGCCGCGGGCAGGTCTGGGGGGTGGGGTGGGGGGGTGTGTGTGGTGGGTTACCCCCCCCTCGCCGGCCGGCCGGCACCCCACGGCGGACTACGGGCGTCCGCAGCGGCCAACTGGCGTCGGCAACCCCTTTCCTCCCCCCTCTCTGGGGGCCGCGCCCGGCCAGGCCGGGGCAGGTGCGGAGAGGAGGAGGCAGCTGCCGCGGCGGCTTCATCCCCGCCACAGGCGAGGGCTCCGCAGGCTGGCTTGGGCCGGGTCTGGCAGGTTGGCGTGGGCGAGGAGGACCCCAGAGAGCCCGAGCCCTATAGCCGCCCCCCACCACACACACCCCTCAACGCAAGGAACGCCTGCCAACGCGGCGCTGGCCCTTTAAGCCATCACGTCGCCTGCCCCCTCCCTCCCATCGCCCCCCTCCCCCC